>JARGYA010000038.1:0-600000 GCA_029204335.1 Mycena vulgaris | reverse complement strand
GGAATGATACGGTACGGCACCAGCCCCATGTATTTCTTCCAGTCCTTCCCATACCTTGCGCAAAAATAACATTAGCTAAAGAGGCCAGAGGACAAAAGATGTAGACGCACTTCCTCTCGCAATTCTCGTCATCGCGGCGCTGCCTGTGAATCAAAAGCACCGCGAAGTAAACAACATAAAAGTATGTGATGGGAGTGCCGAAAGCGGTGGGGAAAGACCATGCGAGGGCCATTAGTAAATCCCCGCTGTGTGGGGAATTTGAGCAGTGAACGCGAAATAAAGAAATATTATCCTACAGATAATTTGGATGTCTCGAAGCACCCCACCACCCAGACGTGAGGAGTTTGGATCCGGATTCAGTCGTGAAAAACTGGAGATCTGAGAACAAGGTTAATTTTTGCCATCGGTATACTGATGAACAACAACACATACTCTTGGGATTCGCGCCGCGTCTGAATTCGTTCTTTTCGCTATTAGCGGTCCGAAAGATGTAGAGCCCAGCTGCGTTTAATAGGATGATTCCCGTGGTCCACAGGAGGCCGAGTTCGATCGGATGGAAGACGAGGTAGCGCGCTTGGAGAGAGTAAACGAAAGGAACCCATGCAAGATCGCCCACAGAGAGCATGAATCCAAAGCCATCAGAAGTGATGTCCATTTGTCGGAAGATATCGGGCTGCAGAAAAGAACGAAGAGTTTAACACGGGGAAAAGATGCAATCGATATGGCATATGGCCTACCTCGTTGTACAGCGCATCTGCAACATACCCTCCTTGGAAGAGAAGGACTAACCACAGAGAATCTGTGACGTTTCCAAAACCTCCGCGCCGTGTCGCCTGTGCACAGACCATGCTAATATCAATCAACATCCACAGAATCATGCCCGGGCGAAGTTCGTTAAACGTCTTGAGATCCAACGAGCCGATGGATGGGTTGAGTTCACGCCCAATAAAGAACTGTCTGGCCGTCAGCTGCAACACGAACAAGATAAAGGAAGAAATATACGTCGTAGATGTGGTTCGACGTATTACCACCAAGGGCTAGAAGAGCACCTGGGCGAAAGGAGGACGCGTAGCAAAAGGCCGCTTGGAAGACGGACATAATGATAGCCGCGGTGACGAAGCCGACGAATCTATCGTACAAGAAGGTGAACGATTGGGGTCCGTAGCAGTATATGGTGCCCAGTGTTAAACACAATGCTAAAAGGAAGGTGGAGAAACCTGGAGCGATATGAGCCACGCTGTCGCTGAAAATATTATATGGAGTCCAACCATTGATTTTGTACTGTTTCTTCCCCCCCGTGCGCAGAGTGGTTCCCTCGACACGATCGCCGGGAAGAATGGCCCATGAAACAACGCAGAACATGTACCAGGCGAGGTAAAGTAGTGCAGCCTGGGTGTCCCAAAGCCCCTTCCACCATGCGGGGTCAGAGAGTGCGAGCGAGATGCGCGCAGGAACTAGAGTCGGAGGACAACCCCCGGAATGCTCAGAACAGCTAAAGTAGAGTGCATAGGTTGCGAGAGGGACGCCCAGGGTGATAACGAGTGCGCCAGGAGGCCCCAAGAACTCGTAGGCTGTTGTTCGAGGATTTAACAGGCTGCTATTCTTCTGCAAAGCCATCATAGAGTATTAACGACCTCCCAGTGCAGTTCTCGACAGCTTTTATCATGATGATATTGGACAGACATGGGACGATATTTGCTCCGCGTACGACTTTCGGAGTCGCGCCATTTCTGAATGTCAGAACAAGGCAGTGCCAGAAGTGATGGAGGCATGTGTAAGTCCGAAATCCAGCAGTGTCTTCAGAGACGTCGAGGGAAAGGAACTCTCATCACCAACTTGGTATGTAGAAGGGGCTCATCCTCTGGAAACCTCCGGAATACTAGGCTGATTCAGAATCTCGGTCGGCTCACTCTCCGACAGCCTTGAGGAAGGTGCTGTCTCTGGCGGGCGGTGCATGGTCTGCTGCGGACAAGTCAAACGCGGCTAAACTCAGCCCATTGAAGCTCGGATGACAGCACGAAGGACACGCAGACATCTCAAAAATGGGGTCATACCCAGATCAATTTCTATGGCTGAGATTCTTCAACACGATACCCAACCCTGGAACAAGCTAGCCAAAATTCTGTCCCGTCGACTTCGCTCCAGCCCAAAGGTCCAAGATCGCACTGGGCACAAAGCAGGAGCTTTAACTGCTTGTCTCCTGCTATAAGCGGGAGAAAATTTGCTTTCAGTTTCAAGACGTAGTGAAGAGTAGACGAACCACTGCTGAGAGGGGTGACGGGCTTTGAGAAACCGATGTTTTCGAACTCCATCGGCGACGGTGTGACGAGCCACCACGAGGCCGGTGCGGGAGGCTGAGGCAGGGAGAGGAGCTGCGGGGGTGTGCGGTCTGTGGGTTCCATCTTCATCCATTGCGGCACATGTATTGTTATGCATGCAGAAATTGTAGACTGAACAGCTCGGTAGGGCGCACCTGGATACTGGGCCGCTCCAGGAGCTTGGCTATGCCGGTTCGAAGGATGATACTTCCACATTCGGGGCGGGGACAGAGGAGGTCGTACTTGTTGTACAGTGAATTCGCATCTGGTGTGCTAACGTCCGTGATGCCGCCAGGGAAAGAGGCGAGAGCGGTTGGGATAGGACGATTGCGACGCGGTAGAAGCGCCGCGAAGACGCCTGGAGGCAGGGCCTCAGAGGTAGAGCTTGTGTTCGCGGCCATTGTTGCAGTCGATCGGCGTGTAGAGGATTGCTGTTCAAGTTAATGGAGAGTTACTAGAGACGACTTTATATGTGGCTTCCTCTCCGCCGAATCCAATGGAGTCTAGCGCTCAGTACGAAAGTGGAAATCGGCACAGCCACCTGGTCGGGCGGACAAAGGCGGTGTCTTCCCGAGATATCCTGATGGCAGGTCGGACTTTAGGTTTCAACGACTCCGAGCAACTCCGAGACACTTTCTTTTCAAATCTATATTTGTATTTTCTCAAGGCGCGTACCTTTTCGTGTCCATAGATCTTGTGCGTTGTCGGTCTTCCATCAATCGGAAAACTCAACTTGAACTCTGCTCTGCAATACTCAAGTACAGTGTAACCGCACTGCCGAAACAGGTTTGAGGATGTCTCCTGTCTATGGCGATTCGGATGCGGATATAAATTAGTACCTGCACAATTTCTGGAAGCCTCAAATTATCGACCCTGAGCGCCGACCTTAAGTAGAGGTTGTATCAAGTTCTGCATTTACTTAAACCTGTCAAATTTAGCAGCACCATGCGTGGTATCCCTGAACATCATCATTGTTCCGCGATATTATCCCGAGGGTCGACTGAATTGACTCGGCAATATGGGATCCGAAACGGGATACCCCAGGTGTAACTGGCGGGTCAGATCTACATGCTCTCCAGCTTGCTCTCCACATATATTTTCTGATAGATCGTCGTTTCCATATCCGTGTGTCTACACATACACAGCGTAGGTCTACACCCGTTCCAGGTCAAGGCTTCGCTTTGATGTTGCTGACGATCAAATTCTACAGACCGGTTAGAGTGAAATCATCGCACGCCGATCCAATAATGTACCTTGTAACTTTGGACATCTCCTCTGAACTTCGAGACGGTTCCATCTCCACATACCCAGAGCTTCGCGAGGTGGGTGTATCAGCAGGGAAAGGGGGTAAGGGAAGAGTTTCACGCCTACTTCTTTGGCGACCGTGGTGATAAATCTTTCATCGTGGGAGATGATAATCACTCCCCCGTTCCACTTCTCCAGCGCGAGCATGAGAGCATCCAAACCCTTAGGGATGTTCGTAAGATGTTCTAGATGGAAGACGGATCGGTCCACATGCAGTGGCTTACCTCAATGTCCAAATGATTGGTCGGCTACATGACGACGAATCAGTTTCATGTCCAGCGCTGGGAAGTAGAAGCACGCAGGGAGAAGCGCGCAGGAACGCACCTCGTCAAGCAACAAGATGTGCGGCTGTTGTAGAGACAAAACAGCGAACGCCACACGAGACTTTTGTCCTCCACTGAGTGTTCCAATTGATTGCAACCTAATAAATCATTCAGTATCGGGCATCAAAAAGAAAATCAAGAGGATGACCCAGTCATTCCGCTGATCTGGAAATTCCCGAGATGTTGTCTGTACTCCTGCTCGCTCTTTCCCGGGAACTTTGAAGCTAGGAATTGCACAGGTGACATCGTAGGTACAAGAGAGTCCACATGGTGCTGAGCGAAGTAGCCTCTGTGATATGATTTGAAGCTACTCAGATGATCGGGAGGAAAAGAACATACACGCGTAATCGCCCGTTGCGGTTAACTTGGCCATTGAATGGATTTAATTCCCCAGTAAGAATTTTGATTCTGTTGGAGCAAAAACGGGTTCAGATGGAATGGCAGCGACGGGTTTAGCACATACAATGTCGATTTTCCTGCCCCGTTGGCACCGACAATAGCTATTCTGGATTCTAGCCCAACATCAATGTTGACATCTTTAAGAATAATCTTGTCGGTTGTATATCCGAATGTCACTTCATTCATCTGGAGCAATGGTGGAGAAATTTTCTCGGTTTCCGGGAACCTGATATTACGTCGTTAGCAGATACAGAGGCGGAGAGACGGGTAAAATACTTGAATTGTTCGATCTCTTCCACCTCGGGAGGCTGTAAGTCTGGTAGCTAGTACGACGTCCATCAATTGAAGATCGTGCCCAAATAGAAAGAACCCTACTTTTTCCAGGATTTTAATCTTGGATTGTGCCTGTGCAGCCCGATTGGCATTGTATCTCCAGCGGTCGATGAATGCCTGCAAGTGCTTGCGATAGTCCATCTGCGTGTCGTACTCCTTGCGGAGATTCCGGTCGCGTTCCGACTTCGTCGAATAGAATTGCGTGAAATTCCTGCAGAAAGTGAGAAGATGGTTTGCACAGTGGTGTCAATTATTACCCCTTGTAATAATCGAGCCTACTTGAATGTTGGTGTACGATATCGGTCGCCACTGCATCTCTATTGGGCCAGTTAGTCGCCCGTCAAGCGAGAAGAACACTCGTTTGAGCTTACAGGAATGCACGATCGTGGGATCTTCATGGAATGTTAAATGCGATAAGAAAAGTGCCAAATACCATACGTACACAACAAGAAGCGTTCCCGGCCATGTTTGGAGATAGTCTTCCAACCATGCAAGAGCATTTAAGTCGACTGTGTATAATGAATAAAGTTGTTCAAGATATTCGCCAGAATACTTACTATGATTTGAAGGCTCATCGAGCAGTAACAGTGAAGGCTAATTGAGATTCTTAGCGACCAGAACAGAACGCGACTCGATTTAATCACCTTCACGAACAGCGCTCGCGCCAGAGCGAGTCGCATTCTGTTTCATCACGTCAGCGCTGGAACCAGTACCAGATCGTTGAGCCTCACCGCCAACCACCACTGAACGATCTCGTCTGCCGTTGTTGATCGGCTTCATCGAAACCCAGACCTGTTTACGAGATTTGTGAACGGGATGCCAAGGTTACGAAGTAATCGGTGTCACCGGCAAGCAGAGCAGCTGCTCTGGCGGGTCCGCTCTCGGCATCCATATCAGACAGTCTGGCATGTACATCTGCCAATCGCGATGAGGCCTCTTCACGGGCGTCCACAAATCGCTTGTCGTCGCCCTCGGCTTCTAGGCTGGTGAGCGTCGCGTTCAACGAAGCTTCCTCCTTCATCAAATGGTCTCTCCAGACGTCAGCTTTCAAGACAGAGTCGATGGCAAGTGTGTCATCTCCTATGATCTGGGACATGACCGTAAACATAAAGTTGCGATGCGCTCGAATAAATAGCTCACTTCTTGCTCGACAAACAAGATGGTGATGTGGGCGGGGATGGGTACTTCGCGCATCGCAATATGCCGTAGCAGTGTAGATTTACCCACACCTACGAGAATTTAGTGCAACTCGTACAGTCGGAGATGAACGTACCATTGCGACCAATGAGGCCGTACCGACGGCCATGAGCTAAAGTCAAGGTTGCGCCTGACCTAAGGAAACAGTTGGTAGTAGTTCGCGATGACAGAATAAGACAGCGCACAGAATGCGGTTGGATGCGAAGCTGACATCGATGGACGGCAGATGGATATCCTTGCTCTTATTTTTGGCCGCGGTGCTCGCTTCCAGCGGATTAATCTGAAGATGAGTCAGAAAATAGTGTCCCAAGCCCTTGAATATTGTACAGACCTTCATAAACATCTCTTCGTATGTTTGCTGTTCGGAGTGTTAGCTACTTTCATTCATCGTAAAAGGACGCGTACCTGTTTGCGATGTGCATCCAGGAGCTTAGAGCCTTCATACAGGTCGCGCCGTGAACGTTTCTCAATTTTGGCCTAGAATACATGTTAGGGCTGGGGAACGGGACACGCGCCAGGCGGCCTACTTTGAGTTTTGCCTCCTGCTTTTCGAGCTTTTTAACATCGACCTTGGATGCTCTGCGACATCAGAATTAACTCGGTTTGAAGCTGTCACAACAACGCACTTTCCCTTGTTGATGGACTCGAGGTCGACCCCTTCGGACAACGCGATCGTATTCGACATTTGAGCCTTGCTCATATCCATGATCTTGTCTAATTTGTGAAGCTTCGGGCCCGCTCTGTTCTTGAGCCTTTCATTCAGTTGGTCTTCCAAGAGGTCTCCCAGACGCAGCATGAGTTTTTCCAAGACGTCGTCGCGGTCGCCAGCGACAGACTCGAGAATTTCGCGAGCCACCTGGAGGACATCTTCTTCCTCGCCCGCGTCGTCGACAAGGTAGCCGGCGAGGTATTGAACGATGACCTCCTCTGTACCCGGGAAGCTCTCGCGAATTTCCTCGGCGATGTCCTCTGAGGACATGCTTGGATCTGCTTGAATTCGATCGGGTTTCCGAATACCTCGCGGGGGTCGCACGCGTGACATCAGCATCAAAACTCGGCTGTGCCCTCCGCCAGGTTACTGGTGGTATTTAGATGGGCTTGTCAAAAGCCGTCCCTTGATTTTATGCCACTCGGTGGTTGCTCCCTGGACTAGTTGACCTCTGGCCGCGGTTCTTTCCTGCCGTTCATTCTTTCAAACACTTCAACTGAGATGCGCTGTCTATGGCTTGCGACCGTCCTTTCTTTATTTCAGCTGGCCTCGGCGGCGAGGACCGTCGGTATGTCGCGTCTCCTCCTACGAAGCTCTCGCTGACTTGGTTCCAGTCATTGATGATGCGAACGGAGACCCCACGAACGGCAACACAGTCTTATACGAGCCTCCAACCAGCTGGATGAATGGTGCAATCGGCAAGTGCTCTGGTTGCACAGGTCCTAGTCCTCAGATTGCGTACATGAATACTTGGCACGGCGCTGCGTTTGTCAGTTCTACAGCATCGTTTCGAGTAACTTTCCTTAACATAAAGCATAGAACGGGAAAAATAAAAACGACAATGCGTTCGACAATGCGTCTCCACCCACGGCTACGGTTTCTTTCTTCGGTGCGCAAAGCTCCGGACACGCAATCCTGCATAATACTCACTGTTTGCTCAGGCACCTCCGTGAGCGTACAGTGTATTCTTTCCAATTCATTGTCAAATCCCATGTATGCCTCTGTTTTTCAAGGAGAACGGCTTGTCTGATTCTTGGGCCTCTAGCGGAACATCCGACATGACCTTTTTCATCGACGACGTATCCAAGGACACGTTTTCTCATACGCCCACGGGAGCCCCGGGGTTCCTGTCGAACGTCACAGTTTTTACATCCCAGCCTCTTCCCCTTGATAACCACACCCTTGTCATCCAAAACGGGCAATCTGGTCCCTCGTTGATTATTCTGGATTCCATTACCTATTCGTGAGCGGCCCCCAACAATGTCGGAAGACATATTGAATGACGACTCTGGTAGTACTAGTGACGACGACGCACCAACAGCGTCAAGGACCACCTCTCCGTCCAACTCTTCCACAGCAGCCTCTGTCAAAGGTGTGGCCCAGAATCCCAACAACGTTGCTGCAATTGTCGGTGCGGTCTTTGCTGTGCTAGCAGTGCTGCTCCTACTTGCTTTGGCATTTCTGTACATTCGCCATCGACGGATCCGGGAGCACCATCGTTCGAATGTACCACTCTCGACGACGATGGTCGCCCCCCTCGGACGAATTCGTAGCCTCTGGTCCGCCCCTCTCAGGCCACCGCCGGACATGGCCCCAGTGCCATTCCCGGCGCCAGCACAACATATTGCTCCTTCTCCGTCCCCGTCTCCTAGGCCGCCACCCCCCGCACCATCATCCGCTTCTCCTCGCTCAAGACTCTCCAGGATGTCGTTTAACCCCAACCTCTTGGTTGGCCGCTTCCAACGACGGCAGCCACCGCCGCCCATCTCCACCATCGCACCGCCAGAAATCCGCGTCGCCGGCCGCTCCGCGGCCCCCAGCCCCGCACTCCGCTCAGGGAACCCGCTGTTACGCGAACCCTCTACACAGGCCGAACCGCATAACATTGTCACATCCATACAAGAGTGGCAGCTTCGGACACTGCAGGAGGCAGCGAACCAGCCGCCGATACACCCGCTCGATATGTCGGAAGTCGACCTCTCGAGCCATTACGACGAGAGCTCGACGGGCAACCCCCCGCCGCCGCCAGCCCCGCTTCCACGTTCACCGCAGCCCCCACAGCGGCGTTTCACAGTCATGAATAATTAAATTTGTTCTGTTCTGTGTTCTGTTCTGGATTTTTGTTTGTGGGTGTGTAAATTAAGCCGCACGCTACTAGACGCTGCTCTGAGGGGCATGCAGACACTTTCGATGATACCAATTGCCATAACCAATGTACTATAGTTTGAGCACAGAACCCCGACAGTATTTACACGGTCTTTTTGTGGGTGAAAAAGTAGTACGGCGTCCTGCCGATGCCGAGGTACCATGCGCATCTGTGAGTGAGCTGGAGTGTGTTACAGTGGAATGGAAATGCGATAGGTACCTCGCGCTGAAGAGAAAGACGACGATCGAAATGTTGCCGTGGGTCATTGAGTTCCAAGCGAGCGGCGCGTAGCGGATGGCAGGTGGTAAACCAGCAAGAGTTGCACCAATGCTGGAGACGCTTGCTTGGTATTTGAATGGCATAACGAGGCGAAACTTACTGGGTAATCTAAGAAAATATCACCGTTAACTAACATTTTGAATAGGTCAAGTTACGAACGTCCGCGATAGCGAGAGCAGCCAGGAGTGACCCGACGATCCGCTCTTGTGCCACGGGTTCATTCTGCAGAGTGTCCCTCGCGGCGCGGAAGACAAGTGACGAGATGAGCCCCAGGAGGAGGTAGCCTGCAGAATATTTTACGATCAGGTCCAGCCGTTCCGCGCGTGTAGAGCACTAACAGTTGCCGAGCTGCCAAACCATCATATGCGTGCGGGGGTCCAGCCCCTGGGAGGGGACGGGGCTGGACGATGGGATAAGTTGGTGATGAAACCACGCAGCGCCCGGGAAGACCCATGCCATTAAAGCAGGAAACATGGTAGAGACTGGAGAATGAGGAGCGGATCAACGTTCATAACGAAAGGGCTAACTTGGCTCCAGATAGAGGAACAGTAGCTGGTAGAACCTGACGAGGTGCGAGTTAGATACGATGAAGTGTCTGTCAAGCGAGACTAGGTAGAACCCCTGCAAAGCTTGGAATTTGGCCATTTTTCACGCGTTCGGTAGTGGCGGCGAGATGCCCAGTGAGAACAACACGAGTTGCAAGAGCTCAAAGTAAGGCCTGAGTTACTTCCTGAGAAGGTGATTCGCCGTGTGATGAGAACGTGATGAGCGGAATTTGTAGCCCGATTCGCGACACGTCCGATTTGCGACACGTCTTGAAAGTTTTGAACACGCACCACCACGTCCTCCTGGTCTTGAATAAATAGTTCTTCACGCGTACCGGATTCCGAACATCTCCGTCTCCAAGTCGTACAGTTCTGACGCCGCTAGATCTCATGCCTCGTCCCCTAGCTAGCAGCAGCTCTGGTGTAACACTCACCGTCAGTGGCGACGCTGGCAGCCCCGGCTCCTCTGTCTTTGACCTCCCCACCCAAAGCGCCGGCGTGCCAGTGGATCGCCCAAGCCAAACGCACTCCTCGTTGAAGCACGTCAACGCGAACACCGCGTCGGGCACCGCGCCGTCCTTCGTCGTCATCTCCGGCGGCACGGGCGGGAACGCGATCTGCTCCGCCTTTGGCGCGAACGCGTGCTACGTGCTCCCCGTGTCGGACGACGGCGGCTCGTCCTCAGAGATCATCCGCGTCCTCGGCGGCCCGTCGGTATGTGCGCACGCTCAGCGTACTTGCGCCTCGGTTGACAGCAGCGCGGCAGATTGGGGATATCCGCTCGCGGCTGGTGCGCCTCATCCCGAGCGCGCCGCCCGCGTCGCCCCTGGACGCGATCCGTACGCTCCTCGCGTACCGCCTGCCAACGCATTATTCCGAGCGCGAGGCGCGCGACGAATGGCGCGATATCATCGAGGGCCGCAGTGCCCTCTGGAACGGCATCCCGAACGACCGCAAGGAGACGATACGCGGTGGGCTTGTGCGCCTGTCGCCTCTTGTGTCCATCTCTCATACTTGATGTCCAGGATTCCTGGTGCACTTTGAAAGCGAGCTTCTGAAGCGCGCGCACAAAAACTTTACCTTTGTCAACGGCAGGTGAGCCTGTCTTTGGTTGGTGTCGATTCATGTAAATTATGAGGCAGCATCGGGAACTATTTCCTCGCCGCCGCACAGGGATTCTTCCGCTCGCTCCCCGCGTCGATCTTTCTATTCTCTTCAATAACCAACAGCCAGGCGAATATTCTGCCAGTAATTGTGACGAATCACACGGTGACTATCGCCGTCGAACTCGTTCGTCTCTCTATGGCGCGTTTGAACTTCAAATGACTTTTATATTTCAGGACAACGGCGAAAAGCTTGTTGGGCAGTGTGAGATCTCGCACCCCGTCCCGACGCAGGCTTCCGATTCGCGCAATATCACCATCTCCGATGCGCTCTCCCCTGTTGACGGGATGGGCGAGACCATTTCACAGCGGAGGAACGTGATGTTCCAGCAGCAAGCCAAGGGAGAGTACCAAGCACTCGGCTCCCGCATATCCAGTAATTGCATTACTTTCCGCACATTAAATGGCTCACACATGCGCAGGATTATTCTATATGAACGCATATGGCTTCGAGATACACCCCTCACCAAACCCGGAATACATCTCCGCGCTAACGGCCAACGACGTGCTCGTCTATTCATGCGGCTCGCTGTGGACGAGGTGCGCGTGCTGGCATATTTCGATGCGACGCGGCTGAGCCATGACAGCATAATCCCATGTCTCGCGCTTCGAGGCGTCGCCGCGGCAATTGCACGCTCGCGCTCGCTGCGTGCAAAAGTGCTTCTACGTGGGTCACGACCATTGATCTGTGCCCCCACAACCTGATCTCCGGTGTCGACAGTCAACTCCAAAAATGACAGGGAGACAGATGGATACACCGCCGTTGACTATATCAAGTGCGCCACCACGCGCAACTTAAATCTGGTCTTACACCTTTTATAGAGCAATTGTGCGAACATTGAATGCGCACTACAACACCCAATCATATGGGCTGGCGTACGGAATCGGCAGCAACACGACGTTTCCCGTGTCGTGCGTCGTGTATTGTTAGTCAGCGTTTTGCGGAGATTCACATTGCTTGCAGTGCCTTTATCACGGACCTCGTCTTTCTGAAGGACACGTCGGTCGCAGTGGACCTGCGGCAGATAACGGTAGGCCTACTTTCAATCGGACCGCGAACGCACTTATCAATTGAACTATTTGTAGGCTATGGGAGTAAGGTGCACGGAAGTTGATGGTGCGGGGGTCTTCGATGCGGCCGGTGTGAAGCAGGCTTTAGACGAAATTATGCTACTGGACCCCTAAATCGCGCTTTGTGCAAGTAGATAGCGCAATTAATGGAGGGTAGGATCTAGCCCGCAATCATATCTTCGGTAGCGTCATGGCCAGGGATCCAGTTGATAGCCGATTTTACCCCGCAGATGCCAGACATCGATGAGACCTATTCAGCGTCATAAGGAATCCAAGTACTCTGTCTTTCTCTTCTCACCATCCATCTCCGACGGCGTGTGGATTCTGGATGTACTCCCGTGTGTGATCTGGGCGCTGTTCAAGCTGATAAAAGTCAAGTGCTGCCGTAATGACTCTCCCATTCGCAGACGCGATGTCCGACGTCCAAGCGCGCACCCCGGATGCCCAGTTTCTGGTTATCCACAGCGTCGGTGAGGATGCTGACCCCTCATTTCTGCAAAGTGTTCACCGATCACAGAGGGCGAGAATCTAAACATGGCGGGCCCCACACTTAAGAAGGCGCGCTCAACGGATGACTTCGTCCTCGTCCCCTCTGAACTAGTCTACAAAGCGAACGATTCACACGACAACGATTCAGGCTCCTCTGGCGACGAAATATCTATTCAAGTCGAAAGCCCCAGAGAGCACGACGATTCGCTGAGCAGCAGCGCACTCACCGCCACCACCTCGCAGCTGGGCACCGATGATGCGACGGTCACCGATGATGCCGATCCGCCACCGCGCCGCAGTCGTGTGCACTTCCGCTCGCGTGTGCGCATTACGTCGGGGCTACCTCGCCACTCCCGCCATCTCTCCGCCACCTCCTCCCTCAACAGCTCGTCCTCGTCCATCTCCGCCCCGCTGCGCTCCCCGCTCACGGAGGAGAATTGCTCACCCGGTTGGGGTACGCTCGGCAAGCGCGTCGGTCTCTTTGCGCTCTCGAACCGTCAGGCGGCGGCGCTGGCAGCCCAGGCACGGAGCGCGAAGCAGCGCGGGCGGCGGAGACAGGGGGTCGCGGATCTCGCGACCAACGAGCGCACAGCGCTGCTCGGGAACCCCGCGCCGCCCGGGTACGACGGCTATGACCCCGAGGAGGAGGATGGGTACTTCAGCTCGGACGACGAGTACGACGAGGAGGCGGTCCTGTCGCGCCAGATTGACTTGGTGTTTGGAAAATGGCCTCAGCGGCTACTGAATCGACATGTAAGGCCCTACACTACGTCCGTGATGCGTTTACTCATGCGACGGTGATGCATAGTGGTGGTGGTGGCAGTTACAGCCCGTGATCTCCTGTGGTTGTCTGGACGAGTCTGATGGCGAGGATTAGATTTGTTCCCGCTTTTATGTATGTTATGTTATCCTGGCCATGTATTACTTGTAGTCTCCCTGTTGCGGTCGGCGATCTTGTTTTTTTGGGCCTTGTAGTTATGTACTCAGGTCGACTCGGAGCTGTATCCGTTCAGTAATTCAAAATTATCATCATTCACAAGTCTACAAATGCAACCGCTCTCTCGGGCTACACTGCTCTCGGGGGCATGACCATGGTGGCGGGCAGCGTCGTTATCGGGGGAAGCAGGCTTGCCGCAGCCTGCCGAGACTTTTGGGTGAGGAGGAGGTCCATTACCACGATACTGGCCATCGCCTCGACGATAGGCACCGCGCGGGGAACGACGCACGGATCGTGGCGCCCGCGCGCCGCCAGCGAGCCCGGCGTGCCGTCGTACTGTGCCGTAGCCTGCGCCTGCGAAATGGTGGCCGGCGGCTTGAATCCAACCCTGCCCACCGCGAAAATTAAACAAATCGAGGTCAATACATGATGAGGGTGAGCCGCACCGGAAATAGACGTCCTCGCCGTTTGTGATACCGCCTTGCACGCCGCCGCTCCAGTTGGTCTGCGTTCCGAGCGAACCGTCAGCGCGGCGCACGAACGCGTCGTTGTGCTTGCTGCCGGGGACCTCTGTCCCGCGGAAGCCCGAGCCGATCTCGAAGCCCTTCGTCGCGGGGATGGAGAGCATCGCGTGCGCGAGCATCGCCTCGAACTTGTCGAACACGGGCTCACCCAGGCCCGAGGGCAGGTTTCGGATGACGCAGGTGACCGTCCCGCCGATCGAGTCGGCGGCGTCCTTGGCGCGGATGATGCGCTGCGCGAGGGTTAATCAATGTGACGTGGGGCGGTGGAGAAGAGGCCTGCCTGTTTCATGCGGTCCGCAGTTTCGGGATGCGGACAGCGCGTGGCGTGCTTGTCGACGTCCGCGCGCGAGACGGTGGCCAGTAGTTGGCGGAACTCCTCCGACATCGGCTCGGGCGCGTCATCGTTCTCGTCGTCCACGGAAGGCGCGCCGACCGTAACCGGGAGGTGCACTTTGCCGACGGACGAGACGAATGCGACGATCTCGACGCCGTACGCAAGCTTTAGGTATCTTTCTGCGATCGCGCCAGCAGCGACGCGACCTGTACATCGAATAAATACCGGGATAAAGTGGGTTGTGCGTCTACGCACCCACGGTCTCGCGGGCACTACTCCGGCCGCCCCCGCTGCTTGCCTTGACGCCGTATTTCTCGAGGTACGTGTAGTCTGCGTGGCTGGGGCGCGGATACAAGTCCGTCTCGGAGTAGTCGTGCGGGCGCTGGTCCTCGTTGCGGACGAGCAGCGCGATGGGCGTCCCGAGCGTCACACCGTGCTCCAGCCCGGACTGCAGCAGCACCGCGTCCTTTTCGTTCCGCTGCACACGGCATTATTTTTATTCATTCCTGAGAACCACGGCGAGGCCGTGTGCACGTACGGGGGTGGTGAGGTCGCTCTGCCCAGGCCTCCTGCGGTCCAGCTGCACCTGGATATCAGCCGCGGACAGTTGTAGCCCCTGTTTCCCCCCAAAAAATTAGATCGTGATCGTTGTTGGCAGAAGTGTGCGCACTGGGGGGCAGCCGTCGATGATCGCTCCGACCGACGCGCAGTGGCTCTCGCCAAAGGTGGTGACGCGGAAAAGAGTGCCGAACGTAGACATTTCCGATTTTTAAGAAAAGTGGTGAGTGAGTCACGGAGGTGGGTGCAGACTTTATACTACGGGCCAGATGACACGTATTGGTCGGGCGAAGGAATATGTTGACGGAGGGCGGTGTTGTGGTATGGATCTGGATACACGGACGAGGCACCCGCGTACGAGGCCTAGAGATACTTGACCGTTGAGTCAGAAACGTTTACACACTGTTTACACTCAAAATTCGGAATAACTCCCTTCCGCTTGCGACTCCAACCACAGTTGACCGACAACCCGACTCTTCTGGCGACGTGCACTGCGACGGCCATATTCTGCGGTTGACGCTCACGTCGCTTCCCTATTTATTGTACTAACTTGAAGAAGTTCCAAATTTCTCTTCGCGGACGGTCTCCTATGATCTTTAACAGAAAAAAATGCTAACGCCATAAATGTATCCACACAGGCTTTCGACAGTCAGTCTGGTCTAAATAAGTGCGTAGGGCGCAGCAATCTAGATCTCCAGGCTCTTCGTTCCGACCTACTACAAGAAGCGCACTCATGCTTTTTTTACCCGTTGGGTTCACTTTACCGCTATCTGCGCCGCGCTGCAACTACGATCATTGCCTTTGTGGCGCTCCGCTCCACCTGCACTACTCTGTTCGGATTTGGATACAGATCTTCCACCTTGCTTTTTTCTGTTCGCCTACGAAGTGGTTTCAGCATGTTTCGCTGGCCCATTCTTCGCTGAGTCTCAACTGCGGCTCGGACACGGACTCGCGAAAACGACTACCGTCGAGGTTGGACCCACGTCGGGCTCCCTCCGACGGACGCCCGAGGACACCCGCTGATTCCTGTCATTTCTCTTACGGCTCAACGCGCTGTCACTGTCGTCAAGCCGCATTTGAGGCGGGCTCTACTCACCGAGCTACCTTTGTACACATTCATCATCTCCGTCTCCGTCCTCTCCGCCCTCGACCGCATACCCCGTCCCAACTCCGGCCTGCATATGGTGCACTGCGCTAAAATTTGTTCCCATCGCTAGCTGGGTGTTCTCGGTGACTTACCGTCCATTGATCTGGCACTCATGATGGCGATTCTCTCCCTCGGTCTTGGACGGGTCTGGGTCCATGCGTCGTCTACGACTCGACTGACTATCATCCTGTATCATGATCCATCCGTGCGTTGGCATTTGACGTTGGCCCAAGGGGCACGAGCTGCAGAAAGGACGCCGAAAAACAACGCTACCCAGCGCCGATCATGGTGGACTGGGACCACTCCTCATCCGGTCCGGAGTTTAGCTGCTAACCACCAGAGGCTTAAGACGGTGTTCCTGAAGTGGCACTCGGGACGAAGCTATACTTGTTCCCTTGGTTTTATTTCGATGTGATCGGGCCCGTCGCGCCGAGTGGACTACTGTTACGTCGTGTGCACGCCCAAAACCATGTGGGAGAAGTGGCTCATTCCCTTGGTACATGACTGAATTAGATCTGGGGAATCTGGGATAATATCGGTGAATCTGGGATAATATCGTGTATCTACTGGGCCGGGACTTAGAATCGGTGAACAGCATGATTTTAGAGGAGGTACTGCTATAACCTTAATCCATGATGTTAACAGAAGGATTTCTCGGTCACTTCAAAGTTGAAATCGCGGAAGATTAGCACGACGAGTACTTCATCGACAATGCACCACCGTACCCTGCACCGTATCATGATTAGTATACGAACTTTGCCCGCTCATACGACGTATGCATTTATTTTCGGCCCATCCCTAGACCTACAATCAATTCAATTGATACCAGAGGTGTGCAGTATATCCCCTGCCCGTGTTTCTCAAGGTCCAGCAGCCATGGCGACCTTAGCTCAGTTTTTCCCGAGGCCTTGGTATTATTATTCGAGCTCCAGACTCATCACTGAAACCAAAGGGAAATTGACTTTCTTTGGAAACATGAAGCGAGCCAATCATGACGCGTTGTTGGAAGGTAAAAGTGAACATCGTTGAACCTCAGAGACTGTGGCACGAAGGCCAAGCTTCAGCACATCATGGCGGCTTCTTGTATATCCAATCCACTCTGCTTCCGAGTCCTTCGAGCTCCTTCGATCGGGAGTTCATTGTAGCTATACTTCCATGGCGGTGCAGTGCTCCTCAGGACCGGGTGGTCGGAATGACTCGAGATAAGATATAAATTTCTGGCTCAGCATCGGATGTTGTCATTGGACCCGATCGTTGCGGGATCTACGTTTTCGTAGTATGAGCAACAGGCACAAGGTAAACGTCGGAGACGTTTACAGATATCTTATGTGCAATCTCGCCGCTGCGATGGGTTTTGTTTTATATATATAGTTCGTCAAAGTCCGTCGCGAACTTGCGATCAATCTTATTTAGAGGACAGGGACCAATAAGTAGTCGTTTGGGTTAAGCAGTGCACAATGCACATGGGATAAATATGATGCGGCGAGTGATGTCTCGCGGCACGAAATAATTCCGCTGCGTATCTGGATACCGCCGGCCTTCGTGATTGCTGTTGCAACCCATGAGATGCTTCTACAGCTAAAATGCAACACTCGTACGAGTGAAGAGAGTCCTCCGATGCCTGGCCAAGTTGAAACGAGAGGACGAGAGAGATCGCTTAGACTGTGTTAACTTTAGATGAGATAATTATACCCCGCATTTTACCATTGGTTGTTGGGCTTTGATGGGATTGATGTGCGATCAGTCTGAATCCGAATCGGGTTTTGCTCTTCGCCTACGACATCTGCGCCTATCTGCGCCTTGGATCGATCTGCGCGGCCACCGTCGCCTGTGGCATCATGTCAGCACCGCAAATATCTGCAGGGTCACGCTCGCGGCCCCAGGCCCGCAAGAAGGCCAACGACGACGCCGCGTACTTTGGGCCACCGTTGTCCACCGCAGGTGCGAAGAGACACGCCGCAGACAAGGTCGAAGGGGAGCCCCGGGTCAAACGAAAGCGCGTCGACACGGCGTTGGCCGTTGCGGGCAACCGCCGGGATATGGACACAGAGACCAGGGTTTCCTTGGTGAGCAAATTCATTCAGTCGAATTGATCATTCCCTGATGCACCGTTTGCTGCAGGTCGAGTTTATCAAGATGCCCACCTCAGGTGTGTTTTGCGCGCGCCGCCGCGGGGAGGCTCGCTCATGCCGCGAATAGTGCTCTATCGGTATCTCACACAATTTGATTTGGTGCCTCCTGTGTATCCGTCGCCGCTCCTAGCGAGCGACCCCCCACCACCCGCGTCGTTGGACAACCCCTTGCGGCAGCCGTCGAGAGGCCCCAGCCCTCCGCCGACGACGCCTGCGAACCGTCCGCGGCGTGAATCAAAGGACCAAACGCGACGAAGAAGTTCGCGGTTGGTCGAGGAGGAGATGCCGACACGGCCACCGATCCTTGCGGACCTGGACGAGCTGCATGCGGTTTTGGCCGACATTGCTGAACGGCATTTTCGCGAATTGGCGTCCATCAATGGCCGTGAGGAAGTCGATACCCTCGCTTCGTTCATGTGTGCGGTCGAGAAGGCCAAAGGGGGCAAGAATAAATTTTGAGGTGATAGAAATAGAGTATGCACTAAGCCTGGTCTGACATGGTTTGTTTCACAGTCGACCATACCACCGTATCGTTTAGGTGACAGGAATAGTATACCCATCACGACGCGGTGCACGTCGACGCGCTCTCCACTCCTCTGTGCTGGGCCTCATGCCAATTTAATGCAGCCGGTTACTGCTTCTTGGAATGATTCCGTTCGCTGATTGGTTTACCATAGTTTACCATTTATTCCGGACTAAAATTAGTAGATCAGTCGTCGTGGTAACTGCCACCGAAATTGCCGCCGACTGATCTTGATAAAAGGCTCACAGGGTCGAGTTTTCATCAGTTTCTACTCCCTACCTCCCCTTCTTCTACCTTTCAGCGGCGCTGTTTGGCTTCGTTCAGTTCGCAAGTCTCATCCTTTTCATGTCTTCCCTCCCTAACCCGGCATCTAGATAGTCAGCTCTACACGGTCCCGACACAACCACATTCTTTCTTCATAGACTTTCGACAAGTCACGTTCATCACCCAGTATGAAGTTTACAAGCACTTTTTCCGCTCTCCTTGTGGTTCTGCCCTTGATGGCCAGCGTCTCCGGTCTCGCTGTACCTGAATCCGGGGTCGTTGCTCGCCAACGTGGTGGGAAATTTGGTGGAGGTGGACAGCAGGCGGCAAACGCCAAGAATGCGGCCGCTAATGCTGCCAATGCCAAAAACGCGGCTGCCCAGCAAGCAGGTGAGAACAACTCAATTGAGTCTTCTCCGCCGTATACTGAACATCTCTAGCGGCGGCTTCGAAAGCAGGTGAGACACGAGTTAACGAGGTGTTGTTTGAAACTGATGGTCCGCCATAGCTGCTGCTACCGCGGCGGCCAAGACCGCTAATGCCGGGGCGGCGGCCACTAATAACGGCGCGGCCACTGGCTCGGCGGCTGGCACAGCGGCTGGCACAGCAGCTGGTACAGCGGCGGGTAAGCTCATTGTCACTGTCGCTCTACTTGTCAATAAACATATGTGCTCTCAGCTGGGACGGGCGCGGATTCCACGACCATTGATCCTACTGTCATTCAAACCACCGACGACGGTCAAAACCCCCCCGTCACTGGTTCGTTTACGTTCTATATCTAGCTTGATTGATCTTACAATGTTCGCTTTCAGGCCAAAGCGCGGCCGCCACGTCGCCGAACAATTTTGCCAACTTCTGCGCAACCAAACTTCCCATCACGAACGGGCTGCAAATCACCAGTGGTAGCTGCAACCCCATCCCTATTGGTACCACACTTCGGCGAAGAGTTGGATCAAATACTAATCCTCACGATAGGCCAGATTCCGTCGACGGCCGCCATCCCCTCCGCCAAATTCCGTTAGTCCCACTGTCTTATCTGCTTGTTGTCAGCTCATTTCCTCCCGCAGAATCGCCCACAAACGGCGACACTATCGCTGCGGACACGGCGTTCACGGTGACCCTCGCCGCCAAGAACATCCAGCTCGGAACCTTCACGAACGCCCAGAAGACCTACTTTGCCAACCCCCAGACGCTCAACGGTCAGGGACAAATTATTGGCCACACCCACGTTGTCATTGAGAAGGTCGACTCACTTGCCTCGACCGCCGTCACCGACCCCACAAAGTTTCAGTTCTTCAAGGTCGGTCTTCGCGTCACATGACTCCGATACGTCACCTGACCTTCGTTGCAGGGTGTCGACGACGCCGCCGACGGCAAGGGCCAGGTCAATGTCGCCGTCACCGCTGGTCTCCCAGCAGGTGTTTACCGCATGGGCACGATCATGTCGTCGTCCACCCACCAGCCTGTGATCGTCCCCATTGCCCAGCACGGTCTCTGTGACGACGTCGTCTACGTGCGTGCTCTTATTCTGTATTCTCTCTCCCGACCTCACCTCGTATCAGTTCACGGTAACGGCGGGCGGAGCAGCGGCTGCTGGTGCAAACAACGGTGCCGCTGGAGGAGCGGCAGGTAAGCCCATGTCTTTGAGTGTTGAAGATCGTTCGCTGACGACGTTGTGTAGCTGGGACGGCAGCGGTGAACGGAACCGCGGCGGCAGGGACGGCAGCCGCTGGCACAGCAGCAAATGCGGGCGGGAAGGGTGGCAACCAGGTGGGTAACTCTTGTCGGAATCTGAATCTGAATCGTGGATCGTGGACCGGGCCCTCTTGGGCTACTGGTGGCTATTTGGCTCACTTACATCGTTACGTGAGCCCTGGTGACGCCGTATCACCGTCGTCCCCGGGATCCTGTGGGATTCTTCAACAGGAATTCCCCGATTTTCCACGTCGCCAACCTCTTGTTCTTCTCCTTCTTTCCACATACTCACATTCCAACTCAGGGCGCGGCAGCAGCGGCAAGCGCGGCCCAGGCAGCTGCTTCTGCAAAGGTTCGTCGTTCCCCCATCTCCACTCCTGCGTTCCCGGGATCATGATGCCGAGAACCATTTATTTCCGCAATTCGCGGTCCCTCGTTCGATGATCGTTACACGGCCAACCGTGGAATCCGTGTGCCCTCCCGATTCCCCCTCCCCTTCCATCTTCTCTTCCCATGATCGTTATGCGCAAGCATTCATTTTTGGAATTCGCGTTCATATCCGCATTCCCTTTGTTTGATTCTAAACGGACAATGAACTGACGCTGTTCTCAGGCGGCTCAGGCGGCTCAGGCGGCTGCAGCCAAGGCAGCCCAGGCCAAGGGTGGAAAGGCAAGTCGACAATCCTCTGCTTCCCTATTTTGAACGAACGCTTACCAACGTTACCCTAATAGACTGGAGGAAAAGCTGCTGGTGGCCGGGTACGCACGCGTTTCTGCTGTCTGTTCCCCTCGCTCATCGCTCATCCTATTCTTTCTTCAGGGTAAGGCGGGACGATCGCGTCTATGAAAGCTATGACACGGAGATATGAACGTTAGATGCAATCCTACTTATTCGCCCTCATACTCGCCTGTGTCATCTTCCTCCTGGTAGCGTCTCGCGCGCGGTCCATTAATACCAGTTGATGCCTCATTCCCCCATACCCCATGTGTTTTTATTTTCCGTGTATTTTAGGGAGCTGAACTTCCTTACTGAACTAAATACGATGGGTTGGCTCAGGCTTTTCTCTCTTCCTCAATCGACAAGGACATAAGAATGCTGGCTAAAGTATTGAGACTCCTCATGTTTCAATGTCGAGCGCAGGGAGCATTTCTACTCTAAGTACGTGACCAGTGGTGGGATATGCTTCAACCTCGTTCAATCTGGGAGATATTCCTCCCCGGTTCGTTGCAGTGGATGGGGCTTTCTAAGCGAGTTCGAACGGTGCCCATCTTTCCGGGCCTGCGGTGGAAATTGGATTTGTCTGAAAAAGGAGAAGGTCTAGACCGTGGCAGTGGCTTATTAGCAGCTGGTAAAATGACTTTGTACCAGCTCTGATTGGCTGGAGACTGTGGATCCGGAGCAGTAATCAGAGCCTGATCAGAGCTGGTACAAAACGGTTTATACCAGTTGCTAATAAGCTCTAATCAGCGCCGTCATTCCCGAATGGTTCACCGTTCAGACGAGTACATAGAGATCTCCGACCCAAGGGAAATCAGCCCATTGATGTTCCTGGGCGGGACTGCGGGAAGTAACCCCAAATGGTTTTGTAACGGGTGTTTCGGTGAACTTCGGCTGTTTTAACCATGCGGTAAGTAGTACACAGGTAAAATAGCAACAGGTCGAGGACAAGGGTAGAGAAGAAATAGATGAATCTCAATAAATACGCTACGACTATCCTCAGGAAACGTTGAAGAGTAAGAAGAGCTCGAGAGCGTGGGCGGGAAGTACATGATATTGCGACGTCGATCTGCAAGGACAGAATCAAGCACTGCTTCTGAGCGACCTAACTTGCAAGCGATGTTCGACTGCAGTCGGGCGGGAGTGGCATGCTGGGCGCCCAGACGGTGACCCGAACGCAAAGCCGGGCGCATGATTCGTGTCATGGCGATCAAGTGATTCCGAATTCTTGCAAGTTTGCATGGTAACGGGCCCCGGTTTGGTGGTATTAGCATCTAGCAACATCAGCGGTCCTCTAGGCTTTCTCTTTTTCGTTCGTGTGCTCTCTTCCTTTCGGTTGTGGTCTGCTTCCCCAGAGGGCGAGTAGGTTTGTAGGCGAGCCAAAAGGGATTTGTTTCTGATGATTTTTGAGCAACAGGCGGTCCTCTCCTTTATGCATTTCTACCTTAGCTTTCTGGCGCTGGTCGTTACCCTTTCCCTTGCATGGACGGACTCGGTGGCCGGTGAGTAGCCCGCAGACTTCAGCATTCGATCGATACCGACAACTTGTGAAATAAAGCCCACAGTGTGTCACCGCGGCCTCTGAAGCGCCTGGCCAATCCTTCGACCCTTGCTCTTGAGATTCTGCCCCGCAGGCAGCACTCGTCACCCACATCTTCACCGTTCAGCCAGCGCGCGCCATTCCTGCCGCGTTCAACGACACTCCGATACGACGACTCGTTCCGCCTCACACTTGCCGCCTTTGACGAAACCTTCCACCTCCATCTCCGCCCTAATGACCACCTCATCCACCCCGCTGCCCGCATCAACTACTACTCGACGTCCCCCGACGGCACGTCGTACATTTCCCGCACGAAGCCGCTTCTGCGCGAATCCGTCAAGGCGTACTGGGGCGAGGTCATCCACGCCGACCATTCCCCCACCCGTATGCGGGAGGATACGGCGGGCGTTGTTCCCTTTCCGCACCCCGCCGAGCTCGGCTGGGCGCGCATCATGGTGCACCACCAAGGAGACATTGACCAGGGGCGCGCGCCCGTGTTCGAGGGCGCCTTCACCGTCAAGGGCGTCGTATACCACATCACGACCAAGGACAACTACTTGCGCAACAAACGCCCCCAGGATCCCGACGTTGCGGAGCCGCTGGATATCGTCGACTCGGAGTTGGTCATCTGGCGCGACTCGGACATGATGACCGCCGCGGAGGAACATTTTACTCAAACGGGCGAGGAGGTTCCGCCTGCGCCGCAGAGCTGTGGACACGACCGGCTGGCCTTCAACACGGACCCCGCGCAGAACCCGATCCTGCAAAAACCACCGACGAGTCCCTGGTATGAGAACCCCATCAGCTTGTTAGGCAACTTTTCTGCAAAACGAGACGATGTAGTCGGTACTCAAATGGGCTCGAAGTGTGTAATGTCTAAGCCTACATTTTGGACGCTGAACAACTTTCTAGTTTCGTCAACAACATCGGACAGACAACCGGATGCCCGAACACCCAGAAAGTGGTACGTCTCTCTCCGTATTTAAAGCTAGCGTGCCCACTCAAGTCTGTAGCTCTACATGGGCGTCGCCGCCGACTGCATGTACACCCAGAAATATGGATCGCATGCCAATGCCACAAGCCAGATCTTGACGGACTGGAACTCCGCCAGCTCGTTGTACAAGTCTACGTTCAATATTAGTCTTGGAATAGTCGAGGTTCAGATTCAGGAAGAAGTGTAAGCTCTTTTTCTGGGTGGCGCCAGACAACCTCCTGAAGCATAGTTAGGTGCCCCAATCCTGTGAACACCTCCATCCCATGGAATGTCGACTGTAGCTCCGTGAGTCTCAACGACCGCCTGTCATTGTTCTCGAAGTGGCGCGGAGACAAGGGCTCCGACGGCGTTGGACTATGGCATCTCATGAGCGGATGCCCTACCGGGTCGGAGGTCGGCATCGCATGGCTCGCCGTACTGTAAGTTTCATCCCTACCTACCCCATATTCTGACCCTGATGCTATGCGTTTAGATGTCAACAGTCTGCGTCGATATCTGAGTCTTCCGTGGTTTCAGGCACTGCCGTCTCCACCGCGGGGCTCACGGAATGGCAAGTGATTGCACATGAAATCGGACACAATTTCGGGGCCATTGTGCGTCGTTTCTTTTGGTATCGGGGGCGCCGTTTACTGATTGATATCTGTTCCTAGCATGACGTGAGTTTGATCTCTGTGCAAGCGAGCGCATCCTAATGTATTATTCTAGTGCGCTGACGGGTGCAACTCGACAACGCCATGTTGTCCGCTGACTGCGAACTCCTGCGATGCCAATGCCCAATTCATTATGAGTCCCGTTGCGCAGAATGGGGAGAAAAACTTCTCCCCATGCAGTATCGGGAATATCTGTTCGTCCCATTTTTCTGCGTTTTATTGGAACCACTAAAAATTGCTGGTGCAGGCTCGTTGATGACGGGAACTGCCAGAACCAATACCACATGTCTGCAAGATCCTAGTTCTACCGTCGAGACGATTTCGCTGCAGATGTGCGGTAATGGTATCGTCGAGCAAGGCGAGGATTGTGACCCCGGCCTAGGGGTTACGTCCCCGTGCTGCGACTCCGAGACGTGTAAATTCAAGAACGGCGCGCTGTGTGACCCGGATAGCAGCCCGTGCTGCACGGGGCAGTGTGGATTTGCGCCGTCGACGCAGGTTTGCCGGCCTCCGAAGGACGCGAAATGTGATGTGCAGGAAACATGCACGGGCACTTCGTCCTCGTGTCCGAGCGACGTCGTCGTTCCCAATGGTTCGTTCTCGATTTGCAGACCGCTCGGCTTCATATTAACTAACTTTATTAAATAGGGAAGAGCTGTGGCGGGAACGATTTGGCGTGCGCGAGTGGACAATGCACATCTGTCTCTTGTTGGTTCTTCTCGTCTTTCCCCCGGATTCACACGACTTATGGTTTTCAGTGCAATGTCAGATGCTTGGATCCTCCATGAACCTTACGACGGAGTGCCCGAATCAGAGCTCCAGCACTTGTCAAGTATCGTGCCAGGATCCGACACAGTCCAATCAGTGTATCCTTTTAACGGCTCTACTCGTCGACGGCTCTCCGTGTGGTCAGTCTGCATCCGTCCCTTCTTGTCTTCTCCCTCTAACCTTTAGTCCAGGTTACGCCGGGTTCTGTGCGTCGGGGAAATGTCAGTCGACCGGTCTCTTAAGCACTGCCAAGGTAATGCATGATAAATTCTACATGTTTCATTTCGGTTGTCTTGCTGACCGCGCGCTCTACGTCCCTTTAGGCATGGTTCATGAAGAACCTCCAGATCGCTATCCCAATCGCGGTCGTCGCGGGCCTCATTTCGATTGTGCTACTCTGGGTCATCGGCAGCGGTCCGTGGTGTTTCACTTTACGTGAAATGTAATTTATTGACGAAACGTGGTTTTATTTAGCGATACTGCGATGCTGTCGGGGGCGGCCCGACTATCCAGTTACGCCAGTGATTGTCCCGCCAAGGGGCCCGGAGATGCGCCACCAGCGGCTGGGGAGCTCTGAGGGCCCCATGTCGTCTGGACCCATGGGCATCGGAGGCCCCGGCTTAGGGTAGGTATATTTCAATTTGAGCGAAACGACCGCTCATGTTTTATGCTATTGCAGTGCCGCCCCTCCAGTTCGCTCCGAATCGAGGCCAGGGGGTCCTAATCGTTCGAATCCGGCTGGTGGTCCGAGTCGTTCGAATCCGGCTGCTGGCCCTAGTCGCTCGAATCCGGCTGCTGGCCAGAGTCGTTCGAACCCGGCTGGCCCTAGTCGTTCGAATCCGACTGGCCCTAGTCGCTCGAACCCGGGCCCCCGATCACAGTCC
Organism: Mycena vulgaris; assembly: GCA_029204335.1. NCBI lineage: Eukaryota > Fungi > Basidiomycota > Agaricomycetes > Agaricales > Mycenaceae > Mycena > Mycena vulgaris. The sequence goes on along the minus strand of JARGYA010000038.1, from coordinate 574,056 downwards.
AACTGGGTCGATGAGAGCAGATACAATGGATCTGGGTAGGTAGTTGTGTAACTCTAATGGTATACATGCTCTTTTGAGGTGTACGTGTGTGAGATAGATATTGTACATGAGCTTCGTTATCTTCTTTATCTTAATAAATAAAGGAAATTACACATGGGTGCTGCCATGGCAGTCTTAAAACGCTACGAATAATGTACTAAAATATGACCGTCAAACTCTTCAGGATTCCCGCCGCGTTTTTTTCCGTAACGGGACGAGCGGGAGTGTGGGCGAATGGGGGACAGCGTACGGCGGGGGTGAGTCGATCAGCCCGGTGGAGGAGGCATGCTCCGTCTGGTAGTAGGCGTGGCTGCTGGGCGTGCCGCCGAACGTCGTCCCGCCCGCAAACGTGTTCGTGTTCGCCTGCCCGCTCAGGCTCTGCAGCGTCGCCCGCCAGTCCGGCGACCCTGGGTTCGACCCCGCGTCCAGCAGCCCCGCGTGTGAGTTGTAGCTCGCATGCTCGTAGGTATCCTGCAGCGAGCCACGGTGCCGCGAGGCGGTGGGCTCGGAGACGCCCGACGGGAAGGGCGTGATGTCAGTTTTGCTGCGCTTGCGCATGCGCGGGGTCTTCGCGCGGCGCCGCCAGACGAAGTAGGCGAGGGCGCCGGCGATGACGAGCAGTGCGAGGACCGCGATGGTGCCGAGCACCACCCCCGCGATGGCGCCGGGCGAAAGCGTATTGTGCGCCGGGGCGCGCGCTGCGATGCCCATGGTTCCGTCGCCCGACTGCGAGTAGCTGAAGATCCTGTGGAGATTGATTGAGTTAAATACACCCATAAGGAGCTGATAAAAGGACCCACAGATACAGGACGGCGATGAAGGGCGAGCCGAGAAGATACTCCGTTGCGCTTGCGTCGATCCATTCTTGGAGAACGCCCACGCAGACGCCGTCCGCCTGCTTGACAACGAGCGCGGACTGGTCGAGGCTGGTCGAAAAGGACCCGAAGGTGACGGTGAGGCGGAATTTAGAGTCACAGGGGAGCTTCCATGCGTGCGCGAAGGTGGAGGTAGAGTGCTTTGACGCGCCGGGGATGTCCGCGTCTAAGCGGCGGTGAGAACCGAGAGAAGGCAGACTTCAGGGATGGACATACATATCGCGCGTGCGGCGCTCTGCGGGAAGACGATGCTCGCGTAGAAAGGGTCGAGAAATGTGAGCAGCTGGATGCCGCTCTGCGAGATGTTGAACGGCGAGGTGCCGCCCGAGACGGACCAGGCGTCCATCTCGACAAACCAGCTTGACATGTTCGACGGGGACGAGGAGTTTGCGGTAACCATCGTTTTCCACGCGACGTCGCCCTCGTAAAATGACGGGTCCGGCTGGAGCCAATGCAGCACGCCCCCGTCGCCCGAGAAATTTGCGGGCGCGTTGAGCGCCATTCCGTACGAGAAGTTGGCCTGCGCGGGATTGCGCGCGAGCCAGTTGGCAGCGGGCGTGTCCGCGAAGGGCGCCATCCCCATACCTATCATCCCCGAAACTCCCGGCGAGAAGAACGAAGCGGACTGCGAAGCGACCGTGACTGGAAATTCATGCCATGAGGCTCAAGTCGCCGGCTGTTAAGGACGGTGCGGCCACACACCTGTTTGATTGGGGTACGACCAGGCGGAGCCGTTGCTCTGTATTAAGCCGCAATTTTCGCGCACCAGAGTACCGCTAGCTGCCCCGTTCAAGGTGGAGACATTTTGCGTTTGCGACAATTGCTGCACGCTCGAGGAGGCAGAGGGATTATACCTAAGTTATTAATTAGAGAGCGAAGAAAAGTTCAGGACAAGAAACGCACGAAGGAACGCCTCCGCATGAGTCACAACTTGCACCTGCGACAGTTGAGATGCTGGGGAAACATAATTGAACTCCAAGTTGAGACAACGGAGAATTTGGCCCACCCAGTCGAAGTAGTTAGTGCGAACGAAAAGGATTGAGGAGACGCGTTTGAGGACTACAACAGGGTAAGATCGTCGCCCCACCGTCTACCCAAATCATCGTACGCACCATATTGACCATCACCGAGTATATCTGGTTCTCATCTTGTCTCACGGGAATTACGAGTGTCTTTGGTGGAGGAGGGACAGATCGTGTGGCCAGCCTGGCGTCAGAGATAGCAAGGCCAGAAAGAACGAGTAGAAAAGGGAGAAATAAGGTCAAGGACATGACGGCGAAAGGCCGAAGCAAATGAGATCACGGATAAGGTAAACACCACTTAATACCCTTGAGAATGCTTGATTGAGTTTGGGCACACACAAGGCTATGCGGATGCGCCACGGTACGGAAGTAGTCCCAGAATTGGTTCCGGTCATGGGTCCGTATGTAGGCGCGGGGGTTTCGGAGTCGGGAGCATGGAAACGCCGCCCCGCGCGTCGGCAGGCGGCAACGTCGGTGGGGACGGGTGACAATGATCCACCAATATGTAATGCGAACGGGAAATAAGACGCGGCGCAAATCCGTCGTTTCGAGAGGCGTGGCTAACTTTAGATCACGAGGCACACGATCAGACAGGATCAGCCAAGAGGCCAATCGGCGCGGGCCGGACCCCGGCAGATACGCAAAAGACGCCGTCAATTTTGATTGCCGGAATACACACGCCAAGTCTTTAGTCAGCTCGACTCCTATGGACTCGGAGTTTCGCTCTTGGGACTCTTTTCTAGGATCGCGTCGACTATCCCAAAGTCGAGCGCGGCTTGGGCTGCGCAACATATTAGCTTCGTATCACCCCTAGTCGCGAGGCTGTACCTGTCATAAAGTAGTCTCGTTCTAGAGCCTCTCCTGTAATTGCACATAGCTATTAAGTCGTGAACCATGCACACCGAACGACACTTACCGAAACGCCGGAAACCTGCTTCTTGACTTTCTCCCTCCTTGCCACAGTGCTTTTGATAGATGCCCGTCAGGACTTCTCGTATCCTCAGAATCTCCTTCGCATGGATTGCGATATCAGATGCCTGGCCGGATGCGCCACCGGAAGGCTCTGCGCCCTTATTTAGGGTATATGGGATGAGCATGGGATCCACATACGATGAATCATGATGCTGGCGTTGGGGAGGCAGTGCCTCTTACCCTTTTCGCCCGCGGACAACAGTAACGACCCCATACTCGCCGCTTGACCAATACAATAGGTGTGGATGGGTGATGAAACGTACTTGGGGTTCGATCAGCGCCAGGACTGCAGCCGACGACAGTTACGAACCTGCATCTAGACGCGCCGATGAGCCATAATAACAAACCATGTATATATTGCTACACCAACCGTGTCGTAGATTGCGAGGCCAGCGGTAACGCTGCCACCCGGCGAGTTGATGTATAAATGAATCGGCTTAGTCGTATCCTCGGCTTCCAAGAAAAGCAGCTGCGCGACCACCAACGTTGAATCTGTGTCGCGGATCTATTAAACGAAAAGTTATGAATGCGGGGTAATTAACCGCAGGCGGAAAGCCATACGGGGCCGTAGAGCATGATCACCCGCTCTCGTAGGAGCCGCGAAAAAATGTCATAGGAGCGTTCACCCCTACCCTGGCGACATATTGTGAATGGCAGAATATGATATTCGGCCCTGTGAGCGCACCGTCTGCTCGATGACTATGGGGACGAGATTGGCTTCGGGACTAGAGTAGCCCGAGAGGGGGTGAAAAGCGCGTCGGCTGGCAGGGGCAGCACTGCGTCGGAGGGCGGATGTAGCAAGGCGGAACATGAACGAGGATCGAGAGTTAGTTGGAGTCACGGTGGCGTGACAAACGCGCTCAAACAAACCGTTCTTTCAACCACGACGCGCTTGACGCTCACGCGGGTGCTGTCTACCCTCTAGCTCATCTCTCGCCGCCCAACCATGGCCTCCCGACTGCGATCCCACCGCTCCACCGACGCACCCATGGACTTTGAGTACACTTCCCGTCCAAATACCAAACCCATCTGGGCTTCCTCGGGCTCGTCGCAGGACGACCCAACGACACCGAAAAAACGTGCGCCGTGCCTTCATCGTGTGTCTAGTACATAGCAGTGATGACTAGGGATACCTGCAGGCTCACACGCGGACCTCAACCCGCCCACACCGCTCCACAACCCGACGTTCGGGCAGAACCAGAACATCCCGTTCATCTTCCAGACGCCGACGCGCCAGACGAGCCCCACGCCGTACCCATGGGCGCCCCCTGCGAACTTCTCGCCCGCCAAGGCGTTCCCACAGCCGCCCCCGGCGCCGGAGCTGCGCGACGTCGACATGCGCGAGGCGAGCCCGCCCAAGCCGGAGACGGACGCCGGTACGTCGCCGGAGGGCAGCAGGAAGGTCGCGACGGGTGGCATGCGCCGGATCCTCAAGTCGCGGATGAAGTCTGCGCTGTCCATGTCTACGGTACCGGAGTCGCGCCGGGATGGGGCCGACCCGTATTCAGACAGCGAAGACGAGGGGCACCTGACCCCGACGATGTCGAATCACTACACACTTAATATGCCGTCGCCGCCGGCTCCCCAGTCGGACGTGCCGTATATTTTGCTCGGGTACGTGCCTGGCTGATGTTCTCGCAAAAGTGTAAGCATGCTGACGGCCCCCAGCTACTTGCAGTTCTTCTTCAATCTATCGCTGATACTGCTATTTCTGTACCTCGTCGTGCAGTTCATCTGGACGGTGCAACGGGATGTCGAGGAGCGTATTTCGGAATACTCGATGGGTGCGTCATCACATCGTTCATCTGTCCAACTGCGCAGCTCATCTACGGCATGTTGATTCTTGGCAACAGATATAGTTCAGGATATCGCCATGTGTGCGCTGCAATACAAGAATAACCTCTGCGAAAATCCGCTACCGGCGATGGCCCACCAATGTGCGATTTGGGCAACATGCATGAGCCGTGATCCGACCATAGTCGGACGAGCCAAGGTCGGTGCCGAGATGATCGCGGAGGTAGTAAATGGCTTTGTCGAGCCTATCAGCTGGAAAACATTGGTGTGTTACTCCGTCGTTGACAGCCGCTCTTAGCTCCACGCGGGCTTCTGATTTCACGGGGTTTTTCCAGGCATTCACGCTGACATCCTTGACCTTCTTGACCCTGTTTATCAACACCCTTCTCTCGCTTTATCGTTCACGCCATCAGCCTCAGGCCCCCCCGGCTCCATCGGGTGCCCACCATGGACAGTTCCCGATGTCCCCTGCCGCGTATCCCGCGCATCACTTTGGCGGGTACCTATCCCCGGCCCCGACACCGAGCTGGGGTCGTACAGGCAGCGGGCGGTCGTGGCGCGCGCAGGAGGAGGCGGAGACGCCGACGCGACGTAGGCGGTTGGACGGAGGCGGCGCGGTGAAGATAAAGTGAGACCTATACGTACACGCATAATCTGGAACAAGGCATCTCATCTCAATAGCATGTCGCTTGATTGGTATCGTGGGGTATAATTAGGGGCATCTGCTGGGAGGCTAACGCAGTTAACGGGTGCGGCACCTTGAGCGGCTGTTTGGGGCACCTTCCAAGCTGGGCTGCGCGCCGAATGCGGGGTGGGATACTCATGTCAGGGAGGGAAGGAAGCAGTCGGGCCGGGCGGACTCGATGGGGAACGGTTGTTGTGTACGATGTCAGGAGATCGGCGTCTCCGGAAAGGACGTGCGCAGCCTGATGGACAACTCAATCTCGCTCAATCTTGCCCTGTGTTTCTCCGTCAATGGAAGCATCTGGAAGGAGGTACCCAAGGGTTCGGCGCCTCCCTAATATCGGGTCAGCACAGCCTGCGAGGAACGCACACGCGTCGGGATAGCAGTGGGCGTCTCTGATCATGACACATGATCCTGGAGGCCGCACACATGAAATTTTCGGAAGTTTTGTTGTGGACAGATGTGGATGGATGATAATCTTCCCCTGCAAGGCTCATCAGATTGAATGTCTATTTCACGGCCGCGGTTGCCAGGTGCAGGGACGAGTGACATCGCGAATGCCGGCTACTATGGTGTACACATGCTCTCGAGAAGGTCGGATAAATCGGGGCAAGGAATCAATATAGGAATCAATCGGATGAACGAGAATTGCCGGCACGCCGATAGGGAAGGTCATTTACCGGCTTGACCTGTGGCTGTGGCGGCCTTCTCTTCTTCCTTTTTCTGTGTGGGAACGGGTTAGTGGCGTAGCAACAAATGCCACACGAGCCGAATTTCGCATACCTTCTGCTTAGCTCGTAGGATCTCTGCGTCCCTGTGTGTAAGCTCCGTGAATGCTGGTCCAGGTGGGGGAAACGGGGGCTTAGCACGTACGCCTCCTTTCTCTTTTGAAGGTTCGTGGCGCTTTCCTTGGGCTTGCCCTTTGTAGCCGCCAGCTTCTTTGCCGCTTTGAGACGGTCTTGCTCACGCTGGTTGCCGCCTGTATACCGGGTTAGGGTGTCGTGTGGATGCAACGCGCGCGGGAACACGTACGGGTCATGGCAGAGGGCGAAGGCTACGTGGTGGTCGAGTGTCAACGGAAAGGCTAATATAGCAGCGGAGTTTAAACCGGAGTGTCAAAAAAAGTTCCGAGTCAGCTGACCAGTGATGCGGTGAAATTCATAGAGGCATCCGGCGGAAAATCATTACCGCCTGTGCCGCGACCGATGAAACAGGCTAAAACGGGCTAGACGCGCGTATCGGTGGAGATGAATCCGGATTCCTTCCTTTAGCCGCTTGCTACGCTTGCTAACAACAGCTTTGCTCGCCGCGGGCATCCGCATTTAGATGGATTACATCACCACTGTCAGGGCACCGCCATCTCGTATCTTATCTGCCCAGTTTATGATGAGATCTGGGGTTCTTTTTGGCAATGCAATCTATTTTGTGGAGCGGGATTTGCGGAAGATTGTGCGAGTAGTCTAGTGGATTGCGGGTATCGAGGTAGAGGCTGGTAGAGGACGATATCTCGAGGGGTATGTGAAACCGGGGAGTGATCTACGATCGTAGACTTGAGTAATTATAGGGCGGACTGATGGCGGAGACACGATCTAAGATTAGATCTGTGTTGATCTAGATCTGTAGGACTTACACGCCCGATCACAACGTGCCTGTCCTGTGAGCTTCCCCCGGGCTGATCACTTGGCTTCATTCTTACCCACTACTATATATACGACCCGTCCGAGAACCGGTGCGACTCTTTTCGACCCCTCCACAATGTCCATGAGACACCCGCGCGAGGGCCGCCAGACTGAGCCCCCCCATCCCCACAATGGCCCTCCTCCTCCTCCCCTCCAGAACGGCGGCCCCCATCCCCAGAGCATCGTCTCCCCCATCCAAGGCCCCGCCCCCGCCAACGGCGCAAACTCCGCATCATCCTCCGCCATCCACAAGCTCACCACCGCCAACGAGCAGACATGGTTGCTAATTGGTGAGTTTTTTATTCCCCCATTTCCCCACTCTCTTTGCTCACCATCCACCCAGGCCGCGTCGCAGAGCAAATGGGCGACCTCGAGCACGCTCTCTCCGCCTACGAAAATGCGCTGCGGCATAACCCCATGTCCCTTTCCGGACTTACCCAGGTCGCAGGAATAGCTCGGATCAAAGAAAACTATCCCAAGGCAAGTTCGTCTTCTGAGCCGCGCCACACTCCACCTTCGTTTCCCCGAATCCCGAGGATCCCGCAACTTCGTTTGTCCGTATTTGGCGCTGACTTGCCTTGTTCCAAATTTAGGCCGTCGAATTCTTCCAACGTGTTCTCGGGCTCCAAGAAGAGAATGGCGAGGTCTGGAGCGCATTGGGTAACTGACTCTGCTCTTCGCATCACAAGTCCCATTTTAACCTTTGCCTTCTAGGTCACTGTTACCTGATGCAAGATGACTTGCAGAAGGCATACTCAGCCTACCAACAGGCTTTGTACCTTCTTCCCAACCCAAAGGTAATTTATCACAACCTATCGCCGCTCCCCATCTGACCGCCGTTTAGGAGGACCCAAAGCTCTGGTACGGCATTGGCATCCTTTACGACCGGTACGGCTCGCTCGACCATGCCGAGGAGGCTTTCTCTTCGGTTCTCCGCATGGATAAAGGTTGGTCTTTTGCGTAATCCCGAAATTTGAACGGCAGTCCTTATTAATTGTAAAGACCTAGATTTCGACAAGGCCAACGAAATCCTGTTCCGCCTCGGCATAATTTACAAGCAGCAGGGCAAGTACGAAGATTCCCTCGGCTGTTTTGACCGCATTCTCCGCAATCCGCCGAGCCCACTCGCACACGCCGACATTTGGTTCCAAATTGGACACGTTTACGAACAACAGAAAGATGTAAGTCACACGCTGTTTATATCCACATCTTTGGTCGCACGCCTGACGTGGGATCCCATCAGCACGTCAGCGCCAAGGACGCCTATGAGCGCGTCGTCACTGATAATCCCAGCCACGCCAAAGTCCTTCAGCAGCTTGGGTGGCTGTACCACCAGGACGGCTCATCCTTCCAGAATCAGGACCTCGCGATCCAGTATCTCACCAAGAGCCTTGAAGCAGGTGAGCCATCATTCAGCATGTCTATGCATAATAATAACGCCCCTTTAGATCCTTCCGATGCTCAGAGTTGGTACCTTCTCGGGCGCGCGTACATGGCAGGCCAGAAGTACAACAAGGCGTACGAAGCATATCAGCAGGCGGTCTATCGCGATGGCCGGAACCCCACGTTCTGGTGCTCTATCGGCGTCCTCTACTTCCAAATCAATCAATACCGCGACGCGCTCGACGCTTACTCCCGCGCGATCCGCATCAACCCGTACATCTCGGAGGTGTGGTTCGACCTCGGGAGCCTCTACGAGAGCTGCAATAACCAGATCTCGGACGCGATCGACGCCTATGCGCGCGCGAGCGAGCTCGACCCTAACAATCCCGTCATCTCGCAGCGTCTCGCGCTTTTGAAGAACGCGCAGGCGACGGGCGGGCAGGTTCCTGCTGCGCCGGGCCCGCAGGATGTGCATCCCACTGCGTATGCGAGCGCGGTCGTCCCCCCGCCCGGCCTTACGGGCCCGCCGCTTCTGCTGCAGTCGACGAGCCAGCGCCCCGTGTTCCGCACCGACTCGAGGGGCCCGCCCACGGAGATTTCGCTCCCGCCGCCGTCGCAGGTTGGTGCGGGGCGCTCGTCACCCGGGCCTTTCCGCGGTGGCCCGCCGCCGCCGGTTATTCTCGACGACAGCAGGCACCCGCCGTCGCACACGCCGCTTGCGCCGATGGATGTCGACCGCCCGCCCATCCACTCGCGCGACTCGCGCGATTCGCGCGACTATCCGCCCAGCTCGTCGCGCGAGCCGCCCAGTCGCGGACCCATTGGCCACCAGAGCCTGCTCCTCCACCACCCCGTCCCGCAGCAGCAGATTCCGGCCGAGGAGATCCGCAACGGCGGGCATCTGCACCACCAGGAGTCATACTTTACGCGCCATCGCGCCCCGTCGACGTCCATGTCCCCGCCGCTGCACGCTAGTCGTATTCGCTCCCCGCCGCCGCCCGCCTTCCCGCCGTACCCCTCCTCGTCCCGCGGGCAGCCCGGCGGCCCCGGTCAGCCGCATCGCTCGCCGCGCACATTCCCCGCGCACGAGCAGATCCGCACGGCCGAGCCGCCCGAGATGGGCTGGGAGCGGCGCGCGCCGCCGAGCGAGCACCGCGACTGGCCGCGCGACCACGACGCGCGCCGCCCGCGCCACTCGGGCTCGGGCAGCGAGTACCCCAGCCACGCACCGCCCACGCCGCAGCAGCAGCAGCCCCCCAGCTTCTACCCCCCGCGCTCGCCTGGCGGACACCGCGGGCGCAGCCCCCCCGAGTCGTCCCCGCGTTCGGCGCACCCCGCACACCCTCCGCCGTCGCGCTACTGGGAGCCCAAGCCGCCCAGCGCGCTGCCCGCGGTCGCCCAGGCGCCGCACGGGCGCCCGTCCCCTCCGAGCGCGCACGCGGAGCACTCGAGGAGGTACGACCCGCGGCACGACGCGCGCGACCACCGCGACTCGTACGGCGAGCGCGAGGAGCGGTCCGAGTCGCGTGGGTACCCGGGCTCGCACGCCGGGTCGCCCGAGGGCTTACGCAACCCCGCGCGCCCGCCGATGCCGCACATGATCTCGACCTCGACGCGTTCGGAGAGCCCGCACCCCTCGTCGGCGGCGTCGGACCCGAAGCGCCGGCGGTTGATGAAGGACGCGGACGTGGCGATGCCGATGCCGCAGGAGCAGCCCAAGAAGGACAGGAAGAAGCGGAGCAAGCGCAAGGAGGATGGGGGCCCGGACACGCCCAAGCCGTTTGGGGCGCCGATGCATCAAGCGAGCACGAGCTACAAGATGTCACCGGGGTATCCGAAGGCCCCGAGCTCACCTGGACCGCTCAGTTCAAACGGCTCCGGGTCGTCCGGCCGCTCGGTGCAGCCTTCGCCTACCAGCGCTGCTCTGCGGATGCCATCTCGTGTGGTGGACGACGATTACGACGAGCCCGGGGTCGCGGACGCGCTGATGGGCCTTGCTTCGTACAGGGAGATGCCGGCGCCTTCGATGGAGGGCACTTCCCAGTCGCCTACCGTCTCGTCCGGGAGCCGCCACAGCGACCGCGAGCAGCGCGACCGCGACCGCGAGCGGCCCATGGCTTCGCACCGTGACTCTGTTTCCTCAACGCGCAGCCGCGCCTCCCCGCCCACCTCGCTCAAGCGCCCCCTCAGCCCGAGCGACGACGGGTCGGAAAATAAGCGCTCGCGCGTCGATGTGCTCCACCGCCGCGACTCGTCCGCCGGGCGCCGCACGCCGATCCCCTCGACGCGCCCGTCGCCCATCCCCTTCCGCACCCAGCCCGCGTCGCACTCGCCCGAGACCCGCGAGCCGTACCCCGCGAGCCCGCCGCTGCCCGCCGTGTTCCCGCCGCACCCGCGCCCCGTCGGCGCCGCAGGCCTCTCCTCCGCACACATGATCGCGCCCATTGCGCTCCCGCCCATCGCGACGCTCTCGCCGACCTCAACTGTGCCTTCGCCCGGGCCGAGTGAGCGCGAGCGGGAACGCGATCGGGAGCGCAGCCGTGACCGCGACAGGGAGCGCGACCAGCGTGAGCGGGAGCGGGAGAGAGAGCGCGAGCGCGACAGGGAGGACAAGATGCAGGTGGACTCGAACCACTCGGCATCGCCTCCGCCGCGCGCCAAGGTCGAAGTCGTGCACCTCCGCACGCCGCCGAAGCACACGCCGTCGCCGCCCAACGAGATGAAGGACACTGCGCCATAATGACAATCCACGTCCGTTCCTTCTTGATTATTCGTTAACGCTTTCTTGAATCGACCCCGCCACGAATATTAACTTAATCCATATTGCGTCTCTTCGTTCTGCCCATAGCTGTATTGAAAGTACTAGTAGTATACGTAGAAATAGTTGACTGTCTATGAATCGCACACACATGTACCATAATCAGTAGGCCCTATGAATCGTCTTGTCTTCGATTTGAATCCGTCGGATCAGAAAGGAAGGCGTATACTTGGATTGCCGGAAGACAGCGGGGAACTTCCTCTGGAACATTCGAGATCTCAGGCACGACTTTAGTCTTGGCCAAAGCGCACAATCTCACTTGTAAAAATTCAATTCAATTTGTTTGTTGGTTGCTGCCAAAAATACAGGGATAAGATAAATGAGGGCGACGGCGGCATAAGTAGAGTAGGAGTGGAGGCCAATGATATGTGCGTGCGTCGATGTATCGTTCAGGATAGTACAGTACAGTAGAACGTATGAGCAAAATTGAGGGGTGCGGACGGACAGGAGGCAGAGGCGGAGAGCGCGCCCCCGCCCGGAGATTATCATCGGCCTGTCCTCTCATCTGCATACTACAGCGCGCAGTGGCAATTCGATACACCAAATGAACAACGAAACGGGGAGAAGGAGAGGAACAGGGCGGGTGCTGTCTATGCATGACTGGGTCGGTGCGGAGGCGGACGTGCACGTATCCGCGAGGTGGGCACTCGTGTAGTGGTTACACTGGCAGACCCTACTTGCGGGCGGCATGCTTCATGGCGAGCGAGTCGATGATGTTTCGCACGCCCTGCGGCTCGAGCACGACCTTTGACCCGTCGCAGCGCGCCTTGCTCGAGAATTCCGAGCACAGGTCCGCGAGGTCCGAATCCTGTTGTGTGTGAGTTTTGGTAATACAGAGAAGTTGGTAGAGCCTACCCTGAACTCGGGATTGGACGTGACGGTCCGCCACGCAGTCAGAATCTCCAAGTTCTTCTCGCTCTGCTCGGTCTGCGGGAACGCGGACCCCTCGCACATGACCGTCGGCCCGAATACCGAGTCGTTCGACTTACGGACGAGGGCCTGTTCGGGAGCGAACGGCGACGCGCCCTGGGTGCTGATGTGGCTCCGCAACTCGTTCTTCGTCTTGGGACACTCTCCCGTGTCGACGTCTGAATCCGAGCCTGAGCTCTCGCGCGGTGTGTTAAAGAGCGGGTCGGACGACATGGACGAAGATGATGTGGTGGAGTTGGCGGGAGATCGCCCGGCAAGATTGGCATTGGAGAGCGAGGCGTGATGTGCGACGGGGCTGATCGACGACCCGGGCGAGTTGCCCATGAGGACGTTGAACGAGTCAAAGTCGACAGGGTTGCTGCCCATGAATCCTCCGAACAAATCGTCGAACGCCCCGTTATCCGGGTTCGGCGTTGACCACGCGGACAACGAGCCCATATCAAAGTTAAATGGACTCGCACTCGATTCTGCCGGAGGGGCGGCGGCTGCAGGAGGTGTCGTATCGAAAGCAGAGGCAAAGGATGTGAACATGGGATTGCTGGCGATGGTGGTGTATGGGTTTCGTGTTGCGAACCCGGGACTCTCGCCAAATCCGAAGTCCATCTGCATCGCGCCGTCTGTCGCCGTCTGCTGCGGTGTGTCGTCCAGTAGATTCAGCATTGACGGATCAAATGTCGTTAGCGAACTCCAATCCAGTGGATTCGATGTGCTGGGTACGGGAGAGGAACCGGACATCGAGGAGCCAGCGGAGGGAGAGCGGAGGTTCGAAAGTGGGGACGTGGCACTGTAGATTGATGTTGACTTGTCGGAGGAAGAACCAGCGGCTTTTGGGACAGAAAATGTAAAGGTGCTTTCTTTGAGCATCACATTCTCATTTTGCAGCCGAGAGAGAAGGTCGCGGAGATTCTCATTCTCAGAGGTGGCCTGGTCATTCTTCGCCTCGAGCGCAGCGACCTTGTCCTCGAGCTTGATTGCCAACAGGTAAGCTCTATCTCACTGACCAGCCGCTCAAACAACTCACATCCTTGACATGCTTTTCCTTTCGCTCCCTGAAGGCCCGCTGAGCCGCCCGATTCTGCTCCTTGCGCTTCATGAGACGAGTCTCATCCTGAAAAGATGCACCGGTAAGCACGGGCATGCGTATTTGATGGAGGTCAAACTTACAGGATTTGTCGTGCCAGCCGACGATTTGCGTCTCGAAGACCCGCCTTTCTTGCCATTGCCCACTGGCACAAGTAAATAAGCTGCCACAGTAGATCGAGGGTATGCACATACATGTATGTTGGGATTTCTGACTTGGCTCCTCGTCGAGTGAATCGTCGCTTGCCTTCCGCTTCAGATCATGCTCCTCCTCCGGACTTTTGCTGCCGGACTGCTGCGGCGGGCTGGGGCTGCTGTCCTCGGAGGGTGGCGTAAGGCTGGGCAGAGAATACCTTGAAATTGTCTGCGGGTTGACGCCGTTTGTCGTACCGAAATCTGCAGAGAAAGGGCCGGGGGTGGACGGGAACTGCTTCTGGAGAAGTGCGAGGAAGTCGTCGTCGGGCAATTGGGAGAAGGAGGAGGCCTGCGAGAGGTCCCAGAGAGGAGAGATGTCTGAGTAAGCCTCCATTAAATGGGGAGTCAGCGGCGAGGGATGAGGCGGGATGACAGGGAAAGGTGGAGGCTGCCTAGTAAGCAGACCAGTGATACTAGCTTTGACCGGGGATTCGAGATGGAGGTTGCGGTTTAGAGCGGTGAGGGTGGGACCGAGGTGTCTTACTAAGAAAGTATTCTCGAGGATCGTGACCTGATACCTGATCGTGACTGCCAAACGGGTGACAAACAATCGAACGCGCGTTCTTTGCCGCAATCCACGGTCCTCAACGGCTATCAAGCCCCTCAGATCATCCAATGCTCGGAGAGGGACTCTTCCCCCGATGGTATTCAATTATAATGCGATATAAACCTACGCCGCTTCCATGCAGAGATACATATAAATGCGAATAGATAGTTGAAAAAAGAAGGAAAGGATCCTGCAGAATCCTGCGGGCGCCATGCGGCGAAAGAATACCTGGAGAATGCGTAGAAGGCCGGTAGCACTTAGTTGGCTGCCAAAATCACTGTATCACTGATTAGAACGTCCTAAAAAAGGCGGAGTCAAAAACGTGGGACTCACATAGTACTCGATTTCCATCTACAGGTTGTAAATCCCGGTCAGCGCACGCCCTCGTCGGAGACAGGATCTATGACTCACAAACAGAAACGCAACCCTGTGCGGCCACAAGATATTCAGCCCGACTGGATTGTAAACATGCGCGTTTAGGTCGGCAATGAGTTGCTGCAGCCGACGCATCTCCTGAGCATAGCGAATATCAGAAAACGCCATCAGAAGAAACGGAGCTCGCACAGTCGCTTACCTTTTCAAAGTGAGAAGTCAGTACCAGCCGCGATAGCTGCAAGGTAAAGACCGAGAGCACGTTGTCCAGGAATGAGTGCCGCAGACTGTGAGCGGAGATGAGCAGCTCGTTGATTGCGTTTATCGATTCCAAAAATTGCGTCGGCGTTATCTATAACTCGTGCATTAGACCAGAAGCACAGACTCCACAACGGCAACTAAAGTACTCACCCGCCCTTCGAGCTCAAGGGGGTATATTGGCGCGAACTGTATCAGTTCCCCACCGGTATAATCTCTTTCCACGCGCAAAATCTCCCGAGGATGATGCACTCCTATTTGGCCCATGGGATGAGTGCCGTATGCGGAATCGGATGGAGGCGGTCCAAAATAATACGACGACTTCGGAATTAGGGTCCGTGCACGTCTGCTGACCACCACCATTCAGAATAAAATCCTGAGCTGAAAAACAAATTCGATACGCACGAAGAATTTAGAGTATTGTACTTTTGCACCGATGCATAATAGTCTGCGTTCGTCTGGCCATTGGTCTCGGGCGGGTCCACGAGATCCCACGGTTGCGGCTCAAGCTTTGCGTCGAGTTGTATCCGCGACGCCTGCCGCGCCACAGTCGTCCGCGGCTTCAGAGGCTCGTCATCCCCGTCCCCGCCGTGTTCCCCCACCACCGTCTTGGATAAATCGTAGTTCGACTCGTCCGACCCGCCCTTCTCGGCCGCCTGCAGGGGGTCGCCCTCTGTGATGTCCTCTTCCTGCACCTCATGGCGCACGCTCTGACCCGTGTTAGGCCGCGTCAGCGGCGGGCTCGGCGGGAGGTCGTTTGGCCAGATGCTCGACTCCCGCTGCGGCGGCCGCTCGTCTCCTTTTGGAGCCACTCCTGCTCGTTCTGCACCTTGTCCCTCCGGCACAGCAGCCAACTGGGACGGGGATGGGGGATAGGAAGGTGTCGCATCCATATTCGTCGCATTCGCATTCATATGATGAGAAGGACTGGGCGAGCCGGGGGCGGGGGTGGCGGCATCCGAGACATGCGCCGCGGAGGAAGGAAGATCATGGTGTTGGGGTGAGGGCGGTTCCGGGGTCATACCATTGAACCCTGCGCGTCGGCCGAATCACAGTGCTCGTCGTACAGCGTACAAAAGGAACAGACGGAGTTTGGATTTGATCGAACCAAACATCTCTGACTGATTGCGTTCGCACATTTTTTAATTATGCGCGCGCCTGCATAAGCTAACGAGGAGAAATAAACGTACAGCGCCAGCGAATAAAATAAATAACAGGAATAGAAGGTACTGAACAAAAGCCACCAAGATCGAAAAACTCCCGGCCGAGTCGTGTATGACCAGCTACAAAGAATAACTCAGCACGCCGGTGAAATTCTAAGGTGCGTGCCACATTCTTCCCTTTCTCCCAATCTATAGATGTTGACCAGATATTTCCAATGCACATCTAGTAGGCAGGCTCTTGACAAAGTCCCCTCTCGTTCTTCGTTCTGATTGAATATTGTTGTGCTGAGGCTATGCACAATTCTCGCAGAGAGACCTTGACGCGATATTCAAGTCGTTGTCGAGTCGCGAGGTGATGGCGCCTTGCATATCCGAGGGCAAGGTCCTGAAGACCTGTTTGCGTATGCCCGAGTCAACGCAAGACCGTAACCATTTTCCGCGGGAGCTGCGGAAGGCCAGATAGGGAGAGTACTGGGACAGGATGCAGGGATGCAGGTCGGTCATACGAAGGCTTTCGGCGGCGAATGCATACAGTGTGGGCAGGACGGCCTACCTGATGAAGAGAATGCGGTCGAAGAATGCTGTGCGAAATTGAGAGCCAGAGAAGGAACGTGAAATCCTGTCCTGCTCATAAGTCCAGGCATAGGCATCCAATAAATGAACTTCGAAGTTCAATGGATCTTCGGAGCTTGGAGATGGGTCGAATTGCTCTATAGCCCGGGTTGGTCATTGAAGAATCATTTCTAGCATATTATTCTTCAGATCGTACAAATTAATGACTTGAAAGCCTCCAAGCCGACAGTTCTCCCAAGGATCCCGGATGTATACCACGCTACTGAGAGAGGATCCTCCGACTCGTGTTGCTAATTCTTGATCGTCTTCGTTGAATAGAGCCAATGACGGTTGAGAAGAAAACCAAAAGCAGAATTCTGGATCAACACGCGACCACCTGAAACCAAATATGGGACCATAACACGTTCGCGACGCGCCACGTCGACATTCCGCCCACAACTTCACGACTTAGGGCCGTGCAATGAAAACACCAACTGGTCTAATTTGAAAGCGACACCCGGCTCCCGAACATTGGACGAACCTAGGCCTCTAACCAAGTTTACTTGAATTACTTCCAACGAAATCCCACCATCGACGGGTTGTGCGCGGGCTAAGCGCTAAGCCTTTGAGCCGCCGGATCCTTGGAACGGCACCGCAAAACTAGGTCATCCCCGAGTCTCCCGAGCAACGTACATTTTATTGGTCAAATTCAAAACCGCGGAAGTTCGGCGCGACTGGCCTTGACATGCATAAAAGGTCAGCCACCTTACGTTGATTCCCCACCCTTTAACCTCGATCTTATCCCTCGCCAAAGGTGGCTTTTTTTCCGTCCACTGCGCTCATTCGCTCAGTCACGCCTTGCGTATTGAACAGACAGTGCGCACGCCGACTTCAGCAGGCTGGGCATGGACCAGACGACTCGAGATACTTCTGGTAGCACACGCGCGATGACCAGGAGTTGATCGTTCGGGAGCCCGTGCCGTACCCTCGCCGTCTAGGGACGGGCTTCAGAAGACTCGACGGGATTCCGCCTAGCGGTCACTGCTTGTCAGACGTCGGTGCTGAACCTGGCAGACAGTTTGTCGTCTTCTCTCATCGAGTGCGTCGCTTAATTCTTCCCTCCTCCACTCTTACTGATGCACTGCATCAACCTCAGTGTTCAGCGTACACGGGGAGCGCTTACGGGAGGATTCCCGTTTATGTACATTTCTGAGATCCCCCTTTCACTTCGTAGATAGTTCCCTGATGCGGGCTTGCAACCCTTTGTGCTCCCTTGGCGTGGGCCCAGGGCTTGCGACTCTCGGGTCTACCAAGCCCACGAAAATTTGCTTAATATAACCATTTTCTCCTTTCCCTGTGAGTCTGGCCGTGACTGAGTGTGATGAAATGAACCAAGCGAGATCCAACTCGCGACATAGGCCACATAGGTCTGGGGCACTATCATCACTTTAAGCGGAAGCTCCCCCAAATCGAGGTCCGCGCGCGACGCAGCACACTATTCATAAGAGCGCAGTGTGCCGGAAACATGTTGAGGAAGCCTTTCCCTGCATGTTTGATCAGGAAACCCAGTAGAAAAATTACATTTCATCGTATCGACAAGACTGATTAAAGCAATACGTATGGATGCACTCGAGCTCGGCGGAGGCAAGACATCTACTCAAATACAAAAATATAACAAATGGAAAAGCATGCCAGGAAATTCATAATCAATCGTCGTCGCTCGGCGTCAAGTACTCTTCATCGCTGATCACCTGTCGCCGCGTCGAGCTGCGACCTCTAGATGGCGGAGGCGGGCGGTCGTCCTCGTCCATCGGCGTAAGAGCTGACTCGTACGATCCCGACGACCCCGCTCCGGGACCCGGCTGCGCACCTGGCAGCCCGGACCCAACCGTGAGGCGCTTGAACGTCGCATCGAGCACCTTCTCCATCTCGTCCGCGTCGATGTACACCCACGACCCCTCCTGGTTGAACGTGCGCGCGTTGTTGAACATGAGCGTCCAGTCGTTCCGGTACTGCTGCACGTCCTTGTAGTACGGACCCCCGCCCCGTTTACGGAGGTGCGACAACGCAATTGGCTGGGTGATGAGTTGGTAATAATTGGGGTACTCCTATCAAGGGCAGTTCGTCAATGAAATGAGAGCGTGATTCATGCGCCAAACTTACGTGTTTATCCGGCAGCTCTCGGAATAGGTCGCATCGTTTCCGGCCATCCGTGTCCTCGCATGCAACAACCGCGCGATAGCACTCGGCGAAGACCTTTTTCATCTTCTCTCTAACAGCGGGGGGGACGTCATTGCCATTGCTCTTCGGTGGCTGTTTGCGGCGTTTCTGAAACAGACGAAACCGAATTAAAAACAAGCCCTGGGCGAAATGAGCGTTCCACTCACCGGTTGACGATCATCGTCATCGTCCTCGTTGACTGAGGGCGTAACGGACATCGATTTGACCCCACGTTTCCGCTTACTGCCAAGAGAAGGCTCATAATCAGGTACACCCATCCGGCTTTTACCTTTCTTCGCCTTCCGCGCACGCGAGTCGGAATCCGAGACGGGTGTGCCCCTACCCGAAGCCTCGGCGTCTCTGAGAAGTTTGTTCGTTCCTCTCTTTCTGCTGCGGTCGGCAAGCTCCTCCAGGTCTTCTCCTTCCTCTAGAGCCTATAGGAAGCGATGAAGATAAGCGCGAGGCACGAGTATCCGATCACACTGATACTCACCATAGCCCAAGCTTCATCACTAAGCCCGTCGTTGTAGCTGACGACGTTTCTGCGCCGCTGCCCACGGCCCTCGGCTGACTCGTCCACGATAACGACTTCGAAGGGCTCGTCCTTTTGATAGCATTCCGGAAGTTCTTCGAATTGGGTTAGGCCAGGGGGAGGCTTGCCACGGTGGCCCTGGGCGCGCCAGTTCTCGAGCGCCTCCCGTTCTCGCTTGACGTCCATATCCCGGAACAACTCGCCTTCCTCCTCGGTCCGTGCAATGATGCTGTTGAGCTCATCGTCATTCATATCGCCCGCTTCCTCATTCTCTTCTTCTTGATCTGCGTCCAGGATCGATCGCTACAACAGTGTCATCGAATCTTCGGATCTGTGGAAAAAACTAAGACTAACCAGAAACTCTTCTTGTTCCTCCTGAGTGGACTTGTTGTCGAAGCGACCGGCTTGAATGACCTTGTCGTCGATATCAAGCTTGTAACGAGCACGTTGATACATGGCTTCTTCCACACTCTTCTCCGTGATGAAACGAAGAATGAGCACGGCCTTCGTCTGCCCGATACGATGTGCACGATCTTGAGCTTGCAGATCGGCATGAGGATTCCTAAGAAGGGAAAAAGCATCAGTCACGTCAAGGGAAATGCACATCATCCGCTTACCAATCACTGTCGAATCTGGAAACGACCGACAACATATTAGTTGCAAGTAGAAAAAAACTGAGAAGGGCCGCGGCACTAACATGATAACTGTGTCCGCGGTTTGCAAATTCAAACCTAATCCACCAGCCCTCGTGGACAGGATGAAGACCTTGTATTCCGAGTCTTTAGCGTTAAACAGCTGCACAAAGTTCGCGCGCTCCTCCGTTTTGGTCCCTCCGTCGAGTCGAAGGAACTTCCATCCCATCATGGTCAAAAAGTCTGCCATGATGTCCATTACTTTCGTCATTTGGAAGAAGATGAGTACCTGAGACATAGTGAGGAAGCAAGTAAAACACCGGGAAAATTGCCTACTCGATGACCAGTGGCGAAGAACTTTGGAAGGACACGATTAAGCAACTCAATCTTTCCGGAGTTGCGGATGAGTTTGTCGTCGACGAGACCGCCGGGGTTCATCTTGTCCTCGACACTCTCGAAAAGGAAAGGGTGCTGACAAATCTTGCGGAGCTGCATTAGCTCGTTGCTCAATCCTTTGACCCCGCTGTTTTTCCTGGAATTCGCCAACATTCAGTCCGTCTGAACCACAGGAAAACAAGAAGGAACGCACCCGTTCTTACTGTTACCGTCCGCGATCATCTTGTGCTTCTTCATCTGCTTGTACATCTGACTTTGCAACGCGCTCATGCGGACCTTGATGACCTTCTCCACTTTGTCTGGGAGCTCGCTCTCCACGTCCTTCTTGAGCCGCCGCAGCAAAAACGGTCGCAGAACCTTGTGCAAGCGACGGATAATAAGTAGAGCCTCTTCTTCGTCCAGCTCGATCTTGTCGCCGGTGCCAGAATTGGCGAAAGGTGTATTGAACCACTCGTCGAAGGACTTGACAGAGTTGAAGATCTTGGGCAGGACAAAGTTGAGGAGAGACCACAGCTCAGTAAGGTTGTTCTGCAGAGGTGTTCCACTGAGAAGGAGGCGGTATCGAGAGTGATAATATGTCGTCAGAGTAACAGTCAGCTTGCTTTGAGTGTTTTTCATGCGGTGACCCTCGTCTGGTTGGACAGGTCAGTGAACAATTGGCGCCAAGGAACGCAGAATCACTGACCGATGATCATATGTAACCATTTGATCTTGCAGAGGATCGGGCGATCCTTGATGATGTACTCGTAGGTTGTCAACAAGACCTGGAAATGGCCGACGCGCAGCTCGCCCTGAAGGGCTCTGCGCTGCGCTGGGTTGCCCTTGTAAGCGACGACCTTGACACCCGGTGCCCACTTGGCGAACTCTCCGGACCAATTGGTCATTGTCGACAGAGGAACGATGACGAGATACGGTCCGTGGAGTCTCTTAGACTCGATGAGGAACGTGATTAGAGAAATCGTTTGGATCGTCTTCCCAAGACCCTGTCGCGCAAAATATGGATCTCTGGCGAAGGAAATGGACCAAAGCACATACCATTTCATCTGCCAAAATGCCGTTGAGCCTGTTGTTATACAAGCTCACCATCCACTGCAAGCCTTTGATCTGATACTCTTTCAAAGTTCCTCCGATGAGTAATGACGGCTGCCTCGTAACCTTCTCGGAGATCCGGTGCGCAACAGCGTAGTAATCCACCTTCCCGGACGTGGTTTCATGCACGTCGTCGGCCGCAATCTTCGCGCCGAACGTTGCCTCCGTCGCCGGTCCAGCTTCCACCTCAAACCGCATATCTACAGGCCCGCTCTCGTTCTGCTGCGAGGCAACAGCTTGAGCGAGCGAATCCAGGTAAGAATCGGTCTGCCGCAGAAGATGCGTGATACGGGTATCTTTGACGTTGTCGACGAGCGCCATATACGCCTCCTCGTCGTCCGCCTTGAGCGCCTTGATACGCTCCTTCGTGATACGCTCCATCCGCTTCTGCTCCTCCTTCTCGGTGTACTGATGGAAGCTGAGTACCGAGCGCCCAAGACGCACGATGCGGTCCTGCGCAGCGCGGTTGACGCCAACGACCTGTTGAGCGTGCGTGCAAATAACGTCGAGTTGTTCGACGTGCTTGGACTTTGCCCGGCGCTCGCGGTCGATGCGCTGCTTGCGCTCGAGCTGCTCAGTGACACGGGCATCACGGAGGGTCGGCTTGCGGAAGCGGCGGAAGTCGGGGCGGTTCAAGGGAAGAAGTGAGCCGTGAGTGAGGGTTTCGGCCACTTGAGAGCGGAGGAGGCGTTGTTTGTCGAGGAGTCGGAGAGACTTGAGCTCGATGAGGGCACGGATCTTTCCGTGCGAGGTATTGCTAATGAGAGTTGGGAGGGCAGAAGGATCGGGTTTAGGGATGGTGGAATTCTCCTTCTCGCCCTTCACAATATCTTGTGGGTCAAGACCGGTCTCAAATCCGCCGTCGCCTATTGTGGATGGGAGGGCTTCGAGCTCGCGAATGCGTTGTTGCATACGCGCCTCGATGAATCGGTCGCGCTCTTCGATGATTTGACGGGCATCCAGTCCCATAGGCATGATGGTGGGGATGATCAGGCGTTGAAGACGGGTAGCGAAGAGGTTGGGGTCGACGTCGGCAGGTCGTTTGAGATGCGTGAATGGGTGTCTGTACGCATTGTAGGGGTATATCCCGGAATTCACATCGTCTTCCATGAAGGGGCCTTTGGGAAGATCTGCGGGGTCAATGTCCTCGTCTTTGAAGTCGTCGGCGGGCTCTCCCTTGGCCGCCCTGACCGCATTGTCAACCACTCTGCCATTGACGTCCGTTCCTTGGAGAAGTTTCTCGAGTTCTGGTACCGCATTGTTGGGGACACGCAATGCTTGCTGGATGTTATCCGGGACAGGGAGGCCCCTGGAGATGAGTTTGAAGGCATGTATTTGTGCTCGCAGGGCGTTGATCTGGTCGGGGGTGAATGAGACGGGAGTTTGGGAGGTGGCGGGGAATGGTTGGGTAGGAATGGGGCCTGAGGTGATAGCTGAGGCGAGAGGACC
The DNA here is from genome assembly GCA_029204335.1 of Mycena vulgaris. Lineage (NCBI taxonomy): Eukaryota > Fungi > Basidiomycota > Agaricomycetes > Agaricales > Mycenaceae > Mycena > Mycena vulgaris. Next base: position 551,374 of record JARGYA010000038.1, on the reverse strand, counting down.
TGTTCCGTTCGTGACTGCATGGCCGTTGGTGAGAGGTTGCTGCTGCTGCTGGCCTAGCATTCGGTCTTGTATCAAGCCATAAGTATAGGGCAATGAACAAGATAAATGAACTGACTTTGACTCATGGCCTGGATGTACTTTATGAGGTCATCAAGCTCGCCCGGGGACTTTTGTTCAAGGGGATTCTTGCGTAGAAAGTTGGCGCGCTGAAGGAGAGTTGTTGAGGAGAGAAATAAGTAAGATATGGGGGCCACATACTCCAATCAGCTGCTGCAAATCTGGGCCCTGTGGGCGCTGTTGGGGGCCCAAATTGTTGGCCAGCATTGCGGCAACGGGATGAGAGAGGCGAAGTGATGTGCAGGGCCTGGTAATTCGGGCGCGTCCCGCGCAAAGGCTAGATCACGAGCTCGTACAGTCGCGGCCGTACAAAACAGCGTGGGCCGGGTTCAGTGGCGGGCTGTGCAGATGTCACATCATCACAAAGTGACTCCGTGACTCATCGCACTTGTCACGCTCACGTGCGAGCGCGTCTCTACTTAACTCGGAGTCAATATGCCTGCAGAAAGAGCTGGGGTTTGTGCTCTCTCTACGCCCTCCACCACGTTCTAATCTATTCCAGTACACCGTGACGATGTTCGTCGTCGACATTGGCCCGTCGATGGCCAAACTTCGCACCCATGACCCTGAAGGCAACGAACTCATGGAAGAAATAACGAACCTCCAGTGGGGCCTCCAATTCGTCAAGCTTAAGATCCAGGAAATGGTTTGCTATTTATTTTAAACTTGCCCGAACGACTTCCGACCCACGCCACACAGATATTCAACGGGCGGAAAACCGACCAGTGTGGCGTTATTGTCTTTGGGTCCGACAAGACACGCAATATCCTGAACAAGAGAATGAAAGGCGGTTATGAACGCGTCGAAGAGTACATACCGATTGCGCAGCCCAATGCCAAGACCCTTGCGAAGCTCGATGCTCTTAAGCCCTCGGAGGATGCAGGAGACCGTAAGTTGCACCCCACCAAGTCAGCTGTAAGCTAAGCGCTTTGCCCAGCGCTCGACGCGGTCATTGTGGCCATCGAAACCCAGGATGATCACCTGGGCTCCAAGAAGACCTGGACCCGGAAACTAGTGCTAGTTACCGACGGCGAAAACCCCATTGAAGTGGAGGACTTGCCGGAGACTATCAACAGGATCAACAAGCTCGATATTGCTATGACAGTTGTGTACGTTCTCTCTGTACTTTATCCGCATCCAACCATTCACGGCTGTGCAGTGGAATTGACTTTGACGACGACGAAATCCCGTTCGAAGAAGAAGACAAGTCCAATATCAAAGTGTGTGCCTCCTTCCTCAAAAATTTACAACTCTTCCCAACGTTATTATCAGGCCGAAAACGAGGCTTTCTATGCAACACTAGTGGAGGGGCTCACAACCGGTGTGATGGGGACTTGCGCCCTTGCCCTCCGCGAAACCATGCGACCCGACATTAAGATCACCAAGTCCACGCTCATGGGTACCACCCTGCGTCTCGGTGATGCCGATTCCCGACCGGAAGAGGCATTGGAGATTAACATCAAGACTAGCAAATGCACTGCGTTGAATCGCCCGAAAAGTTGGAAGAAGTTTGGCGTACGAGAGAAGAAAAAGAAACCGACAGCGGGCGGCAAGATTGTAGAAGAGGACGATGAAGAGGATGAGATGGACGTAGACGAGCCAGTGGAGGAGGGTGTCCCGAAAAAAGTGACCTTCGTCCAGCTCAAGATGCGCACGGAGTACTACGTTGATCGTCGGGATCACAATTCCGACGACGAGGATGTGAAAATGGAGGAAGCGGAGAAAGAGCCGGAGCCGGAGCCTGAAGAAGACGAAGATGGCGCGCCCAGCAACAAGTTAGATCCCGGGTTGGAGCAAGTGGACAAGGAAGAACTTATCAGGGGGTTCAAGTACGGCACAACCTACGTTCCTTGCCCAGATGGTCAGTTCGGTCGGTTACCGACGAAAAAAGGGATCGATATCTGTGGTTTCTTCATTGCCAAAAACGTACGTAGTTCCCTCTCTTCAATCGTTTCCTTCCAGTTCATTCAAAGGTAACCAGTTTCGCCGTGAACTTTGCCTTGGGGAAATACAATATGTCTGGGGCGATCCCGCGCAGCCTGAACAGGAAGTGGCGATCTCGTCCATTGCCCAGGCCATGTACGAGAAGGACGCCATGGCCATCGCGCGCTGGGTTTCCAAAGATGGCATGGACGCTAAAATGGGTGTTCTGGCGCCCTGTATCGCCGAAGGTGTGGACTGTCTGCTCTGGGCGCAGGTACCTTCACGATTTGCCAAAATCTCGTTTGGTCTGGCTAACATGTGCTTTCAGATGCCCTTCGCCGACGATGTGCGGAAATACACATTCGCGTCGCTCGACAACCTCGTCTCCAAGAAAGGCGAGGTGCTCAAGGAGCACGCGTACATCCCTACTGAAACACAACAAGAAGCGATGGACAATTTCGTTGATGCTATGGACCTCATGGATGCAGGAGAAAAAGATGAAGAAGGGTGAGATGCTCGCAAATCTTTATGTATGCGCTGCGTTATTGACATCGAGGCGCAGTAATCGGGCCCCTTGGTTCGACACACGTCTATCGTATAATCCAGCGATACATCGCATCAAGCAGGCTCAATTCCACGCCGCCGTTGTGTCCGACCTCAGCACTAATCCCCTTGCACCACCTCACCCCGAGCTGCTCAAGTACTTCGAGCCCCCTCGCCGCGTGCTCAAGCGAGCGCGGGAGGCAATCGAACAGTGCAAGACAGAGCTCAAAGTGAAGCAAGGTGTGTTTCGCGCATATCATTGGTCTCCATTCTTAACCTTCTACGCAGTGCCCAAACGGGTCGCCAAGGCACGGAAGGACGGCCACGTTCACGCGCAGGACGACGACGCCGACTTGCTCCTCCTCGACGCAAAGCCCCCTGCGCGTACCCAGACGTTCTCCCAGTCGCAGATCAAAGTCAGCGCGTCCCCCGCTGGCAAGGGCAAAGCCAAGGCCGCGGATCCAGACAACAGCGAAACGGAGGACGACTCGGCGGACGAGAACCTCCTCGCCGCAAAGCCCAAGCCGAGCACGCCGCCGCCGAAAAAGAACGGGCACAACCCATTGCCGACGCCCGCGCGCTCGCTGTCACCTGAACTCGACCCTGCGCGCGCACCGGGCCGCATCATCGGTTCCACCCGCCCACTGGACGACTTCAAGATGAACATTGCGCGCGGGGACATGGTGAGCAAAGCTGTGGAGGACCTGTGCGTGGTGATTACCGAGATCGTGCTCCGTCCATTTGCAAATCGTCGGAACGCGGAGCTCATGGAGTGTTTGGAAACGCTGAGGGACACGTGCTTAAAGGTGCGCTGCCCGCCTGTTGCATTCGAGCGGTGATTAACAATAGTCCAGGAGGACGAGATCGATGCATGGAATACGCAAGTTCTTTTTGACGATCCTTTCATTCGCTGATCTAGGAAACATGCAGGTTCATGAAGGATCTCCATGACAAGTGTGCCTCTGAGCCCGGCAACCACCAATTTTGGGCGCAAGTTCAGAAGGCTGGACGTAAAATGAGCTTAATTAGCGACAGGGAGGCAGAGGAACACGGAGGAACATCCGCTATCTCTGAATCCAAAGCGGAAAAGGTGCGATCAGCCATTCTCATTCCTTGTTTCTGTATTTATTGGTCACAGTTCATCGAATGATCATCTTGCTCTCCCCAATCTCGGACTTGCTATCTGTATTCAGTGCTTTGTACCGGGCCATTTGGTCATATAATACTACTCCCGATTAACTCTTGCCCCACCATCCGCCCAGCAAGCTGCTCAAGCCTCCGCGACCGGCTGCAGGAGCTTTCGGTTCTGGAGTTACCATGCTGGCGTCTTCTTTTGCAGCCTGCCGTTTCTCCACCGTAGGCTGCGTTGCCGCCTGCGAGTCCTCGACTGGTTGCAGACCAGCCCGCTCCCGTAACCTAGCCATATCCAGCGCGACATAATTTACTGCGATATCAAAGAATAACGGCTTCTTGTCTGACTTGGCGGTGGAGTCCACCGACCCGCCGTTAAAGGCGAACCATTCGCGTTTGAGCAGCAGTCCTTCGGCGGATAAAGCGCCCTCGAGCTCAGATACGCTCACGTTTGACAGCGGGTAGTACGACGGCGTGGCCGCCGATATGGGGTCGGCGTCAGATAACGAGAGTGTGGACTGCGTCTCGCGAACGTGGATGTTCGCATGCTGCATTAACGTGAGCACTTCTGCATACTTTTTGACGGGCGCATAGGATCGGCCGAGGAAGAGGCATCTGCGGGTGTCATCAGCATGCATGCAGCCTGTTGTGCCTGACCTGGCTTACCTCCGTGCCTTGGTAAACGACAATCGAGCTTCCACAGCCGACGCGAGATCCGGGCTGTCGTCAACGACACTGAGTGCCCTCATTTGATTAAGACTTTGGAGTACCGTGTCCAGGAGTTTGACGACGGCGGGGAAAAGACGGGCATCGACCTGATCGGGGTTGGCCTTTTGAGGGCGAGATTGCGGGCCTGAGTTTGATGACAGGAGTGCAGAAACGAGCAGAAGATCTCGCTGGATCCGCCGCGAAAGGAGCTGGTACACGATGTAGGCATGCACGAAGTGAATATCACGCGCTCCTCCTGAAGCACCCGACGAGCTGGATCCGCTTAGCTAGTGCAGAATAAGTATTATTCCCGTGAAAAATTGGTGTAAGACAAACCTGCTGTGCCTCAACAAGCTTCCGTGCCACATCCTCAGCATCGCTCAAAGCAAGTAGAATGGCATCATACGCCGCGACACCCTTTTTACTTGTGCCGGCCCTCTTTGTTTCACTCGAGGAAGCTTGCTCGAATCCATCCAGCCGATGTTCTGCCTCTTGCACCTTGAGCAAGACGTCCACGAGCTCAGGGTTCCGTACAGGAACCGGCTGTCCCTCCCAGGTTAATTCAGAGAGCTTCTTCCGACTCGCTCCCTTCCCAGCGGTGTCCCCCTCCAACCTGAGTTTCTTGATAACAGCGTCGCACTCTTCGACGATATCATTTCGGTGTCTGCCTGCGATTTCCGCGACGATGCCGTCGATATCATAGGCCTTCGTCCGACCCAGCTCGTGTGCGCAATATCTTATCTCCGGACCAACTTCGTCGGAGAACAGAGTTGCGAGTGCTTGGTCTCGACTGGTAGGAGCGGACGCCGCCAACTCGTCGAGCAGCCCCCTAGCAACACTCAGCTGAACGAGGGCATCCTCGAACTCGTCCCGGTATCTCAAAAAACGCCCATTCAAGATCAAGGTGTACACCGTGACCTGCAGGAGGTTCTCTGCGGAGATTCGGGAAGCCGCAAACAGCGACTGGCAGAGGGAGAGCAACTGGGTCGACCAGTTTACAGCGCGGCGGAACCGACCCGTGGCACTGTGGCGCAGAGTGCTTGATTTATCCTCGTTGGCCGGGAGTAAAGCCAACGCCGTCAGCTCTTGAGAATAAGCCCAGGCCCGTTCGGCTTCAAGGAGAAGTAGCTGAAGGCTGCTATGGAATCAGTGCCAGAAATCAAGTTTTAAAACACGCCTCACTGTCCGTCCTTGACAATCTCTGGGGTGAGAGGAGGAAGCTTCTTGAATTCGCGACCTTTTCCGTGCGTCATCTTCAGCGTAGACCGGAGTCGGTGCGTTCTGTTGGCGCAGTGTTTCCTGAACTGTGATTTGGTATATAGCTCTCAGATATGGGCATTGTTGCGCACCTGTAGCGAGCAAAGTCGCTATATCGCATACCATATGCATTTCGCTGCTCGTTTGCGAGTTGCAGGGCTACGCCGTTGAGAAACGTATTTGACACGGTCTGCAGTACTCACCTTTGAACACGACTACTGTATCCGCCATGGAGAATATTCTGTGACGATCCACCGAGTTCGAGCAGATGATAGCAGGTTATGGAAGTGACACGCGTTTCGATCACTTTCATCCGGTCACGGTCACCTCTACCTACATAAACGAGCATCGCACTAATTTCTTACGCGCACCATGGACGACCTCCTCCCCCCTACGCTGCAGAACGTACTGGACCAAACCTCGCTCAAATGGATATTTTGTGGCATGTCTCCTCACTGCCTTGCAGCATGAGCGCACACTCATTGCTTCGTTCACCTTTACCGGCAGGCGGAAAGGGTGGCGTAGGCAAGTTTGCAACGGGCGTGCAGCGGACAACGGCGGAGAATAACCACTCCAAGCACAGGCAAAACAACCACCTCTTGCTCCCTGGCCATCCAACTTGCCCAATGCCGGAAATCTGTGCTCCTCATCGTATGCCCACGTCGTGCACCACAACCCATACTACACCTCTGACTCCAACGCGACATAGTCCACGGACCCTGCCCACAACCTATCTGATGCGTTCGGCCAGAAGTTCTCCAAGGACGCGACGAAAGTGAATGGCTTTGACAACCTCTTCGCGATGGAGATCGATCCCACCAGCTCCATCCAAGAGATGGTGGAGCAATGTGCGCGCAATGCCTTTCTCTGCTCTAATTGTCCTGAACCCTCTCTTCAGCGGACTCGAATGGCATGATGGGGTCCATGATGCAGGACCTTGCGTTCGCGATCCCCGGCGTGGACGAGGCTATGAGCTTTGCGGAAATTATGAAGTGCGTTTCGCATTCCTGTGACGTGCCCTTCCCTCATTCGTGCGGGCCCTAGACACGTTAAATCAATGGAATACTCCGTCATCGTATTTGACACGGCACCAACGGGCCACACGCTCCGGTTCTTGTCCTTCCCAACTGTACTAGAAAAAGCTCTTGGGAAGCTGAGCTCGCTGGGCTCTCGATTCGGACCCATGATAAGCCAAGTAGGCGACTAGTTTGACATTACGTGCTCTCTGCTAAGTGTATTCAGATGTCCAGCATGATGGGCGGCGAAGCTGGTTCGCAGGAAGACATGTTTGCGAAACTCGACTCGATGCGCGCAGTCATCACAGAAGTGAACACGCAATTCAAAGACCCAGTACGCTACTATCCTCCATGTTCGAACATTCGCTGAGATGCTCTTCGCACCAGGAAAAAACGACATTCGTCTGCGTCTGCATATCCGAGTTTCTTTCCCTGTATGAAACGGAACGGCTGGTCCAAGAACTAACGAACTACGAAATCGACACGCATAACATCGTCGTCAACCAGCTCCTGTTCCCCAAGAAATGTACGCACGTCCTTTCTCGAATTGCATTCAATCAATTCATCATATTCTGGCTAGCAAACAACTGTGAACATTGCTCTGTGCGGCAGAAGATGCAGCAGAAGTATCTTGGAGAAGCGCACGAGCTCTACGACGAGTTCTTCCACATTGTGCAGCTCCCTCTCCTGACGGAAGAAGTTAGAGGCCCGGAGAAGCTAAAAGAATTCAGTAAAATGCTAGTGGAGCCGTACGTTCCGCCATCGGATTAGAATGTCGGCTGCTTAGATCACAATGCAACTATGGATTCCTTTGGATAGAGTGGAAGGTTAGTAAAATGGATCCAGCGAGTCTGATACGCGCGAAGATTCTCGACGACGTGGAGTTGGATCAGACCACATTTTCGGCGGGTTGAGTAGCTCGTATATTGCCCGACTTCCCGACTCCCCCGGTGCCCCATCATTGATAACCGTGCTTGGCGCCCATCAGACCGCCTGTCACATCAGGCTCGATATAGCCTCCCTCCGCCTCGCAGCTCAAAAAGGCAGAAAGATAAAGGAAACTCATACTCAGGCAGCGATTACGCCATAGCCGTCAGAAAGCGGGTGAGACCGAATAGCCACTTTTATAGCGGCGCTGAGTCTTTCTCTCTTTTCCCTTGCCGATTATTTGGAAGATTCTAACCCGCATCATCCTGTGAGTTTGAGCTTGTAATTTTGCCTCAATTTGACCATTGTCAGGTTATAAACAGCATCAGTTTCATTTCTGGCGCGCCAACCACGTACGACATGGATTATAAATGAGTCAGATAAGGCAAGTGAGTGCAAGTCATGAATACTGTAGGGGAGCGCGAGAAAGAATGTACGCGAGTCAGCTCATTCGAAGTAGTCGCCCATTTCACGGAGGTCCTCGATGAGCGCCGGCGGGTTGTCTATCCCCGCAAAATGCCCGCCAAAGTCGTGTTCTGCAACCATCGCGGGTCAGCCACCGTGCGCGCAGTGCACTCTCTACAACGCACCTTTATACCAGACCAAGTTCCCTACCTTCGCGACGTACTCGCGCGGCCACAATAGGATATTGTACTTGAACTGGCTGAAGAACATCGGCGCGTCGGTCGCGGCCTTTGTGTAAGCATCAGAGAATGCGCCCGCGTTTTGCGCATAGATCCACGCGGCGGACTGGAAGGACTTTGTGAGGTAGTAGAGGGACGTTGCGGTGAGGATGGCGGTGTGCGTGAGGGCGGAAGGGGCTGTCCCGGCGCGGGGGTCGGACCCTAACGAGCGAGGGGACGGTTAGTGTGCGAGTGCGGACAGCTCTAGAGGCAACGTACAGAGCTTGAAGTTCCCGCCGATCCAGGCAAGCTGCCCGACGGGATTATCGTATAGCGCGAGACTGATATCGTTGGGCTGCATCGGTCGTCAGTATCGCAGCTTGGAATCCTTTGGAATCCACATCGAAAACAGACCTTGACAGTCTGTTCGAGAAAGTAGGCGTTGCCGATCGTGTTCCACTCGACTGTGCGCTGCAGCGTCACCTGCGCGATCTCAGATAGCGTGATGTTGTTGTCCGCGATGTCCTGCGGTGACGGCGGCGCGAACGGGAGGAAGGCAAAGTGCGCCGCGCGAACGCTGGTGTTGTAAGATTTGTACATGGCGTACCCAACTCCACCTCCCTGCTATGCATTAGTTTCACGAAACGAGGAAAAACATATCACTCACCCAGTCAGTGGCGTGCAGGGCGTACTCCGAGTACCCGAGCACGTCGGTCATGAGTGTGTTGAACAGCCGTCCGGTGTCCGCGACGGTCCAGTTTTGCGGGCCCGCGCTGGAGAATACGAAGCCGGGGAGGGATGGCACGATGACGTTGTAGGAGACTTTTTTCCCTGTCGGACTCGTCCATGACTGAGTTAGCGGTTTTATGACAGGCAGGAATTCTTGGAAGGAGCCTGCAGGAAAGTCAGATGAGATGGCGCCTCGTCGATAGAGGTACCCACCCGGCCATCCGTGGATAAGAAGGAGCGGGATCGCGTCTTTATCATGCGATTTTTCGTGCACAAAATGCACAATCTGGCTGCCGATGGTCGTTGTATAATGCGCGAACCTATTTTGATGATTAGCCACTGGCGAAGAAATAAAACAAAACAATATCACTTGTTCAGTTCTGCCTCCTCCTTGGCCCAATCATATTCGCCGACCCATTGCGACTGCAGATCGCGGAGGAAGTCAAGCTCGACACCGAATTCAATCCCCGCTGCGGGATACAGAGCCTTCTCCGGCAGATGGGTATTTTTCACCAGTGCCTCGAGGTGCGGGATCCCCTTGCCGAGGTCGATGCGGAAGGGGTGCACAGTAGCGTTGCAGGTGCTCGCCCAGGCAGTGCTGACGAGACCAAGTAAAAACTCTGAACGAACCATTATGTTTTTTTTTGAATGAGGTTTGCTCGACTGGCCTCAGCCTTTAAACCTCTACACGCCCGGGCCCCGGGCGGGAAGATCCCGTCTAACGTGATTAAATTTGTAGACGTGTAGTATGGACTCGCCAAGAGATGATCAAGCAAAAACGGGCTGGCGCGGAAGTGCCTCGGGAGCCTGAGAGTATTATGTGATTATGCCCGACGCAGTCACGAAAAGCATCGGTAATGTGAAAAGCCTTGAGACTTCCTCAATCGCAGAAAGGAAGAATTGTTTGGGAAGCAGACGTCAGAGACCCCTTGGAACACGAGAGAGTCAGCGTCAAGAGCGATCTTCAAAGCATTTTCGGGCACGTGTCTGCGGACGCTTAGAGTTCGAACTTCGTCCTAACCCGCGGTCCTCTCCAATCCTTCTTCCCGTATGCTGGTTAGTGTTCTGACAATGATTGTGGCTCCGAGTCCAAGAATGAAAGAAAGGGTCAAGCTCAACCACACATGCCCCTGTCTCAATCACCGACTGCAAAACCTGAGGGTAATCTGGCTCGGCGTCGAAGAAGCTCTGGACCAAACGCGTCTCAGGCGTTATTCGGGATCTCCTCGACATTCGTTTCACCTCCATGTTGCGCCTAAACGCACTGAACAAGCACAATATCTCGGAGAAGCGCTTCACCCATATTCCCGCCTTCGGAAATTTACCTGCAGTGCTTAAGGCCGATGCCTCCGACGACGCTCTCAGCGTCAGGACTGGGACCACCAATAAGCCGCATCCCCATCGACTCGCCCGCGAGAAAGAATGTCTTGTAACCAAAGACACCAATCTGGCCACCGAATTCATCCAATTCCTCTCTGGTGTGCGGAAAAAGTCTCGAGAGGTCGAGAAAGAGTATGTTATGTCACGGTATTTCTCGCGTCTCGCTATTATGGTAATACCCCAGCCAGATAAATCTACTGCAGGATGGATATAAAATCATCCCGTTGGATGTTATGATCGATAGGTTTGATTTGGAACACCCAGGTAACATGGCGTGTTATACGTTCCTTTACTCTTGAGCTAACCCGTCACTGATTACCAGAAGTATTCATTCTATTACACAAACACCATGATACGTGGGCCACCATAGCGATATCTGCTTCTCTTCACGATCTTATCCTCCTAGAGGCAAAATATAGGATAGAGAACGAGACTCGTCAAAGTGATTTTTTTTCTCGGTCTGGCAATCACACCTGGACCAGCTAACGTTTACCCAGGGGTCATCGACCTCCGCGGGATCGACCCACGTCGCGCAGCATTTCAGCCCAACACTGTACATACTGTGAGCATTCAGCTTAAAACGCCGCTCATAACGAGTTCCAGCTTCTGCTTGATAGCGTGTTCGAGTTGACGGTATTGTACCCTCGGCATTTTTTCATGGACGGCCAACCACTGGGCGTCCGTAATCCCGGCGGGAAAAGAAGGGCCCATCAGCCCCGACGGCCGCCTCAGGGACATCAACCGCAACCCTTCGTTCTCGTTCTCGCTCGCCATCGTATTCACAGCCTGAACCCGCTATTAGCCAATTTCGCGGCAGCGATTCGCGTCGGTCGCTTTAGGCGAATGGAACTGAATGGGTTTGTGTCGAACCTCAGCGACCACGCGCCCGACATCATGGAGCCCGTGGAGGCCGAAGTTACCAGAGTGTCCCGATGCGAGCGGGACGACGCGGCAGGGAGTTCAAGAATCCCCCAGCCTTCCATCAGCAGACTGCGTTGACTATGTGCTCGAGGGCTATGGAATTCATATATCAGTGCAGACTTCGTGCCCCTCCCCGATCTGGAGTGGGGCGCGACGATGCTTACAGTTCAACCTCTCAATCGACGACACCGCTTGACCAGTGATATATTGGGTAGCAGGACAAGGTATGCGATTGCAGGAACAGCACCGATGTGCGCTCTTCTAACGTCTGCAATTATCCGCCGAGTTTCCAACCGGTAGAACCTCCACGGCAACTCAAATGGTTGTGGTGTACACTTTAAAGATATTGCCCGTGGACTATTCCTCCATATATCCTGTACTCCGCAGCAGGCGCAAAATCAATCTTGAAAGAGACCTATCACGACTTTGGAGAGGAAGAAAATATCCTACCGCGTCACAATTTACAATACTCAGCGTACGTGCCGGCGCGGTTAATAGTCAATGAGTAGTCAGCTGAGAGGGCAGCCTCTTTAAAATATTAGGATTCTTGAATGAGCTGCGCGTCAGACCCCGGCAGGACTCCGGAGACGCCCGTTGAACGGTAGGCGCGCGGAAGCGTGAGAGTTTTATGTATTTTGGCTTGGTATTAGCCGACGCAGCCACACGAAGCATCGGCACCTGAGAGATCGTCGCAGAAACAAAGATTTGTTCCCCAAGCAAAAGCCTGTAGAAGACTGTTTTGTGCGGATTGTGCAGGCTGAAGAAGCCCCTATCTGACGTGCGAACACGTGACCGTAGGCGGATTTATTATCATCCCAATTGACGCGCGGTGCTTACAGACCTTGTCACAGACAACCATCGATATGGCACCCAGAACCTTCACCGTGGCCTCCCGCGCCTCCCAGCTGGCCCAGGTCCAGACAAAACTCGTCGTCGCCGAGCTTGAGGCACATTTCCCACCCGCGGCGGAGGCCTCACCTCGGTTTGCGACCTTGTTCATGAGCACGGCCGGCGACCGGAACCAGTCACAGGCTCTCTCCCTGCTCGGGGGGAAGGAACTGTGGACAAAGGATCTCGAGGTCGCGTTGAAGGAGGGAAGAGTCGACATGCTCGTGCACGCGTTCAAAGACGTGCCGACGGTGCTCCCCGACGGCTGTGTCATCGGCGCCATCCTGGAGCGCGAAGATCCCGTCGACAGTCTGGTTGTCAAAGCAGGCAAGGAGTGGAAAACCCTCGAGGATCTCCCTGCGGGCAGTGTGGTGGGGACCAGCAGTGTGCGCCGTGTTGCGCAGCTGCGCAGAAACTTCCCAGAGCTCAAGTTCCTGGACGTCGTATGTGATTCTCATCCCATGCGCGACTCGATTTGACACGCATCCCAGCGGGGCAACTTGTGCGCCTACCCTCTCATCATTTACTCCCCAATTCTTATTTAGAATACTAGGGACACGCGGGTGGCAAAGCTCGACGCGCCCGATGGCCCGTATGCGGCCCTTATTCTAGCCAAGTCTGGGATGCTTCGTGTTGGAATGGGAGACCGCCTCACTGCGGATATCCGGCCTCCCACTCTCTTCCATGCCGTATCGCAAGGCGCGCTGGCTGTCGAAATTCGGAGCGACGACGCCGAGGCGCTGGAGTTGTGCAAAAAGCTAACCCACCGCGCAACGCAATGGAGCTGTCTGGCCGAGCGCGCATGTCTCAGGGTACTCGAAGGCGGCTGCAGCGTTCCCGTCGGGATCTCTACGCAACTCAATATCGAAGGCGGTGAATTGGAGCTGACGGGTTGTGTGACGTCTCTCGACGGAGGCATACACGTTCAGCATACTCTCAAGGAAAAGGTGGGCAGCGCTGAAGAATCGGAGGCGGTTGGGGCGAAACTGGCAAAAATACTAATGGAGGCGGGTGCGGGAGAAATCCTGGCGGACATTAACAAGGATAGGGCGCGGCGGGCGGCGGAAGCTGAGGCGGCCGAAGCAGGAGTTCAACCGTAAAAAACCTCAAATCTAGCCCCACTTACTCACTCCTGTTCTTCCCCTACGCTTGGTTACTTTGGGTTCCTATCGTTTTAAAGACCGGCAAAGCTGTTGTTTGCTAGATTAGGGCCTCTGCTCGCTCCTCCATGCCTTTCCCGCCGTTAAATTTGCAGGCGTATTGACAGGAATCAGTCGCGACATCAGCCTTTGACTTGCGCGTCCGCCCCGGCATGAAATGCCCGTCGAACGTGATTTTTATAGATTTCGCGTATAATGTATGACTGCGCCGGAACGGGCTGGTGCGGAAGCCTGAGAGCTTTATGTGATTTGGCTCGACGCAGCAACGCAAAGCATCGGTAACCTGAGCTCCAGGGAGGGTCACAGGGATATTTGTTCCGCAGGCAGAAGTCTGTAATTTTGTCGAGGACCCGCGTCGAAACGTCAAAAGCAATTCTTTCGCCAAACCCGCTTCCAAGTTCCAAGCCGGCGTGGACGCCGCTAAGAATCCTCTGGCTAGCCCGGAGACGCACCGGAGACGCAAAGCCACGTTCTTTCGCGTGAAGACGTAGAGAGATATCATCGAGGGTAACCGGAAGAGCCACAGGCTAGACTGGTTGCCGGAAGCCCCTATCTCGGTGTGCGAACACGTGTCAGTAACCGGAGGCAGATCTGGAATTTGTTTTTATTACCTACCACCACGCTCAATAGACGCGCTTACAGACGACCATCGATATGGCACCCAGAACCTTCACCCTCGCCTCGCGCGCCTCCCAGCTGGCCCAGATCCAGACGAACATCGTCGTCGCCGAGCTCGAGGCTCACTTCCCACCCGCGGTAGAGACCTCGCCCCGGTTTGCAACGTCGTTCATGAGCACGGCGGGCGATCGGAACCAGTCGCAGGCGCTGTACCTTCTCGGAGGGAAGGCGCTGTGGACGAAGGACCTCGAGGTCGCGTTGAAGGATGGCAGCGTCGACATGCTCGTTCACTCGTTCAAAGACGTGCCCACGGTGCTCCCCGACGGCTGTGTCATCGGCGCCATCCTCGAGCGCGAGGACCCCGTCGACAGTCTGGTTGTCAAGGCGGGCAAGGAGTGGAAAACCCTCGAGGATCTCCCTGCGGGCAGTGTGGTGGGGACCAGCAGTGTGCGCCGTGTTGCGCAGCTGCGCAGAAACTTCCCAGAGCTCAAGTTCCTGGACGTTGTATGTGATTCTCATCTCACGCGCTACTTGAGCTGACACATCTTCCCAGCGAGGCAACTTGTGCGCTTCCCTCTCGTCCTTTACTCAATTCTTACTTTGGCTAGAAACACACGGATGGCAAAACTCGACGCGCCCGATGGGCCGTATGCGGCTCTGATTCTAGCGAAGTCTGGGATGGTTCGCTTGGGGATGGGAGACCGCCTCACTGCGGATATCCGGCCCCCCACTCTCTTCCATGCCGTGTCGCAAGGCGCGCTGGCTGTCGAAATTCGGAGCGACGACGCCGAGGCTCTGGAGTTGTGCAAAAGGCTAACCCACCGCGCAACGCAATGGAGCTGTCTGGCCGAGCGCGCATGTCTCAGGGTGCTCGAAGGCGGCTGCAGCGTTCCCGTCGGGATCTCTACGCAACTCAATATCGAAGGCGGTGAATTGGAGCTGACGGGTTGTGTGACGTCTCTCGACGGAGGTCTGCACGTTCAACACACTCTGAAGGAGAAAGTGCGCAGCGTGGAAGAAGCGGAGGCGGTTGGGGCGAGACTGGCAAAAATACTAATTGAGACAGGTGCGGGAGAAATTCTGGCGGATATTAACAAGGACAGGGCGCGGCGGGTGGGAGAAGCAGAGGCTGCCGAGGCAGGGAAAGAAACTGTAGTTCAAGCGTAAGTTAAGATTAAACCGATGTGTAGGACCTCGAAGTAGATGTGTACAATGGAGAATTCGGATGTATCTCGCCAGATCATGCTGCAAAGTGCAGTAGGATACACCCTCCGGTATGACGCGGCAAGACTACAATCTGCATCCCCACGAGCGCCTGGCGTCCCTATGGTTTGGGATGACAAGTGACTCTAAGGCGGAGAGACATGACATGAAGGGACAAATTTTCAAGCATCGGCCTTTTATAGTTCGCCGTGCGTGCCGAGCTTGGGCTTGTTTGGCTGCACAGCCGATGCCAAATAACACCGCAAGTAGCAATTGTATTTGACTTGTAACCGTCACGAAATCTCCACGAAACGACTTGAATATGGCATCCATAGCCTCTAGACGCCTGGCCAAGGAGCTGTCCGAAATCAAATCCGAGGGCTGCCCTGTCGGTGAGGTCTAGTACTAGGTTTGGGTGGGAAGCGCGCACTCATCGCATTCTCGGACACAGGGATAAACCTGGTCAAGGCCGACGACTTCGCAATGTGGTGGTTCACAATCGAAGTCATGGGAGAGTCTCTGTACGAGGTACTGCCGTGTTTACCGCCACCGACGCGTCCAACTCATTGGCCACAAGTCCGAAGTCCACACCCTCCAGTTCCGCTTCGACCCGCAGTACCCCATTTCCTCGCCTGCCGTGCAATTCGTGGTGACGGACGGGAGAGAGTCGCCCATCCACCCAGTGCGCTCGCCTCCCCATTTAGCGCGCCGCCACTGATCGAGCATCTTGGGCAGCACGTATACTCCAACGGCCATGTACGTCCAGCTCGCCATCTCGGGAGCCTCTTGATGACACCCCGTCCAGATCTGCGCCTCAATCCTAGGGAATGAGTGGTCCGAGCCCGTGCCTTATTTGACGATGAGCTCCTATTCACAATCGCATTAGGTCCCCGGTCCTGAGCGTAATCGCAGTCTGTGTCACCTTGCAGAGCATGCTCGCTTCATGCAAGGTACGCACCCTATCGCTCCGCACGTCCCCATAGCGTAACCTAACGCAATCCCCTCACATAGAAAAAGGAACGGTATGTTGATCGATTTAATTTCTCTTTCATGAATGACCGTGTCGTTGGCAGGCCCGTCGACAACGACCGCTATGTACGAAACGCGCCGGACAACCCCAAGAAGGTAAATGTGCAGCGATTGTGTCCGGATCTTGCTCACCGCCGATCGACAGACTCAGTTCGAATATCATGGTAAGCTTCCGACGCGCTCTATTCATGTGCATCGCCCATTTATCGCCTCGGGGATACCTCATGTTCAGATGACACGTTCGTATTCCCGCTCCCAACTTCTCGCCTGCTGATTCAAAGTTTGTGCAGAGTGTAATTTGAGGCAGAAGGCTCTCATTTCTTGGTGGACGGCAGGACTGGTGTAAATTTTCTTGTAAAGGGCTCGATGGCATACCCATGATATATATCAATACTAACGCATTGTGTTTCCCTTTCTACGCATAACTATTCGTACACTTTACACCTATTCGTCTTAAAATCCGACCACAAGGCGTAGAACAAACGACGCGACCCATATAGGAAGCCATATTTAGCGGAGATCGATCCCAACAGCAAGATACCAACAATGAAGAAGCATAAATACGTGGAAGAAAGGAAGAAGAGAGGGGGGGCGATCTAGCCAGCGCAACAGCTTTTCGCGGGAGAAGCACGCTGGGGAACGGCAGCGCCGTTGCTCCTAGATTTGTCAGCCCTGTGCTCGCTGCAGCACCCGTTGCACGATTTCCTGCAATTGCAAGTTCCGTTCGGACATGCGCATTGACCCCCGCAGCACTCGAGCTTCGGCAGACTGACCAATCCGAACGGAATCCCGCGTTGTTGGCTCTCCATCGCCGCGGTAGGGTACACCATAATGTTCATGGGGTCAATCCCAACACCATAGCCCATTTTGCGATTGCTGGGCGGCGCAGGGAGCGCCGCGGCGCGCGCCAGGAACTGGTCGATGATGCTGGTGAGCGCGCTGCTGGCGAGCGTGCTCGTAGATTCATGCCCGGGAAGCGCGATGCCGGCATGTGCGTCAACGCATGTCCCGCAGCCATCCGCACAGCTCTTGCGGTCCTTCGCGGCATGTTCGGATCCACGATGTTCCACACAGCCCGGACACGCGCACTCGAGCCCGCACGTGCATCCCGAGCCCGCGAGCGAGGTGATGGTGCTCATCGGGGGCATGGTCGCGAACGTGGGGATAGACGGCGAGGGCGTAGGGTCGTTAAACAGGATGGGGGGCAGATCGGGGCCCGGGGCGCGCTCGGTGACGATGTGTTTCGGCCGTTTGTGGGAGGCGTGGTTCGGGCTCGCCGGGCGCGAGGTCTGGCGTTTCGATGCGGCACTCTTCCTGGGCGCGGCGGACGACGGGTGCGGGTCTGTACTGCAGCACAGCGCCGCTGCGCGCGCGAGGGTTGCGAGGCCTGCCCCACTCGGCCCTTCGACGTGGGGCGGAGCAGAATCTGCCGCGCGGCATTTACACTTCCAGACGCTCCTGCAGTTGCAGGGGTTCAGCAGGGAATCGACTGGATCGGGTGCATATGAGTCGAGAAGTGCGGGTTAAATATAGAGCGTGGTACCTCGCTGCCGAGAATCGGGAGGAACAGCTGACCGCGAGGTTGCTGGTAGAGCGTCCCGAAGGCCGTTGGGGAGTGCCGGAACAATTGGTATATATCTACGGGCTGGGACAAAGGTCAGCGTAGTGGACTGTGGGATGCGAACTATCGTACATTTCGTTGAAGAGGACGGTAAAAGTAAGCCACGCGACGGGGTATCGTCCTGCGGACAGTTGCACTTGGAGTGAACGCGACGGGACTGCCGCAACTCGCGACACTTTTCGCATTGGGAGACTGGGCGCCCCTTCTTCTTGATTTCAAAGAGGGGGCGGTCTGTATGATGGCAGGACGACGAGCGGTGGCCCTTGATACATGATTCGCTGGGAGTAAAAATGAGTGGGAAGCGCAGAGAGGACAGAGAGGGTTCTGACCAGGCGAATTTCTTGTTATTCACGAAAACCTGGCGAAAGCTGTTGTGTGCGCGGATCAGCGAAGGATGCTAAGGCGACCTACCATCGGAAATCCAGGGTAGGTTGACAGCAGTGAGGGTGTCGCGCTCGGTGGGGGGCGGCGGAAAGAGCGAGGGGAGGAACCAGGAGGAGTGGGAAAGATCAAAGCCGAAGCAGGTAAAGTATGTTTGCGTTCTGGCCAAAGGAGATGAGATTTTGTATGCGCTGGTTTGGCGATTGCCGAGGCTATCCAAGATGATCCCAAGCTACTTTTGAGCCCAGACTATATGGCTCAAGTTCTCAACGTTGCTCAACGTCACCGAGAAGTTTGTAGGCGATTGCGCCATCGCGAGGCTGGCATGCACTAACTTGAATCTTGTGCGGGCCAACTTGTCGGGTGGGCGGCTGCCCATTGCTTCAGCCCGTGGACATCCATTATACGTATCTGCCGTATCCACGAAGCATCTGCTACTTGCGAGCCCCTTGTCGCTTCACAGTCTATCCCCGACGCCACCTGCTGTCCGTTTCGCAAAATGCCCCGCAAACCTGCCGAGGACCAACCTGGCCCGACGCGTTGTGGTACCAACACCAAAGCTAATCTTAGTACAGCCAAAATGGCTCAATTGACGGCTTCACCATCGGATTCACTACCTTTTACTGTTTTTTACGAGGGAAAGATCCGATGGTGCGCGTTCACAAAATTATCCGTCATGCCTCATTTACCTTACGGCGTTGCTTGACTCAATCGAGACTCACACAATTACCTTGCGGCGCGGGCGGCGGCTACTGGCACCTTATCTGCTATCTCGCTTCAGCTCGCATCCAAGTTCAGGACCAATTCAGGACGGCTGTCTGTCTGTCTGTTTGTCTTGTATTGTCCGTGCCAAGTCAGGCTTTCCTTGCAGAGATATATGTGCTTCCCCACTCGACCTGACGAGTCGATATCTCCTCTTTGATCCCCCCAAATAGCCCTTCCACCTGCTCCAAAGAGGTACCTGGCTGCGGGTTTTTTCGGAATACTTCGAGCGTTCCATCAAGCATCATCATTGTCGATGCCTTCATTTCTCGGCCTGCGGCCTTTGTCTTGTCTGGGTTTCCTCCTCTTCAGTCCCCGCTGTAAATAATGGAATGCAAGTCCGCACCGGGCCCCCATTCTCCGATTGGAATATTCACATCAAATCGCTGCACGTCCCTCCATGCGCCTGGATCATTAGCAAGGTCCCGTTCAAGGTTTTCTCCGCAGTGTGGATCGTGTCCAGATTTCTCTGAAAACGCGACGAACGTCCCGGCGAGCGGACCGCCTGTCTTTGCGAAGGTCGCCATGCTGGCTTCGCAGAGAAGGAGTATTCCCCCAGTGCATAAAAGGGGACGGAGGGATTTAATCATGCCGGCCATGTTTCCGGCCATGTTTCTTACCTTGTTGCACGTAGTTAGCAGGTTCTTAAATTTAATAACCGGACTCACGGCGTGCTGGAGGAATCGAACGTGAATAACGTCGAAAGAGCCGAGCTCGAAGAACGGCGTCGTCGGAAGGGTGAAGACGTCGTGGACTACGAAGCTCAAGTTCGGTGGTACGGGTTGACTGGGCTGGTTTAAATTCCGCTCGCAACATGGCTGCAACTTACACTGGGTTTACCTCCACGATGTCGGTCCCGATAATTTGGACATCGGGCATCCTCTGCGCCAGCTCGAGCGCCCTACGGACCCGATCAGCCAATACAGTCAACGGATATTGCGCTCTCTCTCACCAGATTCCATTTCCCGTCCCGGTATCAAGCACCCGGCCACCCTCCTTGAGCGCGGATTCGAAATCGTACGGATGGAGCTTCCCGTCGATGGCCAATGAGTATGCTCTGTGCTGTGTGCTGAGTCTCTGCGATTCGGCCTCTTCGCGTGAATCGAGCTGTAGATGTACGGTGTCGGTAGCAGTAATATATGAGATAGGATCTGGGCTTACGGTGTATTGGGACGGCATGACTTGGTTGGTCGCGACTGAAATGAAGCGGGTTCCTAAATAACACCTGACTGAAGCCTTTATCACTGACGGCAGTCGACGCGGCGAAGTGCCGAGCGGAGCGCCCCAGGGCGCTCTCATACGTTATAAATATGTTTTCAGTTGGTCCGACGGAGTTTTCGGCCATAACGCGGTTTCGGTCTGGCCGCATATCTTGGGCGGGCAGTATATTAGGTCCCAGAGGTTATTCATAGATAAATCCAAAGATGCGGGCAAATGAAACGATCTGATTTTTTTCTGTTTCTTCAGGAACGGCTGCAGGATTTGCTACATTCCTACAACCTCAATACAACCTTGGGCGCCTCGTAACCCTACGGTACAATGGACTATGAGTGCATCACGGTTTTGTCTTTGTTCACCCCACCTTTCACCCCACCTTTTCTTTCCGTTTCTTTCCGTTTTGTTCTTTGCCACATTGGAGATGTGTGGACTTGTCCGACACGCGGCTCCGACATAATGCAGATAATTATTGAGAATTCTGGGAGTCGCATGCCTTCTCGTAATATTCCAGGGGCGCCGACACTTTCTCGACGTGCATGTTATGGTGAAAAATTGAAAATGGAGTTCGAGCTAGTTCGAGTTGAAGAGCACACGAGATCCCGTGACACGTAATGATATGAAAATTTCACCTCAAGCGTAACGTTCACGCCGGCCTCTCGCAGCTGGGCTCACTCATTTTTTGCTCTGTTCCTGTCGCTCTTTACCGTGGATGCTGCGTGCTGTCCTACGCTGCCGAATTAAATTTCCAACGCGTCGAGGGTTCATCACGTGGCCCACCATCAACAAACCAAACGCGCTGCATCACGACTCCTTCAACTCAACCACCACTCACACGCGCCACTTCAGGATGAGCTCCTCCGAGGGCGAGAACTTCGACTTTGTCGACGACGCCGGCTCCGAATCGGACGGGTACGCGCCTACAAAGAAAGTAAGCCGGATATTCGCGCTTCCACCCCTTACCTTACTGAACGGCTTGCTCGTTCAGACCAAGAAAGCACCGGCGAAGCCCAAAGCCGCCCCAAAGCCTGCGAAGACGACCACCACTTCCAAGCCCAAGGCCACGACAGCAGGGAAAACCAAGGCCGCCCCAAAGAAGAAGGTCCTCGTTGATCGCAACGACGCCGACGACAGTGGCGATGAGCGAGATGACGCGTCGGACGCCGATGTAGCTGGCCCCTCGATTAATACCGACAAACCCGCTCCTGTAGGGAAGAAGAAGACCACATCTGAGAAGTACACCAAGGCGCGTCGCGTCGATTCTCCGCGTTTGCTCGTAACTGACTGCCACCAAGCTGACCCAAATCGAGCACATCCTGAAACGTCCCGACTCTTACATCGGAAGCATAGAGACTCTTACACAGACGATGTGGACACACGACAAGGACACGAACCGCATGGTGCTCCGCGAAGTCACCTTCGTTCCTGGGTTTTTCAAGATTGTCGATGAGATCCTGGTCAATGCCGCTGACCACAAGGTGAGCACCATTCTTAATTTTCTGAGCTCCGTAGGCTAACATCTAACACAGATCAACGACCCTAACATGGACACGCTCAAAATCGACATTGACGTCGAGGAGTCCACCATTTCCGTTTATAACAATGGCCACGGCATTCCCATCGAGATGCACTCCACCGAGAACGTCTTTATTCCGGAGCTGATCTTCGGTCATCTCCTCGCCGGCTCCAACTTCGACGACGACGAGAAGAAGCTCACTGGTGGTCGCAATGGTTATGGTGCAAAGCTTGCCAACATCTACTCCCACGAGTTCACAGTCGAAACTGCCGATAAGAAAACATCGCAGAAGTACAAGCAGACCTGGACGAATAATATGGGAACGTGTGGAAAGGCGAAGATTACGAAGAACGCAAAGGGTGAGGAGTGGACGAGAATAACCTTCCGTCCGGACCTCAAGCGTTTCGGAATGGACAAGATCGACGAAGACACTGCCAGTCTTCTTCGGAAGCGCGTCTACGATATGGCCGGTACGGTCAAGGACATCAAGGTCTTCTTTAACGACAAGAGGATCACCAACGTGAAGAATTTCAAGCAGTACGTCGAGCTGTACCTCTCGTCGGCGGCAGCGGTGAACGACGCGGGCGGCGCCGCCCCCACAAAACCTCTTCTCATTTATGAGAGGATCAACAACCGTTGGGAGATCGGTTTCGCCGTGTCGGATGGGTCGTTCCAGCAAGTGTCATTTGCCAACTCCATTGCGACGACAAAAGGTGGAACCCACGTAGGCTTGATTGCAGACCAAATCTCGAAGAACTTGCTCGCCGCGATCGGGAAGAAGAACAAGGGCGCGACCGTCAAGGCAGCGCAGATCAAGAACCACATGTGGATCTTCGTCAACGCCCTCATCGAGAACCCGACGTTTGACAGTCAAACGAAGGATACGCTTACTTTACCGGCGTCCAAGTTCGGGACTAAACCGTTGCTCTCGGAGGATTTTATGAAGAAAGGTACGCCGCTCACCCATGAGATCAAACTCCTGTATATCATCTTTCCGCAGTTCAGAAATCCCCCATCATTGAGAACATTCTCAATTGGGCTCAGTTCAAAGCTGACCAGCAAATTAAGAAGACCGATGGGACCAAACGCAGTCGGTACGTTGCTGGTTTCTTTTACCTGTCATTCCGCCCTCATTCCTTTTCAGTTTGACGGGCGTTCCGAAGCTTGCGGATGCTAACAACGCGGGGACGAAATATGCGAAAGACTGTACTCTCATTCTGACTGAGGGAGACTCTGCTAAGTCACTCGCTATTGCCGGTTTGAGCGTTGTCGGTCGGGACAATTTCGGGGTGTTTCCTCTCCGCGGAAAGCTCCTCAACGTTCGCGAGGCGAGGCACGACCAAATCATGAAGAACGAGGAAATCCAGAACATCAAGCAGATTATGGGACTGCAGCATGGCAAAGACTACACAAGCACCGCCAGCCTTCGATACGGACGACTCATGATCATGGCGGATCAGGCGCGTTTTTTGTCCGTCCTGCCCAACTCATCGCTAAACTCGTACAGGATCACGACGGTTCGCATATCAAAGGTCTAATTATCAACTTCCTCGATCATTTCTATCCCTCGCTCCTCAAGCTTGACGACTTCCTTGTCGAGTTTGTGACCCCCATCGTTAGGGTAAGTCACGCTCGCTACTTTGATAGTGTTTTAAAACTGACCACTTGTCAGGTCACGAAAGGAAAGCAGAGGAAAGATTTCTTCACTATCCCCGAGTATGAGCAGTGGATCGAAGACACTCCTGATGCGACGAAGTGGGATGTCAAGTACTACAAGGTCGGTGCATTTGTAACGAATTTGAGAGGTACTGACCCTCGGTTAGGGTTTGGGAACGAGCAAGGACTCGGATGCTCGCGACTACTTCAGCCACATGGAGAAGCATATGATCCCATTCGCCCCCACACAGGAGGGCGACAGAGACCTCATCGAGCTCGCCTTCAGTAAGAAGAAGGCGGACGATCGCAAGGAATGGTTGCGCCAGTTCAAGGTACAGTCCTGACTTCTCTGGTGACGCAGCGTGGACTAAAGTCTCGCACATTAGCCCGGAACCTACCTAGACCATCGGCTGGAAGAGATTCCTTACTCTGAGTTCATCAACAAAGAGTTGATCTTGTTCTCGATGGCCGATAACATTCGTTCCATCCCTTCTGTTGCGGATGGGCTCAAGCCAGGTCAACGGAAAGTCATTTGGGGTTGCTTCAAACGCAACATGAAGAAGGAAATCAAAGTAAGCGGTCTACCCTTGACTTGGTTCTTTTCTCATCAACCCTAGGTCGCTCAACTTATTGGTTACATTGGAGAGCACGCTGCATACCATCACGGCGAAGTCAGCTTGGCTCAGACAATCATCAATTTGGCGCAGACTTACGTGGGCAGCAACAACATCAATCTGTTAGACCCCAGTGGACAGTACGGTACTCGCGACCAAGGAGGCAAAGATCATGCGTCCGCTCGTTATATTTTCACGAGCCCGACTCGCATATCGAGGGTCATCTACCACCCGGCCGACGACGCGCTTCTCACGCAACAGAAGGACGACAACCAAATCGTCGAGCCAGAGTGGTATCTGCCCGTCGTCCCTCTTGTATTGATCAACGGAGCGGAAGGTATCGGTACAGGTAGGCTTTAGTTGGAAGGTACGAGGTACATGTGCTGACTTGTACTTCCAGGCTGGAGCACCAACATTCCGTGTTTCAATCCCGAGGACATTGTGGCCAATCTTCGAAGGCTAATGGCCGGCGAGGAAATGGTCCCAATGCATCCTTGGTGGCGAGGTTTCCGCGGCGAGATCAAGGCAACGGCGAAAAACAAGTACGACATTACCGGTGTTGCCACTAAAACCAATGCCACTACCGTCGCAATCACGGAACTTCCGATACACAAATGGACAAGCAACTACAAGGCGGAGCTCGAGTCAATGATCACGGGCAAGGAGAACGAGGCGGGAACAGTCAAGGTTGGCGCTGCTGCCTTGAAAGAGTGATGCAGCTCACTGACTGTCTTGGCAGGAGTATAGAGAGCACCACGACAACGAGAATGTGCATTTCGTCGTTACGATGGACGCCAAGCAGCTCGAGAAGGCAGAGGAGAAGGGACTGATCGAGTTCTTCAAGCTCACGTCCAAAATCACCACCTCGAACATGATCTGCTTTGATTTCGACGGCAAGATCAAGAGGTACGGCTCGCCGGAAGAAATCCTCGAAGACTTCTATCCTGTGCGGCTAGCGTATTACCAGAAACGCAAGGTAAATTTATCTTCTCGGGTTTCGGGCTAGCTTAACGTCTTTTTTACTCCAGGACCATTTAGCGGCCGAGCTGCAAAACATCTTTGAGAAACTCACAAATCAGGCGCGATTCATCAAGATGATTGTCGACAAAGAGCTTGTCATATCCAACCGCAAGAAAGTCGACATCATCGTCGATCTCAAGAAGCACAAGTTCCGGCCGTTCCCGAAAATCAGCAAAGCCAGGGAGAACGGCGAGGAGGAAGAGGCCTTGGAGGAAGCGGACCAGTCGAACGGCGGCGACTTCGATTATCTTCTTGGTATGGCTATCTCGAGCCTGACCAAAGAGAAGGTAAGCACTCGAAATCCCCGTCGAGTAAAATTGCTTGACACCCCGTAATAGATCGAGAGATTGCTCCAGAATGCATCGGAGAAGGAAGACGAGCTACTTGCACTGCTTAAGATCTCGCCCAAGGAGCTGTGGAATATTGACCTTGACAAGTTCTTGGCGGAGTGGGAGGCGAGCGGTATTTCTCTCGTAAGCCGCTCGTCTAACACGATCTAACAGGCGTTGCAACGGGAACTCGAAATCAAGAAGGACTTGGACGCCAACGGGAAGAAAATCAAGCGGAAACAAACCGTCCTCAAGACGCGCAAATCCATCGGCAAGGGCCACGGTTCTGATTCTGAGGACGACTTCCGGCCGATCAAAGCCGCTAAACGCAAAGCCCCGGAGTCCAGACGGCCCAAGCCCGTCGCGAAAGATGACGACGATGACGAACCTCCGCCGCCGAAGAAACGAGCTCCTGCCAGGAAGCCTGCGAAAGACGACATGGATATCGATGACGCCCCACCTCCGAAGAAAAAGGTGGCCGCCAAAAAGACGGACGATTCGGATAGTGAGGTAGAGGTTGTCAAGCGGGCGCCGAAGAAGGCGAAGACGTTATCGATTGACTCCGACGACGATGACGACGAACCTCCGAAGGGCAAAGGGAAAGCAAAGGCTGCGCCTAAGCGCAAGAGGTACTTTCATTTCCCTTCATATTTGCCCCGTGCTAATGTGTTCAATCCAGCCTCGAGAGTGCTGTCGACAGCGATGACGAACCACCAAAGAAGAAGAAATCGCCCGCCCAGCCAGCGGTCACTGACTTCTTCTCCAAAGCTGGTCCTTCTGGCGCCGCCAGCAAACCTGAGCAGCGGAAGATCTCAAAGAGCATGAAACCAGCTTCGCCGCCTAAGCCGAAGAAAGGCCCGCCGAAGAAAATCGCGGATAGTTCGGACGATGAGATGGACTACGACGCCGTTCCCGCCCCTCCTGCGCGGACAGCGCCATCCCGCCCTGCCCGCGCTGCGCCGAAGAAGTACGTGGAGATCCTATCAGATGAGGACGAGGACGCAACGGGGGACCAGTCGATGTTTGTGGACGATGACGATTAGATGTCTCATTTGTTTTCGTGCTTGTATTTTACGACCATCATGACGTTTTCATCGCTGTATTCTCTGTTAGACACTATGTTTTTCATTATAATTATATCCCCTCGCACTCTCGCTTTGCTCTGGCTTCCCACGTAGCACCTCGTAACACATGTGGTCTTCTTTTGGACGAACAGGCCTGAATTTATATTTTCTCTCTTATATTTTCTTTCTTTTTCCTGACCTCTCGGGATTCCTTTCGGCATAGCATCTTCGATCTTCAAATGCATAATATCCAAATCCAAGGCATAAAATATTGGCTCTGGAAGGGGTAAAGATGCGAATGGTTTGATGCGCACGTCCTGGATACGCGGCGTACGGCATGGATTTCCTTCACGATTTTCGTCTTTGATGCTCGTTCACGATGGCTCCGGATGTTTCAAAGATGCCGAGAAACAACTGGAGGCAGAATCACCAATGAGGAAAAAAAAGAACTGAAATCGTTGTTATCGTTAGGTTCAACAGTGTATTTATTCGGTGAATTACTGGGTAGAACGATGTGTATAATAATCTACATGACACTCCCTGAGTCCGTATGTGAGTGAATGCGTCCCTTACATTTGCTCCTGCATGATTTGGAAAAACGCGGTGTACTCGTCGGGGGTCATCAATTCGTGCTCCGCTTCTGTCACCTGCGAGAATGGCATTGGTGCGCCGTTCACTGAGATCCGCATCAGACATACGCGAAGAGAACGTTGTGCAGAGTGACTTGCCATAAACAATTGGGTCCTCCTTGGACTCCTCGACCTCCTCCGCCATGGGGACGTCCGCGGGTGCAGTCCGCGAGACCGTTTAGATACCCCGTCGCCCCACCAAAGCCCGTCCTCCACCTTGGGGAGCTTATTGGCGGTGTCCGCGCCCTCGTGCGAGCGCGAGCGCTTGCGATACTCGTTGAGCGAGTCGAGGTACTCGACCGAGGGCTTGATGTCCTCGTCGTCATCCGCGTTCAAGTCGCCGAAGTCGGAGCTCCCAGGAGCGCTGAGGCCCGACGGCGTTGCCTGCGCGGAGTTCTCCAGCGAGGCGTAGTACTGGTCCCAATCTACATAGACGGTGAGCGAGGCATGGGGGGAGGAGACAAAGACTCACATTGCGCCTCGTGGTTAATGACGGGCTTGACATCTTTCTCGACAACGCTGACCATCCTGCGGTCCCCTTTGCGCGATCCGACACCCACCACGCCCAGCCCGCGCAAAATATCGTCGTTCGAGCTGGACGCCACGATACCCGGGGCGCCGCCGGCATCCTTGTTCGTGCGCGCCTGCTCTTCGTTCCCCAGCGCCGTCATGTGCCCCGACACAGTGCTCACGCGATGCCACTCCGGGAGGGTGTTCTGCTGGCGCTTCGCCTGCGCCTGCTCGTCGCGCTCCCGGCGGCGCGTTGCCTCGTCCTTGTCGGATGAGATGAGTACGCCGATACCATCGTCCTCCCGCTTCACCCCGTCCGCGCCTGCGATTTTGAGCCCCGGGCCCGCCTGCGAGTCGTCCGCTTTCTCAGCGTCTGGCTGGTGCGCCTTGACCCACATCGCGACGTCAAAGCTGCAGAAACGTCAGCTGCGGTCGATGTAAAGAGAAAAATGGATGATGACGCACGCAGGTAACATCATGTCTTCGCTCTTTTGGAGTCCTGCACGAATGAAGCGCATCTGGTGGTTAAACCGCTGCATGCGGTCCTTGCTCCCCAGGACGCATTCCGCGTCCTCGTTGTCAACGACTTCCGCGCGACAGATCTCGCATATGAGCGCGTTCAACGTCATGTCCATGAGCTTGTCCACGTCGAGCGGGGTGTACGACGTCTTGCACTGGGGGCAAATGTAGCCCTTGTTGTCGAGCTCCTGGGGCCAGCATTCACTTGAACGCCATTTGGAAAAGTTGAAGAGGAAAACATACATTGCGTCCCTTGGTATCAATCTGCTTGCGCATGCGCGCAATGCGCCACTTGACGACATTGCAGAAGTGCTCGTAGTCAATGTAGTAGTATTGCTTCGCAGTTGCCCGCTGCGCGCCTTCACGGAGCTCATTTTGCCGGTATCTGCAGCCACTTTGCATCAGTGTGTGTGCTGTCTGTGCACTGGACAACGTACATCTGCACCAGGCGGTCATTTGACAGCGTCGCAATGACCTTGTTCAGCTCTTTGGGCTGGAGGCCCATGCGCCCCGCCAGATCATCGTCTTTGAGACTGCGCGTGGCACCCAGAAAAGTCAGGAAAAAAATAAAAAAGAGAAAATGCGCGCAGCCAGTGGGTCACTGGTGCTCAGGACGGTGCGGGTGCATACTTACACCATATGGCGTGCAAGCTGGTCCATGATGATAGTATATTTCGGCTCGTAAAAAGCGCGCGAAACATGCTGGACGAGGAGACGGAGGGTCTCCCGATCCTCCTTGGTGGCCATTGGCACAGAAAGACCTGGCCGACCTCAGGGTCGCTTTGCCACAGCACCCAGGATGAAAGTAGTCTAGAGAGTGTCCAGGGACGTGGTGGTATGGAGTCAAGTGTGCGGTAGCGAGAACGCCTTCCGAATTCGGACTTGACTTGGAATAGCTCTGAGCTCACGCTCACGACCGAAAAGTGTGCCCAGGGCCTCATGCAAAGTTATTTTTTGTGGCCCCCGGTTGAATCGTGGACTCCCTCTAGTTTTGACGATCTAATCTACTAAAGCAATGCATGATCCGTAAAATGTTCGTGGGGTTGAAGTTTCGATCTCTTGTCTGTCCGAGCCTTCGCCGTCTACAACGCTCTCAAAGCTTGTATGCATCGTGCATCTAAATACAATGAGACCCTACACGGCAGAAAATTGATCTGTGTTATCCCGGTGGACATGCAGTGTATATTACTGACCGCCGCGGCGGGTGCAGTGCATTCCCGCGCTCTGCGCGTCTCGAAAGACGGTCGGTTTGGCTACCGCAGTGACCATATTAGCGGGGCTCGTAACCCCAACTCCAAATGAAACTGAAAGTCGAAAGAGCTGAAGTTCGCAATAAGAAGAATGAGTCTAAGAGAATCGGATTCAGGGAACTCTATGGAAGATACAAGTACATAAGGAGAAGGAATTGAGTCGAGGAAACTATGGTATAAGGGTACAAGCAAGGAGGAGGCCTCTCTATGAAATACAAGTACATGAGGAGAAGGAAATGAGATGGGGAAAATGAGGGTATCGTAGATAAACAAGAAAGAGGCAGAAGGAGGAAGGGAGCCCCCGAGAAGGCGTCGAATTGGTGACCTGGAAAGGAGTAAGCAAAGAGAAGAGCAGAAGAGTAGGAAAAGACGCACCTGGACATCCCAAATCCCAAACCAAATCGGAAGCGAACATAGCAAGAAACCCCCTCGATCGTGACGCGTCCGCCCTCGAGGTCCGTGTCTTGCTGCGTTGGTGATAATCGCGTACTGTGGCGTGCGAGCGTCCTGGCGTCCCGGGTCGGCCGCACCTTGGTCATCACACCGCGATGCTTCCGAGTTGGTGAAGGAGGAGAGGGTTGTCGTGGGTTATGTCGTCGCCTAGTACCAGTGCTTCTTGCGGTGGCCCAGGGGAGGAGGAGCGCGCGCGTCGAGGTCGGCGTGGGGGGTGGCGTGTGCGGGCGAGAAGGCGGGAAGCTGCGTGAACGGGATGAGAAAGGACGGGGACGAAAGAAGGCAAGACGCACCGAGCAGGCAACGAGGATACCATCGCAGAACGCGTTGAATATCGCTGGGCGGAAGTTGGCGCCGACGACGAGTGCCAGCACTGTCGACTGAAACTATAGAGCGATCAGAGCTTGGAAAGATACAGGGGAAAATGACACACCTGGCCCGCCGCCCAAACGATCACCTCTTGCGCGTGTGTTTCGACCCACCTCTTGACGGCGCGACGGCGCTGGAGAACGAATGAGCAGAATGATCGACATGGAGAAAGAAGGCGCACCTTGCGAGCGAATATGGCTGTCAACGTCCCGAAAGCCAACTCGATCGCGAGACGCAGAATTGCCGACGTGAGGAGGCTGTCGAGCTGATCCACCGTCTCGCCGAGGCCCAGGCCGACCTGACGCTCGAACCCGCCCAGGTAGAGCATGGCCTTGACCCCCTCCACCACTATCGTGTCGCCGACCGCCTTCGGGTGCTTTCGAATCGCCCGCGCGATGGCGCAGAGGGTGGGCACCATGATCTCGAGGACATGTACGTTGAGGTCGGTAAAGTCGATGTCGAACGGCGTGATGACGTCGGGTCGAAGCTCGGTATGGGCGAGGAGCGGGATGGGAGGATCGACGTCGACCTCAAGGACGAAGAGCGAGGAGAGCTCGTAGTCTGCAATGTTGCCGCTGTGGCTAACATTCATGAGGGAGGGGCGAGGCCATGCAATTTCGATGGCATTAAAGCCGGAGGATGATGAAATGTAGAGGGAGGCGGGACCGGGAGGAGAGTCTACCGAAACCAGGTAAATGCAGGCGGAGGCAAAGAGAACGGAAGCGCGGCGAATGTGTTTAATGAACATATTCACAAGTGGGGAAAAGACCGCCAAACGTCGGAGTACTTGTATGTTTTCGCGGGTGGCAGTGTTGGATTAGGTAGAGGCAGTGTTGAGTTAGGCAGAGTCACGTTTTGACGCGTTTGTTGACGCGGCGCGGCGCAAACCCAAAAAACATACACGATCGAAATCCATGGCTTGGACCGGATATCCCCATTTGGGTTTGCTTCCGTCCATAATCGCCCTCTTGAAGAAGATAGACCGCCGAGAGATTGAGTGCGCTTCAGAGAGGCCGCCGTGTACCACTTGTCCGCGCGAACCTCGTCAGGTGCGGAAGACGTTCGTCCGGTGCGCGTACAAGACCGAAATACGATTCAGAGCGACTCGTTCAGCCTCGCCCAGTAGGAGACAGCACATACGATTTCGTTTGGCTCCGTAAGGCAGTTGGAGCTCACCCTGAAGTCGGAAAGACGGTGCGTCAGTACATCTCTGTCGCCCTGTCCTCATGTGGAGAGTGTTCGCCTGAAGCCAGGAACGACTCATTGAGCCTCGCCCTGTAGGAAACTACCCGAAACAGCAGATACGACTTGGTATGGGTCCGGAGGTCGCCTGGAGTCATCGTTGAAGTTTGGAAATGGCGGGTGAGCGATTGATCCTCCCCGCGCGCTGACGCTGCGAACCTTGTTCACCAGCACAGGTTACGGCTGCTGCTGGCTCAGAGCGAATCACAGTCGGCCTCAGACCGTACACCGATTCAGAACAAGTCGTCGTGTCTCGGCCAGCACTTGAAAGACTTCAGATGGATATGGCGGCCAAGCCCGTGCGTCCGAATACTCTTCTCTTCGTCCTTACCCTTGGAGCCAGAGTTCGCCTCAGTGCCTACGGATGACACTATGTAACTTGACGGTATGCAACGGTATCCAAGTTCGCTCCGAGAGGAGCTAACGACCATCCAACAGCCAGACCAGCATCCACGCACAACCCTCTGAAGTGCTTGCAATCCACCACGATCTAAAGGGATCTTCGAAATGGGAGGACAGAGGTTCGTGCTTTTGAAAGCTGGCGCATATACTGCCTCGATCGCATACTGATCACTCAGATCCTGCGTTGGTAAGGGTGCCCACAGGTGACCCATTTACACCTCCGATACGCCCCTTACTTCAAACGAGGACGATTAGGCATCTTCGAAGCGTTTGTCCCTGCCCTGCGAGAGACGAGTGGCCACACTGGACTGCCGAGCCGAAGACTCGGAGGACTCTGGGAGGTCTGCTGGTTTGTAGGTCCTATTACTTAGCTCGGAGCTCGGCAGGCAACAAGTCGCTTGGAGTTTTCATGCCAGTTGTCCAGATATTCAAGTTCGTCGATTTGCCAGTTAAGGTTCGAAACAGACGATGCCGTTACTGTAACATTGATGCCATCGTTCAGCCCATCAACTCGACATCGCTGCAAACTCAGGGACTCGAAAAACAAGGGTTCCAACAACTCCAGAGCCCTTTGACCCATGTACCCATCTCAGGAACGTTGATAGTCACTAAAGTTGGATGCGAAATTATGAAATCCAATCCAGATCTCCAGCTAGGTACAGATGTGCTGTACTTGTAATAAAGCAGTTGGAAAACAAAGATGGGTATGTATGTATATGCAGAATTACACAAAAAAAAATGAGGGTGGGCCTGTTAAAGAATAGGCTGTTCGATGATAATAGATAGATGGTAGATTGCAGGTAATATAAGGGACTGTGGTAGTGAGTGAGCATAAGAAATGAAATCCAGAGTTTGCATAGCAAGAACAACCAAGAGAAGAGAGACAATAACAACGACAGGGACCTTTCAAACGGTCTTTTTACTGCCACCAACCGTCAGGACCCTGCGTCGGCGCGAGGGACACAGTGCTGGGCGTGGGTGACGGCGGAGTCGCGCGAGCCTGCGAGTACCGCGAGTAGGCTTGTGATGGCGGGCGGCGTTTGTCACCTAGACCGGGGTAGCGGCTCGCTGGCGTGGGGGTATGCGCAGCGGGTGCATGCATGCTGGCGGCGGTCGAATTGTGTGCGCCGTTAGGGCCCCGAGGCGCATGCATCGAGTCCCATACCGAGGGGTGCGGCGGGGTGATGCTCCGTGCGCTTGGTGACGGTGGTCGGCTGGGGTACACTGTGCTGGCGCGAGAGTCGGGTCGTCGTGTACTGCCGTTCGTAATGTTGCGGTACGGAGAGGATGAGGCTATAGGCGCAGGCGCAGTCTTGGTGGGCGTTCTGGCGCGACTACGGTCGAGCTCGACCTGCAGCTGATTAACCTTTGCCTCGAGCACGACGATTTGGTCGCGGAACTTGTTGTCCCGGTCCTGTAGACACGTTTAGTATTGATTCGGTATTGATCGCTCGGAACTGACCTTGGCTAGACGTTCGTCTGCTTCTCGCTCTTCGAGTTGTAGTTTAACCAAGGAATAGTCGGCATCTAATTGCGATTGCGTTTGCTCCGCCTGGTCAAGCTTGGTTTGCGTCATCTCAAGCTGGGCTTCGTATTCCTTCGCCCGCTTCTCCCATTCGGATGAGCGTTGCTGTGCTTGAGACAAACTTTGGCGGGCAGTCAGCGCAGCCTTCTCGCTGTTCGCTACCTTGGACTCTTGGTCTTTGAAGCGTTTTAACAGCGCTGCATGCTCCCCTTCGAGGACTTTGCTGCGATCGCGAACGTGCCTGAGCTCCTTCAGCTCTTCGTTATCAGCTTGACCGATGAGATTTGTAAGCATCTCGATTTGTCCAGATGCATGGCGAAGATCGTCCCAATGACTTTGCTGCGAAGTGAGATGATCGTGCTGCTTCTGGAGAGCATTGAGCGCCTGCAATGCCGAGTCCTTGTCGCGGGCAGCGAAGGTAGCTTGGAGATCGAGCGAGTCAACCTATAAACCAAATGAGTCAAAGAAACATTAAATTGGAAACCACGCACCTTGGACTTTAGAGATTGTTTCTCCGTCTGTAATTCACGGTTGACCTTCTCCAACTCCAAGATACGCTCCTGGCTCGTTTGATGCGTTACGTCAGACGCTTGCAGACGTGCAAGAGCTTTTGCAAGAGCGTCCTCGAGTTCCGTGTTGCGCGCCTCCACAGCCGTCAAATCATTTGCCTTGGAGGAGGTCGAGGCCTGCAACTCCTTCAACTGCAAACGCAAACGGTCTCGATCGGCTTCTACGATAGACAGCTTCTCGGTCACGACCTCCTTCTCGACACGAACTTGCCCGTGCGCTCCGCGCGCCTTGGCCACCTGGACCTGGTACTCGGTGTTGCTCCTGCGAAGGTCATCGATCTCGCGCTTATTTGCATCTCGAGTGAGCGCGAACTCGGCGTGCGCTCCATGAAGAATGTTCGTCGCGGCAGCGAACGACTCGGGCAAAACATTCAGCTGTTCTAAGACTTCTCTATGCAGCGAAAGTAGTTCGCGGCTGTTGGCGGCCAGATTCCTCTGTTCGCCAGCAACGTCCTCGACGACAGACTTGATACGCAAAACGTGTTCGTCTGGGGCCGAATCATGAGCGATGACACCATTGGGTTTTGGAACATTCGCTTGCGCGGCATTGAGGGCCTCGATTGCAGCAACGAGACGAGGTGGAAGTTCAGACATGAGATCGACGACCTGCTTGTGAGTCGATGCGATATCCGTCTGTTGAGTCGATAAAGACTTTTGGCCGTCCAAGAGTGTTGAAAGATGCTCCGTCACTTGATTTATCGGCTCCAACAGGTGGGCGACGCCGTCAGTTACTTTGCTCGCTATCGTCTCGGGGTTGAAAGTCCTGTCGCGAACGGCAAGGCGCGAGTCAAGCCGCTCAACCACCAGGTCGGCCACTTGCTCCTTGATCTCAAAGGCATCGATCGGCGCAATAGCACGACGGACCTCGGCGCAGAGCTGCAGCGCGATCGCATCGGTGTCAATCTTGGCTCCTTTGGAGGAGGGCAGCAGCGGCAATATCCTATCGACTATCAGCGAGGCCGTTTCGCGCTTATCAGACGCAAGATCGATGAGTTGCGAAATGTGAGGCTTGACAGCTTGGGTAAGTTTGTCAGTGAGATAGTCGTAGTCGACCGATTCAGGGTGCAAGGAATTTAGGACCGGGGCGAGGGCCGACATCAGGGCGTCCACCATCGAGTCGCGTTCCCGGGCGGGCGCAGCACCACTGATAGTCTCTAGCCGCACCGACAATTCCTGAATAGCCTCGACAACCGCATCGATCGTCCGGTTGTTGAGCTCCTGCATAAGGGGAGCGATGCTCTCCGCCGAGTCCACAGGCATGCGCCCCTGCGACATCCGCATCGCGATATCGGCCAGCTCGCGTTTCAGCACCGCGCGCGCCTCCGCATGGCCCTGTTCCACGACATCCTTGATGAGCTCGAAGTCCATTTCTCCTCGCGCATCCATCTGGCTGTTCTCCAACCTACGCACCGCGGAGTCCTGCAGCTGGCTGCGGAACAGCTGCACGACCTCCGTGATCATCGCCTCCGCGCTGGGGCTCAGCGATCCCTTCGTGCGGACAAGGTCGCGCCGGATACTGTCCAGCTTCTCATCAAGGAGCGCCTCAAGGCGCTGCTCGTACTGGTGCATCTCCATCCGGCTCGTCAGGTCCATCGCCGCAGACGACTCCTCAGACACAGAGGTGTTCGTCGCATCCCGCAGAGCATCCGGCAATGACGACCGTCTTCTTGTGTGGCCGCCAGAGATACGCCGCACCGACGACGCAAAGAGGTCGTCCGCCGGTGACGCCTGCCGATTTCCCGGGTCCGTGACGAGCCGGGAGCGCGAAATCTTGCGGGAGACGGAGATCGGCGGTACGTTGAGATCGTCCAGGGACGGCCGGTGTGAGTGGTCGAAGATCTCGCGGGAGCTGAGGCGCGAGCGCACCGCGCGCCGCGTGCGCTCGTCGCTGCTGTTCACCATCGCCTTGAACAGCCCTGCAGGCACCGTGTTGCTCGACCGGAAATCGAGCTGCATGCTGGGCGATGTGGCGTGCGTGAAGTCGAGCGGGATCGGCGCGCGTTTGGGGCGTGCGGCGGGCAGCGTGAACTGCCGTTCCTCGGCGTCGTCGGCCGCGTCTTTCGCGTCGGGCTTCGCCGTGCCAAGGCTCTCGTCGTTGAGCATCTCGTCTGCACCAGGGCTCATCGGCATCAGCGAGGGAAGTAGCGGGACAGTGTCGAGCGCGCTTGTGAAGCCGGCAAACGTGAACGGCTCTGCGGACGGGTTGAGCGAGCTGTGGGCGGTCGACACGGGGGCGGCCCGACGAATGCTCTGCGGCGAGTCGACATTCGGCGGGAAGCGGAACGAAGACATACTATCCCCCTCTTCGTTCGACCCTGCGCTGAGGCTGCGTCGCTGGCGCTTCTCGCGACCTTGCGTCTTGTATGGTGTTGACTCGGCGGTGGGCTGGGACGGTTCCGGCTCGGGGAACGCGACGTGGGGTACCCCCGGCGGCGGCTTGAACGTGAACCCGGTTGGCTTGAACTCGGGCGCGGCAGGGTTGAAGCCTGTCGGCCGGAACTCCGCGGCGGCGGGGTTCAGTGCGGTGCCGATTGAAGGCAGGCGAGAGTGGCCGATGAGGGGCGCCTTCGGGGGCGTCTGTGGACGATGGGAACTCCACGGGTTGGGTGACGATGCCGCAGCCGGCGCGCCAAATACGAACTGCTCGACCGGCGCACCAAACACGAATGGCTTCGCGTGCGGGTTCAGCGAGTCGCGACGAGGGAGATGCTGCTGTTGCTGTTGAGGATAGTAATTATCCGACGGCAGCCGCGAGTGCGCCTGCGCTGGGTCGTGGGAGGTGAAGTTCCCGGACGTCGCCCGCGAGTGGGGCAGCGCGGGCAAAGGGCGCGGCGACCTGCTTGACGGCGACCCGCTGTAATAATGGTGGGGGTCGGCACCCAGGTACTCGCCCCGATGAAGCGCCTCTTCTTCGCTCGGGTTCGAGATCATGTCGTCCTCGTGTGGCCGTGGCACGACGACAGTGTTGTCCGGTGGGCGGGGGAAGTTGGGTACGCGTCGCGGTTGGTCGTCCAAGCGACGCTGCATGCGCCGTTCCACGCGGTTCTGCCGAGCACGCTCCTCGTCCGAAGGATTTGACCATTCGTCGCCGATGCTCTAATTTGGTCAGTTTCTAAGAATGGGCACAAACGCTCCAGGATCGCACCTCGTCGTCCGACGTCTCATGCTCCGGGAGCTGCTCCTGGTCCTCTGAACCTGTCCACTCCGCCGCCGCCTCCTGATCCAGATCCATATCCTGCGATGCATCCCCAGGCGCCGGATCTGTGCGCTCGTGCGCCTGCCCATTTAGGCTATCACCCACCACCCCGCCCACCGAGCGCAGCGACAATGCCCCCGAGAGGCGCGATACATGTCGCGAGTGGCGCGCAGTCCGCAATCCCTCGCCTTCCCCATCACTATCCTCGCCGTCTGCGTTGTCACCGTCATTCGCGGCAAAATTGTCGTCGCCCTCCTCCTCTGTCTCCTCCTCCTCCTCCGTCACGTCCAGTCCAAACCCGCGCGTGAAATCCGGCCTACTGTCGCGACTTTCAGGGCGCGCCAGCGAAAGTGGCGCAGAGAGCGACGGCATGGACACGGGGACGCGACCTTGCGGAGCGTGAATAGGCTCCGCCTCGGATTCGTTGTCAGGGTCGAGATCGCCGGGTAGGGAGCGTTGATCTGAGCCGAGGAACGCGTTGGGACCGAAGGGGTTGTGCGTCGGGCCACCAAAAGCGCTGGAGGGCGCGGAGGGGGAATGAAAGGTGGGTGGCTGCGCCAGAGACATGCTATATCCGTGGCGATTCGTGAGGAACCGTGGGGCCTGATGGTGCGGAGACGGAGAGAGGCCAAAGGGCGGTTGCGGAGACGAAGAGAGGGAATTAAGCGACGACACCGTCTGAGATTGCTGAAGTTGGAGCTTATTCAGTTTGAAGAATAGCAAAGCGGGGTCGGCGGGAGAAGATATCTAATAAAACAAAAGTCGATTGGGATGGGCAACACGTGGATGACACGAGCGGAACGCACCGAGGCTGCACGGGCGTGGGGTGCATGGATATGGCCATTTCCGGAGCGCTCGACGCCCAGCCGCTCGAGCTTCTCGTCGATCTCGCGCTTTTTAATATCTTGCCAGGCACGCTGATGATCGAGTGAGTGAGCAAAGTGTACGGCAGATATTAACGATTTCTACCTTCCCGGGGAGGAAGACGTCGATCGTTGGAGGCATCTCGTGTCTCTCGCTATCTGTAGGATACGGGTCGGCTGTGGTGAGCTCCGCCTCTAACACCTGCACCTCCTTATAGACGAAAGGTGTCTCCAGCGGCGTTCTGGCCCAAGACGGCTTTTCCAAGGGTTTGCCATCCTCGTCCATTGGTGACTCCTTGGGAAGCTTGACGACCATCTTTTTGAGCTTGATAGGAGCGGGGGTCGGGACGACAACGACTGGCGGCAAAGGACTAAGTTTGCGAGTCGGACCGCCGAGAACGGCTTTTGGGGGCCCTCCGATGCTGGGCTGTCTCCTGTTTCTCCCAGGGAACGGAGGACCTCCTCCACCGGGCCCGGGGAAAGATGGGCCACCCCCCATGAGTGAAGGGCGGGGAAAATGGCCAGCACCCGGTGTCATGGGAAATGAAGACTGGAGGGCCGAGGGAGTGAAGTTGGCGATGCTGGCGCTGGCGTGGCGATGTGTGGGCCTGGACGGTGCCCCGGGAGCCTGGGGATTGAAGTAGGGCTGCATGGGGGTGCGGAGGGGGTACTGGGGGAACATGCCTCCTTGCAGCGCGGTCGGGAGAGCGGGAGAAAACATGGGGTGGCCTCCGTAGGGCATAGGTTGCTGCGAGTTGAGGTTGGGGGGGATGTTGAGCCGTAGAGGCTCCCTGGGGCGAGCCATCCTGAACACCACGCAGGAGAGACAAGCTAACGGCGGATATGTTTTATTTGGCGCCGCCTTTGCAACTTAATTTTGACACTGCCACTACTTAATGGAGTTTTGCGGACAGGTAATATATTTGAAATTATCAGCGTGGACCATATCCTCCTCTAAGTTGTAGCCTATGCCCTCGCGAGTGCTGAGAATAACTAAGAAATAAGCCGCGCCACAGGTACAACCGTAGAAGCGCCGTCAATCGGCGAGCGTTTATCCAACCGACTCGACGGAGGAAACTCGGACGTCGGAGCGCGCGCATGACTCCGAGGTTCGGCGAGAGTGAGGAACATCTCCCAAGCCCCTCCTCGTCGCGGTCGCCGTGAGTGCTAGCGTCAGGACTTGGTCAGGACATCCATGATCCGTCGAGGTGTTGCATCAGCGCATCTAGTAAGCAAATCGCACGTCACTTAATCGGCTGTCGAAGTCTACGTCCCCCCAGGTCAAGTACAGAAGCTTCTGCGTTGATGGATGATACCACAGCAGGGTAGATCCAAGTCAGCTAGGCTCGCTTCTGAAGACAGGTCTTCGAGACCACTAACCCGCAGCGAGCTCCAGGCAGTGTGAGGCGGGTACTAAATGTTTCTTGAAACTTGCCGATGTTGTGCTATAGGGCAGGAATGCAATCGTCGAAATTGTGGGCGGATGCAGCGCCTGATGGGCTTGAAGCGGACAAGCTTAGCGAACTGTCAAGGAAAGTCTTCTTGTGTGACACGATATCTGCGCCAAGGTTCTCGCCGATCTCTCCATGGATGTCCGTAGAGCTGGAATCGTTCATCGACTCGCCACTTCTCGTTGAAGCCTTCGAAGAAGGATAGTCTGAGTCCAAGTCGGATTGGGGGAAGAGGGCCGTCAACACAACTCCGCAGGTAGAGTGTCCGTGTCCAAGATAGAGCGGCTTAGAGCAATCGGAAGAAAGGAGTGGAAGTTGGGGGAAGAGCAGGATATTTCCTTTTTCGGTCTTGTCTCTTGCCATCAAACATTCCAATGCAAGTTCACAAACCGCGCTCTTAGCTCAGCGCACTAGCGCTCAGCGCTCATCGCCCATCTTCAACGACCTCTACTTAAGTGGGAAATCATTTTATCCTCCCAACCTCTAGCCAGTCGTGCAGAAAAAGCAATCGCATTGCGTCACTTGGATCTTGGATCATATCCGCGGTTCTCACCCTTGCACCTCTCTCTGCAACCAGAATACCCCCAACCCCAGTCAGGTGCTCCTCTATCCCTCCCTGGTTTGCGAACTCTCGGGGCGTCTCTGGAAAGAACCTTGCGACTTGAATACCGCATTCGTCCCGATCGTGATCTCTTATTGTTAACCGCCGACCACCTTTTTAAGCGACATCCCTCTTATTGTGTCACTCTCAACTTTGTCGGTCCAATGGAGCTACGCCGTGCAAGACAATTAGCCTTGCCAAATGCACTGTGTTCGCTGTATAAAAGGCCGCGGCGAACCCTCTAATTTTCTCCAGGCTAGCCTCTTCCAAGCACCCCGTCGTTAATAGCTCCCCCCTCGTCCTCATCCTCACCTCAATGGACTTCTTTCTCACCATCGCCGCCCCTGCACCGTTGAAGGTCGAGGAGGTCGACGAGCTGCCGCAGGTCAACGAGGACAGCAGCGCGGGCTCCAGCGGGAGCTGCGTCGTCGCATAGGCGCGGCGCTTACCCCCACACTCATATGGCCACCACACTGTGTGTACGCCCCCCCTCCTCTCCGCCCCGTATCAGCTTTACTTACTCACATGCGCCACAGAAACCCGCTGTTTAGATTGCAGCACACACCACGCCTAAAATATCCGCCGCCACCATAAAGCCTGGATTGGAATTTGGCGTATCGGACGGGAAAACAGCTTCGGGGGTTCACGCGCAACCGCGTTGTACAATTAACATTATCTCTACTTTCGACTTCGCCGCCTTGTATTTTTCGTCCCTAAATCCCCCTCGTCGTTGTAAAATTTTGCCTCAACGGCTTTGTAAGGAATAATACTCAGACGGGTACAATGAAGTGAACGACTGAGGTATGCTCTAGCGCAATAAGTAAGCCGGGCCGGGAGAAAGTCGTACATAGCTAAGTGAGTGACCACGTGCACACCGCGCACTTGGCGCGCACCGGCTATATGAGTGTGAATGGCCGGCAAGCGGCGGGTCACAAACAGAATTTTAAGGCTTAAACTTTAGTCTTTGGTTTGTGGTGAGAGGCAGAAAATTCAGTGGCGACATGATACACTAGTGGTACAATAACTGGTCAATAACATTGACTTCAAACAACCAGAGCACCGCTGTTCCCTTCGTCTTCGTTCTCTCCGTCTTTAGCACGCTTAGCATCGCTGCCTTCGGGCTCGGAGCTCGCCTTGCGTTTGTTCAGGTCTTCTATTAACTCCGAGTGAGTGTAGAACATAGTGCAGGAAGTTGCTCCTTACTTTGAGTCGGGGCCGGAAGGTTTGATGGTCCTGCTGCTGAGTACGGCAAAGAGAAATGTTTGACAGCAAGCTGTTGCTGGGCATGGACTTCTTCCGGTGACATAGCGGCAGGACGGTATGGCTTGCTCAGGGCTTTCTTGTACGGGCTCGGAAGTTGTACAGCGGCATAACGCAAAATGACCACTTGCTCGATTTCGGCTGTAAATAGTCATTAGCTCGGGTCCATATGAAGTGTAAGGATGGATGACTGTACCGACGAAAGAGTCGTCGCCGCCGAAGCAGTAGTGGATCAGTTTGAACGAGGTTTCCACTAACGCGCCCTTTAGTTTCCTTGCGATGTCAAGCGGGTCGATGCGGGAGTGGTCTATGTCAAAGACGACAAATTCCCGAATGATGTAGTCCTTTTTAATGCCTTCCAAATTTTCACGGTGTTCGATGGGTACGGGCCAGGTCGTAATGTCCGTAGTGGGCTCTGATAAGAGATTAGTAAACATCGGGGAGGACAATATAGTATGTGTTCACCGGTGGTCCCGTCCTGCCGACCAAATACAGTGAGACAGTGGCCAACGTGCAAAAGCTAAAACTAACCTTTTTTTCGAATACAGGGGTAGCGAAGCGAAACACACGTTCGGATTCATCATTAACAATGAACCATTTGTTAATGCCCGTTCGAGATATGCTGGTCTGGACTTTGTCGAGGGCGGCCATAGCGACTGGGTAGTCTGGCTCAAATGTTGGGTCGGTTTCTGTTGGTGACGTCAAATTAATCGTTGAAGGTTAAGAACTCGAGTACTAGGTTTGTCGATCATGAAGACATATTTCGCTTCTTGTATGGGTTTTTTGAACGTAGAGGTCGGGTTGTAGTTTCCAAGGGGCGAAAGCCACAGATTTGTGTCAGACACGGTGCCAATCACGATGATGATACCGTCGGGTGGAGCTGGGCCATCGGGGTCGATGG
This sequence comes from Mycena vulgaris, assembly GCA_029204335.1. Classification (NCBI taxonomy): domain Eukaryota; kingdom Fungi; phylum Basidiomycota; class Agaricomycetes; order Agaricales; family Mycenaceae; genus Mycena; species Mycena vulgaris. Next base: position 509,283 of record JARGYA010000038.1, on the reverse strand, counting down.
GACCAGGGATAACTTCTGTTAGCTTGTGTCCTCGTCCCATTTTGGCGAATGTGAATGACGCGGGAAACATTGGACTGGCAGCATATTGCTTGGTACGGATAAGGTGATCACGGTGGAAGGGGGAGCTGAAAGACTTAGACATGGCAGTAGACGGGCAAGGTTGTTGGTGAAGCAATACCTGTTCGCTAACAATTTAAAGGGTCTTTTTCTTCATTAAAGCGGCGCAGGATTTGGATTTTGGCGCCGGTGATGAAGCATAAAAGGTGCAATAGAGTTTGGTTGAATTGGTTTAGAAGTGCAGGGTGAAGTGTGGGATAATAAAGGTCGCCGCTTCAATTGTACATGTTAATAATCCTATGTTGTCATCACTGAGTAGGCTCGGCGCCCTCCAAGTCGACGTCGATTGCGCGGGCACTTTCTGCGCGGTAAATGATTATAATAATGCCTGACGGACAATCAGGGGTGGGTACTAAACAGATGAGATAGAGATGCACATATCCAGCGCCATACATTTGGTGTCGGTGGTGCTGAGATTGGAGGGGCAGGAATCTCAGGAACTTTTCCGGGTCAATTAAGATCTCTGCAGAGTTGTGGACATGCACTTACCCGGATGGAGAAAATTCAAGTGCGGTGTACCTCTGAATTGGTACTCAAGAGTCATTGGGCGCGTTTTTGCAAGGTGGTAGGTGAGCAGTAGTGGACAGCGGGTAGCGTTGGTACTGGAAGAAGTTGAAATAGGATGAGCTTTGAAGTAGTGGATTAAATCGACCTGAACCCAGTAGCTCGGGCCATGTGAAATAGGATATTTTGTGTGTTATAGGATGAAAAGATGGTACCAGCCGAAAGAAACTTTGCGGGGACCTGAATAAAAGAAGTGTGTTGTGGGAGAAACATTTTCGGATTTGAGGTGGTAAAAACCAGGGGCTGGGTCATGGGTTTATTGAAGAGGAAAGGTAAAAGCTGTTCGTTCGAAGTGCGGCAGTCTTGACTCTTGAACGGCAATTAATTAACTAAAGCAGAAAAGTCTCCACAGTAATGGGATTGCCGCTGCTCCAGCCATGGGATTTGATTCCATTCAATTGAGAGGCAGATATTTTGAGTTGGTGGCGATTGTGGGGAGGGCGAGGTGTCGGGTTCTGAGACTAGTGAGGAAAGGAGCATAAATGACCACGTGATGGCGGTCCGATCCGGCACAGAGCTTGTGTCGAATCAAATTTCCATTTGACGCAAGCTCCGGCTGTAACCGGGCGTCGTGCGGCATCTTCATGCTAACGCTCTCGTCACCTCGTAATCTGTTGATTTAAAATCCATCCAAGAATTAGTCTCTCTAAGACAGATACTCTATAAAAATTGTGCTCGTACCTCGCGTTATAGATCCAAGAATTCATCCTCAAGCATCACCTCGCTTTAGCTTCAATTCTGCTTCCGAAACTTGTCAGGAACACACAGTAGCAAATAACCGCGTAATGATCGTGTGCCCATCAACGCGACGCGTGGGCGCGACTCGGTCACATGATCATCAACGCGACGTGTTTGTATAAAGCAGGGGCTACATGTTTGTACTCACTTTGGCGAGGTTGGTCTTAAACCACCACCTTGTCCCCTCCGCTCACCAGCCTCGCTTGCAATTGTTGCCTGGCTGGAGTCTTCTGTCAGGCTTCCCAGCCAGGACGTTGCAAAGCGCGGTGGTGAATACCTTTTTTGTCCCTATTTCTTCACTCCAGATGTGTGTCCAAAGACTCACCTTCAATACCACCTCCAGCCGAGCTGACGCCTCAACGCATTGCGTCGCACCGTCGCGTCCTTCACAACTCGCGTCGCAAGTGGCTACAGCGATCCCCGATGGTAATCATGTGACCCGGCGTTATTCGGCCCGGAAGCCACGTCTTCTTCTCGTCGTCTCCTACGACGACGACGGCCTCCCCGCATCGCCTCGACACCCCGCCCCGCAGCGACCCCGACGCCTCGACGCCGGAGCGACCCGTCGCCACTGCAGAACTACGCAGACGTTTCGCCTACGTGAGCGCCAGAAAATAAACTACGTGATCCTGCCGCCCCTCGAAGAGATGGGGCGCCCTCCGCAGCCCACACGATCTGCGCCATCCCGCAAACGCACCTGCGGCCCAGTCTGGAGCGCAAGTGGTGCCGAGCTCGGTCGCTGGATGGGTATGGGCGCCAACGACGATTCGGACTCTCGAACATGGGTGACCTTGGTTTGGGAAAGGTTGGCGACGCCGCGCTCGCCGATGCAGACCCATTCGGTGTCAACGCGAACATCACGTTTGACGAGGTCGGGGGCCTCGATGACCGTGTGTAACTTTTAAGATTTAATTGGCTCAATTCTGACTTTTCCCAGACATCCATGCTCTCAAAGAGATGACTCTCCTCCCCCTGTTGTACCCCGAAGTCTTCCAGCAATTCCGTGTGACACCCCCACGCGGTGTCCTCCGCCACGGCCCCCCAGGAACCGGTAAGACCCTCCTGGCCCGCGCCCTTGCTGCCTCCTGCCGCACCAATGGCCGCCAAATCAGTATGTATTCTTTCTCTTTTTTCCCAGCTTTATATTCATTATCTTCTACAGCATTCTTCATGCGCAAAGGCGCCGACATTCTCTCCAAATGAGTCGGCCAGGCCGAACACCAGCTGCACCTCCTCTTTGACGAGGCGCGTGCCCACCAACCCAGCATCATCTTCTTGGATGAGATCGACGGCCTCGCGCCCGTGCACTCCTCCAAGCAAGATCAGATCCACGCCTCCATCGTCACGACGCTCCTCGCGCTCATGGACGGCATGGATGGCCGCAGCTCCATCGTCGTCATCGGCGCGACGAGTCGGCCGGTCGCGCTTGACCCCGCGCTGCGCCGCCCCGGGCGCTTCGACCGCGAGTTTTACTTTGTGCTGCCCAGTGCGGAGGCGCGCGAGCAGATATTGGGGGTCATGACCTGCGGATGGAAGGGCTGGGGAGAGGAGGAGGGCGGGCAGCGCGTCAAGGGCCTCGCGGCGCTGACCAAGGGCTACGATGGTGCGGACTTAAGGGTGCGTCTTGACCGAAGAATTTTTTATTTATGCTGATCGTATAGCGCAGGCGCTGTGCACTGAAGCGGCGCTGAATGCGGTACAGCGATGTTACCCGCAAATTTACAAGACGAGCGAGCACCTGTTGTTGAAGCCCGAAACGATCAAGGTTGGGTTGAGAGACTTCATGATCTTTATCAAGAGTGCGTTGCTTTAATCTTGCCATGCAACTGAAATCTTAATTGTATTTCAGAGTTGGTTCCGGCGGCTGCACGGTCCTCGGCATCCGTCGCGGCGCCATTGCCGCAGTAGCTTACTCCTCTGCTGGGGGATGCGCTCGAGCGAGTGAAGAGCGTGATCTCGTTGGTGCTCCCCGTCGACAAGAAGCTATCTGCGCTTGAGGAGGCAGAGTTTGAGGATACGGGCGGGGTGCTCGAGCGCGAGATGACGATGCAGGGTATGTTGTGGTACTCTTATATTACCGGCATTTCACTCATCTCTTTTTTTTCTAAAGCGATGGCGTCACTGCGCGTCTACCGCCCTCGAGTGGTGCTACATAGCCTCGCGGGTATGGACCAGACGTCCGTCGGCGCGGCGGCACTGCATCATTTCGAAGGGTACCATGTGCAGAGTCTCGAGCTCGGTGCGCTCCTGAGCGACTCTACCCGGGTGGGTCCCTTGTTTCCACTTAATCTTCCAAACAACTAACCCGAAATGCAGACGCCGGAGGCTGCGATCTTACAGCTTTTCGTGGAGGCGAAGCGGCACGCGTCGGCGGTAGTTTACATCCCCGCCCTGCTCGGGTGGTGCGCGACGGTGTCGGAGACGGCGCGTGCGACCGTGCGCGCGATGCTCGACTCGCTCGCGCCGGTGGATCCCGTGCTGCTGCTCGCCATCGTCGACGGGCGCTTCGCTGACCTGCCGCCTGACGTGCGCGCATGGTTCGGCATCGGCGCCGGCAGGCGCGTGGAGCTGGGCGCGGCTGGGCCGGAGGCGTGCGCGGCGTTCTTTGAAGGGTTGGTGATGGACGTGCGGCGGCCGCCGAACGAGTTTGCAGACGGGATGCCGCGGCGGAAGCGGGTACTCAAAGTGCTCGAGGTAGTGCCGCCGCTAGAGCCGAGGAAGCCGTCCGCGGCGGAGTTGGCGGTGCAGGAGGAGAACGATCAGCGCTTGATTGACCACCGCCGCGCGCATGAAAACTCGAGCGCCAAAATCAAATGGGAGCGCAGACGGCGCTCTCCACCCTCTCCGTGTCCACCCCGTTCGTGCGCCGCGCCTCCACGTCTCCTAGCTTCGGCTTCAAAACGCTCAAGCGTTCGTACCTTCTGCATCTGGAGGAACGCGTCGTCGAGCGGCCTCAACACCTCATCATGAGTGTCGCCGTCGGTATTCGCGGCTCCAACATTGACCGCGTTATCAAGACCTACAACTTCATGCCGAGTGCTACTTCACGCACGTAGATACAATTGTGCTTTGAATAGGACAGAATTCCCAACGCTTTGTGACCCATGTGATCCGTTGACTTAAAATTCTCAAGCATTTCGAATCGGCCAGGATCGGAGTGCATTTATCACTTCAAAGAGCTCTTCGGGCACTTAGTTGGTGTGTGCTGGCGAGATTGGGGCATGAATGGCTTGGACAACTCAATTACATTTAGTCAAATCTGTCTCCAGTCAACTCTAAATACCAACGAAGATCGGTTTTTGCTCGATCCATTGTTGCTGCAGCAAGACTCTTCAGCCGTGTCTCCTCGTCTCTCACTTCCTGTGGTGCATGGTTTTGAATGTTCTTGGCATTTATCTCGCCGAGTATGCCCAGACCAGAGAGCTCGTCTTCCCCGCATTTGATCCTGGAGAGCATGACATAGGAAGCTGCTATTGTTGCACAGCTCTCTAGGTGAATTGTGGCTGCATTCAGTGAACGGCTCTGTGAGTTGTGTGCTGTGAAGCTGAAGCCAGGAATGAGAGGGAGCTGGTGACGACGTGCAGAGTAAATCTTATTTCCATTGGCCTTCGAAAATTTAATCGTTTTGGCTACCTGGGAAAAAACGATTCGGTGGGGGAATTCTGCATTGGGATCAGAGGACGTATAGAGAGGGATTTCAACCTCTGCAGATATTGCGTAGCGGCGGCCGTCGCGTATCTCAAAGTCCATGTTGACCAGAGTACCTCCGCTTCCATTTGCAAGCCCCAATTCAACTGCGATGTTGTCAACGACAAACACTGGCATGCCAATTACGAGTGCAAGTCGTCCACTGAGATCCTGGGCGAGGGATTTTATTGGTGTGTTCCATGCATCCTGGGCATTCTGACCTCGAAGCACCATCCTGTTTTTGGCCGAACCCACTGTATCTTCCGAATAATAAACCGCAAATTCCTGGCCAGTGGCACTGGCAAATGCTTGGCTCATGATCCAGTTATGTGTATTTCGGACGGAATTTGTGTATGAGATGAGTGGCGCGGCATTTTCTGGAATGTGCAGCCATTTCATGATGGAGGAAAAGTCGCCATCAACAATGCAGCCTGGCATACCGAGCTGGAATTGTTTGAGAAAATCAAGGTCATTGTCTTCTCCGGAGACTGTGCAAACTCCACGCCGAAGACGATTAAGTAGAGCGATGAATCGAGGATTCCGCTGTCGCACGACCTCGTCGAGGACTACACAGTTCTCGATTGTCCAATAGTTCTTGATAGCTATTAAATTTTGGCGAACTCCAGGATTCAAAGCCTGAAGCCGGCAAGCATCTTTGTAGAGAGAAACATGGCGGTGGTCAAAGAGAGGCACTGCTCTCGGTCCCGTGAGCTGATATTCGTCTCCGGAGAAAATGAGGTCGAGATTCCCAAAAGAATCGTCTGTGCAACCACGCGCGAGGTTAATGTTGCGGGATATCTTTTCGAAATCATCGCATCCGAGAAAGAAGAATTCATCGATGATGAGCGTGCGGGTTGATTCTAATCTGGCTGTGAGGGATTGGAGAGATGTGGAATTGTTTTTTGTAAGGGACGAATACTTCGTTCGAAGAGCGAGTTCATGGTGAACAGTGGAGCCATGAATATTGCTTGCTGAAACTCCAGTAGGGGCAGTGAAGTTAAGTTCAGAGAGTATCCCGACTTCGTTGTAGAAGGCTTTGAGTGCGTCGTATATGTGTGATTTTCCCGTTCCACCGGGACCTCCAATAATGAGTCGGAAAGGTTTGCGATCCGGGTTGGGAATAAGCTGCTGCATGCGGTTATCAACCTTCAACAAAAATGCCAGGCGTTGCTTCTTGTTGAGAGTGAACTTGGTGATGACTGCAATGGTAACCTTTTTCCATTCCAGCAGTTCATCCCAAATGCTGGTGTCTCCCCCATGGAATTTCGAAATGCGCAAACGTGCAAGCTTCTTTTCTTCGGCAAAAGTAGTCATTCTGGGCTGCAATGGAGACCGAACTGCCGCTTGGATATTCCTAGAAACACCAGACGTAGCTAGGTCGCCTGGAACATGGAAGATAAGAACGAAAATGCGAGGAGACAAAAAATCAATTTAGGCAGTACCTTGACGTGCGTGATTTTGGAGAGCTACAGCCTTTTCTTCGGCTATGAGAAGTGCTGCAGCTTTGGCTCTAATGTGGGCGGCACCGTCCAGTGATTCAGTTGCACGCCCTTTCAAAAGACTGTTCATGACATTGGGGGAAACTGGCACATGGTAGAAATTGGCCGCTCTAGCCAATGCAATAGCAGCCTCTGTGGCCTGCTGAGTTCGAGTTCCGCATGCTTCAGAAAATTCACCGAAGTCAGTACTTTCGGGAGCGTCCGAATTGAAATCATCCCCAACGGCTTGGTCAAGTTGACCCAATTGCCAGTCAAGGTCTCCAGCAAGTTCATTTGCGCTATCGAGTTCTGTGTCTGCTGAACTCCCATTTGCAGCATTAAAGTTTGCTTGCCGGGCTTTATATTCTGCTGAAAAATCGTCCGCGGCGAGTCGGCACTCCCATTGCTCCTGCATATGGTCCATAATGCTGAGTTTTCTCTGTGGCAGCGATAAAAGAAGCTCCGCGAGCGCGTCAATCCAAGAAGTTATTTCGGGTTTCAGAGGATGTGTTGAATCTCTCGTCCAAGGTCGAAACAGAGCAAGCATAACGACTGCATATTTGTTGGCGTGGTCTTTGATGTCCCGCCGGGGAATGGGTGTTCCTGAAAGTACAGGTATGTGGCTGATTTTTCGTTTTCGTAGAACATGAGTTGGTTTTTGAGGATGGCCGGTCACAAATTGAAATTCGTTTCTGGGTACGGCAGCTACTACAGTGATGAATTAAATAATCAAAGAAGAAGGAAAGGAACTGGAATACCGTTATCACCCTCCATATCTGTATCTTCGTTGTCCCGGCTTTTCTTGCCTTTGGTCATACGAATTTTTTCATAGAGGCTGAACTGATCCCACATCGAAACATCTTCTAGTTCAGTAGGTCGGAAAAGGATGTCGTACACAAGCGAGTTGAGGGGAGGTGTTGAATGTTCATCGAGAATAACTAAGGAGTCGGTGAGATCAATTATATCCGAGCTGTCATCTTCTTCCCCATCCATCTCGTCGGACCTATTACTTCAGTGAGTGAAGTACGAAACACCAGACCTGACGGTACAATAATTACACGTACAGTGAACTTGCCAGGGGCAGGGTTGTCATAATTTCTGGCTGATCGGAGTCGTCATCAAGCTCAGAGCTGCAAATACTCGTGAACAGCCAGTAAATAATCATTGGGAAGATAAAAACCTAGCAGGTTGTTCGACGGTGGCTTCATCCTTTTTGCGTGGTGTATACGGTGGAAAACACTCAGCAGAGATCCAAGTGAGCAATTTTGACCAGTGAAATACGGCAAAATGTGCATCGGTGACATGGTTACCAATTCCTAGCAGCGCGCATGCAACTTGTTGACCGGATAGCTCACGACGGCCGTTGATTTGGTTTAGAGTCTTCAAAAGTAATATCCGGCATCGTTCGACTTCAGGTGATTCTGCAGGTGAGGCTGGGTTTGAAGTCTTTCGCACCGATTTCATGGCAGCAGCAAGTGCGCTCATGACTATAGCGGAATCGATTCCCGATTTGGCCACATAATTGCTCATGTAGATAGCCAATGCCAAACCGAGCGGACCTGATCCCACAAATTTAGCGTCCGTGTTGCATTGAAATGAGCCGCTGATAGTCGGGTTGTATCCCACAATGTTTTCATGTAGTCGTTTCAGGGATATTTTGCCATTCTCGTCCATGGAAGATTCTGGAACCAGAGGAAGGGGATAATTAAAGCGGCACAGGCGATCCTGATCCTGTGGCTCTAGTGAAGACATTGAAAACGGAGTCTTTTTTTGAAAACGGAGTCTTTTTGAAGCACGTGTCATTGTGCTTGTGGATGTGCCCAGAAGCTTCGAGAACCTCGCGGAGAAATTGAGGCCAATTGGCTTCAAAATCCGCTGCATCCGGATGAGGCGGGCGGCCCATTAAGCATTTCTTTTGCTGGGCTTTGGACAGAGCATCGAGAGAATGAGTGTCAGATGGCAAGTCATGTTTGATTATGCTCTCCAGCCAAGCAAAAAGCTGTTGCTTGAAAAGTTCGTTGGTGTTTGCTTTCTCCTGGATAAGCTTTGGGGAAAGAGCACCTAGATGCCAGTTAGTGAGGTTTGAAGCCGTTGAGGAACATTTCTCACCTTCGAGCCAGACGAGGATGTGAAGGTGGAGAGAGCCGCGATTTTGTGCCTCGAAAACCCCGTAGTAATGTTTAACGCGGCCGAATACACCTCTTTTACACTCCCTTTCGAAACCTAGGAAAGTGTTCGTGAATTGATCAACCATCAGTTTGAAAAACTCTGCGCCAGCGACGGGATTTGCAGCAAGCAACCGTGCACGGTCAAAGGAGGTGAATAGAGAGTCCAGTTTGCCGAAAGTTGTATCTATGTCAATATCGCTTCCAGCTGCAAATGCGGAGAGAGGGTTGTAGGTGTCGGCCGTATTCAAAGTGAAAAAAATTGATACGGTTCCAGTTGAGCGGCTGATAGCTTGAATTTCCTCTCTCATGGCAAGGACTTCGGATGCTGAGCCTTCGATATGGTCGCTGACATAGTCAACATATCGCAGGAGTTCAAAAATGGAGGATTCAGCAGGATTGGCAGGAAGATATCTGGAATAATCTTTTCGCGCTTTTTTTGCAGCCATGGCGGCCGTGAGGGCGGCCAGCGTGTCCTCGTCGATTTTAGCCATAGCGGACATGGCTTTTGGCCACCAGACTCGACGAACAGCGAGTCGTGACTGGAAAGAAGATTTTCGTATCATCTGTATGTTATGCATGGCGAACATAAATGAGATATGAGTTTGGAACCGGCGATCTGCGAGTTTTAAATGGTGCTTGACATGGGATTTCAGCATGATTGGTTTCAGGCCTAATTCCGCTCGCAGACGAACAGGGTCATCGAACATGCCAACACCGTACGGAAACAGAGTCGGCCATAACATGCCATATACATTGGGGTTGTGGTGAGTGGATAGAGTTTCTGCGGTTGTCGAAGATTTGACAAATGAACCACCTGCTTTGAGTAGGCGCAGAGCTTGAATTTTGCGCGTATTCAGAGCGATTTCGGTGTTGTCGACATCGAATGTGCCTGAGAGGGAAAGAGGTATATCTGCATCTATATCCGGATGTTCTGCAAAGATGGCCTCTGTCGTATCGATGCCGTGACCTGTATAAGTCGCATTTTGACCACGGATCATGTCGTTTGTAGTTTGGTGTTGAACAGGAAAAGGCACACAGCCATCTTCATCAGCGGGGTATTCCGCGAGAGCCACTAGGTCTATAATAACGTCCCGGTAAAGTGGATTATTAGCCTTCAACCAATTGAGGGCCAATAGGACGCGTCCTCTACGGACAAGGAAGGGTGTCCGTTTAAACATGTCCGCAGTGGCTTCGTGATCATCTGAAACGAAGATGACAACGATTTCGTCGTATAGAGTAGACATGGGACGAGGGAGAACTGTGGCAAGGGTGGAAATCTCGTGTGGATGGATACACACATTGCCAGATGCAGCCCTCTGTCGGAGAATCCGGGGTCCGGATCCAGAGTTGATTTTAGCCCAACACTTCGTAGTGTGAGCACGAGCAATGACTAGCTCTTCGGCATAGGTCAGGCCGTAGAGAGCCGCTGGCACGTCCCCTATCCAGCAACCGTTCGCCCAGCCGTACAGAGGGATCTTAAAAAATTTACGCCCTTTGACACATTTAGCACAGGTTGTACACGCTTGGTACTGCCCATTGTGGAGTGAATGGGATTGAATATTTGGTTGATTGTAATGGGTACGAAGGCTATCGACGGTCCTTGTGAGGAGAGAAATATCGAGGTCAGCTACACTCCAGAGTTTTAGCTCTGTAACGAGTTCATTCCGATTGCAGAAAGAACAGGGGCTGCGTGCAAGTGAATCGGCCGTTGTCTGGCCACGATCTTCTCTCATGATCTGGCCACTGCATAAACAACGCAACAGTGAGAAGAATGTGGACGACGCACCTGATTCAGAGACTCCTCAGACTCCAGTTGCGGCCATTTGCGCGCCCATTCATCCTGATCAGTTTCCATGGCCTGAGAACGGCGTAGGACTGCTTGTTCTCGTTGACAGTTGCGCGCTGGTGAGCGAGCATCGTTCCCACGCGGAAGCAGGTCTTTGGAGCGGTTTAAAGGTTCAACAGAGTCTGCATCAACAAGGAGTTGACCAGCGTCGCGAGCGTCTGCTGATCGGACCCGACATGACCATATACACGAGTGCGTCTGCAAGTCAGCTATCAGGAGAGCCCTCTTTTTACGAGGAACATCATGATCACGCGCAACAGTAGCGAGTGCTGACGCGGACACCAGAGAGGGATGAATGAGCGAATTTTTCAGCATGTATCGGACAGTGCGTGATTTTTGATCATCGGTCAAATAATGGGCGTATTGAAGCACTGGGCCGGTGGGAGATTTCTGCCGTTTCCGGGGAAAGGCATGTTCAGCGGTAGTAGTATCGTGTTCTATGGGCCGTTTAAGTGAGGATGGTCCAGAGCTGGCAGCCAAGGCGATATTCATGCTGGAGTTGTAGTAAAGTTCATTTAAACAGTTACAGAGATGGCGTAAGCGGGTCAGATGACAGCAATTCACGTGTTCATTTTGGCGACATTCTTGGTACACAGAGCACAAATCGAAACTTACGTTTCTGTTTGTGAATGACGCGTCGAGCCTTTACTTCAACAGGCCTTGACCATGGCCGTAGACCTCTCAGCGCTCTCCCTGTTCCCCGCGACGCCTGAGCAAATCGCGGAGGCGCGTCGGCGCATCTTCCCTGAGTGGGGCAAAGGCCTGACCCTCGAAGAACACCTCGCCCGCGATGCAAGCCAAGACCAGTTCGACGGCTCCCGCGACGGCCGCCTCATTACATGGTACATTTACACGCCCGGGTCCCCGCTCCCTGTCTGACCCCGCGTTCCAAAGGGTGCTGGCCCCGCGAGACGCCCCACAGACGCTCGAATTCAAGTGCGCATGCGAGACGTGAGTCGCCAGCATACGGCGCCGGCCATGGATGAGTAACATGTATCGCGCGCGCCAGGTTCAAGCGGACTGGTCTGGTTGTTGACCCGGCGAAGGGCGCCCCTGCCGAGACCGTTACCTGCTACGGGATTGCGTCCGTGTTCACCCCGCCGGAGAACCGCGGCATGGGCTTTGCGCGCCACATGATGCGGCTTCTGCACTGGGTCATCGTGGACGAGGCTCTCTTACCCGCCAGCGAATTTCCCCTCGGGTGGGGCGCTCCCCCTTCAAAGGTAGAAGGGACCCGAAACGGGCACTTCTCCGCGCTTTGGAGCGATGTGGGCGAATTCTACAATGCATGCGGCCCCGTCCCCGGCATACGAGAGGGGTGGGTCGTTCGGGGTACTTCCACGACGGTATGGAACGTCGATTCAAGCCCTGTATCTGAACGTGCTCGCGAATGGACATGGTTAGACGATTCCGGAGTCTCGAAGTTATGGGTCGAGGATGCTGAGACGATACGACTCGACGTCGAGAAAGCGGCCAGTACCGGGATCACCTTTACTTTTCTGCCCACCGAGGGCGTCGCCTCCTTCCAGCACCGCCGACTGGAACTGTTCCTGCAGCGTCTTGCGACACCGCCAGAAACCTGGGGCGTCGTTTCGGCGGATCGTGCCGCATACGCAACGTGGACGATCGATCCTCGGCCGCCCGCACCGCGTACACTTACCGTGAGCAGGCTCCGCGCCGATCCGCAGATTTTCGGCGAGCTGGTAGGGCGGATTCTGGAGGTCGCAAAGAAACACGACGTGAAGCTCGTCGAGATATGGAACCTGCCAGAGCACTTGGAGGTGCTTGCTGGAACACTCGGAGCAAAAACGCACGAGCGAACAGAACACCTCCCGGCGTTCAAGTGTTACGGGAAAGAACCCGAGGCGAGCGTGTCGTGGGCCTTCAACGAGAGGTAAGCCATCTCTCTCTTATTTCTGATAGCCCCACGATATTAATATACATCCAGGTTTTGCTGGTGCTGAGCCTTTGTATTATGTTACAGTTACATCGATAGAAACGGCGGTAGAATTAGATTCGCATATGGATCTCCTCCCCTACCGAGGGCCAGAAATCTTTTTCCAGCTCGACAACCCGCGCCCAAATGTCTTCCGCCCTCGTCCACTCGATATCTGAGGCATTTACCAAGTCGGCAAGATCATCGACGAATTTCACAAATTCCGGAGATGACCAGTTGTCGGCGAAGGTTGCCGCAGGCGAATCGCTAGGCGAGACCGCCTTCTTCTGAAGTCCCTCTCGGACAAGTGTCCACGCATCAAGATAGACCTAGTTCAGCATCAGTCATTTCCCTGTGCACCTGGGTAAATACTTGGAACCTACTCGTTCCATCGCCCAGAGGAATACTAGCCCATCATTCAACCTCTTACCTCCCGAGATCCTATCCATCTCCGCCACATAATCCCTCGTGCCCTTCCTCTCCCGCCAGCCCTCCAACTCCAACTTCCATGCGTCTGCGGTCTCCACAAAGAATCCGACCTCTCGGACGATATTCTCCAAGGCAAAAGTTAACATCTTCAGGACGCGCTGGTTATGCGCCTCCTTCTCAGATCTGAGCCCGTCAGACTTGTCGAATGGGATAGAAGCAATGAGCGCGCCGATGAATCTCGGGTAGGCGTGTGCAGCGTAGATGCGGTCTTGCGAAAGCCACAGCGACAGCAACGCGTTGCTGAGGGTCCCCTCGCCTGCCGATCGCAGAAATGTATGGTTTATCGCATCGGCGTACGGTGTCGGTGTGGAGAGTCGCACTAGATGGTCTGTGAGGGTCCCGCTCGACATGGCAAGGTGACAAACAGGAACAAAGCCTTAACCTGCCAGCTCCCGATAAGGGAATTTGCTATCGGCGGCGTGTATCTGTTTGTTTCGATCGCGACACGAAGATCTGAGACATCCAGTAAATGGTTCAATCTTGGTCCACGAACGCGCAACTCTTTGATCAGCATGGTCACCTCAGGAAATTCTGGGGCGCTCATATGAAACTCGCGCAAGATTGAATAGTGACGCAAGGTTACAATCGGGGTGAATGGGCAAACCCCGAGCTTTGTGGCTAAGCAATGAGAAGTCTCGGAAACTATTAGATACTGTAAGAGAATTTAAGGTTACAGTACACGGAAGCACGTATGTAAGTAGTACACTGCGAAATTCTACATCACGATAGAAAGTAATCCACCACCCTCAGATTAGTAAGGCATTATCCTATCATACGAAATACACTCTAGCTCCGCCAATACTGCGCCAGATCGTGGATCCGATCCAGCACCACAGCAATATACGACGTCTCGTTCAGGAGCGTCTCAAAGTGCTTGATCGCCTCCTCTTCAGTGAGATCGAGGCGGAATTTCTCCTGTATCTGCTCGTGCACGTCGCGGTGCTTAATGTCGGGGATGTTGGCGTCGACCATAAGCGCGACGAGATTCAGGATGAGGTTCGCGCTCTTGCGTAGGATCGTGAACGCCGTGAAGCAGAAATTCTTGAAGCGCGCGTAGTGCGGCGACTGCGCGCCGCCCATACCGTCCACCATCTCCTTGCAGACTTTCACCGGCGGGGGGAAGGGCTTCGGGTCGCGCCCGAGAATGTAGCCGAAGTCAACTGGGGGGATGGTTAGAGAACGGAACAGGGGAGGAGGGGAAAAGCGTACCATGGAAGAAATGGCCATCGGGCGCAAGAAGCAGATTGTCCAAATGACGATCACCCACACCGAGAAGATAGGTGACAACGCAATATCCGGCTGGAGCAAATCAGAATTGGCGTACGCTGCAAAGTAAATCGACGCACCACAACTCCGGACAAAAGTGTCAATGACCCCCGGCTCCACCCCCGACGTGCCAACAGAGCCCGCATCGGGATTGTTTACACGTAGGTAGTTGAGCAAGTTGCCGTGCTCGCTCACGATCGCTGCGATCGTCTTGCTCGGAATAAACTGTGCCATTCCCTGGAGCGGGCCCGTCGCAAGGACATCGTACGGACTCAGTTTCAGGTCCAGATTCTCCTTGCGTAGGAGACGGTCCATGAGCGTGAACAGCTGGATGACCAGTTGGTCCTGCCGCATGTCGTCGCCGTCCTTGAAGATCACGGGGAACGTCGAGCCGTCCGAGCACTGGAAGTACAGTAGCAGCGGGTAAAGATTGCTTTTAAACACCGACGACTGGTCGGCGATAATTCCTGTCACTTCGATCGCAGCGTTTAGCGGCAGCGGCAGAGGAGGCATCGTCGCGAGGTTGTTCTTTGTATCCGTAATCAGCGCGCGTAGTTTCTCGATCTTCTTGGGCCGCGGGTCCTTTGACGTACGCAGTTCCCGCGCGCGCTTGGCGAGCGTGTCGACGAGGAGGCCTTGCCGCCGCATCAGCTCCCGCCGCTCAGAGCCACCCTCGCTCTCAAGAATCTTCCCCATAAAGCGGAACACCACACGCCCGTACATCTTCGCCATCACACGGTCCTCCAACGCGACCTCGACCATGAGATACCAGTATAACCGGTTCCCAAGAACCTGGTTCGCGACGCCACGTGTAATGAGAAAGTCCGTGAGGCCACTATCGTCATACGAGATCGCGCTGGTTGTTGTTGAGCGCGAGGACCGCTGGTCTGTTGCGGCGCTCTCGAACTTGAGGGCCTGCACCAACTGCAGAAGGTATAGTCGCAGCTCCTGCACAACACAATCAGAATGAGGTAACCGAGCACAGTTGAAGGCAAATACATCGTCATCTGCGCGACTCAACTGGCGCACGGCAAACGCTCTCACACGGGAGTCCACGGTTCCCGGCCCTAGCAGCTCGAGTGCGTCGTCGGTGTCGATCTCGGTCCACTGTGGTAACAGCTCTTCGACTGCCTGCTTCACCTCCGACGAGTCACGCCATGTCACAGACTTGAGGAACTTGGTGAGCCCGCGCTTGTCGCGCACAAGGTAGAAGCGGAACTTCCAGATCAGGTCCTTTTCTTCCGAGTTGAGCGGTTGACTTGGGGCGTAGTTGAGGATTTCCTGGGGGGTCTGTCAGCTAGATAGAAATAGGAGGGAGGGAGAAAGAAGACGTACACCGAGCTCGTCGCGAATCTTTGCATTGGGCTTGAGCTCGCGGTCATATGGGCTGCTACGGTGGCTGCGCACGAGACGCCGATGCTTGTCCTCCACGGGGTTCTCCCGCGCGACGTCAGGGTCGATGATTGCCCAGAGATGTGGCTCGGACGTGAAGGACGATGAGACGGAGGAGGGAATGGGCGGCTGGGAGACCTGAGGGAGAAGAGCGGAGGTGGACGCGGTCGGCGCCTCTGGTTCGCTGAATATTACGGGGAAGTCGAACCGGGGAAGGTCGATGTAGAGGAAGAGGTTCTCGGACTTGGCTGTCTCCGCAGCGTGCACCTCCTCCATCTTGCGCCATGCCATCTTGTCAAGCCAGTCAGACTTCTGAAGGTCCCCGCGCTCGTATTTTTTGACGAGCTGTTGCGATGTCAGCTAGGATAGATGACCGAGCAAGGGGCGAACCTTTTCTAACCGGCCCATTTCATCACGCTCGTCCAGTTTACTCGGAGTTGCAGAGTCAACGGATCCGTCGCCCTCAATCCCACGCCATAGGTGCAGACGGTGCTTTCCACGCCGCAGTGTCCTTGTGTGGAGCTTCAGTACACAACCATAACAACTATTCATCCTCACCATTTCTTGCCAAAAGCCGGAACGTCGAGCCCCCCTACAGGAACGGAGGCGCGCGGACCCGCGATATCCCACACCGTAAACACAATTTGGGAGCTTAACGGGAGGTCACAATAGCGGATGGGTAATGTGATCCATTCGTTCCACGTGTAGTTGCTCTTGAACGCCTTGAACGAGGTACGGAATGGGATAGTCAAAGGCTTGTTGTCGGCGGTGAGTTGGCAAGTCACGTAGAGGTCTGCGAGAGTTCTTGAGCGGGATTATTAAGCGCCGGGGCCCTGAAGGGCGGACACGTACGCGGACTGCACGCCGTGGAAACGCAGCTCCGGCTTCTCAAGAAGTTCGGTGAAGGAGCGGGGGTGGCGGATGCCCTCTAGCTGGGATCTGGAGAAAGCGGATTGGCGGGAGTTGTGCTGGTTTACATGTTGCTCACATGCGAAATGTAAGCGGAAGCTTGAGGTCGGAGAGCTTTGCAAAGGTAAAGTCGTCCTTGTCCATTCTTTATTGCATGAGCCAAGGTCTTCTTGGAGGATGGCCTGAGGTTGTCTGAAAGCAGTAGCTAGTGAGTGGCTGTGTCTATCTTGCAACGCGCCTATTCAGGACGCGTATTCGGGCTTGAATAAATAACAGGCTCAGGTTTCACCGCGTTCGATGGATGGCATGCCTCAGCTCCCTCCAGCGTCGATACGAGCCAATGGCAACCTACTCTTATTTTCCCCATCTCATTTCATGTACATGTATCTTCTATACTGTGAGTTCCCTGAGTCCGATTCTCTTATCCTTCTTATTTCGAGTCCGGCGAACTCCAGCTCGGTCGACTCCCCGTCCCTTGGGCATGTTCTCATTATCGATATGGAGTCGAGGTTATGATCCCCGCCAACACCTCATGCGTCCGCTGTTTGTGCGTCCTCCTCCTTCAACTTCTCTTCGTCAAGTTGGATTCCCCCGTCCTTCTCTACGATTGCATGCGCGCGCAAGTTCTTCGCCACGCGCACCGGGTCGAAAATGCTCTTGCTCTCGAGGAAGATGCGATCAACGCTTTCGAGATGGAGGCCCTGCGTCTCTGGGAATAGGAAATACACGGCTACGTAGTAGTCCTCATCAGCTGGTGCTCATGAATCATAGACAAGGAATCAACGCACTTGGCAGGATGAGGAACCAGTTGATCACAGCGTAGATAATAAAGTACTTGTATCCCAGGGAATTGAAGCCCGTGGGCGTCGCCTCGACGACAGTGAAGTTGAAAAGCCAGGTTGACGTCGAGGAGAGTGCGGTGATCGGCGTGCGGACGCTCAGAGGCGCGATCTCGGACGAGTAGAGGAACGCGAGCCCGAGGTAGCCCGTGACGAAGAACAGGCTGAAGAGATAGACGAACGCGATCGCAGCGTGCACGGCGGTGTGGTTTTCAGGGTCCGAGGTACAGCCGGCCAGGATAGCCATGCACATCCCCATCCCCGCGGCACCGAAAATCATGAGCTTGCGCCGCCCGACGCGCTCGATGGTGAATGCCCCGATCGGCGCACAGAGAGTTTGCCTATAATTACGGGGTTGAGGTAAATTCCTAGACAAGTGTTCAGCACTTACCACGTAAACACAGTCCCGGATAGAATTCGCGCAGTGCTCGAGTCGAGCCCCAGGAAGGTTCGGAATATTGTCGTCTGGTAGTAACCGAGAACATTGATTCCTAGTTGCGGTTTAGCCGTTTGCCCTCGGTTCGAGGATTATTCATACCGCTCATTTGCTGGAAACATTGGGTAACGGCGGCAATAAATGCGCGGTTCGTGAATCGCGACGGTCCATTGCGGAAGATGTCGCGGAAGCTGCCCTTGCCCGTCTCTCGAAGGGAGAGCTCAATCGCTCGGACTTCTTCCGCAATCAGAGGGCTGTCTACAGATACATCGTCTAAGGCGGCGAGGACATGCCTCGCCTCTTCGATACGTCCCTTCATGACAAGCCACCGAGGCTATGCACGACGTGATTAGTCGCGTTCGCAGTGCAGGACGGTTATAGCTTACGGATTCTGGCCAGAGGGGGATGGAGAAAAGAACGATGAGAGCAAAGAAGCATGAAAAAGCCAAGGGAAAACGCCACGAGACGCCGCCGGTGGTATGCGACATTCCAAAGTTGAGCCAGGCAGAAATTGAGAGTCCCGCGGAAAGAAAGAGGCCTTCGAGCATGACCACGAAACCCCGGTGCCCGGCGCGACTGCACTCGGTTTGCCTGAAGAACAAATCAGCGAGCACCAGAAGGAACGGGCGTCGACTCGCCAGTTTGGCGCAGTCGCGCTGATCGCGCCGAAACCAAGACCGTGGATGAATCTTCCAACAATTAATTGGGGGAAAGAGAAGGCCGAGGATTGCAGAATTGAACCGATGCAATTCACAACGGCCCCGAGCATGATGGTGCGTCGTCTACCCAACCTATCACCTATAAGCGTGCATGACAGCGCTCCGAAGAGCGCGCCGAGCGTGTAAACGGCCACGACCGTGCCTTGGAGGAAGTTAGGTACGATGAAGCGTCTCAAGAGAGACTAATCTGCCTTGAATATGCGAGTTGTGCGCCTTCTGCGCACCCTTCGTGTTAACGGTGTCAATCTGAGGAAATAACTCGACCCATGCGGGCAGGTCAAGGAGACCACCAGCCACTCCATTGTTGTAGCCAAACAGCATGTAGGCTGGCATGATCACGGCCCATACAAGGGCAGCGCTGAGTGACTCTCCTCGTAAACCGAAGTACTCCTGCATCTTGTCCCTCGTATAGCCGGTGAAGGAGAGGAGATGCTTAAACCAAGCAGGGTGAAGAGCTCGGGCGGGGACATATTATAAGGCTTCCCGAAGTCGTCGCACGCTTGCTATTGTGGGCGTGAGTCGGTGCACAAATGCGAGTCCGGTGACACAATGCGCTGTTTGCCGTCTGCCGTACATTTCTCATCGCTGCAGGAACACAGCTCGGGTGTCGTCCGGACCAGCCACTCGTTGGATAACTCGAATAAAGAAAAAAGAAATGGATGCTGCGGTATAAACCAAGCTTCATGCACCCAAAAAAACAGAGAGGGCTATACCTGCACTGCAGGAGGAGTCGAGAATATGCCGGCAGCCGTACACTGTAGGTGGGTCCCGGCTTGATAATCAAGGTTCACAAGCGGCCTTCACACAAATTCAGCGAATCCGGAGTTCCGTTTCCTCCACCGGCGTTGAGCTATTAATAACAGGTTTTGGCGGGGCCGACGCGTACATAGTCCTTGGGCACCTTAGCTGGAGAGATAAAAAAGGTATTCGAGGTGAAGGCAAGAAGAAAGAGACATGTTGTTGTACGAAGTTTGTGCTCCTCCGCGACTTCGCTTCCTGCATTCGAATCAAATTCGAATTCTTCGTAAATTTGGACCATCATGCGCCCTCGCTTTTGCAATCTCAGGCCTTCAAGACATGCCTCTTATCACGGTCCGGGGAAGCGCAGGTGGACCTCGACTGATTCTCTAGATTTTCCACGCGTTCTTGCTTGTTTCTAACACTCATGGCAACTGAAAGGGTGGCCTCCTGGGCCGTCAATCTCTCGTACGCCAGCTTACCCCCCGAGGTCATCCAAGCGGCCGTCAGCAGCTTCTACAACTGGGTCGGCTGCGCGTTAGGGGGTGCCTCGCACCCGACTACAACCATCGCCTACGAGGCGCTCACGCCCTTCTTCGGGAAGCCGACGTCCACGCTCCTGGGGCACAAGGGCGCGCGCACGGACGCCTCGCACGCCGCCTTGATCAACGGCATCGCGTCGCACGTCCACGACTACGACGACACTCACCTCGCGACGATCATCCACCCCACGGGTCCTGTCGCGAGCGCGCTGCTCGCGCAATCTGAGGCGCTCGGTGGTGTCAAAGGGGAGGACTTTATACTCGCCCTCGTCGCCGGCATCGAGGCGGAGTGCAAACTCGGTCTCGGCGTGTGGCCCAAGCACTACGACATTGGCTGGTGAGTCTGGTTTTCCCTCCAGACAGATGCACGCTAAGTAGTGGCCCCAGGCACATTACGAGCACCGTAGGCTCCATCGGCGCGGCCGTTGCCGTCGGCAAGCTCATGCGCCTGCAGCGCACGCCGATGCAGCACGCGATCAGCATCGCCGCAACGCAGGTGACGGGCCTGCGGGAGATGTTCGGCACGGACTCCAAGTCGTTCCACGTCGGGCGCGCGGCGCAGAACGGACTCATGGCCGCCGTGCTCGCCGCACGCGGCTTCACCGGCTCGCTTCAGGCCATCGAGGCGCCCCGCGGCTGGGCGCGCGTCGTGAGCGTTTCGAACGACGTCGATACGCAAGTTGCGGCCCTCGGACACGAGTGGGAGATTGCGCGCAACGCGTTCAAGCCGTTCCCTTGCGGGATCGTCGTGCACCCCGTCATCGACGGGTGCATCCAGCTGCACCGCGAGATAGCCGCGGCGGGCGTGACGGCGGGCGACATCGAGCGCGTGCATGTCCGCGTACACCCGCTCGTGCTGGAGCTGACGGGCAAGAAGACGCCGCAGGACGGGCTGCAGGCCAAGTTCAGCGTTTATCACGGCGGCGCGATCGGGCTCGTGTTGGGCAAGGCGGGACCGGCGCAATACGAAGACAGCGTTGTGTTGAGCGCGGACATCGTCAATGTCCGCGATAAGATTTCCGCGACAGCAGATGAGGCGTTCGGTGCTGACGAGACGGAGATCACAGTGGACCTGAATAACGGTACCACCTTAACGAAGCACGTTCGACATGCCATTGGGAGCGTGGAAGTGCCCATGACGACTGCACAGCTGGAGGAGAAGTTTATCGACCAGGTAAGTCTCGTCTTGGGCGCACAAGGCGCGGAGCACGCCAGTAAAGCATGCTGGGCGCTCCGCGATTCCGGCAGCGTCTCCGACCTCGCGAAAGGTATCTAATCACTGTATAATACATACCATGTCCTTGTTAGCGGAAATCAGCAATGCCTCCGGAGAAGGGGTTCGTGATACAACAATTCAGCGGCCAGTCCTACAGCGAGTATAGTGTTATATAGGTAGGACGGTGTACAGTTACCATCTAGCAAGCGTATATTAATTATTTGGAGTCTGTAGGCGGTGGGGACGGGGAGGTGGTGGGTGGCGGCGGAGACGAAGCCCATATCCAGTCCTGCACGGCCGCGGTCGCGGTCTGTGGGTCTGATGGGACGCTGCGGAACGTCAGCACCGAGATGAGAACGTGGAAGACGGAAACCTACGTGAGCTTGGGAAACCACCGTCCGTCGCGCAGCTCGAAGAAGCGCGGGACGTGTTTCGCGCCACTCTCCTCGAGCTTCCGGCGCTGCTCGCGCTGTGCGTCCTCTACGGCGGTCTTGGCGTCCGTCGCAGCCTCCATGTCTTTCGCCACGATTGCCCGCGTCAGGTCGCGCCACAGTCGGCGGGATTCATTCGACTCCTGCTGGTCCTCGGGCGGCACCTGCTTCTCCACGACCTTGTCACCGTCTCGGACCGCATCGAACAAGACGTGTTTCTTGCCCGTCTGCGAAGGACGATAAGTACACGTTTGATTGCGCGATGAAAAGACCGCGCCTTGGTGTTCTTGAACTCCATGGTGTGGCTCCACCGTCCCGAGACATCCCCGACGTCGGTGGAGTTGTGGCGCACCCGCCCCGCGATGGCGTTGTAAGTCCCGGAGAAGAAGCCCTGCCAAGAGTAAGGCACCGATATAAATGATACAACAACTCTCGGCGCACCTTGGTCTTGAACTCAAGATCACAGTAGAGCCCGTGCTTCTCGTTCTTGGCCATGCAGGTGTCGCCGAGCTCCTGCACCATCTTGCCAAAGAGGATGCCGCGCGCATACATGTTCGGCATCGTTATCACGTATTCTGCAGGGGTCGCTTAGCCGCGGTTAGACAGTGAGGGGACAGGGGGCGCACCGCCGTCATCGGGGCTGCCGAGGAGCGACACACGGTTCTCGCCCTCCATGGTAGTCGAGACACTATTCCCGAGGAACTTGGATTTCGGCCGCAGCTCGCCGAGGATGCTGACGCGGTTCGCCGGCGAGATGTAGAAGAAAGCTGAAACGGGCGGGTGGTGGGAGACTGCGGGCGAATTGAGGGCTGTGGGGTAGGCAGATGGAGACGTGGCGTACCTTGCTCGGCGACATAGAAGCCCTGGGTGCCGTCGGGGTAGTCATACCTGCAGCGGAAAAATTCCCCGAGGATCGGGTTGTACGGCTTCTTCACGCCCTTGGGCTTAATGTGCCAGCCGGCGAGGTAGTACTGCAGTACGCGCATGAAGCGCTCCTCGGGATCCTTGCACGTCTCGGCGCTGCACCGGTCAAATGCTGTGTGGCGGCGCTAACGACGCAACTCACCCAAAGATGAGATCGGGGTGAGACATGAAGTCCGTAATGCGCTCGAGCATGCTGCGGGGCTCGAGGACGAATGTGGGGAAAGTTACGCGGGAGAGATCCATCCCGACTCTGGACTACGTCAGTGTCGGCAGGAATTGGAGCAGAGGGGCAAACCTGAGCTGGGATATGAGGGAGGTGATTATGGAGCCCTCGTTCTCATCGCTGTAGCTAGTGAGTGGTCGGGGAGACATGGAGAACGAAGGACAGACAGGATAGAGGTATCGTCAGGCTCGGTGTCTTCTGGTGCCCTGTCGTCCTCGGGGCCACCTCGAGGCTTCGTTGCACCCCGGAGATGTGCGCCGGCCTGGCTGAAGAGACCCATCATTGCAGTAGAAAGAGAGCTAGACAGATGCACAGCAGTCGACCAAGAAGAGTAACCAAAGGGTTTAACACAGCTAGTAGACAGGGGGTGGGTAAAACACTGCGCAAATCACAACTATCCGCTACTATCCGCCACTAGGTACTGCTATGAATATTTTCTAATCTACTGGTTCTGACCCCTGAAACCTCTGGACATTCGGGGAGCAGGGTCATCGAGATATTAGGAGAGGAAAAATTCTACTCTATCAACGAAGTTGTAGAGACTGAGAACGAGAACTGACCGTCACTTGAACGTCACTGCACGGCGCCACTGCGCTTATGGGACGAGATTTGATGACCGAGATTTCCTACACAGGAAACCTTGACCGGCTCGGAGGAATACTTACGATATCTCCTCTGAAGTAACCATATTTACAGCAACTCGAAATCTAGTAGAAAAGGGAGCTTCATAGGCCGATGCCTCAGTCAAACACGATCTTCTGCGGGCCTTTGGGCATAGGTATATCATCCCGGAAGAAAGCACCATAGGCGCCGTGTTCTTTTTTCTTGATCGTCATGGGGAACTTCTTCAAGCCCTCGCACTCGAACCCGCTCTCCCGCAGCACCCGCGCCAGCTCCCCGGCGATGGACCGCTCGTGGTTCTCCCCCGTAAAGAACGTAATCGACTTGCCGGTCTTTCCCCCTCGGCCTGCACCCGCGAGCTCAGCCAAGCCATGTAAAATCACAGAAACACTCACCGGTACGTCCAATCCGATGAATGTAGTCCTCGATGGTCAACGGGAACGTGTAGTTGATCACCGCGCCAACGTTGGGGATATCTAGACCCCGCGCCGCGACGTCCGTGGCAACGAGCAGCCCCGTTGTTCCGTTCTTGAAACGATCCAGTGCCTCCATACGCGCTGTCTGCGAGAGGTCCCCGTGCAGCGCCCCGACGCTGTAGCCTTCTTGCCGCAACCTCTGCTCCACCCGCGTCGCCTCCTTCTTGTAAAGTGCAAACACCAGGATCCGCGCCTCATCCCCGCCGGTCGTAGTCGTTTTCTTGTGGCGCAGGGTACGCAAGTGCCCGAGGAGGCGGTTACTGTACGAAGTTCAAGTACGGTTTACGAATTTAAATGACCGCACTCACTCCTTGGACCGCGTGTCGTCAAACACCTCTACGACCTGCGTGACACGGCTGTTCGCCGTAAGGTCGTCGCTGCCCACGGTCACCCGCACCGGGTTCTGCTGGAACGTGCTCGCCAGGCGGCGCACCGCATCCGGCCACGTCGCGCTGACTGCTCCAGTTGAGTAAAGTAAAAAGGCTCGATGGAGAAAGGTAACGCACACATCATCGTCTGTCGGTCAGCACCCTGCTTTGTGTTCGAGATAATATTCCTTATATCATTCTCGAACCCCTTGTCGAGCATCCGGTCCGCCTCGTCCAGTACCAAGTAATTTACTCTGCCGCTCTCTCTTAAAACCGACACAAAAGAGTGAAAAAGACAACGCACCGGCTGAGATCACACACGCCCTCCTGCACCAGATCTAGAATACGCCCGGGCGTACCGACTACCACGCGGGTCGTCGCCCCGCCCTTTCCCTTGTTCATGTTCCGCAGCATACGCACTTGCGGCTCCTTCGGTACACCGCCAAAGACGGCCACACTTGCGATCCCCAGCGGCGCACCGAGCGCGCTGAGCGTGTCGTGCGTTTGTATCGCGAGCTCACGCGTCGGTGCGACGACCAGCACGCTGATAGTGCTGCCGCCGTCATCGGGCGGCGGGGCAGTGATGAGGCGCGCGAGCGCAGGGATCCCGAAGGCGAGGGTCTTGCCGCTGAGGTAGAATTATGATTAGTAAACGTCTGTTATTTGCTGAGAAACGTGCCTTCCGGTCTCGGCAATCCCGACAACGTCGCGGCCCTGGAGGGCGGGCGGCCAGGTACATGCCTGTATGGGCGTCGGCGCGGAGAAGCCTGAGAAGCACGGGCGAAGCTCGGCGGGGATCGCGAGTTGCGCGAATGCGAGGATTGGGGGAAGCTCCACCTCGCCAGGGGGCGTGTGTATCGTGATGGAGTGCTCAGCGAGGAAGGCGGCTGCCTCGGCTGGCGTTGCTTGGGCGGCGGCGGCAGAGGTGGAGGGCAACGCGCCGATATTCTTTTTGTGCTTCTTCTTCTTGTCCTTCTCTTTTTCGGTCTTGGGAGCAGATGAAGAAGCTTCGGCGACGGCAACAGAGGCGGAGTCCTCTCGCTTGCGTTTTTTATCTTTCTTGTCGGTTTCTGCCGCTGCATGAATATTTTGAGTGTTGAAATCATTCAGAAACGAGAAGTCCTCACGTTCGACGACCGCGCCGCCAACCTCCGCCTCCGCCTCCGCCTGCTTGCGTTTCTTCTTCTTCTTCTTCTTTTCGGAGTCTTCACCTGAAAGATACGCATTAATGGACACCCCGAGCTTGGGCAAGCAGCGGCTCACCATCCGGCTTGGCCTCCTCCGCCGCCTTCTCCTTACGCTTCTTCTTCCTGTTCTCACCATCCTCGCCCTCGCCCTCGCCTGGTGTCACTCAATCACCCCGCACAACACAAAAAAAAAAAAAAAGCACGCACCATCCGCCTCCGCACGGCGCTTCCTGCTCTTCCGGTCCTTCACCTCATCCCCATCGCCCACGGCCTGGCGCTGAGCCTCTCTCGCGCGTTTCTCTTTCTCCGTCGCCTTCTGCTCCTTGGATTTCTTCACCTTGGGAGCGCCGGACTCGGGGAGGTCTATTACAGGGTTCGCCGTCATGTTGGTTAGTCGTTGGCCGTTAATCGATTATCCCAGGTCTAAGCCAAGTCTAGGGGAGGTCTATAGTCCCGTAGATTAGATTCCCGTTAGATTCTATGAGAGAGGATCCAAAAATAGCTGCAAAAAGTTTTCTTGATGGTGGTGTATTTGGCAACGGCTTTACCGGGCCGGCTGTCCCGACCTTGACTTAAACCAAACTTAAACCTGGATCTGTTCTACGAGCTCTACTGGCTCAGGCTTCTGTTCAATCGCGAGAAATCCGAAATTGTATCGTTAAACCTTGGAAGGTCGCCTTAACTGCACCACAGAAGCGGAAATGAATTACGGAGCGCCCGAAACCTGCCACAATTTCAGTGGAACTCGGCCGGCAAAGTTACGGCGCTGAATACTTCTTTTTGGTGGAACGGGCGCACGGTTCGAATCTCCGTCGGTCGATGTATGTACCGCCGGTAATCGGGATTCTCGAAAGAAGAAACAAGAGAAACAAGAAAATCCGGTTTTCTCTGTTTTTCTCTCTTTCGCATGAGTCCAACCAGCCAGCCAGCCAGCCAGTTCTCTATGACCCCTTCGTAGGAAAATTTGGATGATAGGTAATTGATCCAAAATGGTACGGTGAATATAGGCCCGGCGGTACGTATCGACAGCTCAACGCTCCATCCTTCTGATCCGCCGGTCAGTGTTGGCGAGGCGCCCATGTATTGCCGCCGATGAATGTCGCGGCCGTTCAGCTCAGAAGGCTGTCATATACGCCGTAACAACATACTCCATGTGCTCCAGATATATATACTGGACAACCGCACCACCCACACTATCGATTCCATGGCTGCGACCAAGACAATCTTCATCACAGGCGCGTCCAGCGGGATAGGCCTTGCCTCCGCCAAACTCTTCCACTCCCTCGGATGGAACGTCATCGCGACGATGCGCACCCCGACCGCCGAGCACGAGCTGGTCAAGAGTGATTATCCCCGCATGCTCATCCAGCGCTTGGATCTCCAGGATTTCGCGTCGATCAAGCCCGCTATCGATGCCGGGGTTAAGCGATTCCGCACAATCGACGTCCTGCTGAACAACGCCGGATACGGCCAGAACGGCCTGTTCGAGGCGGTTCCGCGCGAGAAAGTGCAGGCGCAGTTTGACGTCAACCTATTCGGCGAGCCGTTCGCTCTCTCGGCCAAATTCTGAGTTGCTCATCTCGCCACAGGCCTTATGGACGTCACACGCGCCATTCTACCGCACTTCCGCGCCAATGGCGGCGGCGGTATCATAAACGTTAGTTCTGGCGCAGGCCTGTGGGCGCTCCCAATGACAGCGATGTACTCCGCCAGCAAGTTCGCGCTTGAGGGCTTCACGGAGGCGCTCTCCTACGAGCTCGCCTCCCAAAACATATTCGTTAAGTCTGTCCTTCCGCACGGCGGGGTGACCGCCACGGGTTTCGTCGCCCGTTTCGGCGCAGACACCGCGAGCGATTCGACGTTGACGTCGTACGATAACTTCATGAAGCACATCGGGCAGAGGTACGAACTTTCGCACCCAACTGCCTGTTGCACCTTCTCAAACCGTACGCAGCTACAGCAAAATGACTGCCGGAGCTGCGGTTTCGTCCGCCGACGTTGCGGAGATGATCCATATTGCTGCGACGGACGGCACGGACCAGCTGCGTTACTTCATCGGAGACGATGCGCGCGGCTTCCTCAAGGCGAGATACCAGTCTAAGTCCGATAAGGAATATATGGAGCACATGCGTTCTTATTTCAAGTAGACGCACCGCCTGTAAATTAAGAGACAGTATTTAGCTCTGAAATAGCTAAATCTTAAGTTGCGTCTTGACAATTTTCAGTAGAAGTTTCGTCTACATATATCCCTTCGATCCCAGCAGCATCTCCCGTTCGATCTCGGTCGAACCGGCGCCGCTATACAAAAATTGTTGGTCATGCGTGGACCGCATCTTCCTCGAGAGCAAGATCATTCGCAACCCGGTCCGCGTGGCGAAGAACTTGCGCGCGCGCGCAATCGCAAAGAGGGGAATCCAACTTTACGAGGAGAAGTTGAAGGAGGAAGTACAGGCAGTGGATGCGTGAGGTGTTGGCAGGATCGTAACCTTGAGTCCACAGCTTTTAAAGGATCAGAGTTGGAGTTCGCGAGACTCGAAATAAGAAGAATAAGGGATTCGGATTCGGGAAACTCTATCGAAGATACAAGCGAAGGAACGGAACTCTATAGAAGATACAAGCAAAGGAACGGAACTCTATGGAAGATACAAGTGAGGGATCGGAACTCTATGAAAGATACAAAAGAGGAAAGTAGACGAGACGAGCAAGGAAGAGGGAAGAGCCCGAAGAGGCGTCGACTCGACGACCTGGGAAGGAGTAAGCAAGGAGAAGAGCAGAAGAATAGGGAAAGACGCACCTGGACATCCCAAATCCCAAACCAAATCGGAAGCGAACACAGCAAGAAACCCCCTCGATCGTGACGCGTCCGCCCTCGAGGTCCGTGTCTTGCTGCGTTGTTGACAATCGCGTGCTGTGGCGTGCGAGCGTCCTGGCGTCCCGGGTCGGCCGCACCTTGGTCATCACACCGCGATGCTTCCGAGTTGGTGAAGGAGGAGAGGGTTGTCGTGGGTCGTGTCGCCTAGTACCAGCGCTTCTTGCGGCGGCCCGGGGGAGGAGGCGCGCGCGCGTCGAGGTCGGCGTGGGGGGTGGCATGTGCGGGCGAGGAGGCGGGAAGCTGCGTGAACGGGATGAGAAAGGACGGGGATGAAAGAAGGCAAGACGCACCGAGCAGGCAACGAGGATACCATCGCAGAACGCGTTGAATATCGCTGGGCGGAAGTTGGCGCCGACGACGAGTGCCAGCACTGTCGACTGGAACTATAGAGCGATCAGAGCTTGGAAAGATGCAGAGGAAAATGACACACCTGACCCGCCGCCCAAACGATCACCTCTTGCGCGTGTGTTTCAACCCACCTCTTGACGGCGCGATGGCGCTGGAGAACGAATGAGCAGAATGCTCGACATGGAGAAAGAAGGCGCACCTTGCGAGCGAATATGGCTGCCAACGTCCCGAAAGCCAACTCGATCGCGAGACGCAGAATTGCCGACGTGAGGAGGCTGTCGAGCTGATCCACCGTCTCGCCGAGGCCCAGGCCGACCTGACGCTCGAACCCGCCCAGGTAGAGCATGGCCTTGACCCCCTCCACCACTATCGTGTCGCCGACCGCCTTCGGATGCTTTCGAATCGTCCGCGCGATGGTGCAGAGGGTGGGCACCATGACCTCGAGGATATGTACGTTGAGGTCGGTGAAGTCGATGTCGAACGGCGTGATGACGCCGGGTCGAAGCTCGGTGTGGGCGGGGAGCGGGGTGGGAGGGTCGTCGACCTCAAGGACGAAGAGCGAGGAGGGCTCGTAGTCTGTAATATTGTCGCTGTGGCTAACATTCATGAGGCGCGGCCATGCAATTTCGATGGCATTAAAGCCGGAGGAAGATGAGATGTAGAGGGAGGCGGGAGTGGAAGGAGAGTCTACCGAAGCCAGGTAAATGCAGGCGGAGGCAAAGAGAACGGAAACGCGGCGAATGTGTTTAATGAACATATTCACAAGTGGGAAAAAGACCGCCAAACGTCGGAGTACTTGTATGTTTTCGCGGGTGGCAGTGTTAGATTAGGCAGAGGCAGTGTTGAGTTAGGCAGAGTCACGTTTTGACGCGTTTGTTGACGCGGCGCGGCGCAAACCCAGAAAACATGCACGATCGAAATTCATGGCTTGGACCGGCTATCCCCATTTGGGTTTGCTTCCGTCCATAATCGCCCTCTTGAAGAGGATCGACCGCCGGGAGATTGAGTGCACTTCAGAGAGGCCGCCGTGTACCACTTGTCCGCGCGAACCTCGCCAGGTGCGGAAGACGTTCGTCCGGTGCGCGTACAAGAACGAAATGCGGTTCAGAGCGACTCATTCAGCCTCGCCCGGTAGGAAACAGCACATACGATTTCGTTTGTCTCTGTAAGGCAGCTGGAGTTCACCCTGAAGTCGGAAAGACGGTGCGTCAGTACATCTCTGTCGCCCTGCGCTCATGCGGAGAGTGGTCGCCTGAAGCCAGGAACGACTCATAGAGCCTCGCCCAGTAGGAAACCACCTGAAACAGCAGATACGACTCGGTATGGGTCCGGAGGCCGCCTGGAGTCATCACTGAAGTTTGGAAATGGCGGGTGAGCGATTGACCCTCCCCGCGAGCTGACGCTGCGCACCTTTTTCACCAGCACAGGTTACGGCTGCTGCTGGCTCAGAGCTCCGAGTCCCGCATTTTCTGCTTGCTTCTGCAGACCGTACACCGATTCAGAACAAGTCGTCGTGTATCGGCCAGCATTCGAAAGAATGCACTTCGCGCGGAGGCCGGGTGAGCTGGTGCGCCAGAATCCTCTTCCCTTCTTCCTCAATCAGCGCCCGCGAATGCCATCTTTCCATGGGAGATATGCTCGACGGTATGCAAACGTTGCTCAAAAGACGACTAACGATTCCAACAAACACCAGTATCTCAGGCCAGCTTTCCACAACCATCTGAAGTGTTCGCAATCCATCACGACTCCATAAGAGATCCTCGAAATACGGAGGGAGTCGGCAGTGCCAGATCGACGAATCGTGGAGGGGAGAAGAGATTCGTGCTTTTGAAAGCTGGCGTATAGATTGACTGTCTCGGTCGCATACAGGTCCTGCATTGGGGTAATACCGAAGTGGGCCCATTTTACAGCTGAGAGGTATGGCGTTTACTTCAAACGAGGACGAGTTCGCGACGTCGTTGAAGCGTCCGGTCTCTCTGCCCGGCTAGAAAGACTAGCTGCGCCACCTAAGTTGAGTTTGTACGCCATTCGGTTCGACAGTCACTTGGTGATTTCATGCCAGTCGTCCAGAGTTTCGTGCATTCCACTGGAGGTTGTGCCATTGGAGTTGGTCACGGTGGGGACTTGAAGGAGACGATGCCGTTACGAGTGATGGCATCGTTGGCTCATCAACTCTGTTCCTCAAAAGTTGGATGAAAGCATCCAATCGATGCGGATTCGATTCTAGGTTCGCTAATCGATACATATACGATTCTAATACAGGCTCGGACTAGCAAGTCGAGCGATCCCTCGACTACGACGCAGCGGCTACCGAAGTCAAGGGTCCACGACCGCAGGGGCACTTTCCTCCGCGACACTTTCCACAGCCGCCTCATCATCATCCGACGCCCCATACCCCTCCACCTTGATATCATTCAGCCCCAGCTCCTCGTCCTGCTCCCAGGTCCGGTCGTACATCTCAATAACCATGTTGGGGTCGGGGTCCGGGGCGTACAGGTTCTGCACGTACGAATTCGCCAGCGGGTCGTCAATTATGAGCGTGAACGGCCGAGAGGCGTCCTTGACCTCCTTCAACTTCCCGAGGAAGGTCTCGAAGGTGCCGCGGCCCTCGGCGTCGGAGGAGTCTCCTGACGCAAAGACCTTCTCGGACAGCTCTTCGTAGACCTGCTCCAGGATGCCCTCGAGGGTCGTGAATCGCCCGCCAAGGGTCCCATGCTGTAGAACTAGCTCGATCTCTGGGATCTCGAGGCCTGCGGTTTCGCTCTGCGGCAATGTCAGACTAATCCCGGAGTAAATACATAAATAGCAGACCTTAAGAATGTCCCGGCTTAGGTCCTCGCGATCCTCGACTTTGAGAGTGATCCGTTTCCCTTTCTCCGAGATCGCAGAGCCAGACTTGACTTCGTTGTCTCTGTAGCCGCATCGGTCGCAGTTGGTGGACATGATAAGGACATCCTAGGACCGGATGAGGGACGATTCCTAATCCACAGCCATATAACACACCTTAAAGTATGGAATGAGCACTTTCTTCATGAGAGTGTCGAGAGGATGTCCACAGCTGGAGCAGATGCCTCGGAAGATGTATATTTCCTCGTTCTCGGCCTCGACAATCTCGCCCGAATCATCTTGTGCCTCCTCCTGCACGCTGGCCAGCGGTTTCTCCTCGGGGGCGGCGACGAGCCCCAGATCGACGTTCTGCTGGAAGGTCCTGGGGTACGTGCGCATGTTCCACTTGGGGTCAGCCATACTCCCGACAAACTCGATCCACGAATTTCCCGCCGGGTCGTCCAGTTTTAGGGTGAACGCGGGCATGGGCAGATGCAGCTTTTTGGCAGCGGTGCCGACCTGTATCGTTGTTTCATCTGCCTCCTCATCTTCCTCGTCCCCGAGGATCTCCTTGAGCCGCACGACTAGTGCCTCAATCTTGCCGTGGCCCTCCGGGTCCTGGATGCGGCGCACGGGCTGGTCCATGCTAAGGTCAGCGACAACGTCGCGAATGAGTCCCTCGACAGTGGTTAGCTGTCCGCGGTTCGATGCGGGAAGCGTCAGCTCATACTCTGCGATGTAGATTTCGCAGGTTGTCGATCGCACGATCTGTCGGTCAAGGTCGGGTCGCTGGAGGATACGCGCAGTGTAGACCGTTCCCTCAGCTGAACCAGAACGCGTAAATCAACAGATAGGAAAAAAATGGTAAGGATAAAACTGACGTCGAATGGCCCCAGCGGATTGAATCTCATTGTTCGTGGCACCACAGAATTCGCACCGGAAGGACATCACGATGACTTCGCGGAAGTATGGGATGGTTGTAAGGAGCAGCCGGGTGACACCCTACTACAGATTATTCAAGACTTGGTAGCGAAACAAGACGCGGATGCGGACCTGTTCGTGACATTTCATGCACAGGGATTCGATTTCCTGGACGACCTTTTCCTCGGTTTCTCCGCTGTCATTGGAAGGCTCAAGAGGAGTGTCAGGCCGGTCCTTGAGGAGATCAGCCTGGTCTGCGATTGTGCCAATCGATGGAAAGAGGGTTGCGTCGCTCATTTGACTTGTTTTTGCGGGGTTGGAGAAGGAGTTGGACGATATCGACGTTTAAGTATGTGGGCGCCGTGACTGGGTTTGACTCGAACTGCCTGGACTGGTCGAGTCAAGGTTAGAAATCTAAATGAGTAACTCGGCAAGAAAAAGGCAGGATCCATTACATAATCGTTCATACGTCATTTGAATTTTGAACCACTCAGTTTGCTCTCAGTCTGGCACCAAGCCCAGCGCTCATGCACTCATGACCATGACTCTATAAATTGACGCTCAGTAAATTGTGCGTAATCTTGTTCAACTTAGTACCTCCTTTCGGTCCGTACCGGCCCGTGGCACAACGTTGGCAACCACAACAACCATCTTCGTTCTAGCTAGTAAACGTCAATCTTCAAGTCTACTGTCTCCGTCACATCTATGCCAGACGCAGACCAAAATGGACCATAGGAACCGCCAGGAAAGTCACAGGAGCGCTCGTTGTACGAGTACGTCGTTTGTTACCGCTTCCTGTCGCGTCGATTTGACAAAGTCAGGACCCAGGAACAATTTTGGATTGCCCACCAATCCTTTCTTATGTCTTGGGAATTCCTACTGGTCTCGTTTCCATCCAGGATGGGTCCCGCCGATCACCCGACTAAATATGAGGACTTCAGACGCGAAGGGTAGAGATTGGGCACCAGTGGGTTTTAATTCAAAAATGCTGAAAATCACTCAGAGAATTAATGTCCTAGATGCCATCCGCGTCTCAGACGGCACCAAGGTTGTATTAAAGCGTGTTTGGACTTGGACATCCGAGATTGCATTGGGTCTATACTTCAATTCGGAGGAGTTGCTTCAGGACCCATACAACCGGACCTACCGTCCTCCTCGACATCATTTCGCTACCAGATGATGATAATTTTGCGTTAAGTTTCATGCCCTTTCTACGACTATTCGGTTCGCCGATCTTTCGAAGTTTTCATGAAGTCACGGAGGCCACGCACCAATTTCTTCAGGCAAGTTTAAATTTCGATCGCATCTATTCCATTTCGAGCTCCAATTCTATCACAGGGACTCGAATTTATGCATCGCCACAATGTGGCTCACAGGTGAATATGCACGTGTTCCCTGCGTCCTTCATCTATCCTGAAATTGGATACAGAGATGCACGCGCACTGAACTTGATGATGCATTGTACAAATTTTATCCTCCAAGGCTTCCACTTTTCTGCGCCATGGACTCAGGATGGCACCACCTCTGGGGTTCAGTGGTGAACTCGGTCTTCGGTCTTGCCATTTTATCGATTTTGGACTCTACTTATCGCGCATCAGAGATGAGAAGAACGATCGAGGTGTGAGAGGAAGAATGTGGGATTCAGGGTTTGACTGAAAACCTTTGTGAGACGTTTTGCACTTTGTCAGACACAGTATGCGGTCAGAAAAATATTTTCACCGGTCCGAAGGGTAGCACTAGCAGAGTCGCGTTGATGGACCGGCCTCCGCTGCGCCCCGTGGCGTAATTGATTTTATTCGTTTTTTATTGTTGTGTGTCACTCCAAACGTACAGTACAACAGAATTCTGGTAGATCTGGTGACTCTAAGCCCCAGAGTGCTGTCCTCGCCGCAAAGCCTTGTATTTGTGCAGAAATAAGCATGTGGCGCAGGTGGCGCATACTCGCCCACAAGTTGGTTTGGTTCAATTTCCGATCCGGTACCACCCGGCTTGATTCCGGTAAATCCGGCAACTTCCATAACGGTCTTCCTCAGTTCACTCTCTCTGGCCGCTTAGTTCCTGCCAGAAATATCCTTCCATGCTGAGAACCGCGTCGAATCCTATGTGACGAACGCCAAACCTGACAATGCCAGGGGAGAAAAGATAGCAAGGAACCCAAAACGGGACGGGCGATGATAATCAGGTTTCTGGTGCATGCAGCCTCCACGACGCGCGTCCATCCACAAAAGGACGTCCACAAAGGTAAGACCATCAAAGAGAAAGGTTTTCGTGACCCACGATATCTGCAAGAACCATCGGGGTGTGGGATCCGATTAGGGTCTGACTCGAACGAACTGTGGGCGCGGAGGAAAATGGCATGGCGACCGTTCTGGGTGAGCGCGAAATACAGACAAACATTTGGAGCTTGAGAAAAATATTTTCGCCGGTCCGAGGGAGAGTGGACTGCGCCTTGGGTCGAGGGTGCCTTGGCGGTGATGACAGTGAGCGCGGAGGAGTATTTGGGTTTCTACACAAGTGAGCGGCGCGGCAAGGGGTATTTTTCAACCAGGGAGCTTGTACAGCGCATTAACGGGTTGAGCACTACGAGAGTCCGACAAGGAGGCCTTCCAGAACACTAAGACGCCTTATTCTTATCCGCCCTTGTTCCCATCAGAATACACAAGGACCCACAACAATAGGAAAAAAGCCCATGTAGCGCGGGGGAATATTTCTATCTCGGCCTGCGTCCAATACAAGCAAGGAGAGATAGTTTCTGTTGACTCAGTGTAGAGCGAGAATGAGCGGGGCTAGGACCCAGCACAACCAACAGCCCAAAGTGTACAGAACAAGGTTTTTTTTGGCGCATCCACCATCTGCACACCTCGAAGAGATGTGGGTGATTCAGACGACCTGACTCGAACTGAGGCGTCTTGTCATCGGCGCTCCACATTGAAGTCGCAGTGGAGTTGGGTTTCGGTGACTCAATAAATTGTATGTATGGCTCTGATAGAAACAGGGAAGACTAAAAAGCTCGGCCGGCGCTGGCCAGATGAAGTCCGTTCACAAAGGGTGAGAAGAGAATGCAATTGCACTGAGCTGCCAGCGCGAGGACGTTGGTGTGAGCCTGATGGATCCACCGTCTGACGGCCAGCATGAGGTAGATTGACGGCCGTTAACCCCAGTCGTGCCTTCCATTCCGGTCGGTGATGCAAAACGAAGGAGACCTCGGGCAGACTCTGGCAACTCAAAATCTCCCGGAAGATCAGAGAGCTTGAGAACTAGCACCTTTGACGAGTTTATCGAGTGTTAGGACTTCCAGAGCCGGTAAAACCATCACTGCCATTTCAAAATTCCTAGACGGCATTATTCTTATGCGATTTTTTTAATCCAGTTGATCGATTGAAAGGTCCGAATCAAGGCAAAATGTAGCCCTGCTATAAGTACATACCATTGTCCATTCTGGCGTGTGTGGCAGTAATGAATCAATTTTAAGTGATCCCGCCGGCATTCGAGGTGGCTAGAATTGGGTGGAATGGCTACAAAGACAGAAGGGTTAATTGTTCAAGTAGAGTGTTGTTTCAGCAAATATGAGCGGTCTCGGAGAAGTTGTGGCCACGGTGGAAGGACCAAAGCGAGAACAAGGGGTGTGGCTGTACACGTGGCTACAGTGTACCTGCGGTGGCAGCGCTCCTCGTGATATGACCGTCACATTGCCCGCTTCGTCTCCTCCTCCCCCTCACTCTCCCACCATGCTCTGCGCGACTCCAGACCACGGTTTTTTCACGGGCCCCCACGCGTCCACCTCAAACCCTCCCGTCACTACACGGCGCGTCGCAGTCCCTCCAAAGGCGTCTAGATACCCTCTGCTCTCCTCCAGCCCACCTCATGCGACCAAGTCCAATACCTCGTCGCCGCTTTCTTCGCCACCCACGTCGTCTCCAGTCTCCAGTCCTCCGAGAAAGCGCAAATCCGCGTCCCTGGGGACCGTGCCTGGCTCAGAATCCGCTTTGCCGCGCGAAGTCAAAAGACTCCGGGGCGATAAACCGCGTAAACGCGCGGTATCCACGCCCAAACTCGCGCCACGCGCTTCCAGCCAGCAAAAGACGTTGCCGCCGTCGCCGGAACCGATATACCGGACCAGCAGGTCGCGTTCTACCTCCCACTTCACTTCCATTGAAAGTGAGACCCCCGTGATCCGTCGCTGTTGGTTTGCGGATGAAGATGGAGGGCCGGATCCCGCGCATTTCAGCTCGGAAAAGGCAGTCGCCATGCTCCTCCGAACGTATTGTGCATGTCGGTGGCGTTCTCGATCTCAAGACGGATATCCATCTGATTTTTATCTCGCAGACTTCAAAAATCTTGCCGACCCGTCGGACACGAGTTTCAAACCACACCCGAAGGACTATCCAGTCGTAGAGCTGGAATATCCCAATACGCACTCATCGGAGAGGTACGTCATTTTCCGAATAGCGGTCGTGCGAGCACTGAATCGACATAACTGGCGCTCTTCAGATTCATTCTTCTCGCCCCAAAGGACAAGGACCACTACAATCCCATAATGGACGTCGAAAAGACATTGTACACAATAATAGAATGTGTGTGGATACCCCTGTTTTCGAGGTTCTTGGTCTGATCATCATCAATCGCCAGGCTACTTGACGCCCGCTCAGCAAGCCCTGTTCGGGCCAATACCCAAAGACACTCTCTTTGATTCGGCCGATGCCGCGACGCCGTCCCCATCTCCTCTGCGCTCTCACTCTTCATCAGGAAGTGTGAGCTCGCTATCCAGCATATCGTCATCGAGATCCAGCCTGTCGTCGATGTCCGATACTTCGGAAACCCCCTCCCTCCTTCCCGCGTCTACTGGAAAACCAAACTACCTCCGTGCCGTCCAGCGAGCCATACATCGACGCGATGGCCCCTCCTTCCTTGAAGCTTTCCGGTCGATCAATGCCATTTTGCGGAGCCTCAAATATCCAAAGCTCCCGTCCGACATGTTCGAGAACCCTCGGCCCAACTCACTCAAACAGATGGTCCACACCTGGACGGACACAGGGCTACCGAAAAAAGTTCTCATGCGCATTATCGAAGAGAACTACCAACGGAGTGTCGGCCCCCACGTGCAGAAACTCAAGCAGTATGAAGCGTTCTCGAGCGCTGTGTACGGGGAGCTCATGCCGTCCCTGGTACATGAGATCATCCAGCTCACGAAGCTGAAGGAGGACTCCCTATTCCTGGATCTAGGAAGTGGCGTCGGGAACGTGGTGGTGCAAGCCAGTCTGCAAACCGGCTGCCGGAGCTACGGGATCGAGCTGAATCCGAAGCCCGCCAAAGTCGCGAAGGACATGGCGGCCAACTTTAAGGTCCGGTGCCGCATGTGGGGCGTCAAAGTCGGGGACATAGAGCTAGAGGAGGGAGATATGCTCCTTAGCCCGCGGGTCAACGAGCTGATCAGCCAGGCGGATGTCCTGCTGGTCGATAACAAGGTTTTCGAGCAGAGCCGTGAGTCGTTTCGTGTACTCGTTCTCTCCTCTGCTAACTCTGCGCAGTGAATGAGCAGCTTCGGCCGAAATTCCTTGACTTGAAAGAAGGCGCCTATGTCGTTTCATTGGCCCCTTTCGTTCCATCGCTGAATGCTCGTGTCACCGAGCGTAACGTGCGTGTCTCCCTCCCCCCCACGTTCTCCGCCCACTGACCCGCCCTCCCTCCTTGCAGGTCGACGATATCAGCGCGATCTTCGATGTCAGCGAGCGCCCGTATCATTCGGGCAGCGTGTCGTGGGGCAACAGCGGCGGCACCTACTACATCCATCGCGTTGACCGCACGGGGTACGCAGACATCCGCGAGCGATTCGAGAACTCGCGCGGCGGGCGCGGCAGCCGCCGGCGCCCGTGAGGCCCCCTCGCTGTTCCACCGGGATTCCTTCCTCGAGTCGCTCCTTTTCTTTCTCCTCTCTCCTCTTCCACACGCACTAGCTCTGGTACGCAAGTATACGCACCTCCACGGATCATAGGTACAAACCATCATTTCGGTCCTCTCTCCCTTCCTCTTGCTGTGATGTTTTTTATCTTATATACCTTACTTCTATTATGTAGTTTTTAAAACTTCTTTTGTGTTTATTCCTCTTCCCTATCTTTCCCCCTTTTTACATATACGTCCTTATCTTTATATACGCCCCCCGCCCCGATGTACTGTGTCCCGCAATCAAGAGTGGCATCCCACTGTTTTGCCGCTCGAGCGTAGGATGCGAGATTGTGGGTTTGACGGAACCTCCAGCATGACACGCCACTGCCAGGACGGAATATGGATCTGCGTGGCGCGGTGCGCTCTGACTCATTGCGAAGGGAGGGACGGGATATTCTAAATCGGCACTAGAAGAAAGGTGTGAGATGGGGTAGACTTAGACAATCGTTCACGGAAACGCTTACAGTTTGTAGCACGAAGTACTGGCCCATAGCCTGACGGCGACGAGGAAGGCAGAGGAGGGGGTTACGGCACCGCTAGAATTCGTTGTGGGTACCGTGGATGATTGAGGTCTTGTCGGCGGCACTGTCTATTGTCTTGAAGGACCATGGATAGCTGGCTTGCCTCCAGCTCAATTCGCGCGTCTTGTGTCCGTCTGCGAGTGGCAGAGATGCTCAGCGACATCCTCAGGGGAAAGTGCCGACTCCGAGATGTCGAAACTCTACCGCGTAGACAGATTGCGGCAATCTGGCCCGGGGTGTGCTGCCAATGAGGTGTGTTGTGGACATTCTTGGGCCTCCCGCAAGTAATTCACGATGGCGAACGGAGTCGTGCGCGAATCGTTGAACACCTGGACCGTGACATGTACGCAAGCACCAGGTCCCTGGAAGCCGCAATGGGTGCTGGCAGCACGAAGTTCCACGAACGGGATCGCAGAGATTAAGGACTTGGAGGTTTACTGCACCTCACAAGTAAAGCCTTTTCACGTTATACAAGTGCCACGACTGCCAGTGGCGAGCTGGCGCGAGTGGTCCAGGAGTGGAAACTTTCACCGTCCACGTGCAGTGATTCTTTCTCCTTCAACCGAATTTTCTGCGCTGCGGCCGAACATTGAAAACCGACTGCTAAGGTCTAGCTAACGAAATGAGATTGACTTCAATTTGCCTGGTACACACTAGGCGTTCCATTGAACTTGAATCGTCGGATCAACAAACATTCCAGCTCATTCCAGAGTCCAGACCCGTCCTGCCCAAACTCCTGCTGGTGTACCCTCCTCCCCGTATCAACTTCCTTCGAGTTCTTTGTTCCTTCGCGGATGGTACACGACAAGTGTGTACGGCCCCAAGCCAATGCATGGGACGGGACTGGGCTTGGACCAGTGCACCGCTATTTTTTACTAGAAGGTTTCAATAGGATTCAAGCGTCATATTCTGACATTACGGATCCTCTCGGCGGTATGGAGATGGGGAGTAGACCCGTCAATCGTGTCTTGAATTCTACGACCTGGCTCGAACAAGCATATATAGAATAAATGGAGGTATTGATCATCGAATAGGCTGTGGAACGCGGCATCGAATCAACGACTGTCGCCAACACAGCCCTAGAGCTTTCCATATTAACTGTGCCTGTCGAATGTTTTGGGTGTCTCCTTCACTCCTTCATCGTGCACAATGACAACACACAGACTTACACCCAATAGAGTAACAGGTTATCTTGTCACTCTCTGGCTCCTGCCGAGTGCTTGGGCGTACACACCGTGCATCAAGTAGGTGATGTTATACTTATTTTCTCTCTCAGTTTTCTCACCGAACACGTCCAGTGGTGTATGCACACACGGTCCCGACTATAATGAGGTTTTCAAAATAGTAGCAATGTTTGCTATTTTCTGCGGAATCAGTAAGCATTGCGCAGTTCTTTCTTGTGTATGAAACTTGACTTGTCGAATACAAGTCATAATATCGTCCTGTTTTCAGCAACCCGAGCATATCCATCTCGGTGATGACGACCTACGTGACGATGAACTGGGGGATAATCAGGGACTCCTTGAGCAGGCAATTGAGCACCACAACCAGGCAATTGAGCACCACAACCAGGCAATGGCGCATCATAGCTACGCAGTAGAGCATGCATTGGAACACCATGATTAGCTGGTTCAACCTGCGTTGAGACTAACTGTACAAAGCAGAAAGATGGTCACGTCCGCCCTGGATCTGCCGCAAGGTCCTGGTCGACCGGAAATGCTACCTTAAGTTCGGCATTTGAGATTGGCTAATATGCGCCACCTTTTGTAGCACTTTCCGCTCTTCGGGTCAATTTTTTTAGCCCCGGGGACCTGCCGCACCTGCAGCTTGCTCCTGGGGAGGAATTTTCTAAATTGGCAGTTTGAGTGTACACATAAGGATCGCGCCGGACGAGCAGTTTAGTTCAGCCGACGATGTGTTTTCTCCCTGCCATCCTAGATTCAGCTTGGACAGACTCGACTGCTCAAAAAAGTATTACATGTGTTCATACTGAACTCGCCGAAAGGGAGCGTTCACATGAACAACTCCTTCTTGCCGTAGTGTTTCAACTTCGCATATGCTTCTCCATCCATGATGTTTTCTGACACGCGAATTTGCCAAGTAATCTAAGCATCGCCGAAGCTGTCGACTTCCCGCTGATTGAAACTGTTCCGACAGCTTTGTCAGCACCGCCGCGACACCTTCCAACATTTAGATTTCTGGGTCAATTCCAGTTCAATATCCTGGTATCTCACACCCCAAACGGATGACTCCTCATATATTTGCACCCAGCAGAGCGTCAATTTGGCTTTTCGTTCTTTGCTCCCTCCCGAACGTTTTTGCATACAAGCTATCAAACCATATGCGTGATTTTCTATCCCCCGCGCTGGCAGTTTTTTTTTACTCAAGCCCCGTTAGTGCTTCATGTACAAGCTTTCCGGAACATCGTGAGGCTCTCTTGGTGGCAGCTACCGTCCGTATTATCCTTGGAGCTCGGGAAGTCACGTCGTATGCTATCGGAGCCGCTGTAATCTTTTATACTCTCATATTCTCCGATACCAACGCATCCGGAACTTCCAGGTGAACGCCCGCAAACACCCCGCCCAGCGCCGGCGTATGCTACATTGGAGGACCGGGATCAAGTAATGGCCCAAACCAACAGGGAAAAACCTAACGTTCAAAGATAACGCCATTGCCACATTGTAAGCTTTGGTTCTTTTTCTGTGTAACTTATGTGAGATGCCCCGGGCTTTGATCTTGGTACTGGCTTGGCTGGACTTTGGTAAAATCTTGGCGCGATCTGAACGAAATTAGCTGGTTGGCAGAAATTGCCTAATATGGACGGCGGACGAGTAGTTTGGTTTTGCTTCTCTCCGAATCACCTCTAAAGTCGACCAAAACCACAACGCATCCTGGGCCTAAGCTTCCTAAACAATTAAGTGAATTGAAAAGTGGTATGCATTGCCGAAGCTGTGGAGCTCGGCTCCGGACCGCCTCCGCACTGATACCGTTTCAAAAGCTGTTGCCAGCACAGCCCCGAAGCCTTCGACATTTAAAGGGCCGACGAATCTCGAGTTACGTGCATTTTCACCCCACTATGATACATCGCATATCCACACCTACCAGAGCAACACTCTACCTTCTCGCTCTTTGGTGCCTCCCGAATGCTCTTGCAAACAGGCAATGCATAAAGTGCGAAGTCTATTATATTTCAGCTGGCAGTTCTGACTCGAGGCCCAATTAGTAATGTATGTACAAACGATAGCGCGGCGCTTTCGGTAGGAGTCATCGTCGCTATTGTCTTTGGAGTTAGTGAGTATTCCTCCCGATTTTCCGAGGATAAAGAGCTGAATCATATTCCAAGCCATGCTATTATCTGTTGTGGGCATCATCTTTGCGATCGTCCGATACAGGCGAATCCGCAAATTTCAGAGATCGTATGCTCAGAATGCTCAAGCCAACGCTGCCGGCATGAACATGGTTGCACCCACATACCCCTCGCCGGCGTATGCGCCGATGCCGTATTATAGTCCGGATAATCTGGCATTGGGGCACCATAATCGAACAATGGAGCAAGCCAACATACAAAACCAGAACAGCATGATGGTCACGTCCACTACAGGAATTGGCGGGATGTCTGGATCCACTGGCATAATGGTGTAGCACGCGCTCTATGCAGATACACATATTTTACCCTTACTGGATATTTTATCCCTGTAACATAGATAAGTTCGCCGAGACTAGGTTTGTAACACAGTGCATTGTTTTGGAGCGTCCAAATATATGGATGAAGATGCCAAGCATGTAGGTATTAGTCTCTCCATAGCAGCTATCGCTGGGCTTGTCTGTAGAATTCGTGAGTATCGCGAGCGATTTTTGGAGAATAAAAAGCTCAACCATACCCAAGTCATATTGCTATTCATTGGAGCCATTGGGATCTTTGCGATCCTCCGATGCAAACGCATCCGGAACTCCCAAATAAACGGTGTCGCCATCAACGTTTTTGCACCGATATGCTCGCCGCCGGCGTGTGAGGCCTTGCCGCAACACGATCCAGCCATGACCGAGACCAACAACGAGAAATTAAGAATTAGTGAAATATATGCGTCCGCCGTAATAGCGGTATAACAGGCACTTTCAACATACATTCACATTGCGTGTACCCGTGCATTATCCCTGTAACTTAGAGTTAATAGTAGTAATGTTATACTCGTCTCGAAATACACGCGATTCTTGTCTGGAAAGATTATTCCTGGAACTTCTACTAGTAGAACGTCGAAGAGTCGTACGCCAGTGTCGCGTGAGCATATTAAAAGACCGCAAGATTGAAGCCACGGTCGGAATCTACACCGGCTCCTCGAAGAGATAACCGATGAGCTTTTGAACGACTGTAACATTGACGCTATTTCCAATCAGACGATACTTGGTCTTCCGTGAGATACCGGGGGGCCATATAAATGAATGTTGGGGTGGATCGCCGGAAGGGGGAGGCGGGTTGAAGTGAAATAGTCGCAGTAACTCCTCAGGGGAAAAGTATCGCAGTCTTAGCGGGTCCAGAGTCCGCACTGCATGAGCCGCATCGGCGGAAGTGGAAGAGAGTTGTGATTGAAGAAATCCGTCAAAGACCGTTTCTGTCTGTGAGATGTGAGTCAAAATACCGGCCAAGAAGGGCATAGC
Organism: Mycena vulgaris; assembly: GCA_029204335.1. NCBI lineage: Eukaryota > Fungi > Basidiomycota > Agaricomycetes > Agaricales > Mycenaceae > Mycena > Mycena vulgaris. The sequence goes on along the minus strand of JARGYA010000038.1, from coordinate 465,886 downwards.
CCACATCTTGTTCCTCATTCAGCTGCAGGATGGATCCAGATCGCTCTACCAGTTGCGTGTAGCCTGTATAATCCGTAAACAAAGATGGAAAAGGGATTACGGAGGAGAGGTCGTACCGCGCGTAAAGCAGCACGTCCGTCGAGAAGACGGAAAAACGATGTCAAACAGCCGCCCCCATTTATATAATATCTTGTTGGGGATTCCACACCCTTCGACGGGCTCAGAATCAAGATAATTTCTGATCTCATCGACGTCAGTGCCGTGAATATCGGCCGAGTCAGAATCGGGGACAACTGGCAGCCGACGATCTACCCATGATTCGTTTCCATGGCCAGGAATATACCGCAGAGTCTCTCCATCTCGATTTTGAGGGGATCGGAAAGAAAATGGGGATCTTTTGGCGAGAAGGTAATAGCGGAGGCGGGAATTTGGGATTCCAAACTGTAGTGGCGTGAGCAAAAATTCGGCGGTGGTGTATCCAAGGCCTCTCAGGGTCGAAACCAGAATCTGGCGGGTGCTAGAGGTCTTTCAGAGATTTGAGACAGGTTCTGGAGGAATTGTGCGGCAGAATGTACCTCGAAACCTCCGACATTCTCGACGAAAAAATGGGTAGGGTGGGCATTCCCCCGGGCGAGTTCGGGAAGGACTGTCTGCACAAGGTGCAGAAAAGACTTTGCCCGTGGATCCAATTCACCTTTGGCAGAAGGGTTGAGCACAGTGTATGGCTGACAGGCGGGCGACAGCAGCCATAGAGATGCATGGAGTGACGCTAGATACGAGGCGGTCAAGGTTGATATATCCGTCTGTTTCATGACTTAAAGGACGCGCAGAAGCTTTAAGCGGGATAAAGCACCTTTTTAGCGATTCCTGGACCAAAATTGGCAGCGTAGACTTCACATGCGTTTTGGTCCCAGTCAAACGCATGTGTGATGGAGAGGGGCACATTGCTACGGGATAGCGCGAAATGCAGACCCCCTAAAGCGGTCTAAGAAAATCCACGAGAATATGTGGGGAACGCACCAATGCCGCTGTAGAATTCGAGCGCCTTCATTTCGACATGGGGGTTCGGGTTGAACCGTTCTTGTTGCATGTTGTTTGACAAATGTTCGGATCAGCCGAGTCCGAGCCGGAGGAGCTTTCCATTTTTGCGTTCATGGCCAGCCTTCCAGCTTCCGACGCCGACCGACTACGGATTGCAATAGTGCGTGTATAGTAACCTGAACTACCTGAAAGCTAATGGCGTCAGGCGTTGACGGTACTGAAATTCAAACCAGCGGGCCAATCTTGCGCGGGTGAGATTCAACGATTTTTCTCTCGCTTCTTCCAACTTTGTCTGTCAGCCTACGTCCTGGAACTACGCTCTGTATTCCCACCATCGAAGCCAACCGCGCCGACGACTGGCGGATCATGGAAAGCCCACGCTCTGGCATTGGAGAAGGATCTCGCGGGGCTGAAAGCAAAATACGAGGCTGAACAGATCAGTACGTCGATTTTGCTGAGGATTACCAACCGGTTTAATATTCGGCGGTGCAGAAACACTCGCCGCCCTTTCTGCTCCTTCTATCGAAATTGCGGCCAGCGGTAGTCAACCCCCGAAGCGCAAGCCAAAAAAGAAACCAACTGAAAAGCGCACCGATGCTCCCGCCCGCGTTGACCTCGAAACTGTGCTGGAAGATTTGGATGACCGTGTGTCTTATTTGATCACTGAGCTCAGAATTTGGCTTCAACTTTCATAGGACTGGACTTTGCCGCCCTGCCGTCCTCGGACTCGCTGTTCTCGACCTTTTCCGCGTTTCAACAACTTACTTGCGCACTTACCTCTTCTTCAACCCCAGTGACGGCTTCACAGCGGTCACTTCTGTTGTCGACCACAACCCGCGCTCTCACTGCGCTCGCGACCGTCCTCCAACCTATTTTGTCTTCCCCAGAAATCACCGTTCCCTCCCAGGCCGCGGGCCTGCAGGCGTTTGCGGTTGTCGTGCATCATCTTGTATCATCTTCTCTTCCGTTCTTATTGCGCAAGCCCAAACAGAACCAGCCCCCCACTGTATCTTCTCTCCTGAACAAACTCTTGGATTCGTTAATTACGCTCATATTCCACCCTATATTGGAATCCTTCGCCCCTCTTTCCAGCCGCTATCTGACGTCCCTCCTTGCGCCAACGCCGCCGGCAGTACTCTCCGTCGACCTCCGCCCCGACGTGTTACACCTGTTCCAATCTGCATTCTCACCCCTTGTGTCAGCTCCATCTGGCTACGAAGTCAACCTGCGCGGCACCCTTTCTCTCACTGCGCTGCAACAACTGGAAAGCCTCTTTCCCTCTAGGACGACGGACAGCGTTCGACAACCCTGGACGCACGACAGTCGCGTGCACGCGCTCGTGCGGAACGACGCGCTCTGGTATCAGTGTACGGCCCTGCATATTCTGCTCGCTCCACGAAAAGACTGTTCGACGTTGGGATCGACGCTGCCCGCTGATGGGGCGGTTTCTGAGCCCAAGATAGTCGATGCCCTTTCGCGGATCCTCAGCCGCTGTCGCACGTCTCAGGATTTCGGGTGCATAGTTGGCACGATAGATACATGTAACGAAGAAATGTCGGGCCGCGATTCTGACGCCGATGGCGTAGAGACGCCAAATGATCTTGACTACGAGGTCATCGACGAGGTGGGCTACGGTATGATTTTGGGCGTTATGGAGCGGTATTGGCGGTGGACTGGGGACATTCCGCACGATACAGCCTGATCGAAGCACCACCTTCACTCCTCGCCCCTCCGTCCCTGGCACAAGGGCTGTTGTGCGTCTTCTGCTGTGTCTTCCTGCCAGACAACCCCAGGGCACGACTTGATCTTCATAATCCAGGCACCGCGGAGGTACCTCAATACTTTGACCCAAAAATATCCCAACAGCGTGGTGTTCAAGGGCGCACAAAGCGTAGAACTCCGTGGATATCAATTAATATGCCCTATTTTTACCGCAATTCGTTTCTCGCGTGGGTCTGACAGAGAAGGCGCTTCCTGTACCGGCTGGCCGACTACTACGTAAATTCCGCTGTTCTGTGTGTGGTAGCGTCTCCCAATATTCAGGCATACGACGTGCTGCACGAAGAATCCTTCTGCTTCTGGTGGCGGCCCCCTCGCTTGAACCCGCGGGAAACTGCACGTCTGTAATTCCAGTGGATGGCACATCAGGCTCGGGGGTAACCAGGTTAATGTACGAATCGCTACAGAGTCTGTTCCAGAGCTCAAAACAGGTGAACACTTTGGTCTTGTTGGTCTTGCTTTTCCGCGCAGCGCGCCATTTAACACTGTGGAATTTTTACCTCATGTTCATCCTCAACTCGGAGTTGGATTACATAGCACGAAACCTGAATATCGGTCTCATTCGGAGAATTTCATTTTGAAAGATAAATTGTCCGAGTTTATTTTCTGAGCAGATGCAAGGCGAACGTTGAACGTTACCTTTCTGGGCTCCTGCGGACTGCCATCCTTTGGTGGGCTGTCACTTGCGCATCCTGCTCCCACTTTTTTTGTCTACGGGGCGGGCGGGAGTGGAGTAGTGGTATCACGTCCCCTTCCAAAACTACCCTAAGTAGTACAGTACTAGTAGTACTCCATCGCCGACACAAACACATACACATTTTCCTCTCTTATTTATTCGCCCCGCACTCTGGAGCACCGCGTCTTAGTAGTTTGTGTACTAAGTACTTGTTGCGGTACAGAAATGCAGATACGAAAAAAAAAGAAGAAAAAAAACGTGATTCTATGCTTATGTCAGCTTTATTATCTCAGTTCTGATCTCTTTTCATGACTTACCATGCTCCCACTTCATTGAAAACCAATCGTCTACAAGCATTTAAAACTCCGGTCTCGCCGCCCTATGGTCTCACTGATCGACACTCGCATCTTCCTCTGCGAGTTGGCGTCGAGTCGATTGCCGATTCGGCCAACGTCCGGATTCTGCCACTACTTGGCACTAGCAGAAGATAGGATGCGAGGACTAAATAAAATGGTGCGTCCGACCTCTCTATGCTAGGACCTGGAGAATGTGCCCTCAAAATACAATTGTGCGCCGGACTCCGCGCCTTTACTGCACTCTTGCACCGGAATTCCTACCAACTTGCGAGTTCCCGCCATGACTCTTGGTCCATAGAAGGTGGTGTATCCTCGACAGCAAAGGCTAACATCGACCGCCAACTCTAGCCTACGGTGTCTTACCATCTCTCCTTCCACACAACGGACTAGGTTTAGCGGCGCGTGCAATAATGCTATCCGTCTATGCATCCTTCTGGTCTGTGGTATCCACCTGCTAACATCCGGCTATAGGAATCAGCGAAGCTTTCATTCCCCTGATGACCGCACCCTTGGCGGATGTCTTTCTCTTGCCTCTCTCCCTCCCTATCATCGACGCATCTAATACCCCGAAATCTAATCGCTTGCTTCTTCCCTCGGATGTGTTGCCTCCTATCGGCGCGGTTTGTTCGCCTAGTGGTTAAAGACTGCGCCTCTTACTCTCTTAAAGTCAATCACCGCCCAGTCAAAGGCCAGCGGCGACCATGCTTGCCCATGGTGCATCCTTGTACCTACCTGTTTCGGTACAACAGTGGTACACAGGCACCTCTTGCCTCTACAGTGTATCAATAGCGGCGAACTCGGATCTTGCAGCTGCTGTGTAGAACGGAGTTTGTTTGCCCAATCGTTGAAGCTGTTACTCTTAGAACACAGTAATGACTTTATACGGTTGCCGTTGGACGCGGGCTTTGTCGCCAGGAACCGGGAGTTAATCTTCCCTGCTTATTTTTTGCAAATCGTCAACTTGGCAGCTCATATGCGGTTGTAGCGTTTTGTTTCCCCCGAAGCCCACCGATCCCGCCGCAGCACCGCCGACCCCGACGCCGAGTAAACGCCGAGTGACTTGAACAACGCATCATTCGGCGACGTGAATACGTCAGCCGCGGTATCTCTTCTTCCCACAGCGGCCGGCATCGCGAACGGTTCTCTTCGCTGGCCGTGCGTGAATTCCGCGAGTCGGTGGGAGTCGCCCCGCACTTCATTTGTGGTCTGCGGATCATGCCGGGCATCGAGACACTTCTCTCCATGTGGCGGTGGAGAGTGTCTTGTGCAGCTGGCAGCTGCTGGCTTCCGGTGTTCAATTTGGCCATTCCACGCGCATCGGACATGAGAGTTAATCAAGCCCGCAAACTCATACTAGTGGGTTCACACGTCCCATGTAAAGGACAATAACTAGCTAACTAACATGCTATCTTCACAAACGCCAGCTTGAGCCTGATTCCAGTGGTTCCCGAACAGGTGGGCGCTGCGTGCAAAGGCCGGTCCTCTCGCACTGTGCTCGGTACAAGAACGAAAGGCAATTCTGCAGACGAAGCCGAAGGCTGATCATGAATCAAGTTAAGTAAGATTCGGGCTTGATGTCCTTGCGGGCATCAGAGCGGGGGTGGGTCGGCCAGCAATACTGGCTCGTTGCAGGCGTGCGCTCGCCGGGGACTTTAACCTTTGTTTTTCGTCGTGCGAGTCGCAAAGGCAAACGGGACCAAGGGGATCCTTGCACGGAAGCGAATAGGTATGCACCCTCGTATATTTGAGCACCGCGGAAATAAGGTGGGTTATTCGATGATGTGAGCCCTCGATAAGAGCCTGTGCAGGCGCCACTTGACGTCCAGATGTTGCCTGACACTTTGGGTGGGTTGCGCAGGGTTGAAGTCCAGTTTGGAGATATCATAACTCAACTATCAGGAGGACTAGAGAATGTTCCTAATAGGATTTCAATTTGGAGCCGGGCGATACGCCCATATGCATACGCGTATCGCGTGAGTGCCAATGATACTGTGTGCCAGTGGCGCAGGACTCTCCCGATACGACGAGCGCCAAGTCCGCTCATGTGTTGCGAGCATCTGGAGCGCGTTGGAGTCGTTGGAGCTGGAGTTGGAGCCGTTCGGAGTCCGGACTCCAATGTTGGCGCGGATCCTTCCCTCTTGATTCGTGGTGCGAGCTGTGTGTTCGCGTTGTGGAGCCCGGTGGGTCTTGATAGGTCTTGATTAAAAGTCTCCTACCCAGCCGCGGTTTCGAGGTTCATCAGTCTCAGTAGTGGTATTTTTAAGTGGATACAGAAAAATGGCTCACAGGAAATATACAAAACCGAGTGTGATGTGACTGATATGTGACCTGAGTTGATCCTCCACGACACTCAAGTCACACATTTGTCACATTATATTATACTCGTTTTGATTTCTCCCCGCCACAGAGATCTAGCTTTTAAAAAACACTACTCTGTGTGTAAACCTCGGGACCGCGGTTGGGTAGGAGACTGCTTGATTAAGCGCTGCAGTGCTGATGATTGTGATTTGAGCGCTAATGGGGATGATCATCGCGCATGTCCCTCCCAATCCGGACCGAGAGAAACCGAGGCCTAGCGACGTCGGCCGAAATCAATTTATTCTGTCGGAATTGCGCCGTGCGGGGAAATCAGCGCCTGCGTGGACCGGAGGCCGTCGACCCTGCACCTGCGGTCGGAGACACGTATACGACGGAACAAACAACGTTCGACGGGTTACGGTCTGTGACGATAGCCTTGCAATAAGGTTTGAACAGGTTTGAACCCCGTTCAACCACTGAAACCGCGCTTGAACCCACCGAGCTCGACGTCGGCTCCCATTCACTAGCAGGCTTGGCAAAAGAACCTCGAAGGCCGTCTCTTAGCGGCGTGCGCGTGCAAGCGTGCTTCTGTGCGGTGTCGCTGTATATCATTATGGAAACTACCCCAAGGCGGCAATGCCTGCGGAACGTTATCATCGCGCACCGACCCGAAGGCAGGGAATAAATGAGACGGCGCGCCCTACATTACAATGCATCTAGCGGCGGCATCCAGGCGGTCTCCGATATAATTCCTAGACCTCGGAGTCTGTACAATCTCGACGGTACGCGACGATAATGCAAATCATTCAAAATTCGAGCTAGGACCAGTATGGATGATTTTCCTCCCACTCCTCCTTGTCCCGTCGAATTGTAGTGAGACAGTCGTCTATCTGCTGCTGTAATTTCTATGGAGGGACACGTCACTGGCGGCGGCAGATCCGTCCATGGAAGTATTTTCCCTCCTTGCACCCAAAATTTACGCCGTCTTCTGTCGTCCTTGGCAGCTGATCCTTGGGGATCCCCGACCCGGGATCGCGGCGCGTTGGCGGAGGCAGCGTGCGAACTGATAGCTTCCTCTCTGTGGGTCCGAACCTGTCCGAACACGCCGCGGGATAGTCGCTTGGTGGTTAACAGCTGAAAGATGCCGCTGCAGTCCGAAACAGGCCGAAACACACCCGGCTCGGGGATTTTCAATTAATGGGGGCCTGGTCGCGTAGGTTACTAGATACCATAAATAACATACTTACCCTCAGAGTAGAACCACATCGTCGAGGTTTGATATCCTGAACATTGACCGTGCCGAGGCGGATCACCCCACGCGACGCGACCGCCCATTTCCGCACTAGCACCGTTGTAGGTGCCCCACCATGCGTTGAGTCGCCCCGAAATGGTGTTCGTAGCGCGACGGGGGATATCCCTTTGTCGACGTGGAAAAATGTGTAGCGCATTCTCCGCGGCCGCCGTATTAACGCGTCGCCCCAGTACTACTCAAAGCGGTCTCCAGCAGAAATATTCACGATCGCGCTATGGAAACATACTTACTTATCGAGCATCGTGGCGATGACTACGGAGGAAGAGTGATAACGAACACTACATATTCTGCATGTTATCTCATTACCGGGGTGCTTCGAATTCGATTCCGCGTAGCAGATGGGCTTCGCGCGCTCAGAGGAGGTTCTATTCGACCTTCGCGGGGCGTTGCCCGGGCGAAGCGGATGTCAGAATCACTCACCGTTTGAATTCGAATCCAAGGTACAGTCCTTACTTGTGTGATGCGTGCTTCATAGAATATCATCAAAAAGCTGCAATTAGAATATTGAGGTTCAAACGTTCAAGCTCAATTGATTGAATTGCACATCTTGAGTTCGGCGGAGAACAGGAACTGCCAATGCACAGGGTACTACATCAATACGTCCGTTTTCGAGCTAGGACGAGTGGGGACGCGCGCGCACGGCAGTAAATCACAATGTTGAGCAACCGCGGAGATCATGAACTGTCAATCAACAGGAAATTGCGCTAGGACCGCTGGGGCATCCAACGCGACGCTGACGGTTCAAGGTGAGTGAAAGAGGCGCCGACGTACGGGGGCCGCTTTCTGCTTCCGCGGCGTCTGTTCGACGCGGGATCATATATTGATGGACGTTAACAGCTCGCTGCACCGAAAGTCCGAAACATATCGGAAGGTATTTCGAATTGGCCTGGTCGCGTCGGCTGCTGGACGGTCTGGACCCTCCCCCACTCAGTCTGCGACAAAGTATGTCGTACCCACGATGGTCAGCGGGACTGACATTTGTTTCAACTTGAAAACATATGCCATGGACCTTGATAAGATATGTCCGTCCTAAAATGTAGTGGTGAGCTCGAGTGTCTGAGTCCAATATCCCGCCATGCGTTGAGTCGTCCCGAAATGGGACTAGTCTGCACCAAGTAGCGCGACGGGGAAAGATAGACTTTGGCGTCCGTCGACATGGCAGCGTGGAAATACGGAGAAATACGGCGCGTGGCGCCGAGTCGGCCGCCGTACTTATTATCTGCCACTATGTGCTGCAGGCGGTCTCCAGCAGACTACCTCTGCCCCCGCCGCGCCATGGAAACGCGGACATTATCGAGCATCCACACGCCTCTCGCCGCAGACGACGGAGGTAGATACCAACTCTGACATATTCTGTATATTATCATGTTACCGGGGTGCTTCGAAGTCCGCGTAGATGTAGATGTAGATGCTATGGGCTTCGCGCGCGTAGATGCATCCGGGGTCGGGGAGGGGGGCATCTATATTCGAGCTTCGCGGCGAGATGATTTCGCGCGTTCTTTGGCACTGTGGCGTGCGTGTGGTGTTGATTTCGAGTCTTCGACGTGTGCGGCGACCTGGCGAGCTCGCGGGGGGATGTCCGGGCGGGGCGGATTTCTGAATAATCCGGGGCCACGGAATTGGCTCTGTGCCGTTCGAAGACGAAGCGGGCTTGATTCTATAACTCTAGTCTATTCTATTCTGTGATGTGCTATGCTATCCCGCTCTGTTCTATTCAATCCGTGTGATCTTCACAGATATCATCATCGCCATTACAATTGATACTGAACTAATCTCCTACCGTAATTCCAGTCGAGCTATAATTATCTTGCAAAGTTGAGTTCCGCGGAGAACACAAACTGGCCAATGTACAATATCAATATGTATGTGGTTTTTGCGCTAGGACGACTGGGGACGCGTCGTGCGTAGCGTAGAGCACTGCGCCCTGCGACACAAGTCGGCGGAGTCTGGAGACCTTGAACCTAAATCGCCCATCGACGCCGCGGTTGATATTCCAAGTCGCGCTAGGACGGCTGGGGAAGTGAAGTGCCCACACACACCCGAGTGTAATGCAGGAACGACATGGACTTGAACGCGGGGGTGTGGTTGAATCCGAATCCGACGCGCCGCCGACGAAGGTGAATTCCCGTGCCAGCCGACGGTGAATTTAATCAAGTACCGACCGGGCCCGACGCGTCGCTGCTCTGGGCTGTGTAAATGCTCAAGTTTCAATCGTCCTGTGTTGACTTGCTAATAAAATGATCATCGCGCGACCTCACTGATATCTGCTCCCGCGCCGCGCACGTCGAACGCGCTCTGCACCCGCGGGGGTCACGCGTCGCGGCGGCACACGACCTCACACCCCCCCGCACCCCCACGCCGTCCCGCCCCCGTGGACGCCGTAAATTCTAAAAACAGACGTGCCAGTGGCTCTGCACCCGGTCGGCGTCTATTCCGTTTCCGTTTCCGTCCCTCCTTCCTTCTGCTTCTATTTCCGTGGTAAAAGCCGTGCCCTGGTCACGCGCGAACATAAGAACGCAAAGAACGCGCGCAGAAACCCCGGAGCTGCCTTGGGGGAATTAGTGCGCTCGAACTTCGTCGCCTGCGCGGAAACCCCGGGGGTGCCTTGGATCCACGGCTGATCATTCATGAGGAGTCGGGTGAACGCTGGCGGTCGACCAGGGTGGTGGTATGGCAGGGGATGGGAATGGATGGACACATTCGAACGAAATGTGTGCCATCACATTTGAACCAACCGAGTTCAAGTTCAAGTTCAACTTGTGGCCGTGCCGATTCCAATAGAAAATTCAACCAACCAGAGTTGAACTGATACATCCTACATGTATCTTCATCCGGAAAACCCAGCCCAACTAAGAATAAACAATGATCCCTCCCTTCCTTCCTACCTTCCTTTCGCTCGCGCGCCCAGTTCGGACTCGGAGGCAGACACACGCTCCTCGTGATCCGCACTCCGTGGCCCGTCGGGCAGGTTTGCGGTTCGCGTACCGTTCCGTTCCCCTCGTGCGACACTGTGCACTGTACACTGTGATCCGGCGTCGATGCGTGAGACGCGCGCGCAGAGCGTGAACGTGATTAATCGACGATGATTAAGCTGATCAATAAAATATTCGGCCATGGCCCTGGCCCGTGGGTGTCTGCAGCGGACTGCAATATCATGAGTGAGGTACGCGCGGCATTGAGATTGCCAGGACACGTCCTGCCCATCCACTGCCAGTGTAGTGTCCCGCGTCCGATCACCCTCACCGCATTACGCATCCGGTCAGGTACTAACCCCTGGTTGCCTCCTCAGCGCCCAAAGAAACAGGAAAGTTCGCACGCCGTCAGCGCGTCTTCCCGCGGACTCGCATGCATGCATTGCTTCAATGCTTGATAGGTGGGTGATGATAGGCGAGAGGTGATCGGCAAGAGGTGAGGTGATGTCGGGCGCGCGGGCAGCGGGGATATCGGCGGTACCGCTGTCAGAGGGCACGGACCTACTGGGGGCGGCGCTGGGGCCGCTCTAGCTCCAGCTCCAGCGGCCAGACGCCAGCGGACGATACCTAATACATGACGGCGGGAGATCCGCGCTTGGACGGGAGATCAGCGATGGGGGTGGTACTGTCGGAGTGGAGTCGGGAGGTGTTAATTTGATAATTAACGGAGATGCAGTCTGCAGTCTGTTGTAGTGTCCACTTGACGCGCGGGCGGGATTTTCACGGGCGGATGCAGAGCCTGTTCGCCCCGCAGTTCACTTTACTTGGTAACTGGTTCTTGTTGCAGGCGGCACAAGACTACATACGAGTGCAGAGCGCGCAGCGCCGCGCGGAGAATCCCCGGACATGCAAGTACAGCCTGAGCGTTTTTCTCCCACCGTCGACTTGATGCGGGCTCCCACGGCTGACGGGTCGGGCGCAGGATCCGGACGCGGACGGGGCTCCCACGGGTGTCGAGCGTGCGGCGGAGCCACCGAGGAACTCCGAGCGCCTGCCATGTGCCGGCATCCTCATCATTAACGGCAGGCGGTCAGAGGCGCCCGACGGGATGCGGGGATTTGGCTGCTGAGTAACGTTCGCGGGATTGGATTGGCGCGGATTGAGTTATGGTGTTACGGTATTTGTTTCGATCAGGGTGGGCATGGGCAACAAGTGAGTGGGCGAGGGAGGGTGGGGGCAGTCATCTAGGGAGGGAGGAGCAGCGTATTTTGGTTTTGGGGGTGTTTCAGGTTGCGGCGCGGGAGGTATACTGTATACGAGTTCAGATACAGATGGATACAGATGGCTACAGACGAGGGAAAGAGGAAGAGGGCAGAGGAGGAGAGGGAGCCGGATTGGGCGGTGTGCGTCCGTGGGCTCTCGAGGTATACATAGCCCATACGTTGCCGCGCGTCCATCTGATAGAGATGGGAGACTGATAGTAAGTGGGTGCGACGCTGATGATGATGCGATGAGATGGGGGTGATATGCACTTATGAAGGGGTCGGCGATGGGGACGGGGATGGGGATGGGGAGATGAACGGCGGCATTGGTGGGATTGGTGGGGATGAGGGGGATGAACGGCGGGAATGGGGATGGGGGCGCCGCGAGGTGGGTCGAGGGAAGATTCGCGGGAGACGGGTGGTGGGGGACTCGGCGATGGGAGCGACGGTAGGCGTGTTCTTGCGTTGTTGAACTGATTTGGTGGGTGGGGCTTACTGTAGCAGGGACGGAGTGCGATTTGCGGACGGAATAGTGATATGATATGCCCATCTGCGCGTCTCCGACCCCGGGTGCTTACCTACATTCTAATAGACGGAGCGGGGTCGTACTGATGATGGAATTCGTAGAAAGGGTAGCGCCGAAAAGTAACGGAGCTATACTGACTTATTTAAGTTGCCTGAAGGGTTGAAGAGTCCCAACTGTCCAATCCTATAAGTACTAACCCCATACAAAGGCAGGGATGGATACATATCAGAATTTCAGAAAAGTCGTTCGACGGAACGTTATGTTACGGGTGTTATGTTATGTTATGTTGCGGCTGCCAATCCGCGTAGGCTAGGATGCCGTACGCGGACGGCTACGCGCAGCTTAAGCCGCGGCGGGCGATTAAGTCGGAGGATTACGCGCGGGTGCGAGTGGGGGTGGGGAAGCGCAGGTGCTCCGAGTCGGAGGGCGCCAGTCGACGAGGTGGGGGGTACTTATGTGTTGTATGGACGGTCGTCGAGGGGTGCCTGACAGTGAGTGAGGTGTGGAATGGGGACTAGGCAACGATCAGGCGGGCGTGGTGGAGGATCAGCGCAGCCCTGCGCTCGCGTGTACGCGGCCGTAATACGCGCGATGCGCCTTGATCCGGCGCGCCGTAAAGCGAATTCAGGAGTTGTGTAACGGCGCACACCGGATTGGCTATCTGTGGGGGTGCGTGGCGTGTTTGGCTGGGGGGCGGCGGACCGGCCGGCTGGACGTACGGACTGAAGTAAGGGAAGGCGGCTGGCGGGGGGGTAGGTAGCTCATCCGCGGGGGTTCTGTGACGTGGTGCCTATGTGGTAATGGCGGTGTCCGAGGAAGGGAGAGGGTGCAGGCAGGGAAGCTCAGCCACCAAGTCTGTTGGACGGTTTGCGGTGGGGCAAAACAGTTTAGCACTTGCGACGCCTTCCTCGCCGTGGGCAGGGTCGTGATCCCGATGGGGGTATACCCGATTAGGCAATTTCGGGCAAATACTGGGAGAGGGCGGGGGATTGCAGCGGGAGAGCGACATGGGTGGGAGGCTTGCTGGCAGGGCTCAGTAGGCCTGGCGGGGTAGAGGAGTTGGAGTGTCCCGCTTTGGCCGAGTTATTGCCGGGAACGTGGTGGGTTGTATACAGAGACCGATGATCGAGATCTGGTAAACCAGATCTTGCAAATATATGCCCGATCAGGGAGTGGGCACTACCACCGGGCACTATATATTCCCACCAGCTCGCATTATTCTGTCCTCCAACATGTCCGCCCTTGCTCAAGCTCTGGCTACCCTCCGTACCTCCCAGCCCAACATGCCCGCCCAGTGCACCTACCGTGTACCCGGCCCTCCCCGCCACGCGCCCGGCCACGCCCGCGCCCGCCTCCCCCGCGTCCTCCTCCTCCGTGCTCTCGTCCTCGCCGTCGTGCTCCAGTCTGTCCTCGAGCAGCACCCACAGCACCTGCAGCGACGCCAGCATCGCGTCCACCAGCAGCGCACCCCACCCCGCGCCCCGCCCCAACGAGCACCTCGCCGTCCTGCTGCCCAAGCAGCTGTGGAAGCCAGACTCGCACGCCGCCCACTGCGACAACTTTTACTGTCGCGTCCCCTTTGCCGTGTTTGAGCGCAGACATGTATGTCTTTGTCTTCTCTTCTCCTGCTTGTGCTCATCAACCTCCAGCACTGCCGCAAATGCGGTGGCGTCTTCTGCGCTCCCTGCACCGCGCGCACCACGTCTCTCCTCGACGCGTCCAACCTCGCCTTCCTCCACCCCCCGCGCAACACCCCCCTCGCCGCCTTCGAGTCCCCCGCATCCCCCATCATCACCGCCCGCGTCTGCGACGACTGCTTCGACCAGATCCACGGCGTCCGCTCCCCCGAGCTCCCCCCCGCCGCACCCCGCCGCGCAAACTCCCTCCTCAGCTCCCCCATCGCCCTCTGGACAAAGTCCCCGCGCCCCTCCGCCCCCTCGTCCCCCATCTCCGCGTCCCCCGAGACCGAGCCCCCATCACCCATGGTCCTCGCGCGCGCGCCCCTCCCTCACCTCCAACCTCTCGCGCACGCGCCCCAGCTCGCGCGCCCCGTCCCCGCGCCACTCCCCGCGCCCGCTCGGCCCCGAGCGCTCGTACGGCGAGCTCGACGCGTATCCCCTCAAGCGCGCCTCGCTCCTCTGCAAGGCCGCGGGCGGCGGGCGCTGGGAGCCCGCGCCCGAGGTTCCCGACCCCGGCACGCGCGTGCCCATCATCGGCGGCAAGGCGCCAGTACGAGATTGAGATGGAGCGCGAGGAGGCAGGAGGAGCGGCGGAGAAGGAGTAATCCTGTTATCAGGGACGGTGGTGCGTGCTATCCTCCCTTCCTTCCTTGTCTTGAACTCATTTCCTTGCTTGCAGACTTCCAATACCGTTTCCCCGCGCCCGAGCCGGAGCCGATCGTGCTGGAACGCGCGCCGCTCCACCTCTCGACCTTCTAGGCGCCCCCCCCCGCCGCCCTATCGTTATTGCTGTATATTCCGCCGTTATCCCTATTGCTCTTTATTATGCTCGCCCCATTGCCCCCATCCCCCATCCGCCCCATCCATGATCTTGCCCTGCCTGTCTGCCACACACTGTACTTCTAGCCACATCGTATCGTATACATGCCTTTACTCGCCTACCGTACCTGCATATTACCCCCTCCCGCCCGCACTAATACGCCCGCCCTTTCTTGCCTACATATTGTCGATACCCGACCTGCGTTACCCCTCCCGCCGTATATACTTAGGTGTCTGTTGTTTTTGTTGTAGCGTGTATTACTTTCGTATGAGTCGAGACGCTTTTTTGGTTGGTTGGTTGGTACCTTACCTTGGGATTCGTTATTGCCTTTGGATTTGTTACTGGGATTTGGTGTAGATGATGATTTCTTTTCCAAAATCAAAAATCATTAAATCGGTGCTCTCGGCGTGTGTGTGTGTGTCGATATCAATGTAAAGTACATAAGATTAAAGACTCAAGAGTGGCGATTGCCCACATGTAGGATCCGGAGTGCGGTCCCTGGATCCGATGCACTAGAATGGAATCGGAGCTTAAACTCGAACTCGAACTTGCAATGGACTGACTGCTTGAATGCAATTAATGTAGAGTCTGCATTTCGGGGCGGACGACGCGAGAATGCATATGGTGCAGGGTCTCGTGGGTGGGTTCTTGTGGGTCCGCCCGGGTGCTCGGTTGCTTGGTTGCCCGGTCGGTCGTGCGCAGTGCGGCTGCGGCGGGCTGTACTTACTACTACTAATATTTAGCTATGATTATGGAGCGGGCTGTACAGTGTACACCTACGCGCACCCATAGCCGCAGTGGAGGTGCGGTAACGAATACCCGGAGCCGGTGTCGGTGAATATTTAAGCTGCACACGACCGAGACCGAGACCGAGACCGAGACCGAGACCGACGTCGCGCGCGGTGTAACTATTAACACAGCGCAGCGGTATCGGCAGGCATTACAGCGGCAGCGGCACCTACTTAGTGGCAGAACCCGACCCGTCGACGCCGCGCGCCCCACCCCACCCGACCCCGAGGTCGTACGATCACTTCCACGCGACGTTCGCCGCCACGCGCCTCCGCCGCGGCCAATCGATTCATTTCATTTCAGTTCCGCGTCCTTCCGCGAATTCATGATCGCGTGCGGTGTTTCGGCCGCGTTTGACCCGCCACATGGACGGAGGCGGAGGCGGAGGCGGAGCGGAGGCAAATCGTGTTGAAACTGATCAAGTGGCCTAGGGGTTTAAATTTGTGAGGGAGGCGAGGCGGATTGGGAATGTTTATTGCTAGGTTGCGAAACGAAATGGAATGAAGGTTGCAGATCTGGAGTCAGACGGTGTAGGATGGGACTCGGAGCGCGACGAACATGGGGTTCTGTCTTGCTCCTTCTCTCGCCGAGTACTTAGGCAGAATGTATTTCAATTTGGAATTGGTTGGGAATTGAATATTGGGGATTTGTCGTGAGGAGACGTAGACGGCGGCGCGGATCTCCCGCTTCGCGAATTGCTTCGCGGCTTGGACTTGGCTGGGGAGGAATGATGTGTAAGTATTGTGGAGAGTTTGGGGGATTTAGGTTTGGAATCGGGGTTGAGGTGGTTGAGGCATTGTTGAGAGATTCGAGAATTCAAGTTGACTTGGAGGAATTGGAGTTGGGGAAGTACATGTACATGTGTATATTATTTTAGGGAGAAGGGATTCGAAGGCAGGAGGGAGGAAGATCAGCGAAGACCGACTTGAGCGGGAGGAATAAAATTACATGCGAGTCGGAGGCACGCGAGCCTCTCTCACTCTCACTCTCAGTCTAAGTGAAGCGAGCGGGCCGCAGACCGGGGCTGGGCGTCGGCGAACGCAACGGCAACGGTTGCAGCACGAGAAATTATTGCGCCCAGACCTTAGCGCCCACCTTAGCGAGGTTGCGGTTACGGGTGATCTGGGGTTCTTCGCGTTTCGCGCTGTTTCGCGTGGGCTTCGCGCAGATCTTGAATCTTCCCAAATCTCCAGGTACGCGATCTTGGCGTTGGCGCGCATCGCATCCCGAAGCGAAGCGCATCAAAGTAGGTATTCATGTGCGAGTGCAACTCGGTGCGAGTTGTATTCATGTGAGAGTTGTGTGGAGTGGTACTTGGTCGGAACTGGGCCATGGGGATGTTAGGGTAGGGAGGGTGATCTGGGCGCGTATGCACATAATTGAAGGGGAAATCGCTGAAATTGGTACCACCGTGAATATTCCTGTGTGGAGCTGGTTACTGGAGCAGAAGCGACGTCCGAGTCGGCGATGCGTTTCGCGACGCGCACCCATCGCTGAAATTGCCCTGCGTATTCATGTGCGAGTTCGTTCGCTGTGGGAATGGCATGTTGTGAGAGGTTACGATTAGGGGTGATGGGTTTCAGCGTCATGGGCGCGCGGTGGATTTCAGGGCGGTCAGTCAAGGCGCTTCAAGTTGGATCAGAGGCACTCGGGAGCCGGAGTCCGGAGCGTGGATCAGGGCGCGGGCGAGGCTGGGCGGGGTTGGCGGCCGCGGACGTGGATCCGGAGTCTGGGACGTAGAGTTGGTGGGATGTTGGATGGTGGGTTTGTGTCCGTGCCAAGGTTTGGCGACCACTAGAGATTCGAGTTCAAGTTGAGCTTGGGTCGAATGAGGACCTACAGGGACCAGGAGGTTCGTCTTCCTCAAGAGTGGCCTATACCTTGTTGATCTTAGAATCGTTGAAAGATATGTTGCGTTCAAGTTTCCAAAAAGTCTGTGTCTATTTGGACAACTCGCGCTTCATTTTACACCTGCATTTTCCCCCCTCATCTACTCACCATTACTTCTGCCAGTCCTGGGGGCATTGCGAGTTGAGTCGAAGCAAAGGTGGTGAACAACAGTTGCAAACAGCGCGTAACTTTTTTCACACCACAATTTTTTTGGGATCTCTGGATGCTGCGACTGGGCCGCCTGTGTGCCCGCCCGCTGCTCAGGAATGAGTTTCCCGTCTCTTGCTTGGCTAGAAATCCGCGGCTAGGCCCCGACGCTGCCCGGAATGTGGCCACGACGTCTACCTCCTCTGGCTCAAGAAAACCGCCGCCGCCGCCTGCAACGCGAGCAACCGCGACTTCGACGCCGGGACCCCTTGGAATGCGAACTCGGCCACCCGTGGAGGCGGTGAAGGTGCACGAGCCGAAGCAGCATAAGCACGGTCGCCTCACCCGCAAGGCCCGTGCACCCAGGCCCAAGAAATGGGTAAAGCCCCCACCGCGCCGCGCCCACGCCCGCACCGCAAACCGCACCCGCCTACGCCACCGCCGCATGGACGCAATCTACAACAACCCCCGCTTCCGCGTCGCCCGCTTCCGCCTCGGCTTCCACACCCTCCACCACGCAAATCCCCTGCGCCGGGGCCGCCGCGGCCGCCTCCCCTCGTGGCTGCGCGCCAAGTTCGAGGCCCACGGCGAGATACAGTCCCGCCGCAACCGCAAGCGCATGGGCCGCACCAAGATCGGGCTGGACCGCCCGCGCCGGTGGAACCCCCCCATCCCGGCGGGTATTCTGCCCGCGTACGACGAGGCCCTGCGCGTCATCCGTGTCGACGCGCGCCGTGTAAACAAGGAGGCGATAAAGCTGCGCCGTGAGGTGACGCGCGCGCACTGGAGGCTGAGTGGTGGTGTTGAGTTAGAGGCCGAGGAGAAGCGCGCGAAAGAGGCCGAGCTCGAGAAGATGCGCGCGAAGCTCGAGATTCTCGAGGTCCAAAGTGAGGTCAACCTCCCAGACGTGCGCTGGAGCGTCGCGAACGGCATGGGTGCGCGCATTCCTGTCTTTTTTTCTGTATATACTAAAAAATACTCAAGCCGACTTGTCGATCCCCTCGCACCGCCACCTGGTCGAGCAGCGCTGGCGCAAGGACGGCGAGCTCGACCTGCTCATGGAGCGTATCCACCAGATGGACGTCGTTCCCGACGTCCTCCCCGTGCTGCACCCGACGGTCGACCTGCACGTCACCGCCCGCCTCATGCCGGAGCACTTTGACAGCCTCATGCGCCGCAACACCTTCCAGCGCCGCGTCAACACGTTCAAGGAGGTCATTCCCGGCAACTACCTCACCCCCAAGCAGGTGCGGTGGCCTCATAACAAATTTTAGGCGGAAGCTGATGATTCCCAGACGCGCGTCCCGCCGAAACTCTACGCGAACGTCTTCCACACGGACGTGCGCCTGTACACGATGCTCATGGTCGACCCCGACGTTCCCGACGAGGAGAACCAGACCTTCTCAACCTTCCTCCACTGGCTCAAGTGCGCTTTCCTCTCTCTCCCGCGCCCTCTACCTATACTCACATTTCCGCAGGCCCAACATCCCCCTCTCCGCGACCCACGCCGGCCGCATCCCCCTCCTCAACACGCACACGCCCTACATCCCGCCGCACCCGCAGCAGGGCACGCCCTACCACCGCTACGTCGTACTCCTTCTCCCGCAGCCGCCCCTCGTCGGCCACCGCTACACGCGCAACACCGAGGCGCTCCTCACCGCTCAACAAGCGCGTCCTCACGCAGAGCCTACGCGACCGCGCCGCGGCCGACGCCGCTGCGGGCGCTGCCGTCGAGCTCGCCTGTGCGCGGGCGCATTGCGCGCCATGCGCCGCGCCCCACGCACCCCAACGCGGCGCTCCCGCATCCCCGCGTCCGGGGAGGACCCCCTCGCGCACGTCGTGACGCTCTCGCAGCGCCTCGGGATGCCTGTAGGTGCCGCTCAAGCAGCGCTACGGGTTCGACGTGCGCGCGTTTGCGAAGCAGTGGGGGCTCAACGGTGCGGTGGGCGGGGGCGTGCATATGTGGCGCGAGGTGTGGGACGAGTATGTCGGCGCGGTGTATCGGTATGATCTGCGTGAGTGCTCTTTCTGCCTTTTGGTTTTGTCTTTCGGGCTGCCTTCCTTCTTTTTTTCTTGTTTTCGTGTTCTTTATTCGATTCTGACGCGCGCGCCCATAGACAAAGCGCAGCCCGTGTACGGGCGCCCGCCGCGCTTCGATCCGCAGCGCACGACGCATGAGGCGCCAACGCGCCAGAAGTACCGCGCCTACGCATAGATTCGCGTGTGTATGTACGGCGCAAAGAAAAGAAAAGAAAATACTAATGGGATTGACGATTGATTGCATTTTTTGGATTAATTGAGGAGAATTGGAAATTACATTCAGGCGCGTGCGACGCGTCGTGCATGTATTCTTGTCTTCGACGCGTCCGTTCCATTCATCCGTTCATTCATTCATTCATTCACGCGTCACGGGGATCACCGTGGGGCCGTCCGTTCGTCTGTTCACAGTGTCTGTCTGTTAGGCTGCACGAAGCACGGAATGGAAGGCGTTCTGCGACGTTCTTGTCCTTGCCATCGCGCGAGTCCGTGGAGTCGGCGATCGTCCGTCGTCTTTACCCATCGCGCCGTCTCTTTGCTTGCCGGCACGCCCTGTCTTACTTTGCGTGCCGTCCCCGCACAGGCGCCACCCGCCGTCCGCACAATGCCCTCCGCTGCGCTAGCGCTCAGTATAGGCATGACACCGTGCCCTCTTCTCCTCCTCGGGCTCATTATGGGCATACCCGGGCGAGCGGAAATGAGATCGGATGTGTGCGTGTCCCTACATGCTATCCGATGCGTCCAATGTCTCGCTATCATCGATGCCATGTAGCTGTTGTGGCCAATTGCGCGGAACTGCTGTTGTGCTGTACTTTACTTGTCCGACTGCCATCTTGGGCGCAGCGAGCAACTGCCATCCTGATTCTGAATCTTGGGTTGCGCGGCGACGAAGTGGCATTCTGAGCACGGCGACAAAGTGCGCCCGTGTTCATTGTGCGACGGATCTATGCACGGTAGGTGCTATCATGTCGGGACGATGCTAATAGGTCGGTATCGTGTGTTAATAGGTTGGTATCATGTCAATGCGACTCGAACGCTATCAGCACCTATAGAACGCGATATATCAAAGAGGATGCGATGTATCAGGAGGATGCGATGCATAACTGTTCATATCAAGGAGGCCGCGATGTATCAGCCCCAGCGCGGACGGACATTGGATTGTGGCGCCGCAGGCTGGGAACGCGCATCCGAGTCTGGGGTGCGCACCATACGGTCCACGGGGTGTCCCGTCAGCGGGGTATTCCACGCCATCTCCCATCCAATGATCCATCTCCCATCGGCCTCGAGGCAGCCCCCGCGATGGGCGCGCGCGAGGGCCTATGGGGGGCCAGCCCAGCGAGATCCGGAGGCACTCCGTGACGCAATGTCGGCGATTATAATAGGCAGCCTGATGGACGCACGCGCGCTCCGATGTCGTCGAGGATCTCTTTATTGCTGCTTTGGGCATGCGGTTCGCAGGCGCGCGATTAAAATAAAATAAGATGGACTTGTAGTTTGGCGTCTGCGGATAGAGCCGGCGCGGGTGATTGCGCCTCGGAGCGTCGCGGGCGCTGCGCGGGGGTACCCCGGCGTAGCCTGCTCACCCGACCAAGGCCGACTCCAATTTAGATTTAAGCAGTCTCCAAAGAACTTGGACTAGGAGACGCGTGCGGGCCGACGAAGGCAAAATAGACTCGGACTCGAGCATTTTCCGCATCCGGGACATGCCAGTCCTCGTCCTCGGAGATACTCTCCAGTGCGGGGAATCATGTATAAATATCGAATCAGACGCGGGCGGTGCGGGGAAAGGATGGGCAGTGCTTAATCGAGATAGGTCGGTGTCAGTGTTCCTGACAGCTCTGTCCTCGGGCGATTGTTAGGATGCCACTGGCGCAGCGCGGATGCTCTAATCAAAAGAAGACAGCGGAGAAGTCAATAGCCACATACGAGGACCTCGGATATAGGCATGTCCACACCATCGCTCGCCCACAGAATCGGGTTGGCCCAGGCATCGGGCAAGGGAGAAGCTCGCGGTGTTGGCAGGGTGACCGTGTTGATTCAGAGAATTGAAAGAAGCAGGGACGAGATTCTCTGCTGATTTCAAAACTCGGTTTACGTATTGCGGGACCGCGAAGTTCTTCGGCGTCTAAAGGAGGTGTTTTGCTAACCAAAAGGCGCGAGGTACCGTCCGCGGGGTTAAATTTGGAGAAGGAGGCGTTAATCCCTCAGAGAGCGGCACGCGCCCCAATTGGCGGGCCCGCACGATCGTTAACAAAACGGGGTTGGCAGACCACAGTAAATGGAGAAGCTCAACATGGCCAGGGCGTCGTGGAAATTTCTGGAAGATGTCAGGAGAGCCAAAAGAATGGGGAGGATAACTGCCTGGACAAGTGAGGCTCGATCTGACGCGTTCGAATTGCCGGAGAGTACAGAACGTCCATCCAACTGCCCGCCGAGTGTACTCTCGTGTGGGATGAACTTGAAAGATAATTACAACACCGTATCTGGCTGAATGTCCCCAGTCCACCGCCAATACCGCTCCATAACGCCCAAAATCATACCGTAGCCCACCTCGTCGATCACCTCGTAGTCAATATCGTTTGGCGTCTCTACGCCATCGACGTCAGAATCGCGGCCCGACATTTCTTCGTTACATGTATCTGTCGTGCCGGCTATGCACCCGAAGTCCTGAGACGTGCGGCAGCGGCTGAGGATCCGCGAAAGGGCATCGCCTATCTTGGGCTCAGAAACCGCCCCATCAGCGGGCAGCGTCGATCCCAACGTCGAACAGTCTTTTCGTGGAGCGAGCAGAATATGCAGGGCCGTACACTGATACCAGAGCGCGTCGTTCCGCACGAGCGCGTGCACGCGACTGTCGTGCGTCCAGGGCTGTCGAACGCTGTCCGTCGTCCTAGAGGGGAAGAGGCTTTCCAGTTGTTGCAGCGCAGTGAGGGAAAGGGTGCCGCGCAGGTTGACTTCGTAGCCAGATGGAGCTGACACCAGGGGTGAGAATGCACATTGGAACAGGTGTAACACGTCGGGGCGGAGGTCGACGGGGAGTACTGCCGGCGGCGTTGGCGCAAGGAGGGACGTCAGATAGCGGCTGGAAAGAGGGGCGAAAGATTCCAATATAGGGTGGAATATGAGCGTAATTAACGAGTCCAAGAGTTTGTTCAGGAGAGAAGATACAGTGGGGGGCTGGTTCTGTTTGGGCTTGCGCAATAAGAACGGAAGAGAAGATGATACAAGATGATGCACGACAACTGCAAACGTCTGCAGGTTCGCGGCTTGGGAGGGAACGGTGATTTCTGGAGAAGACAAAATAGGTTGGAGGACGGTCGCGAGCGCGGTGAGAGCGCGGGTTGTGGTCGACAATAGAAGTGACCGCTGTGAAGCCGTCACTGGGGTTGAAGAAGAGGTAAGCGCGCAAGTAAGTTGTTGAAACGCGGAAAAGGTCGAGAACAGCGAGTCCGAGGACGGCAGGGCGGCAAAGTCCAGTCCTATGAAAGTTGAAGCCAAATTCTGAGCTCAGTGATCAAATAAGACACACGGCCATCCAAATCTTCCAGCACAGTTTCGAGGTCAACGCGGGCGGGAGCATCGGTGCGCTTTTCAGTTGGTTTCTTTTTTGGCTTGCGCTTCGGGGGTTGACTACCGCTGGTCGCAATTTCGATAGAAGGAGCAGCAAGGGCAGCGAGTGTTTCTGCACCGCCGAATATTGAACCGGTTGGTGATCCTCAGCAAAATCGACGTACTGATCTGTTCAGCCTCGTATTTTGCTTTCAGCCCAGCGAGATCCTTCTCCAACGCCAGAGCGTGGGTTTTCCATGATCCGTCAGTCGTCGGCGCAGTTGGCGTCGATGGTGGGAATACAGAGCGTAGTTCCAGGACGTAGGCTGACAGATAAAGTTGGAAGAAGCGAGAGAAAAAAGTTGAATCTCACCCGCGCAAGATTGGCCCGTTGGTTTGAATTTCAGTACCGTCAACGCCTGACGCCATTAGCTTTCAGGTGGTTCAGGTTACGATACACGCACTATTGCAATCCGTAGTCGGTCGGCTTCGGAACCTGGAAGGCTGGCCATGAACGCAAAAAGGGAAAGCTCCTCCGGCAGTCGGACTCGGCTGATCCGAACATTTGTCAAACAACATGCAACAAGAACGGTTCAACCCGAACCCCCATGTCGAAATGAAGGCGCTCGAATTCTATAGCGGCATTGGTGCGTGCCCCACATATTCTCGTGAATTTTCTCAGACAGCTATAGGGGGTCTGCATCTCGCGCTATCCCGTAGCAAGGCGCCGGTTTCCATCACACATGCGTTTGACTGGGACCAAAACGCATGTGAAGTCTACACTGCGAATTTTGGTCCAGGAATCGCTAAAAAGGTCCTTTATCCCACTTAAAGCTTCTGAGCGTCCTTTAACTCACGAAACAGACGGATATATCAACCTTGACCGCCTCGTATCTAGTGTCACTCCATGCATCTCTATGGCTGCTGTCGCCCGCCTGTCAGCCATACACTGTGTGCTCAACCCATCTGCCAAAGGTGAATTGGATCCACGGGCAAAGTCTTTTCTGCACCTTGTGCAGACAGTCCTTCCCGAACTTGCCCGGGAGAATGCCCACCCTACCCATTTTTTCGTCGAGAATGTCGGAGGCTTCGAGGTACATTCTGCCGCACAATTTCTCCAGAACCTGTCTCAAATCTCTGACAGACCTCTAGCACCCGCCAGATTCTGGTTTCGACCCTGAGAGGCCTTGGATACACCACCGCCGAATTTTTACTCACGCCACTGCAGTTTGGAATCCCAAATTCCCGCCTCCGCTATTACCTTCTCGCCAAAAGATCCCCATTTTCTTTCCGATCCCCTCAAAATTGAGATGGGGAGACCCTGTGGTATATTCCTGGCCATGGAGACGAATCATGGGTAGATCGTCGGCTCCCAGTTGACCCCGATTCCGACTCGGCCGATATTCACGGCACTGATGTCGATGAGATCAGAAATTATCTTGATTCTGAGCCCGTCGAAGGGTGTGGAATCCCCGACAAGATATTATATAAATGGGGGCGGTTGTTTGACATCGTTTTTCCGTCTTCTCGACGGACGTGCTGCTTTACGCGCGGTACGACCTCTCCTCCGTAATCCCTTTTCCATCTTTGTTTACGGATTATACAGGCTACACGCACCTGGTAGAGCGATCTGGATCCATCCTGCAGCTGAATGAGGAACAAGATGTGGGCTATGCCCTTCTTGGCCGGTATTTTGACTCACATCTCACAGACAGAAACGGTCTTTGACGGATTTCTTCAATCACAACTCTCTTCCACTTCCGCCGATGCGGCTCATGCAGTGCGGACTCTGGACCCGCTAAGACTGCGATACTTTTCCCCTGAGGAGTTACTGCGACTATTTCACTTCAACCCGCCTCCCCCTTCTGGCGATCCACCCCAACATTCATTTATATGGCCCCCCGGTATCTCACGGAAGACCAAGTATCGTCTGATTGGAAATAGCGTCAATGTTACAGTCGTTCAAAAGCTCATCGGTTATCTCTTCGAGGAGCCGGTGTAGATTCCGACCGTGGCTTCAATCTTGCGGTCTTTTAATATGCTCACGCGACACTGGCGTACGACTCTTCGACGTTCTACTAGTAGAAGTTCCAGGAATAATCTTTCCAGACAAGAATCGCGTGTATTTCGAGACGGATAATGCACGGGTACACGCAATGTGAATGTATGTTGAAAGTGCCTGTCATACCGCTATTACGGCGGACGCATATATTTCACTAATTCTTAATTTCTCGTTGTTGGTCTCGGTCATGGCTGGATCGTGTTGCGGCAAGGCCTCATACGCCGGCGGCGAGCATATCGGTGCAAAAACGTTGATGGCGACACCGTTTATTTGGGAGTTCCGGATGCGTTTGCATCGGAGGATCGCAAAGATCCCAATGGCTCCAATGAATAGCAATATGACTTGGGTATGGTTGAGCTTTTTATTCTCCAAAAATCGCTCGCGATACTCACGAATTCTACAGACAAGCCCAGCGATAGCTGCGATGGAGAGACTAATACCTACATGCTTGGCATCTTCATCCATATATTTGGACGCTCCAAAACAATGCACTGTGTTACAAACCTAGTCTCGGCGAACTTGTCTATGTTACAGCGATAAAATATACAGTAAGGGTAAAATATGTGTATCTGCACAGAGGGCGTGCTAAACCATTATGCCAGTGGATCCAGACATCCCGCCAATTCCTGTAGTGGACGTGACCATCATGCTGTTCTGGTTTTGTATGTTGGCTTGCTCCATTGTTCGATTATGGTGCCCCAATGCCAGATTATCCAGACTATAATGCGGCATCGGCGCATACGCCGGCGAAGGGTATGTGGGTGCAACCATGTTCATTCCGGTAGCGTTGGCTTGGGCATTCTGAACATACGATCTCTGAGATTTGCGCATGCGCCTGCATCGGACGATCGCAAAGATGATGCGCGCAACAGATAATAGGATGACTTTGAATATGATTCAGCTCTTTATCCTCGGAAAACCGGGAGGAATACTCACTAACTCCAACGACAATAGCGGCAATGACTCCTACCGAAATCGCCCCGCCATCACTTGTACATGCATCCCTAATTGGGCCTTGAGTCAGAACTGCCAGCTGAAAATATAATAGACTTCGTACTTTATGCATACTCTGATTGCAAGAGCATTCGGGAGGCACCAAAGAGCGAAAAGGTAGAGTGTTGCTCTGGTAGGTGTGGATACGCGATGTATCATAGTGGGGTGAAAATGCACGTAACTCGACATTCGTCGGCCCTTTAAATGTCGAAGGTTTCGGGGCTGTGCTGTTAACAGCTTTTGAAACGGTATCAGTGCGGAGGCGGTCCGGAGTCGAGCTCCACAGCTTCGGCAATTGCATACCACTTTTCAATACAGCTTGTTAGCGAGTGATGAAAAATCGATTTCTCTATACCATGTCTTGCGTCGTTTTGATTGTGGAGCTACGAAATATGCGCGAGTGGAGCTTATTTTCTCTCATCGTGTTGATTACGTGGGGCCTCAAATTTTTGATGCAAAACGTTTTTCACCAGATGCTAATAAGCTCTAATTCACTTAATTTTTTAGGAAGATAGTAGGCCCAGGATGCGTTGTGGTTTTGGTCGAGTTTAGAGGTGATTCTGAGAGAAGCAAAACCAAACTACTCGTCCGCCGTCCATATTAGGCAATTTCTGCCAACCAGCTGATTTCGTTCAGATCGCGCCAAGATTTTACCAAAGTTCAGCCAAGCCAGTATCAAAATCAAAGCCCGGGGAATCTTACATAAGCTACACAGAAAAAGAACCAAAGCTTACAATATGGCAATGGCGTTATCTTTGAACGTTAGGTTTTCCCCTGTTGGTTTGGGCCATTACTTGATCCCGGTCCTCCAATGTAGCATACGCCGGCGCCGGGCCGAGTGATTGCGGGCGTTCATCTGGAAATTCCGGATGCATTGGTATCGGAGGATATGAGAGTATAAAGATTGCAGTGGCTCTGATAGCATACGACGTGACTGTGATTGAGCTTTCATACTGAAAGAATCGGAGGACACCCCAAGCTCCAAGGATAATACGGACGATAGCTGCCACCGGGAGAGCCTCACGATGTTCCGGAAAGCTTGTACATGAAGCGCTAACGGGGCTTGAGTAAAAAAAAACTGCCAGCGCGGGGGATAGAAAATCACGCATATGGTTTGATAGCTTGTATGCAAGAACGTTAGGGAGGGAGCAAAGAGCGAAAAGCCAAATTGACGCTCTGCTGGGTGCAAATATATGAGGAGTCATCCGTTTGGGGTGTGAGATACCAGGATATTGAACTGGAATTGACCCAGAAATCTAAATGTTGAAAGGTGCCGCGGCGGTGCTGACAAAGCTGTTGGAACAGTTTCAATCAGCCGGAAGTCGACGGCTTCGGCGATGCCTGGATTACATGGCAATTCGCGTGTCAGGGATGGAGAAGCATAAGCGAAGGCAGAAACACTACGGCAAGAAGGAGTTGTTCGTATGAACGCTCCCTTTTGGCGAGTTCAGTCTCACTGTATGAACACATGTAATACTTTTTTGAGCAGTCGAGTCTGTCCAAGCTGAATCTAGGATGGCAGGAAGAAAACATATCGTCGGCTGAACTAAAGTGCCCATCCGGCACGATCCTTATGCGTACGCTCAAGCTGCCAATTTGGAAAATTCCTCCCCAGGAGCAAGCTGCAGGTGCGGCAGGTCCCCAGGGCTAAAGAAAATGACCCGAAGAGCGGAAAATGCTACAAAAGGCGACGCATATTAGCCAATCTCAAATACCGAACTTGGGGTAGCATTTCCGGTGGACCTGGACCTTGCGACAAATCCAGGGCGGACGTAGCCATCTTTCTGCTTTGTACAGTTAGTCTCAACACAGATTGAACCTAATTATGGTGTTCTAATGCATGCTCTACTGCGTAGTTATGATGCGCCATTGCCTGGTTATGGTGCTCAATTGCCTGGTTGTGGTGCTCAATTGCCTGCTCAAGGAGTCCCTGATTATCCCACAGTTCATGGTCACGCAGGTCGTCATCACCGAGTTGGATATGCTCGGGTTGTTGAAAACAGGACGATATTATGACTTGTTCGATAAGTCAAGTTTCAAACACAAGAAAGAACTGCGCAATGCTTACTGATTCCGCAGAAAATAGCAAACATTGCTACTATTTTGAAAACCTCATTATAGTCAGGACCGTGTGTGCATACACCACTGAACGTGGTCGGTGAGAAAGCTGAGAGAGAAAATAAGTTAAGATCACCTACTTGATGCACGGTGTGTACGCCCAAGCACCCGGGAGGAACCAGAGAGTGACAAGATAGCCTGTTACTCTATTGGGTGTAAGTCTGTGTGTTGTCATAGTACACGATGAAGGAGTGAAGGAGAAAGACATTCGACAGGCACAGTTAATATGGAAAGCTCTAGGGCTATGTTGGCGGCAGTCGTTGATTCGATGCCGCGTTCCACAGCCTATTCGATGATCAATACCTCCATATATGCTTGTTCGAGCCAGGTCATAGAATTCAAGACACGATTGACAGGTCTATTCCCCACCTCCTTGCCGCCGAGAGGATCCGTAATGTGGGATTTGAGTTAACCGAATACGACACTTGAATTCTATTGAAACTTTTTAGTAAAAATAGAGATATAATCGCGGTGCACCGGTCCTAGCCCAGTCATTGGCTTGGGGCCGTACACTCTTGTCGTGTACCACCCGCACAGGAATAGAGAACTCGAAGGAAGGTGATACGGGAAGGAGGGTAAACCAGCAGGAGTTTGGGCTAACTAAACAGGACGGGTCTGCACTCTGGAATGAGCTGGAATGTTGTTGATCCGACGATTCAAGTTCAATGGAACGCCTAGTGTGTTCCAGGCAAGTCGAAGTCAATCTCATTTCATTTAGCTAGACCTTAGCAATCGGTTTTCAATGTTCAGCCGCAGCGCAGAAAATTCGGTTGAAGGAGCAATGAAGGAGGTGAAGGAAAGAATCACTGCACGTGGACGGCGGTGACAAGTTTACTTCGTCGACCACTCTTGGACCACTCGCGCCAGCTCGCCACTGGCAGTCATGGCACTTGTATAACGTGAAAAGGTTTTACTTGTGAGGTGCAGTAAACCTCCAAGTCCTTAATCTCTGCGATGATCCCGCTCGTGGAACTTTGTCTACCGCGTAGACAGATTGCGGCAATCTGGCCCGGGGTGTGCTGGGGTGTGTTGTGGCACCTAAGTGACCGCCGAAACCATTACGTCAGGACCACTTAGGTAGGTTCTTTTGTAGTGCGAAAACCTACCTAAGTGGTCTGATTAGCATCGGAGGGGAGGGCGGCCGGTGCTTCTATTATGTCATGTTTTCCTTATAGGGTGAAAATGCCATGCGCGTGAATCCCGGCATCTCCCTTCATCTTCCTACCACCGGTGGTATTGGTGGCGAAGGCCTCTGTTGCCGGCCATACCTCCGGTGGGTCCATCGGCCCAATCCTGCTACCAAAATTAGCAGTATCAAGATAACAAATCCTGGAGTGTCTTTCATCAACATGCATGAATTTATCATCAGCTGAATCACAAATATTGTCAGGCTGAAGGCCTTCTATTTAGAGATTGGGGTCCTGCAAAATGAATGCCCATGCATCCAGTCATGATAGGGGAGCATTGGAGCATTCTGAATGTAGAATCCGGAATCTAAGGGCGGGGAATATATTTGTGTGGCTTGTCTGGTGTGTCCAATCTGTTAGAAGGCCTCCAATTTTTGTCTTGCTTTACTGTAAAAATAAAATCTCCATGAATCTGGCTGTTCAAGAATCATAACCTACCTAAGTGGTCCTGACGTAATGGTTTCGGCGGTCACTTAGGTGTGTTGTGGACATTCTTGGGCCTCCCGTAAGCAATTCACGATGGCGAACGGAGTCGTGCGCGAATCGTTGAACGCCATGACATGTACGCAAGCACCAGGTCCCTGAAAGCAATTGGTGCTGGCAGCAGTTTCGACATCTCAGACTCGGCACTTTCCCCTGAGGATGTTGCTGAGCATCTCTGCCACTCGCAAACGGACACAAGATGCGTGAATTGAGCTGGAGGCAAGCCAGTTATCCATGGTCCTTCAAGACAATAGCCAGTGCCGCCGACAAGACTTTCGGTACGCGTCATGAATTCTAGCGGTGCCGTAACCCCCTCCTCTGCCTTCCTCGTCGCCGTCAGGCTATGGGCCAGTACTTCGTGCTACAAAGTGTAAGCGTTTCCTTGAACGATTGTCCAAGTCTACCCCATCTCACACCTTTCTTCTAGTGCCGATTTAGAATATCCCGTCCCTCCCTTCGCAATGAGTCAGAGCGCACCGCGCCACGCAGATCCATATTCCGCCCTGGCAGTGGCGGGCCATGCTGGAGGTTCCGTCAAATCCACAATCTCGCATCCTACGCTCGAGCGGCAAAACAGTGGGATGCCACTCTAGATTGCGGGACACAGTACATCGGGGTGGGGGGCATATATAAAGATAAGGACGTATACGTAAAAAGGGGGAAAGATAGGGAAGAGGAATAAACACAAAAGAAGTTTTTAAAAACTACATAATAGAAGTAAGGTATATAAGATAAAAAACATCACAGCAAGCGGAAGGGAGGAGAGAGGACCGAAATGATGGTATGTACCTATGATCCGTGGAGGTGCGTATACTTGCGTACCAGAGCTAGTGCGTGTGGAAGAGGAGAGAGGAGAAAGAAAAGGAGCGACTCGAGGAAGGAATCCCGGTGGAACAGCGAGGGGCCTCACGGGCGCCGGCGGCTGCCGCGCCCGCCGCGCGAGTTCTCGAATCGCTCGCGGATGTCGGCGTACCCCGTGCGGTCAACGCGATGGATGTAGTAGGTGCCGCCGCTGTTGCCCCACGACACGCTGCCCGAATGATACGGGCGCTCTGATATCGTCGACCTGTAAGGAGGGAGGGCGGGTCAGTGGGCGGAGAACGTAGGGGGAGGGAGACACAAACGTTACGCTCGGTGACACGAGCATTCAGCGATGGAACGAAAAGGGGCTAATGAAACGACATAGGCGCCTTCTTTCAAGTCAAGGAATTTCGGCCGAAGCTGCTTATAGGAGGGAACGAGTATACGAAACGACTCACGGCTCTGCTCGAAAACCTTGTTATCGACCACATCAGCAAACCCTGGGGATGCTGGGCAGCCCTATGTAGCACTATGGTAGTGCTACGTAGTGCTGTAGTGCCGTAGTAAGGGTTACCCTATTTGTAGCACCGCGTAGTGCCGTGTAGTAACCCCCCTGCTGTGTAGTGCCGTGTAGTGGTCACACGCAGTACTCCGTAGGGTTAGGGTTTGCTGTGTAGCGCCGTGTAGTGCCGTGTAGTGATCCTGTTTAGGGTTAGGGTTTGCTCTGCAGTGCTCTGTAGTGCTTCGTAGTGCTCCATAGTGAACTGCTTATAGTAATTGTATTATCTCACATACTTCAAATCTCTCATTTTCAACATTCAAATCTAATACATTTTTGCTACAACAACAAACATAATGTACCTACAACACACGCCGTCGTCATCTCAAGGTCCAATTCCACTCTGATGGCATCTCGAGCACCTGTTCAAATAACTCAAAATGCGCCTAGGCAGCCGAAATGTTACTTACCGTTTCCAGCTGCACGCTTACGTAGAACATAAAGAAATAGTCTCGTTGCTGAACGCACTGGCCTGTACAGCGTCAGCTCAAGGTACCATCTGCATATTGAACACTGACCTTACTCAACCTGGGACGGCGGCACTTGCGCATTCCGCAACGTCGTTCGGTGTGTGATCGTCGAGTGCGTGCTCACTGCTCCACGCGGAGGAGCGCAGACACGGCGCGGGAGTCACCTGCGGCCAAAACGCGGAGACCGCTGGACCCTGTGGTGCGCGCGGCGCAGATGTCGCTGGCGGATGTGGTGCACAAGGTGCGCGAGAAGGAGGGGGTGTGGTTTGACGGGGTGAACTGGCGCGCGGATGCGGAGCGGGACCGACCATGAGGGTGCATGCGAGGGTGGAGATGGGAGGATGGGCGGGGAGGGGGAGAGAAGGCACCGCAGGGCGAGGAGCAATGACTCGTCGGAGGGGACGTCGCATACGAGCGACACGAGCCCGGTGCTGTCAGCGTCGATGCTGTGGACAACGCTGAGCTCGCCGTCGCTAAGCAAGGAGCGCGAAGACGACGACGCGCGGCAGCCGACGATCGCGGTGATGCCTGTCATGGATCCACTGTGGCTGCTGCGCCCCACTCCCTACGTGCCCGCGATGATCGCGCACCTGCCGCCTGCAGCGACACCCGCCGCGCTCCCGCTCCCTCTCGTGCGCTTCGTCGCTGCGCCCCTGCGCTTCCCCGCGCCGCCGCTCGCCGACGTAGGCGTCATCGGCGACGCCGTCCCCGTGCCCGCTATGGCAGTCGTCGTGGAAGTGGTGGTGGTGGAGGGCGGGCCGCCCATAGACGCGTGCAGGCTGGTGAGCTCGCGCATCATCGCCTCGTTGAGATCTGCCTTGTCCGCATGTACGGTCTGCACGTGCTGCCGCAGGCTGTCGAGGCGCGAGAACTGCGGGATCGAGGATTAGTACATCGCAGGGAATATCGGACATGGGACAAGGGATATCGGACGCGAGGAGGGAGTAGATGTGGGAGATGCGAGTAGGGGCGGGGAGAGAGCGATGGGCGAGTGAGGAGGGAGGCAGGTAGGGAGTGGAGGGTGGAATGGAGGGGAGGAAGGCGAAGCGCGCGATGGGCGGCAGGGAGTAGGGAGGGAAGGGAGGAGGGCCGGCGTGGTGTCGCGTGGGAATTGGCGAAGGGAAGGAGGAGGAGTGTAGGGAAGGGCGGGAGTAGCACGGATGGATTTGAATTGGGCGGGAAGACTAGGGTACGGGAGGAGTAGGCGCGAGGAAAGACTGCGTGGCGTAAACCACTAGCTTAAGGGCGGGGTTTGAATACAAATAAACTGAATCATGGCAACGCACCGAATATGGCGGGCGAGGTGCTCGCTGCGGCTAAAAACCATCCTGCACTCCCCAAACCTACGGCACTGGAACGTCTTAGCCAGCGCAGGGCGGTAGCACTTCCCCACCCCCGCCCCCGCCGCGACGGCGCCGTGAGCCCGAGATTCTATGGCAGAAAAGACCCAGGGCGTCGTGCGCAGGAGGCATATTCAAGATGTAAGTCAGGGCTGGGAGCACAGGCTGGTGCGTACTTACCACTACTCGTGCACGCAACAACGATTGGAGGGTAACAGCTGCGGCGGGAAAGGGGGTCGTCAGTGAGATAACTGAAAGAGACTTTCATCACGCACCAGTTCTACGATCCCAAGCGCGACACGTAACTTGCGGCTTGTGGAATGGCTCGTGGCGGCAACAAAAGAGCTCCAATGTCGGCGGCACGGGAAATCGAAGCGGGCGATAAGACGCCGGACCACCACCAGATGAAATGCCGCTCAGCAGCATGACAGAGCACGACATGCGGGGTGCGAAGTTGAGGGGTGATTTCCGTTTGGCAACTACGCGCCAGACGAATGCGGAAAGGCGATGGTGGTCGAAGAGAAAGAAAACGAACCACGACCAAATATTTGGACTGTTCTGTCATCACGTGAAAATTTGCCTCGAAATTTCCCACAAAGTCCTTCGTCTCCCTTTATTTCGCCTGCTCGCGCCCGCGCCCTCGTTTTCTTCTCCTCGCTGCGCTGTTGGCTAGGAGAAGACATCGGCCCTGGTCTCCTCGGACGTGTCAACGCCCCCGGTGATCCCATCGACGGCAAGGGCCCCATTGAGGCCGCTGAGCATCGCCGCGCCTCCCTCAAGGCCACCAGCATTCTCCCCCGTTGCTCCGTCAATCAGCCCATGATGACTCATCTCAAGCCCATCGACGCCATGGTCATCAGCCATGGCCAGCATGAGCTTATCATCGGTGACCGGCAGACTGGCAAGATCGCTGTCACGGTCGACACTATCCTTGACCAGAAGCGCTGGAATGCCGGCCAGGCCGAGACCAACATCCTCTACTGTGTCTACGTCGCCATCGGCCAGAAGCATTCCACCGTTGCCCAGCTCGTCAAGACCCTCAAGGAGAACGACGTGATGAACATCACCATCCCCCCGGAAATTGTATTTTATTCTTGGAAGTCCGCGAGCTGGCGTTGACTATGGTATGTGTTCATTACTCCCAATTGATACCGTGCCAACTAGACGTCCCGCAGATAATCCTCGTCGGTATTCCCGAGTGCACGTAGCACCGCCGCGAAACTTTGACACCATGTTTCGCGTTCCCATGAGCAAAGTCGCGGATACGAGGTATGTTCCATTCCTGCGCACTTTTCATCATGCTCACCTCTACCTAGTACCCACCAGCACACTCAATGTCCCCGAGTCGCAGTGACACCGCCAAACACCTCGACTCGATTTTTCGCGGTTCTGCGAACAAGGCTACACGCCATGTCCAATGCACGCATGCCGCCGACACACCCCAGCACCCCAAGAAAATTCCAATTAAATTTTTGGTGTTCCCGCAAGCGGGGTGACACACTCTAGGTGCGCGGCATGCTGTTGTGTAGTCTAACTCATGCTGATACGCTATTCACAGCCCCCGATGCGTCCCAGGTGCACGCTAAGTACCTTATAGCCTTCCCATGTGTCACCCTTCAATGCCGACGCGCCCCAGCACCCCAGCAAATTTGACCTCGATTTTCGGACGCCCCGCGAGCGGAGGTACGCGCTCGAGGTGCGTTCTATCGTCGTGTTGAATGCACGCGATGCTGACGCGCCCCAGAGGCGCGCTCACATCACTCAGGGCGCCCCCCAACATTTTAATTTAATTTCTGGCATTCCCGCGAGCTGGAGTGCACATTCGAAGTGCGCATCATGCTATTGTACACTCCAACTGATGCTTACACACTATATGCAGCTCTTGACGCGTCCCAGGCGCGCGCTAGACACCTTACAGCCCTCCCACACGTCCAAGCCCTGCCGGCAATTCCGACTCGATTTTTGAACGTCCCGCAAGCGAGGGTACACACTCGAGGGGTGTTCTATTGTTGTGGTGAATGTGCGCAATTCTGACGCATTAGTTAGCTTGCGACGCGTCCAGAGGCGCGCTTCGGCTCACGCACGGCATCCCCACATTCTAAATGTGGTCTTTGGCGTGCACGCGAGCGGGAGTACACGTTTGAGGTGCTCGGCATGTTATTGTACAGTCCCGCTGACGCTGACACGCAATTTACAGCCCCCGACGCGTCCCAGACGCGCGCTGGACACCTTACAGCCTTCCCACGTGTCCCCCGAGCATGCCGACGCGTCCAAGCCCCGCTGACAATCCCGATTCGATTTTTCGCGGTCCCGCAAACGGGGGTCCGCACTCAACGTTCGTTCTACAGTCGTGGTAAATCCTCGCGATCCTGACACATTATTTAGCTCACGACACGTCCAGCGGCGCGCTCAGCATCATGCACGGCGCCCCCAATAATCTATGTTGATTTTTGGTGGTCCCGCGAGCGGGGTCACACTCTAGGTGCGCGGCATGCTATTGTACAATTCAGGTGATGCTGACACACTATTTACAGCCTCCGACGCGTCCCAGATGGGCGCCAGACACCTTATAGCCTTCCCACGTGTCCCCGAGCACCCCGATGCGTCCAAGCCCCGCCGCCAATTCCGGCTCGATTTTTCGCGTTCCCGCGAGCGGGCTGGCGCGTCCGAGGTGCGCAGCATGCTAGCATAAACTAGATCTGATGCTGACATATTATTTGCAGTCCGCGACGTGTCCCTACACAGTACACGGCTCCTCAGTGCGCCTCCGCCCCAATGTTCGAACTCGATCTTTGGCGCCTGAGGTGTGATCTCTTCTCGTGTTGAATGTGCATGATGCTGACACGTTCTTTACAGCTCCCGCCGTATCGCTGCACACCCACCATCGAGACCCAGGGTGGTGATGTCTCCGCCTACATCCCGACGAACGTAAGCCCTTCCTCCCTCGCCCTCCTCTGTCACTTGCTGATCCTTGCCCGCAGGTCATTTCCATCACCGACGGCCAGACCTTCCTGGAAGCCGAGCTCTTCTTCCGTGGTGTCCATCCCGCTATCAACGTCGGTCTGTCTGTGTCTTGTGTCGGTTCCGCCGCGCAGACATATGTCGACACTCCTAAGCGTGTGTGGATTCGGAACGACATACTCAATTCGGCCGTCCTTGCGCGGGCGGGAACGGGAGGCGAAGACCAGACCTAAAACTAGAGTGTGAATGTGTCTCTTACTTTGCAATGTGCATTGTGCTTGTGTGACCTCCCCCGCCTTACTTCGCCAGCTCGCGCCAATGAAGCTAGGCCAGCTTTTTGCGTACGACCCGTGCTCTCGCACACACGCACATTTGCTGTTCGTCCGGGCGTATCGGGTGCGCCGCTCGCCCGTGCATAGTTGCCCGCATACTCGGGCCACGGCGCTCAATGCACCGTGTTTTACGGACCCGACCCGTCCCCATGTACCGCGTCCTCTAGCGTTGCAACGTGTGCCGCCGCTCGCCGTCCTCTTAGTGCTCTCGGCGAGAACTGCACACCGCGCGCCCGCCGCGCCCGATAATCAGGTGCTCGCGCTTGCGATGTTCACCGCGCCGCGTGACGGCTGTCCTTTCGATGGACATGGGTTGGCCCGATGAGGTTTTTTTACATTGGTGAAGGAGAAGATGATTGTATTGAGCTAGGATATGTACTGGGACCTCTTCAATAATGTATCCGTTATGTTTGCATGAAAAATTAAAAAGTTTGAATAATGAAAAACCCTTCCAACTGAAATCAAACTCCGGATGCCCACTCAGCCTGCCCTGTTCCTTCATATTTTGTTGTTTACATACTCGTTGACATTCGAAATCAAGTTGAAATTGCACAGATGTCCATTTGCGTATGGTTAGGGTTAGTTGAATGTGAATCCCTATGCAGGCACAGGCTGACTACCAAGCACTCCATAGAGGCACTAGGCTATGCAGCACTACATGGTACTCAGCCACTCCACAGCACTATGCAGTGATCCCGCCACTACGAAGCCAGCCGGCTACTACACGCCACTACAGAGTACTACACGCCACTACGTAATCAAGCCGGCTACTACCGGCGCTACGGCACTACGGCAAAACCCCGGTTTTGCTGATGCAGCAGGACATCCGCCTGGCTGATCAGCTCGTTGACCCGCGGGCTAAGGAGCATGTCTCCCTCCTCTAGCTCTATGTCCCCGACTTTGACGCCCCACATGCGGCACCGGACCTTGAAGTTGGCCGCCATGTCCTTCGCGACTTTGGCGGGCTTCGGATTCAGCTCGATCCCTTAGCTCCGGCAGCCGGTTTGCAGACCGGCTTGGACCACCACGTTCCCGACGCCACTTCCAAGATCCAGGAATAAGGAGTCTTCCTTCAGCTTCGTGAGCTGGATGATCTCATGTATAGCGCTGTCCACATATGATATTAATACGAAAATCTGCGTATCATATTATATCTGTATCATATTATGGGCTCTGAGGGTGTATCGTATTCGTATCTATTATCTCCGTATTATATTAAGCTGTATTATCCTGTATTATGATATACTCATAATATGGTTTAATATGGTTCTGCCACCCTCAATCTGTGATTTTTCGCCTCAAGTTGAGCCCATGAGGGTCTGAGGACAGTATATGTTAGGTATCGAGCCATCTGGATGACAAGGAATCAGAACACGATGAGACCGGTGACGTGCAGACTTTCCACATTTTTCAACTGTCAACCGGAAACTATTCATATGCTGAATTAGAGACCAAAAATGAATCCGGTGAGGTTTTGATGAGACTCCAGTCGTACTGGAGCTCTAGAAGCAGAAAGAAATGTGTGAGGGATGTTCTCAGCACAGTGTTGAAGTATCTATAATACAAGAATAATATGATAATACACCTCTTGGTGTATCATATCATACTCATATCATATCATATCATAATCTCTCGTATTAATATCGCAAGAACCTCCCGGGGCCATATCGTATCCGTATTATTATGAATATATCAATATCATATTATCTGATATCATATTAATGGACAGCACTACTCATGTACTAGGGACGGCATGAGCTCCCCACAATGATCAGTCTGTTCTCTGCTTACGTGGCACTGGCATATATACGGCTCTTCAACGTTCTACGAATAATGATCCCAGACAAGAACGGCGTGTATTTCGATACGGGCCAAGCTTTCTCTAGTTCATCGCCCAGTCTATTGCCATTCGGAGGTCTATTTACTTCGAATGTTCGCCCTTTTCGGCAAGTCCTACTCACCGCAGAAAATTAGGTCGGAAAAAACAAAACAACTAGAACAATGCTCGTCCACCGCCCATATTAGGGAATGTCTGCAACCTGGCCGATTGAAATACTTCTCTCTGACGGACCTGGCTTATGTAACTAATGATGAAAGGAAGAATAAAAATCTCGGCTTCCTGCTAGGTACAACAAACTCGAAGGCTGGAAGCTACAGGCTCCACACCTTCATCCAATTTACAAGATCTAAAATAACACGGTATTTAACGTGTGTTCCAAGGCTAGTCTTTGCGTCGGACATCAGGGGATTCCAATTCGTGTTATATTGTGCGCCTTGTTGTCTGCTCCAATGGCTTATTGTGGGTGGACGACGGATCCAGATTCGTTCAATGTTGCGATCAGTGGAGGGTTGGTGGGGTGTGGATTCAAATCAATAATTAGAATGTTGGTTCGGGTCAATGATGCCTATATATGATGTACTTCTATCACTAAGTCGCCACTTAGTATAATGCGGTTAAATCAAACACTCCCGCCGTCCCGCACGCTGCTCTTCGACCGATATTTCACAATCCAGGGGTGGCGCGAGACTTCCGTCAGTGCCAGTCGCTGGCGAGGGTCATACTGGAGAAGCTGCGAAGAACTGTGAGCAGCTAATCTCTCGTCGCCAGTAAAAGACGCACCTTTGAAATGAGATCCTTGGCGTCAGCCGATATTGTAGAAGGGAATTTGAGGTCCACCCGTGCGATTCGGCGGTATGTGTCTACTGAATGTAAGCGACCGGTCGAGAACAAGAGAAAGAGGCCATACTGTTGACACTGCCCCGGTCCTCGAACGGAGGTGCGCCGATCATAAACTCGTATGTGAGAACTCCGAGCGCCCAATAATCCACCTGTGCAAGTTGTAGAACGAAAAATTGTGAAGCGTTGACTCACCTTCTCGTTGTGCTCCTTCCCCTCGACCATCTCCGGTGGTAAGTAGTCCAAGGTCCCGCACAGTGTCATCCTTCTCAGTCCCGGGGCGTGGACAGACCTGGTGGATTGGATGTGAGAAGGAAGAGATCGGATTACGTTTGACATACCATCCAAAGTCTGCGATTTTCAGCTCGCCATTGATTCCAAGGAGCAAGTTCTCTGGCTTGATGTCGCGATGGATGACATGTTTGCCGTGGAGATAGATGAGGGCGTCGGCCATCTGGTCGATATATCTCGAGCTTCTCTTCTCTGAGAAACTTCCGAGCTTGCTGAGCTGCTTGTAAAGCTCTCCTTTCCCCGCAAATTCAAGCATGAGAAAGATCCGTTTTTCGTCGTGAAAGAACCCGTAAAGCCGCAGCACATTTGGGTGACGGAGGTTCTGCTGGATTTCGATCTCTCGCCGGGTCTGTTTCTCTACTTTGTTGGCGACGAGTTCGGATTTGTAGAGGGTCTTAAGGGCGAGTATGTACTTGGGGGGTGTCTTGGTACGGACCATGTATACCCGACCAAATTTTCCTTCGGCCCAAGATTGAGGATTGAATAAAATCATGATAAAGACGGCCCGCACCTTTCCCAAGCGGCCGACCCATGTCGAATGCATGAAGCGACCACTCTTGAGTCGGATAGGTGCTGCGTGACGATCGTCAAACACAGGAGCAAGAAGAAGCGATTGGAACATACCGGGACAGACTGGAGTCTAGTGCAAGCTCGGTAGCGGCCTCACCTGATACCACGTCCCCTCGCTTCTCATTCTCAGTCTCCAGCCCTCCGTCGTACCGGCCGATGTCGATGGCGGGTTGTGTGGTATCGCTTCGGGAAGTCGGTGGCGGCGGAAGATTTGATAAGTTGGTTTGACCCTGATGGAGGTTGGGCGCGGCGAACTTGGTAAGGAGCTTTGCGACGTTGTCCTGGCTTGTGTGCTTGACATGGATAGGCCGCGCGATGGAGGATGTGGGTGCCGGAGCCCTGGAATTGGATCCTGAGATCTCAAGAGCGGCTATTTGGCGGGTTACCGAGCCTATAGTTGTCATCGTGCGAAGGGGTACGCAGGGGAGGTGGTGGCAGGTGTGAAAGAGGCGGCAAACGTGATCGTGTTGATGTGGTCGTGTTTGCTCCCAGTCCGTGACACATGCCGGCACGAGTCTGGCTCCGACTCGGACGGTCTGAGTCCAACCTTCAAGTTCAAGTTCAAGCCCTCGACCCCGCGGGTGCCTCGCACGTCGGCCGGCGGCGGCGTTGGCGGTTGTGGGAGCCGAGACTTCTATTCGGCGGATCGGGAGGCACTGGTTTACTCCGGCGTCCTCTACTTATCCTGCGCAGTCATTGGCAAGAAGCTTGCACAACGACAGTATGGATGAGTTTGATTGAATGCTCTAATTAAATATCTAACATACATAAAAATCACAGTTCAACTAGCGGAACGACAACGTTTTCCCTCTTCAGCGAACGGTCCATGTCAACCTTGGGCAGCAGCGGAACGTAACGACTCTTTTGGATCTCCAACCCTTTATTGCCAAAATAGCGTCCGCTCTCGAAGTTCCAGCAATCGTTGCAGCGAGGCCAGTTGGCCAGGTGCTCGATGTATTCCTGAAGCTGCTTGTCCACCTCTGGGCCGAACGACGGGACCCTCTTCAGACTGTCTAGAAACCTGGTTTCTACCTCTTCGTGATAGTCGCATACCCACGCCATTGCAGCATACAGATCGATGTTGAATTGGTGCATCACGATGGTGAGGATGTTGTGGCGGTCATCGCCAACGGCTTGCTCTTTGTTGTACGAGGCAATGTCCTGACGAGCGGTTTGAAACGAAGGACAAGGTAAGCAAGCTTCTGACTCACGTTATCGAGGATGATGAGCTCAGCAATATGGTACTCCAGCTCCTTCATGATAGGGTGATAGAAGGCCTCGTCGGGAAGATCGAGGTGAAGCTCTCCAGGTACGTAGGAAGGGCGGGCACCGATATTCTGCCTGCGTGTTTTCAAATAGCTGTCGATAGTAAGCACAGTGTCGGAATCACGATCCTCAGCCTGCGTGACAACTGATTCGAGGTAATCCGTGAAGGCTTCCACGAAGTGTTTCGCTGAACTCGGTGAAGCCGTTTTGATAGCCAACTCCCAGAACCTGTACATCTGGATTAACTCTGACAGTGTCTCGGGCAACAGCGTCGACTTACTGGCGGGTGACTTCGCCAAGCAGTATTTCACCTTCAGGACGCGGCTTGTGCGGATTGTTCATGGCATCGATAACGATGTCGACCATCTCCCGGACAACAGGTGCGCTCTCTACGTCGGTATACTCGTCGACGACGAAGAAGACATTCATGAGGTCACAGCCGGTCCGCAAATGCTCTGGGGCAGATATCAACGGGACAGTCTACAGTCAAAACACAAATTGACATACCTCTAGACGCAGTTGGATACGCAAGCGATGCCAGACGGCCTGTGTTTGGATTAGATATTTCATTTCAGGTGCGTAGAGGAGACAGCGAAAATACCGAAGTCACACTTGTCGAAGGCATACTGGGATTTCGCGCTGAAAGCTTTGAAACCGTGGAACCAGGCATTTGACTCCGCAGAAACTTCCTCATAATGAGGGTTGATCGCTCGAGGCCATGGCCATTTCTTCATGGTCTCGGGGAGATGAAGCATGGTGGTCTTCGACGGGGGGGAAGTGGTGACTGTCATTGTTGGAGCACTGCACTGACGAAGAATGAGAGCTATAAAAGTGCAGCTGCGAAGGATCGATCCTCTGGCGCCCGCCTACGGCGGAAATATTCAACATGGACTTCACATGACATAATTCGCGGCCGTTGGGCAAATCCGGTATCAACCGGATACATCAAATTCCCGTCATCACACCGCGAACATACCGCAAGCATACCGTCACCAGTGACATTTCGCCCCCGCCCTCGAGTAGTGATAAAGCGGCCGTTCCGTGCATGGCGTACCAACAGATGATATCTGTTATTTAACCACCCCGCGGCCAAAATGTCAAGCGAAAATGTTCTCAGCCACGGTGACCGCATCGCTCTGCGTTGCAGGGCTTATTGTCTACCGCATCCTGCGGATTGGCTCGCGGGACAAGTCCCTTCCTCCGGGTCCTCCGACTGTACCACTCTTGGGCAATCTCAACATTTTCCCGCGGTTCCTAGCATACCACCAGTTGAGTCCTAGTGTCCCCCGGGCTCATTGACATGTAACTCAATACGACTTAGATTTTCGCGATGGGCCAGTGAATATGGGGACATCTACAGCCTCAAAATCGGGCCCGGTACCGTCGTCGTACTTCAATCGTCCGAGGCAATATTGGAGGTCATGGATAGAAACTCGGGGTCCACCTCTGACAGACCCCCAAATCATTTTGTGGACATCATCACCACTGGACATAACTTAGTCTTGTGCGTTTACTCTATCACACTAGTTTTATCGCGTTGTTGAACTCCTTCCCTTTTCAGAGCCCGTTACGGTCTGTATTTGTCTGGGCGGTCAACAACAAATTTTCCGACACTTCTTTAACTTTAGGAAAAACTTGGCGGGCCATGCGCAGAGGAGCCCATGAAATCCTCACTTTGAAGGTAGCATCCACTATTAATAACTATTATCCGATATTCTTAACTACTTCTCCTCGCCAGGCTGCCATGGAGCATCGACCGATCCAGGACGCAGAAAGCACGCAACTCATGTACGAACTTCTGACAGGTCCCGAGGTAATTCTTCCACTCCGTTTTGGTCATCATCGGCTAACTGTGGCTTGTCAGGATTTCTACGGCGCCATCCGACGATTCTCCTCATCAGTCATTCTTTCTGTGACATACGGCAAACGCGCCCCGCGACTAACCACGAAGGAGGTCACAGATTTCTTCCTCATGCACCCCGACTGGGAAGAGCTTCTTTTCCCCGGATCCTACGCACCCGTCGATTTTATTCCCATTCTGAAATATGTTCCCTCTCGTTTTGCGCCGTGGAAAGCGGTGTGTCACAAGGTCAGAAAAATGCAACAGGACCTGTACTTTGGGCTGCTCGTCGAGGTCGAAGAACGGATCAAGGCCAAGAAGGAAGGAAATGGGTGTTTCATGGAGACTGTCGTAAAGCGCGCGGACGAGTGGGGTTTCACTCGGGATATGATTGGGCGAGTCTTCATCTGTGGCAGCATTGTGTGTGCTGACGACCCCATTAAGGCATTTGGGCGGAACACTCGTTGAAGCCGGCTCCGACACTACGTCTTCGTTCACTCAATCCCTTGTGTTGGCGCTCGTCGCTTTCCCAGAGGTGCAAAGGAAGGCACAGGCGGAACTGGATCGGGTTGTCGGCACCGATCGCACGCCCAAGTACGAGGATCTAGACCAACTTCCCTACATCAAGGCCATTGTCAATGAGGTACACCGCTGGAGGCCCAACGCACCTATCATTCCTCATGCCGCTACCGCCGACGTTACTGTACGTCTCCTTCCTTTCTGCTCATTTGAACCAGAAGTACTCATGTCATTTGTCAGTATCGTGGACATACCATTCCTGCTGGTGCCACCATCATTGCTAACATGTGTGCGTCTCCAACATCCGACGCAGTAGCCCACCGCAACTTAACACATGTTTCTAGATGGATTATTCCACGACC
Organism: Mycena vulgaris; assembly: GCA_029204335.1. Classification (NCBI taxonomy): domain Eukaryota; kingdom Fungi; phylum Basidiomycota; class Agaricomycetes; order Agaricales; family Mycenaceae; genus Mycena; species Mycena vulgaris. The sequence goes on along the minus strand of JARGYA010000038.1, from coordinate 421,982 downwards.
CGGAGGTGTATGACGACCCTGAACGATTCAATCCCGATCGCTTCATTGAGTCCGAGTTCGGTACCAAGAAAGAGAGGGCGAACGACCCGGGACGCCGAAACAATCTTGCCTTTGGCATGGGACGCGTGAGTTGAGCAACGGGTTTGTATGATGCTGTTGGCTGAATATTTCTTGCAGCGCATTTGCGCCGGATTCCAGGTCGGAAGCTATTCTACAGTCCGTCACTCCCTCTGCCGCTACGATTCGGAACTAATTCCTCGTAGCATATTAATGCCATGAATCTTCTGTGGGCGTTCAACTTCACTCCGGTCAAAGATGCCAGTGGCAAGGAGATGGTGCCGGACATCTACGACTATGCTCAGGCAAGTGCATCATTTTACCAGCCGTATCTTAGTTGACGGCTAACACCCTCTAGGCCCTTGCGAGCTTCCCCAATCCTTTTAAATGCAAAATAACTCCGCGCACCCCTGGGCACGCCCAGTTAATCAGGAAACAATTCATGGAGTACACTCCTTTATTCCAGGCTTACGAACGCGAGATTTCTCCCGAGGATCTGAAGTTCGTGGAGGAGCTGCGTGAAAGCGAGAAGAAGCTGCTAGCCAACGTGTCTTAGACTGGACATCGGATCGAATTTTATGTCAACAATAGAGAATACGAATTATTTCGGGACTCGCGTCCCACTTCCAATTTCGGTTGCATTTGCTCAGCATCCTCTAAGGGTCTGAGCGGATTCAGCGGAGTTCAGCTCGAGGGAAAAAAAATTATAAACTTGAGGCAAACGAGAAGAAGCTAGCAGCGACCAATCCCACTTTCGAGTGAACGCCGAGACTGCGTGCGTTCAGGACAACAACCGTGGGATTCTCGAGCAGTTGATCGGACCGGTGCCGGTCGGACCGATATCCGTAGCCATGTTCACTCCAGCTAAACTCCTGCGCCTTACCAGCTAAACTCAAACCTGGCATGCACGAGCGATAGGTCTAAATTCATGGGAATGCAGGAAGGTGCAATGGTTGTTGAAATAAAGGTAACCACGGCCTTTACTCGGGATTAGCAGAAGACCCTCGCAAACGCGCAGGGGATTCATTCGCAAACTACACGGTAGTTATACTAAAATCTGCCTGGAACTACTTAAACTAAAGGTAGGTGAATCAAACCAACTGGGGAGTATTTTACCAAAATGAGAGAGAACAACACAGAACAAGGTAAATGAAGAGGATAGATTAAGGCACAGTACCTGTTGCCTTCATACGCCAGTCAACGGCGCAACACGGCATCGGAGATAGCGAGTGATGGACTCGGAATTCCAACAATGGTGCGGATACTGCACAGACCGAGTCGACATAAGTACAGGCCCGTGACACGTGCTAGATGTATAATTATGCATCACTGGAAGGCAGATTAAGGGGAGAGAATGGGTGACTTCCCGTCAGGTAAATTTACTCTAGAGGAATATTTTGTAGTCTTACCGGGGCTTGGTCGGGACACTTGTCAGGACCCCATCAGTTGGACCGCCCAAAAACGGACGCATTCTATTCCGCATCACCCGAACAAATCATAGTTCTGGAGGGGGGGTAGCTACCCCCTCTCCTGATTTATTCTCGTTGAAATCAACGTCAAATAAATATTTTGGGACAATATTGATTGATTGTCACTATTCTCACGGTCTCTACGTGCCTTCCTAACACGTCCCACATGGGCTAGACCTACGCTTCTCAGCCAATACTATGAGGAAGCCAATCCCTGAGCATTTCAGCTGTCTTCGCCCCAAGAGAAGGTCCTGGAAGCATCCTTTGAGATTGTGATGGTTCACGGCTCTTGAATCCCCACGGCAAAAGGCTTGTGCGGACGCAGGAGTTGAGGGAGACGCAAAGAGATCCTCATTTTATCAAATTTGCTGTACTAATTTTTATTCTTGCATGCGTGAGACATGAGTGGCCCAAATATCCTCTACTATCCTGTGCATTGATCTCATCACTGGCACCTTCAAACAAGCTCGGAAATTGCGCCAGCATATAATGGCTCCTTGATGACTAAGGACCGAATATAATGAAAACTCGAAAGAATCCGGTACGTAGAAGAAAAGTGGTGAGTTCAAGGTGCGGATGTTTGCGACGAATAAATGCCACGTCTGTTCGAGCGAATAATCCGATATCTTCACTTCAGACAGGGAGAAAATTCTGGAGACGGTCCAGAGGGTCTGCTTACGCGGCTCTCCCATTCAAATTTTTTTTTGATCAAAATGGGAAACATAAGTCAAGCCATTCAAGTGCAAAGCGCCATTTGATGAGCGCTACCGCTCATCGGACAGTTGTTTCGCAGACGCGACCCTGTAGCGCGAGTTTATATCATATAGGATTTCGACACAAGCTGGTAATCTTGTCTGGCAAGTTTGCAATGAAATGTAACCGCTATTCACCTATTAGTACGAGCGACGTGCTGCTTGGGCGCAGCTGGGTGCGCACATAAACCGGGTCTTGAGCGCTTCTTGGGAGCAGTCTGTGCGGAGTCGCATGAACAGTACATATCGCTGCGCCAAACTAACAAGTCCGGGACGATACTGCAGAAGCCTGAGGTCGGCCTGAAGGGGTGTAATGAGTCTCTGCCTTTTAGAGATACCCAAGAAAAAGACGGGGTCCGGACAGATCTTGCCAGCCAGCGAAGGGTGAAATTGGTCCCAGCTCACAGTCGGAATATGTGACTGTTGGGTGAGCTGAGCGGGGATTAGTGCCTATGAGCATGTTACCTGAGATTGACCACTGAAAATGTCTAGCTCAACATGCATCTTCAGTGACGAGCTCGCTGCGGCCAGGCCACCTATAGGAATTCGAATGGTGGTGTAATGTGGCCGCTAGGGCTACGCGCCGTGCCCGTAGCGACGGTTCTACGTGTCCCGTGCGACGGGCATGTAGCCGTCCCGTTCCGTCGAGGATTTGGAGCTCACCACGACGGCACGGGTATGAGCCGTTATTTACCGGTGAACAACGGCCGTCGGGGTAGACGGGTATCTGCCAAAATGTGTAAGTTCTACGGGTCAAAATCAAGCGTCATCGGTCGAGGAACTAGGAACAATCCACTTCCGGTGTTTCCTGGACCTTTGAGGCCTGGTACCGGTGCAGGCAAAGACAGCGCGGGTACAACTGAACCAGCATTTCCGCTTTCGAAACTCACCTCCAGTATTTATGTTCCATCTAGATACGAGTCTCATGCTGGAGTTAGGATGTGTGCAGTGTTTCAGTTCGATTTTTTGTCCTTCGGCTCGCTAAAAGTCAAAGTGTGTCGTGTAATTTGGAGGAATGTGGGTTGGAACTCACTCAGGATGGAATATTTTATGTGCCCGAGCCTCACATCGAAATGCCCCGTACCAAAATGGCCTATGGCGGTCGTTCAGCACTTTTAATAATCCATGACATATACTATCTCTGACTAGGAACCTGGCCACACTAGGAACCTGACCACTTGCCAAATATATGTATGAATAGTACCAAATGTTAACGACTTTGACTTGGGGGAGGGACTACGATCCCTGACGCCCATCCATGCCAAATTTTGAGGCGGAATGTTGGGTTGATCGAAAGTTGTGTAGTTTGATCGCGGGCCGGAGGGCGAGAACATCATTGTCTTAATGCCGAGAGGCCATTTCACCTGCTTCACCACCACTCCTAGGTCGATCCACAAGTTTTGGGGCTCGTTCTAACCACAAAACTCTCGCGCTCATCACCTACATCAAGGGCTTCCGGAAATTCGCTTTCCCCCTTACAAAACTTCAAGGATAAACATGATGTGCCCTCAAATACCTCACCGCCGCGACCTCCATATCAAACAACTCTTTGACCCTACCGATCTAGAGCTTCGCATGGTCTATTATGATGTATAAGGCTTCATTGGTTTCGAAGCTAGACCGCTATTCTATCTGTTTATATCTCTCTCAGCATCGACCATGCACCAAATCAGCCGATTTTCTCTAGTACCAATGTCTAGTAAATGCCGGGTTCTGGACAGTTCCACTCAGGAGTGGAACCCTGGGCCGAGTATGTCCATCTACTTATTATGAAGCTGTTAAAGCTTATTAGAGAGGTTGCTCACGAGCCACTGGAGCCATTTGATGGCTTCCGGACCGTGCGCAGAAATAGCGGGCGAATGGCTCCACGAAGCCATTGGAACCGTTTGACGTTATGTTTTGGCGTCGGAGCCATTTTTTTGGCACTAGTGATGGGAAAGTTCAGTTCAGTTCAGGTTCGGGGTACTTTTCCCCGAAAGCTGAACTCGAACTTCGGTTCAGGTTCGGAGATTTCCCGAACCTTGAACCTGAACTCGCGTTTAGGTTCAGTTCGAAGTTCGAACGCGTTCGAACCTGAATATTTTTCCCAGGCTCAATCAAAGCCACCTCTCTGGCCTCGGAAAAAAAATTGAACATGGCTGTGGTATTAGTATTTTTATACCAGAGTAATCCTACACATTTAAGAACATCACAGAGCAACTGTAGCAACAGCTTCGTGTTGAACATGAGTCCGTAGTATGAGGGTTCGTTTGTACAAAAAATACTTTTGCACACGCGAAAGAAGCGCAGCGCGCGAAAGAGCTTTATATTGCGCGCGAAAGAGCTGTACGTCAGATAGACCATGTCATCAAGTCGGAGGGCAAACCGAGTGGTTGTGCTCATCTTTTGCGTTCAACCTGCTCGCCGCTCGGTTTCGGTGGCGAGTCCAGTGCTTGAGGCCACCCACCGCACCGGTCAATCATAGATTTAACTATGATCAGAATCTACCTGTCTTTAATGAATTATCGCGAGGCCGAAGTTCCCATTCGAGATCATTATGAGGGATTCCGGAGTTCAAGATCCAATCAAGAGAGGCTCGGAGAGAGTATTCACAGAGGAAGACAGCGGGAGTTTGCAGACGGTCGCGGAGGTGGATATGGTAAGAGACCCGCGAGCTGCCCGGTCGCCATTATGTACGAGACGACTGAATTTCGGAGAACATTCTAGAGACAGAATATAAGCAGGATTATGAGATTCACTTCGCGAATCATCGCCCGCAACCTCGGCTTGCCCAAGCCGAGAGTTGGGCGACACATTTTGGCAGAGAGAAAAGCTGATTACGCTGAAACTGCTGACGAAAATGTGATTCACGCCCAAAAGCAAAAATTAGGGCTCTCATAAGACCCGTACCTTACGGTAGCGGGAATATTCTCCGCGCTCGGATGCTGGCCCGACCACAAAGCAGAAATGACTAACACCCAAAATTGAACTCAGGGCATGTCATTGGTTCCAGGCGATGAAATGGACTCGCACAAGGGGATTCAAGCGGGAAAGACATAGCCTTGCATTTTGATTTATTTCTAGGTCTTGTCCCGTTTCTTCTAAATTTTATTTTCACTATGACCAATGCTGCATGACGAGATTTATTTGTACATGTAGCAAAATTGGCTGAAATCCAAGTTCTCCATGGTAGCCAAACCTAAAGGTTCAGCAATAATCCAGACTATTGAGCGCCTCAAGCACATTCATGGGCATTTTTAAAAAAATCTAGTCCCCGTTTCGAAGCGCCCAGACCAGGAGACCGTCTTTCAAGAAGGGTCGGGGAACTCTGTCACCATACCGGTGGCCATGGTTAAGGTGATGTGTATGTATCGGCGGCCTGTCCGCTTTGCAAGGGCATTCGACGGAACTGGCCTCACCGCTGGTTTTGGGCCTTCAATGACGGCAGAGAACATCCACTTAAAGATAAGTCCCACCAGGTCAAATCTGAATGTTAAAAATGGTGAGGTCGGTGTCGACCTCCGCGCTCAGTGCATACAAAGCCAGGATAAACGCACCTGCCAGATCTGAGATGGGCTGACAAAGGCTATACGTGCCCGGAATCTCCGCTGTGAAATAGGGCGCTTGTTTTATAAACCGTTTATAGTCTGCCGGAGAATTATAAACAGCGCCCTACTGCGAAAGATAGACCATCCGACGACTAAACTCATAACCGGTGACGGAACCAAGACGGAACGGTGAGAGAACGCACCGCACCGAATGGAGTGAAGAGAAATCGTTATCTTGTCCTCGTTTTCGGCCAGATGATTATGGCTTCAGTCCGTCTTCACGCCCTCTCTGGCGCCTCTCTTCTCATCGTTCCGACTGCCGCTGGTACCTCTTTTCACTTGGAAAGTTCTGGCACCACAGCCAGATGTCAAGGTATGCGACGCTTACTACCGAGACGACAGTTGTACTGACTAGATTAAAGACGGTATAGATGCACCAGATATTGTTTTGACTTCTGGCCCAGAAGGAGTCCGTATCTCTGTTGTGCAGCACCATGTGTCTGGGAACACCAAAATTCCACCTACTATCGCTGCGGCTTCGGAACTGCCACCGTACAAAGATCGGGCACCTATCCGGACGTTCACCGGTTCAGAATCTTTCAATTTGACGGGTGGCGTGCAAGGTTCGATTTTTTTGGATCACACAGACCTGGGGGAGTATTGATAACGTATCATTTAATTTTAGAGAGGGCCGAATCTTCTTGGGAACAAGAAATGGCCGACCAGTTCACCTTAATTCCTCCTGTTTTCCCCACGGCGGAATTTTCTATGGGAGCGTTTGCGGCCACGACGGATTCATCAATAAGCGCATTTGAAGACCCCAACCCCGAGTTCAGTTTTGAGGATTTCGACAGAAGTTGGACCCATGTCACAGGTCAGCAGGGTTTGCCTCCTTTATTTTTTCACCTCAAGTTTAATACCTTGGTCAGATATGCTGACGGGCAATCGCTCGCCAGCTACAATTGGGAGATCATTGTCCTTGAGCTCGAGAATAGATATCAGCTCTGGATCCGTGGTCGACGAAGACTCTCCAAGCCCCGGTGGGGAATCCGATCTCGACAGTGTGCCTCCATCAGGAGCCCCGATAGTGCGACTACCCTGTCGATTCCCTGGATGCGGCCGTATATGTCTACGGGAAAACACGCGAAGAAAGCACGAAGAATCGCATACCTCGAAAGGCCCTCTATCCTGCGGCGAGCCAGGCTGCAGTACGACCTTCTCCCGGCCTCACGACAAACTTCGGTGTGTCTCCCTCTAGCCTCACGATTATGGGCGCTGAAAACCTCGAAGACACGAAGTGCGGAAGCACGGCTATCCATCCCACACGTGCAGCGTATGCAACAATTTCTTTTCGCATGCGAGAGGCTTGGAGAAGCACAAATGTCAGGCGACGCGACCTCGGAGGTAATCATCGTTTAGTGTAGCAGTCATCTTCCTGAATCCTCGCATAGAGTTTTCACTGCTTAGAAGTAGATCGAAGTCCATCACATAGAGCTTGTATTTCACTCAGCGAGTATAATATTTTAAATCACGGGTATTGCCGGTGGGCCGGGTTGAATTTGAACACGCATGGTCCCGTAGTCGGTAGGACACTCGCGACGCCCCTCACTTAACTCTGCAGTGTATTTTAGAGACACCCAACAAAACGATGGGGTCCGGTCAGATCTTGCCAGCCATCGAAGGGCGAAACGGGACTGGATGCAATGATTCCCAACTCACAGTCGGAATATGTGACTTTTGGGTGAGCTGAGCGGGGATTAGTGTTTACGAGCATGTTACCTGAGATTGTACACCAAAACGCCCAGCCCAACATGTATCTTTAGTGACGAGCTCGCTGCGGCCAGGCGATTCGAATAATGGTGTGATGTGGCAGCTAGGGCTGCACGCCATCCATGCCCGTCTCGACGGTTCTATGGGTACCATGCGACGGGTATGTATCCGTCCCGTTCCGTCGAGGACTTTGAGCTCACCACGACGGTACGGGCATGAGCCGGTGAACAACGGCCGTCGACGCGTAGACGGGTATCTGCTAAAATATGTGAGTTCTATCCTCAAAAGTCGGGTCCAAATCAAGCGTGACCGGTCGAGGAACTGGGAACAATCCACTTCCGGTGTTTCCTGGACCTTTGAGGCCTGGTGCAGGCAAAGACAGTTCGGCTACAGCGGAACCTGTATTTCCTCTTTCGGAACTCACCTCCAATATTTATGTTCCACCCAGATGCGAGTCTCGTGCTGGAGTTATGATGTGTACTGTGTTTCAGTTCGATTTTTTGTCCCTCGGCTGGCTGGAAGTCAAAGTATGTCGTGTAATTTAGAGGAATGTCGGTTGGAACTCACTAAGGATAGAATATTTTATGTGCCCGAGGCTCACATCGAAATGCAACGTATCAAAATGGCCAAGATAATCAAATAGAAGATTTCTGACGTGGTCCGGCACCCGTCGATCCGTCACGGCCGTCGCTGTACCCGTCCAGCTCTGTGGATATTTTGTTGACCTCACCGCAGGACGGAGACGGCTCGGCTCTTTCCGTTCGAAACCCATGTGCCCGTTACGCAGCCCTAGTGGCAGCAAGGGGATATTAATGAATAACGCCTCCGTTTCAGCCAGGATGTACAGCCTTTCGAGGACAATAATGAGGGCCAAGTTTGCGGACAGATGTCTTGCCGCATGCGGAGTCTGGGCTACTTTTTTAAAAAGCGAATATTCTTCGCAGAGCGGCTATTTTCACATGCCTCCGACGGATCTTGTCAGGTTGGCCGACTCCCGCTGCTGCTGCTCCACATTGCTGTTGCTGTTGATGTATTCAACTATGTAGATGATGACAGCCTGCTTACTTGTCGCTTGAAATATGTATATCGTCTTGGGGCGGTTGCATACTTCCGTATCGCCTGCCAGAGTATCGCCGCTCCGTGAATTAGTACACTAGACGCTCATTCCGACTCGGAGTCAGCGTTAGCGAGGTTCAACCAAGCAGTTTGAACGTACAGAGTTATAATCCCCTCCCATTTCCACTTCATTAGACGCGCCATGCGACAAAATCATCGCAATACGAATCGTCTTACCGGCCCCGGGCCGTAATCGCGTGCTCGGCATCAATTGATTCCCACGCAATTTTCCGGAATCTACGGTTTGCCCCTTCGCTCCACTTTTGGCGACGACCACCGCCAAACCACCGCCGAGACCCTTCAGTCTCAGAAGCCGTTCCCATGCGCCGGATTATTAAGCGCTGACCAACATATGCACTCCTGGTGGGCGCGCGCTTCCGAAGAACCAGGAACGAGAAAGGAATTTCGTCAGGAGAGCGTAAGCTAGCGCGCACTGTCCCGAATCACTCCGCGCGGCCTCTCACGGACAGTTCGCCGGAAATTGAACCCGCTTCCAAGGGGCGTTCTGGCCAGACTGGGATAGCAGGGACGCCCAATTATCGGCGTCCGGTGGCCTCGGTATTTCATTTGGGGAATTCACAGCGACAGCAAGCGAAAGAACCGCACCGAATGGAGTGAAGAGAAATCGTTATCTTGTCCTCGTTTTCGGCCAGATGATTATGGCTTCAGTCCGTCTTCACGCCCTCTCTGGCGCCTCTCTTCTCATCGTTCCGACTGCCGCTGGTACCTCTTTTCACTTGGAAAGTTCTGGCACCACAGCCATATGTCAAGGTATGCGACGCTTACTACCGAGACGACAGTTGTACTGACTAGATTAAAGACGGTATAGATGCACCAGATATTGTTTTGACTTCTGGCCCAGAAGGAGTCCGTATCTCTGTTGTGCAGCACCCTGTGTCTGAGAACACCAAAATTCCATCTACTATCGCTGCGTCTTCGGAACTGCCACCGTACGAAGATCGGACACCTATCTGGACGTTCATCGGTTTAGAATCTTTCAATTTGACAGGTGGCGTGCAAGGTTCGATTTTTTTGGATCACACAGACCTGGGGGAGTATTTATAAACGTATCATTTAATTTTAGAGAGGGCCGAATCTCCTTGGGAACAAGAAATTGCCGACCAGTTCACCTTAATTCCTCCTGTTTTCCCCACGGCGGAATTTTCTATGGGAGCGTTTACGGCCACGACGGATTCATCAATAAGCGCATTTGAAGACCCTAACCCCGAGTTCAGTTTTGAGGATTTCGACAGAAGTTGGACCCATGTCACAGGTCAGCAGGTTTGCCTCCTTTATTTTTTCACCTCAAGTTTAATACCTTGGTCAGATATGCTGACGGGCGATCGCTCGCCAGCTACAGTTGGGAGATCATTGTCCTTGAGCTCGAGCATAGACATCAGCTCCAGATCCGTGGTCGACGAAGACTCTCCAAGCCCCGGTGGGGAATCCGATCCCGACAGTATGCCTCCATCAGGAGCCCCGATAGTGCGACTACCCTGTCGATTCCCTGGATGCGGCCGTATATGTCTACGGGAACACACGCGAAGAAAGCACGAAGAATCACATACCTCGAAAGGCCCTCTATCCTGCGGCGAGCCAGGCTGCAGTACGACCTTCTCCCGGCCTCACGACAAGCTTCGGTGTGTCTCCCTCTAGCCTCACGATTATGGGCGCTGAAAACCTCGAAGACACGAAGTGCGGAAGCACGGCTATCCATCCCACACGTGCAGCGTATGCAACAATTTCTTTTCGCATGCGAGAGGCTTGGAGAAGCACAAATGTCAGGCGACGCGACCTCGGAGGTAATCATCGTTTAGTGTAGCAGTCATCTTCCTGAATCCTCGCATAGAGTTTTCACTGCTTAGAAGTAGATCGAAGTCCATTACATAGAGCTTGTGTTTCACTCAACTAGTATAGTACTGTACTAATCCGACCAAGTGTTCACCCGTCACCTAAGGTGGTTCATTTTTTCAGGTGACAAATACTAGTGCACGCAATTATCTGCCATTCACCAGTCTCGGGTTGCGCAGCCCACATCGGCCAATTCTGAGGAGGCAGAGCATTTCCATATTCTTTCTAATGTATACTCTATTATTCTCATGAATTTAGGAGGCATAGAAACGATGAAATAGAAACTGGTAGCAGATAACCGTACAGCCACTGGCAGATAATACCCAGCTGATCTAATCATAAACCTATGGTCCCATTAATTATAAATAAGCAGCCAGGTAGAACACTCCTCACTTAACTCTGTAGCAACTACGAAACGACGATTCACGACAGAATCAATGATTTTCGCTCTCCGGCAGTTTCCGAGGCAATGATGATATGTTCAATCCATTTACTGGACCAAATGACTACGCGCTACTGTACATTGGCATAAGGAGAAGCTGGAAGTATGGTATCGCGGAACATCTATTTGAAGTAAGAGCGCATGTGCTCCATGTATTCCTTATCGGAGTTGCTTTCGTATCTCGCCTTCACGAAGCCGCGAGAGTCATTGCCAATGAAGTAGCGCAGCTGGTCCGTGCCATCTGTCGCAGCTTGACGGATGGTCTCTGCTACGTCGCCAGACGAAACAGCGGCGCCAGCAACCATCTTCCGGAAGCTAAATTCGAATTCAGCATTGAAACACGACGCAGGCAGTTGCGAAGCTCATACCTCGCTCCAATGTGCTGCATAAACTCGTTGTACGACGTCAAGGTCGGGTCACTGGCGGTGTCTGCGCCGAAACGGGCGACGAAATCGGTTGAGGTCACACCGCCGTGGGGGATGACGGACTTGACGAAGATGTTCTGGGAGGCGAGCTCGTAGGAGAGCGCCTCGGTGAAACCCTCGAGCGCGAACTTGCTGGCGGAGTACATCGCCGTCATTGGGAGCGCCCACAGACCTGCGCCAGAACTGACATTGATCACTCCTCCACCACCGTTGGCGCGGAAGTGTGGCAGAATGGCGCGCGTAACGTCCATCAACCCTGCGGGAATTTTTAGTTACTTGAATAAAGACGCTGCGAAAATATCACCCACCAAAGAGGTTAACGTCAAATTGCTGCTGGACCTTCTCGCGTGAGACAGCCTCGAACAGGCCGTTCTGGCCGTATCCAGCGTTGTTCAGGAGGACGTTAATGGTGCTAAACTTCGCAATCCCAGCATCGATCGCTGGCTTGATCGAGTCGAAATCCTGCAAATCCAAGCGTTCGACCAGCATACGTGCATCGTTGAGTTTCACGAGCTCGTGTTCCGGGGTCGGTTTGCGCATTGTCGCGACGACGTTCCACCCGATTGAGTGGAACAGCTTGGCGGAAGCCAGGCCGATTCCAGTCGATGCTCCAGTGATGAAGATGGTCTTAGCAGCAGCCATGTTTGTTCGATTGGAGTTCGATGAGCTGGTGTCTTTAAACGACGAGGGAGCTATATGTTTGCGGTGACTGGGTGGGGGTTCCGATGAGGCTGTTATGAACGGCCGGCGTGGAACATAGCGGTAGAACAACGTAACGTCGTCATGCCGGGTTCACCGACGGGAGATCGGCAATCACGGCTTCACATCCGAGTACCTGGCGGGGCCACAGTCTCCCACCGGTATTCTCAACGGCCGCGACGCAACTGTCAAGAATGAGGCCGCGATGAGGTGAACCATTGAGATAAGAAGTGACAGGGTGGGTAACCATCTCCATCAATGCTTCTTCACTCCTTCGTGCGCCTTCTGGTAGGCGTCGCCCCATACTTCACTGCTTCTTCTGCCACTTCGACATGCAAATGTTTAGCTGGTTCAGCGTGTTTCCCTAATGCCGCCGAACTCAGTGCATTCAGCACGAGTCTTTCCCATCCCCTCATCTCCGGCCAACGCCCGCCTGCTTCGGTTTGTTACAGCGACTCTCTCGATTTCGATGCTTCGGCCTGTTCAGTTATCGAGGCGAACGACGGAAATGCTACCTTCCTTGCGACGAGGATAAATGCCGTTCAGTACACCAATTTCCAGTCTGTCATCAATAGCACGACCATCGAAGAGTGCTCCTATGATGTTCAACCCGGCGCAACCTGTTTTCAGGGACGTGTTCCGCCGTACGCCGTCAACGCAACGACTGTGGCCGACATTCAAAAGACCTTGCTGTTCGCCTCGAAACATAACTTGCGCCTGGTCGTGCGGAACACTGGGTCAGTTCATTAGCTACCTCTCTGATGATGTGACTGAACCCTCTTTCAGCCACGAGCTCATGGGCCGGTCATTCGGAGTAGGGGTCTCTGGAACTATTTACGCACCATTTCGATACTCTCCAGTTTTCGGATGCTTTTGTTCCTGTCGGTGCACCGCCGACCATAATTGGGCAGCACGGTGCGAGCGCTTTTTGTCAAGGCCGTCAAACAGTACTTAGACGTCGCTAGCGGTCACCTATGGGCGCTGGGGTCCAATGGGGAACGGTATATGCCCTTGCGGATCAGCGTAATCGCTCCATCGCGGGTGGTTTCAGCCCCGGGGGCACTGTTGGTGCCGCGGGTGGTTGGGTTTTGGGTGGAGGGCATAGTGTGTTGTCGCCTTTCTATGGTTTAGGTGAGCGCACTCCGCGCTCATTAACCATATATTATTAATGCATTATCCAGGCGTGGACAACGTTTTGCAGTTCTCGGTCGTCCTACCAAACTCATCCTTCATAATCGCGAGCAAGTATCAAAACACGGACATTTTCTGGGCGCTGCGGGGTGGAGGTATTTCCTTCCTCCTATTTTCACGTCGGGCTTTGACTGAATTTACAAGGTGGCCCTAGCTTCGGTGTCGTTGTATCGGTAACGGTCCGAACCCATCCAAATGTGCCCTACACCGCTGTATTCTATACCGCTACGGGAAACTCCTCTTCGGCATTCAACCAGCTTCTCGAGCTATGGATGCAGCACCACAACGCCATCTCGGACGCAGGGTGGTCCGGCGTCTGGCCGTTCCTTGATAACACCCTCTTCTTGACGTTTTTCGCTCAAGGCGTTCCGGCCACGAGCGCTACCGCCAACGCCACCATGGAACAATTCTTTTCCGCCTCCAAAACCATCCCAGGCGTTAATGTCACACTTGCCATGAGTCGCCCGTACCGCTCTTTCGAGGCCTGGGACCAAGACAATCTCGTGGATAGCAGCAAGGGCTTTGGGTTCAATTTCACTGCACTGGCACCAGGTGCTCCGCGCGTGGTCGCCTCATCGTGGATCATGCCACGCAACCTGACGGCTCCCGAAAACGCTAAAATGCTCGCGGACGTGTTCATGAATCTCACGGTCGCAGTTCCTTAGTATGCGTTTCTCAATCTGTGAAAAATCCCTTCTGACGAGCGTTAAATTTAGCATGGTTGCTGGTGGCGCTGTTTCTCAGATAGATCCGGACTCGGCCGCAGTGACGCCTGCATGGCGCACCTCCATCTCAGACATGACGATCTTGCCGTCCTTCACAGCCGCAGACGATGTCGATATCCGCGTTATTCAGCAGACCGCCTTTGATGAGATGCAGGCGTTGAGAACGCTCGCGCCGCCCCCTTCCGGCGGGCAATATCTAAACGAGGTCGGTGGTCGATTCTGCCTTCGCATCTCTCCCGCTGACATATCTCTTCTTCAGCCTGACATTCTGGAGGTTGAATGGCAGGATGCGTACTGGGGTCGGCACTACCCTCGTCTATTGGCAATTAAGAAGGCGATAGATCCGCTCGATCTACTCATCGTGCGGAAGGGTGTCAACTCCGAACAGTGGGACGACGAAATAATTTGCAAGACTACATAGTTCGACTTTTAACTAGTGCCACTCGCTTTTACTCCTGCGAAATTATAATAAATTATTGTGTTGAATCATTGAACCGGTTGTTCTTAGTGCAGTTATTACCCTCGCAGCAGTTGAAATCTCCAGCTCTTAATAATATCAACGTGGTCTCATTCAAAGTGTGACGAGGGCGAAATTCGAATTGGCGGTCATTCTACAAAGGGATTTCGCAAGAAAATACAACTTAGAAATTCACCTCCTCCGCGCAGTTAGTAGGCTTGAGCTCCTGGTCCTGATCCAACCCAGATCGTCTAAAAGGATTTGTGCACTACGACTACAGTTTAACAAGATACGATACAAGGCTTCACTTCTAAGCTGTGTGAGCTGATGATTGTCTAGAAAATAAAATAGCTGCTAGATTGAACGATGACCGCCACGGGTTTTCGTGATTTGACATTTGTGCTTCTCCAATCCTCTCGCGTGCGAAAAGAAGTTATTGCACACGTTGCACGTATGGCAAGGATGACCATGTTTCCGCACTTCGTGTCTTCGAGAATTTTAGCGTTCAGCAGGAGGAGGTTCAACGAAACACACCGAAGCTTATCATGCGGCCGCGAGAAGGTGGTGCTGCAGCCTGGCTCGCTGCAGGATAGCGGTGCTTTGGACGCATGCGCTTCTTCGTGCTTTCTTCGTGTATGTTCTCGTAGACATAGACGACCGCATCCAGGGATTCGGCAGGGTAGCCCTCCGATTGGGGACCCTGCCTGTGATGGCGAAGCACAATCGGTAGCGGGGCTTGGAGAGTCGCCGTCGGCTACAGAGCTGGAACTGACGTCCGCAACCGAAGACTCGGACCGGCTAGCTATCACTGGCGAGTTCCCGGAGAGCATATCTGACCAAGGCGTTGAAGTGGGCAGTAAAGGAGATATGGACCTGCTCACCAGTCACATGGCTCCAGTTTGTGTTGAAATCTTCCGAGTTAAACTCGGGGTTCGTGTCGTCGAATGCACTCATTGGAAAATCGGATGTCGCCATTGGAAAAACAGGAGGAAATATCGAGAGCTGGTCGAGCATTTCTCGGTTACGAGATGATTCGGCTGCCTCTGAACGCTGGAATATTAATATGGCTCCACAACGCTTAGATAAACTCGAACCTTCAACGGCGCTTCCGAAATTGAAAGATTTCGGCTCAGGAAATCCCCAGCTAGGTGTCCGATTGTCGTCGTGCGATAATAAATTGGATGTTGGGGGCGCTACAATTGTTCGCGGCGCCGGGGTGGTGCACGATAGAAACGCGGACTCCTTCTGGGCCAGAAGTCAACACGATATCTGGTGCATCTGCGTGTTGATTCAGTGAGGTGTCGACCTAGCAGTACGCATGTCGCACCCTGGGCCCCATCTATGCTGCCAGAGCTTTCCATGTGAAAAGAGGTACCAGCGGCAGTTGGAACGATGAGAAGGGATGCTCCCGAAAGAGCGCGCAGACGAATGGACGCCATAATTGGCTGGTCGAAGAAGAAGATAGGTGGACATAAATACATCGCAGACACTGATTACTCCGCTTGGATGGATTAGGAATCTGAATTGAATCGGCGGAGAACCCGGGAATTTACCCGACGGCGCTATTGATGCGTCCGCACCACGACAGATCATTAACAGGAGATAAGTATCCCAGGTAAAATTTGTTATATCCCTGGGTATGTGCGCCAAGAGCCCTCGGAGGTCAATCCAGAGTACGACTAGGTCCAACCTGACGGGAACCGAACATTGCATTTCCATCCTCCATGTAAGAACGCTCAATCGTTCAGATGCTTCAATGCCACGCTGTCAATATGCAACGTCCTCGTTGAACCGCGCGTACGCTGTCCCGGTCGCGGACTGTCGCGGAACCTCAGCGCCTCGTGGGAGTTCCTTGGTCCCCTTTTATTTCGCCGAAACAGGCCGAAAAGGTGAATAGGCACTGGAGTATATATATATATCTCACTGGAGGCTATCAGTACGGTTGTCCATCAGACTTGTATGGCATCGAGTACTTGAACTAAAATTACGTACTTGCACGATGGTGCTCGATGGCCGGCTCTCCGTTTAGTGCAAGTCGGATTCCCAGAAAATAAGTTTGAACCATTCAGCGGGACCAAATGATCGGTGCCTCAATTTGACTTGGAACCCTCTCAAGAACCTCCTTGACGCCTTTGAATATTGTGTGATCGTCGCATATTTCGCCGTTCCTAGCGAAAGCGGACCGAATGGTCGACCTGGATCACATTGTTTAGACCATTTGGATCTGAGTGTGAGAGTTGTTTTGAGGATAGATCCCGGATGATGCCCGGAAATCAATCTTTCGGAACCGGCTAAAGCGGAACAGTGGGCCGTGCGTACTTTACGGAACTTCTCTATCCAAACCAGAAGCAATCACGAAAGGCGATGATAGTTGCACCCGAACTATCTATGATAATGATCACCGTGTGCGTAGTTGTGAGCCGGTTTAGTGACTTGGCGACGGGGACCCTCCTTGTGCCAAGGCTTCAGTGGAGCCTGTCGGCAGCGTGAAAGCACCGACTGAACATGTTCTAGTATGGCTGTTCGGAAAATCCGACAATCAGAATTTTAAACACATGTCTAATGTCATACAGGACGATCCAAGCACTTATTATTGTATAGAAGGAAGTGAAGAAGGGGAAGGCGCTTGCCAGAAAGTGGCATAAAATCCCTTATACATAATATATATTTGGAAGGAGAATGAATACATAGTGAAGCCCTTGCAATTTCATTGTTCTATTTTTCCTCTCCGCACATCTAATCAAAGTTGATTCCCCCGTCGACGGAAATCTGAAAAAGGTATGTAAGCAAACGTGAAAGATAAGGAAAAATTGTTTCACCGTTTGCCCTAGGATCAAAAGGGGAGTTAGATAAGTGCGTGCATATCGAGCGTTAAAACTAACCGGTAATGAAGCCGGATTCCGGGCTCGCTAGAAACGATACCACAGAGGCAACATCTTGCGTTGTTCCCATTCGTCCCACGCTCGTCATCCCTATAAGCTGGTCGACGTGAGAAACAGCACCAAGTTAAAGCACCGATCAGCTAGAACGTTACCATTGCTTTTACATCGCTTGTGCCTCCTGTTTCCTTCTCCATTTGTTCGTCCATGCTTTTAACCGAAGATTGCGCTATGTGCCTCGAGTAATTAGTCGATGGGAAAACGTTGAGTGGTAAGGATATTATATTCACTCATAGGTGTATCAATTGGACCCGGAGCATATGCATTGACAGTAATTCCAAGTTTACCGAGCTCCAGAGCTGAAGGGCATGAGAAAGCCCCAGTACGTGTGGAAAGAACGGCATGACGGACCTGCACTCTGGGTCAGACCTCTGATCGCAAATTTAGATGCGCTGTACGCAGAACTCAGGGCATTCCCTGAATATAAGTTTGAATAAAGTTGAATCAGTTAAACGTGATGTCGCACCTTTTTTTCCGGCCATCGAGCAAGCTCCAATGATCCGACCTCCCCTCCCTTGAGACACCATTTGTTGGGCCGCGTATTTATACGCTAGAAAAACGCCACGGAGGTTGACGGACTGGGTAAGATCCCATTCTTCGCAAGATGCTTCAAAATGCTGGTTAGAATATTTTTCTTCCGTTGGCGGGTGTTCCCTTACTGTTCAGTAGTGTATTATAGCGCGCAATTCCAGCGTTGGCAATCATCTATCGGAGGGGGTTAACCTGACAAGAATCGCAGATCTCCACGACTTACCACGTCGAGGCCGCCGAGAGCATCAACGACAGTGGCGATCATGGCCTTGACATCTTCTTCGACCGCGACATTACCCACTACGGCGAGACTGCGCTTGTTTTTGCTTTGGATTTCCGCGACGAGAAGGTCCAACGCGGGCTTTTGCCCCGCAATATCGTTCACCGCCACGTCGAAGCCATCATCTGCCAGTCTCAGTGCAACTGTTCGGCCAATCCCTTGTGCAGAGCCCGTTACAATAGCCACCTTTCTGGATTCAATCGGAGACATTGAGAGTTGGGAGTGATGGAACAAAGGGCTGAGCAGGGTGAGCGCCTACTAGTGGCGCCAATTATAACAGGAAAAAAGCCGAAGGATTCAGACTCGTACATCCTTTCGGAACCCGAATCTTTTGCCCGCAGCTGGGGGCATCACATCTTCCACACGGCCGTATTTGCGTGACAGAGTCAACAGCAAGTCAAGAGAGTTCAACTTGCGGCCGTTGTGATCAAGTCTTGCTTACCTTACAGTGTAGGGTAAGCAAAGTTACACCAGAGGCCCGAAAATTGATCCGAGTCACGGGGTCTGAGCTTACCAAGGAATGGACCTACTTGTACTACCGGCGCTGTGGGCGCTCCCACCTCCGAGCCCCATAAAAAAATCGCTGAAACAGCTTCTCGGGTAAAGATCTCACTTCAATATCAGAATTGGAGCTCATATGTTTAAGTTTCGAATCAGCTAAATCAAGTTCAAGCTCAGCCACCTTAAATGGTCTCTATAGTCGTCTTGCCGAACGAAATCATCGCTGAGATCTTCGGCCACTTTCTCCCTACCTACCCAGAGTGCCCGCCGCCCGTGGGTCTCTTTTCGCCGTCGGTGTTGGGTTGTGTCTGTTGGAAATGGCGAAAAATCACGCTTTCCACTCCTTCGTTTTGGAGCGCCATCGAGCTGCGTATCAGTGACGACAGAGTCCTCAAATCCCAGATGGGTTTACTGGAAACTTGGCTCAGTCGTTCCGGCAACTCCCCACTTTCCATCGCCCTCACGTATGAGCCGACCGCCACCGCGGACGAAGACGCAAGAAAACTATCCATAGCCCCATTCATCCGTCTTATAATGCGTCACTCTCACCGTTGGGATAACCTCGAGCTTATGGTTCCCTTCGACGACCTTCATCTGCTCCATGGCGCCGGCAACATGCCGCTCCTCCGCGACTTGACGTTTGGGCCAAGCAGTTACCCCGCCGGGAAAGACTCCGTAGTGGATCTCTTCAACCAGGCCCCAAAATTGAGCAGCGTTGTTCTCACAGACACATTCCTGTTCTCCTTGATCCGGCTTCCGTGGACCCAACTCACCAGCCTGTTCGCACACTGCGTTTCCCATGACGAGTGTGCAGAAATTCTACGGCACGCGGTTCATCTCGTCCAGTGCACCCTTACGCTCTGCGAGTTGAATGAAGTCATCACCATTCCTAGTGTCCCCCCGCACTTCCACCTCCAATGCTTGATCTTATTGGAGACCGACTACGTCGATAACTCCCAAATGCTTCTTCTCGACAATTTGACGCTTCCTGCGCTTCAGAGCCTCCAGATCTCTGAGCCGTGGTTTAGTCCTAGTCCCGTGGGGACGCTGGTATCGTTAGTTGCCAGGTCCGGTTGCCCTTTGGAAGAGCTCCATGTTACCGAATCAACAATCCTGGAGAGCGTTTATCGCGAGGCTTTACCTTCTGTTCGACATTTCATATTCGATCCCCACATCTCTCCGAGTCCCAGTGACTGTGAGAGCAGCGACGAATCCGACCGTATCGCCTCGTAGTACACATGTCTTGTTTACATATTTTGTCCAGGTCCGGGACTGGGTCACCGGACTTACCGGAATAATACACACCACTCGTTTACCTCCACACGGGTTCGAAGCTGGTCCAGATCGGGCACAACACCACCCATCATAACATATATCGCTGATCTTGCGGTTTGAGAATCATCCTGTGGATCCTCAGACTACGATGGACGACTACGCTCATAAAATCACCACATAATATTTTGAGTATACATTCTTGCACTGAATTCGCGTCCCAGCCTTCCCATTATCACGCCATATTCTCCAGCTCTCTCTGGACAATTGAACGTACGTCCGACCGTCTAGGGACCAAGTTCGTTTTAAATGCCGCTGGTAAACTGCATACGAAGTCAGCAGTGCAGGCACATCTATAAATGAAGCGACGCACACAACGACACCAGCATCGATGGCTTCATGCTTGGAAGGAGTGATAGGCACCCCGTTTGCATCTAACGGCTTCTCAAAGTCGAACGCCCAAAGCAGCATCGAAATCTGAATGAACAACACTTGGTGGGCAAAGTTCAAGCCGACGCAGATGCTACAGAATAATCATCGTGAATTAAAGGTTAAGCGAATAGCGCCAAGAAGAGTACGCACCGCCGACCAAATCCAAACGTGGCGTGTCCCATTCCATGTGTGTCTGGAGGAACATTCTCAAACTTTTCAGTGGCGTCCAAAAATCTCTCTGGGCGAAATTCATCAAAGTCCGGGAAGATACTTGGGTCTCTGATTCGAAAATTATAACGGGGTATCTTCGCACATATGGTGCGAAAAATACCTATTCATAGCCCTTGAACACCAGGATAAGGAGGCAGGAAACAAAACCGTGGAGAAAAAACACTCACCAAACGTTTGGAATCACGTTCGTCCCTGTCCATGATGGTAAGCGCGCAGTAAAAGACAATCCGATGCTGAGGTCACCTTGGGGAATGAAATGCCCGTCATACCAATCGTCCTGCGCTTAAGGGTCAGCCATTTTGTCGAGATAATAGAATTTACACGACTACCTCGGTGGTGCGTCGAGGTACAGCTGGGGATTTCAAAAGGATAAGTTCAAGTTCATTGGATTGAGCGAATTGATACTCACCCAGGGGAGAAACCGGCCTCCAGCGCAGAGTTTCCTTGATAATTGCGCGGATGTATGGTAAGCTGTCTTTATCCTCAAAGGTGGGAAGCCGGTCGTGTCCAACCACCGCGTCTATCTCGCGTTGTGCTTTACGCATGACCTCAGGATACAAGTTCATAGCCAACACGAAATTGAGCAGTGTGCCTAAAGTCTGGGACGGTGTAAGGTATAATTCGATTCAGTTTCAGTCGGCTTACCGTTTCTGCTCCAGCAGAACTGCATATCATAAGTGTAAGTAGATAGAAAGAACATTACTGGATGGGACGTACAACATGATACCGGCCAACCACGCGCATTCCTTCTGCGACAGCCCGTGGCGTTCTTCTGTCTCGATGAGCTCCCGGACGAAACACTGTTCAGCCTTTCCCGTGGCCTGTAAAATATCAACAGGAATTCAAGAAATGAAGCGAGAAGCCAACTAGCCATTTCTTCGCCGACTCCGGCGTTGAGCGTCTCGAACATTTTGGTTTCTTGCTCGTGCCATTTCAGACCATCGCGTTTCCATTTCGCCAGCCATGAAGGGAATCGTTTCATCCAGGGGAAGATTTCGACCAAAAAAGCGCCTGGGACAACGGCACCGGAGATGCGAGCGGTATGTGCATGAATGCGATGAATGATGGGCATATCTTTGCTCCCGATCCGAGGCCATGCGTAGACAGCAGAGAGGATACTCGACGCGGTGGTTCTGAAACGGAGGGTTTGCAAGAGCCCCCATGAAGGTTAAACAATGCGTACTGCTTAAGATGGTCCACCCAAAGCTCTGGTTCGTTGAGCAAGTCCAATACGTTCAGAGCAGCTTCCTTGCACTGATCGGGCTGGTACTTCTCAGATGCGCGAAGGTTGAACGCCTCGTGAGAAGCACGACGCATTTTGCGCCATCTAAGACGGATTCAATTGATATCTGAGGAGCGACAAATCTGAAAACTTACACCTCTCCGTATTTTGCAAATACCATGAAAATGCCGCCGGTCAGAATCTCACTCGCCATGATGAGACGTGGGCGGTCGCTGTAAATGGTCGAACGTCGGTCTACGAAGTGCGGTTGAGATTTGACCAATGAACATGATTCGACGTATCGCTCACCGAAAAGATCGGTGGCAGCCTTGTAAGTGTTTAGGACAAGTACTGGCTGGCCTGCCAAGTCGAGTGAAAACACATCGCCTGAGGCCCGACGTATATGAAACCGCGGATGGCACGCAAGTCAAGAGTAAACGCACCGTACTGTTCTTTCCATTCTGTGAAACGATACCAAGGCATCGATGTGGGCACCTGCAGCGCATTTCCTAGGACAGGAATGCCGGTGGGACCGGGATGCATTTTGCGGCGCGTGAGGTAGGACTTGACGACATGTAGGACGGTCTGTGCGCCTACAATGGCAGCGAGCCCGTAGAGAATAGAAATCATTAGGGGCAACAGATGCGGCACATCTGGGCCTGGGTGCTTAAATCCAACATGGACTCGAGGAAGAGTGTTGTGGTTTGTTTGTACCAGCGGCCGTCTCTTCTTCCCCCACGGCCGTGTTGGTGGCCGTTACGGAGGGTCGACCGGATGCGACAACTGTGGGTTAAATACAAAAAGTGATGGGCTAGCCACCGAAGGTACCATGGACGCCACAACTTGCGCCGTTGGCATCGGCATCCTCCTCGTCGGATTATATGCGCTCAAACCAAGCAACAGAAATCCTCAGAGCTTGCCCCTGCCGCCCGGACCTAAACCGCTTCCACTTATCGGCAATATCTACGATGTCCCAAGAGCCGCGTCATGGCAGGTCTTCCAGCAGTGGGGGGAACGCTACGGGAGCATGATATATTTCCATACATTTGGAAAGCCAGTCGTGGTGATCAACTCTGCCTCGGTTGCACATGATCTCCTGGATAAGAGGAGCGTCATGTACTCTTATAGACCGCAGTTTGCAATGGCTAATGAAGTGTACGTTCATTACTCTCCTTTCAACCAAGCTGATCCGAAGCTGGTTGTAGAATTGGATGGGTGAGTTACCACGCCGTTAGCCTCTGGAAATATAAGCTAAATATTTTGCCTCAGAAATTCTCCCTCACAAGCATGGACTATAGTGAAAAATCTAAGCGCCAGCGCAAATATCTTCAACTCTACTTCCAAAAACAGCGCCTGCCGAACTACTATCCAATCCAGCTCAAAGAAGTGCATCGTTTGCTGAATGACCTCGTCGATGACCCAGAGAACTATAGAAGTCATATAAAGCGGTTCGTCGTCGTCGTATATATAACTGCTGTCGTTTTGACGAAGAATGAACAGAATGGCGGGAGGAATTACCATGATGCTGACGTACGGACATGAAGTCGACACGATCGAGGATCCGTTCATCACTATCGCCGAGAAGGGCATAAAGACTATTGTCGCTGCCGGCGTAATTGGTGCCCATATAGTTGATCTGATCCCATGGCGTGATTTCATACTCGTTTACTCCCGCCTTTCTCGCGCTGAGATATTCGTTCAGTCAGGTTTATTCCAGACTGGTGTCCCGGTGCAAGCATAAAGGGTTTACCTCCGGGGACCCGAGAAGATCTTCAAACCTTTCTCCATACCCCGTTTAATCAGGTCAAGAAACAGATGGTCTGTCAAGTATTGTTTCTCTGTTGCACCGTCGCTCACTTTCCTCGTGCATAGGCTGAGGGAACAGCGGTGTCCTCATACATCACTACTTTGTTAGACGAGACTAAAGGCGAAGACGATGAAGGTGTTCTCGGAACAGCCGCTCTCATATACTCTGGTGTGTTTTACCGCTTCCAAGTGTATATGTGCTCATTTCCCCAGGTGGACTTGATACTGTATGGTTGTTCATGACCATCGCGTTCTTCCTCTGAAAACCGTTCCAGACAATGTCTGGTCTCATGACTGCGTTCACAATGTTGGTCGCGAATCCGATCATCCAAGCGCGCGTACAGGCGGAAATGGATGTTGTCGTTGGCAAGGATCGCTTGCCAACATTCTCCGATCGCGAGCATATGCCTTACATGCGCTGTGTGATTACCGAGACTATAAGATGGGGGGCATCGACGCCAGTCGGTAAGTGCCCTATGCATAATGTCTTCTGATTTCTGAGATGTCCACAGGTGTTCCGCATCGCCTTTCCGAGGACGACTTCTACAACGGATTTTTCCTTCCAGCGGGCAGTATGATAATGGCAAACCAGTGGTCGGTGCCACGATCTTCCCCTTCTGCTTTCTGTACTCACAGAATACAGGGCGATGCTGCACGATCCACTTGTTTACCCCAACCCATCAGAATTTAACCCAGATCGCTTCCTCCAAGGCGAAGGCCGCAACCCGCAGCCGGACCCTAGATCTGTCGCGTTCGGCTTCGGGCGACGGTGACTCCCCTTGACTCTATCTACATTGTAGATCGTAGACTCACGCACACACAGTACCTGTCCCGGACGAGACATCGCTGAGAACACGATCTGGGCGGCCATCGTGTCCATTTTCTTCGCGTTTAGAATCACGCCGGAACACAATTCGGAAGGCAAGGAGATTCCTATTGAAGTGGAATACATCGAGGGGAGCGTCAGGTGAGTTTTATGTTTGAATCGAGGAAGACGGAGGCTTATTCATGTGTTCCAGACATCCGAAGCCATTCAAATGCAACATAGAACCGCGGCGGTCTAATTCAGTGTCGTTGATTAGGCAGACTACGGATGGTTTAAAGTCGTCCTGATGTTTCATGGATAAACGCTGGCCATAACTCCAAGTGGAGCCAATTCTCCAGATATTTACGTGTTGTGTTGTAAAATTCTGAAACATTGAAACCCAACTGAAACCCCTATCCTGATTTGGGAGGTCTGATCTGATTTTTTTCACAGCCACATATCATGCCGTTCATGCAGCGACTCTTCGAGGTCCTCGTCAGAATCAACCGCAGACGATGTATCCAGCTCCACTGAATTATCCGCTTCCAGTCTCTACGCACCAATGATCAAAAATTCCCTGGTCAAGCCAGACGCATTCCTCTGCACTTCGGCCCTCAACTACATTTTCCATTTCATCAGTCTGCACGACAACTAGAAAGTCGGCATGCGCACCACCCACCACAGTGTCCTCGACCCGCTCGTGGCATTCTTGCTGTCGCCCAAAGATGTCGAAAAATACGCATCTGAATGGGATATCTGTCGTGCCCGTGTCGCCCAGAAGAGCGGCGCCTATGATCTCTTCTTTCCACGGAAAAATGCACGAGCGTGCTTCTCCCTGGACATTCAATGGCTTGATGGTCCGGATGTGCTCATTTCTCAGATCGATTGTGGAGGCGCTGGATGTAAAAGTCGAGGGAGAGATTGAATTGTAAGATAGACGACATGGAGCCGCTGCCAGTGAGGCGGCTCGTAGCCCTCCTCTCTCATCTCCCCTCCGACAACGCCCTGTTGAGAGCACTCATGGATACTCCCGCCTTCATCTCTGTAATAGCGGACGACTTCAAGTAGAACGCACATCGAATGGAAGTGTTCCATCGCGCTAAGCGGACTAGTCCAGAAGAGATTGTGGAGAACAAGATCCTGCACTTGAGGTTCTTCTGACGATATTTGATCATGGCTGTGGGCAAATCGTCTCAACTTTTTTCTCCCTGTCTCCCACACATCGTGACGACGCCGAAAACAAGGTACCAGAAATACGCCGTGCTCAGAACCTACATGCGTCCCCAAGGCCGAGTCATATACGACGGCGTTGGCGTGCTTTCCCGGACGTACCGCACGATAGTGCTGATGTCCTTGTACAGCGTCTCACTCATCTTTTCCACGGACCTTCTGTCCCCGGACTACACCGACAACGATGATCCAAACGTCTTTTTTAGACCCCTCGTCGATTCTCTGTGGCACCCTGGATATAGTGCTCAACAGCGAGGCGCAGAAGTGCGGCAGGGCTCTCTGTCCGAAGCTAACACGTCCACGAGCGCCACTATGAACCTGTGCTCCGGCTGCCGCCTCGCGCGGTACTGCTCCGCCGCGTGCCAGAAAGAGGCATGAGCATAGAAGCCCATGCCGCAGGCTGTGTACAAGGACCTTGCGAAGCTGGTTATGATCAATAAGGCGGCGACCGATGCGGAATTCGAGGACTCGCTCGAAGCGGGCGGATTTGGGGACACGAAGATACGGGAGATGATATTGGCGCTTACTTTGCCTGAACTGGCTGCCATAGATCGTATTCTCACCGAAGGGCCCAACAAGTAAAGGATTGCGGGCCGTCCTGAATATCATTATACTGTATCTCTGCCCCTTTCATTACTTGTGTATGTACTGTATTTTCTTGTGGCCTAAAGTAGCTTGGCCGGTAGCCACAGCACTTTTATTTCGCCATGTCGGTCATTGGGGATTATAGATGGGCGACAGACATACATGGCCAGCCCGCAAAGCGGTCACAATGCGGAGAGAGGATAATTAGAGGTACAGGGTATGTTTACGTGCGGTTCCAATGGGTAACAAAGCAAATCTCGCCGAGACAAAAAATAAAAACGACGCTCCCGCTCCTAAAATATGGTAGCGAGCGCGCCGTCATCGTACCCGCCCCCACCGCCCATGCCCGTCTTGGGCCCGGGGCCGTTCTTCCCAAACGTGAAGCCGACCCACACCCCACGCCCAAACGGCTCCTCCTTCTCCTTGACCGCGTCAACGTTCTTCTGCTTCTCCTTGACCTCGGCGTACTTGGCCATGTCCTCGAGCGAGGTAAAGTCGTCGTAGTACCCCGTGTCGATTTCCGAGTCGAGCGCAGGCACGAACGGCGCGCGGACGGAGCGGAGGTCGTCCCAACTGGTGAGCTTGAAGAAGGGGTGCCCGCTGACCTGGGCGATGGATGCGTAGCGGGTGGTCGCATGCGCAATGAGACTGGCGCGCGAACTGGTTAATAGGGAAGGCGCAGAAGAAGACGCGGACGGACCAGGTAACGGCGTCCCATGCCACGTCGGTCAGATTGAAGACGAGGTCCTCGGGCTTGTCGTACTCGGGACGGCGGAGGACCGTCGACCAGTTCTTGAGATTTGTCCACGTTTCCTCGGGGGTGCTGCCGCTGAAAGGGGGGAAGCCTGCTAGGAACTCGAAGAGGATGCAGCCAAGGGACCAGTAGTCAACGGAATGATTGTAAGGTTTCCCGCGAAGAACTTCGGGGGCCTGCACTGCGGTCGGTCAGTGTACATATACGACAGAACCGGACATACCATGTAATCGGGGGATCCGACAATGGAATCTGCGTAGCGGGCATCTTCGTTTCGAATAGAGCGGTAGATGGAGCGACGTTCTAAAGTAGACCGATGGACGACTTGGTTATCCTTGACTTTGTCGAGCTGGACAGGGGTTGGTTAGGGAATAAAAGGATGGAGGGCGATTCATACCTTGACTTTGAGTGATTCTATGAGGCGGGGATTGAGGGCTCCGGTTGCGAGGCCAAAGTCAGTGAGCTTGACGTGTCCGGTACTATCCACAAGGAAGTTCTAGGATGAAGGTAAGCCCATGAAGAATACCGAAACAGGGTGCAGAGCCACGTACCTCAGGTTTAAGATCACGGTGGATATAGCCAAGTTTGTGCAGCTCGTTCACGGCGGCGAACATTTCGCTGATGTAGAAGCGGGCGTGTTCCTCCTTGAGGACCCCAGAATTGTTAAGGAGTGTGCGGAAGTCGCCGCCAGGTACGTATTCCATAGCAAGATAGACGTATTGAGGGTCCTGGAAGGCGTAGAGCAGACGAACGAGCCAAGGAGTCTTGGTTGCGGTGAGGATGTCGCGCTCCACCAGGACGTGCCGAATCTGGAGGGGACAGGTAAAGGACGCGTAGGAAATCAAAAGAAAACACATACCTCGTCCATCTTGAACAATGTGCGCTTGCGCATCTTTTTCAACGCGCACACCTCGCCCGTCTCCTGTTTCCGGGCCAAGAACACCTCGCCATAGCCACCCTGGCCGACCTGAGCGATGATGTGGAACTGATCGACTCGCAGCTTGGTTCTCCGGCGACGGAGGAGAACACGTTCGCGCCCGCAGTACGACTTGAACTCCTTCGCGTGTTCTGTCGGCTTGAGATCGCGGGCAGCGGTGTCCTTGTCGAACTTGGCGCGGCGTTCCTTGCGCGAATGCAGATATCCGAGGGTCTGGAAGTAGTAATCAAGGAAGTCTGGCGCCAAGGTGAGACACGCAGTCGGAATGGTAAGACGAGGACCCACATAGCTGAGCGACCGTTGCTTTGCGCTTGACTTCTGGATTGTCGAGCAACTCACGCTCCCAGAGCTGAAATCCCCCCGGCTTCATCGTCTTGTTCCCTTTGGCGGTTTCCATCATAATATCAGAGGGAAACCCCTTGGCGGTGGCCATGCGGACATCAGGGAAGCCAGCTGCGGTCAGGCCTTTCGCGGTGTCCATATGAACATCGCGGTAATATGAGTACGGATTTGCTTGGGGAAGGCCGGAGACATCTTTGGTAGGACTCTCTGGCCGCGCGGACTGCGGGATGCTGGGCGATTGCGACGCCGGGGGCTTGCTCAACATTTATGCGTGTGGGGGAAGGAAGGCGGCCTGGTCACATGACCACTCAAACAGTCGCGCTCCCTTCAGTTTCAGTCGCGTCGCCACATAATTTCGCAGTCCCACGATTTGCTTCTCTTAAATTTCCTCACTGCACGAAATTTGGACCTATCCTCGAAAATCCACTTGCACTCAAACCGTGACTTCGAGCCCAACCGATCCAACTAATATTTGAACTATCGGTCTCCTCGTCTTCTAAAGCCTTCACATATAGAGTCGTTGAGCACAAAACACACCTGGACTTCTTTTTATGTTGCTCAAATTTTCGACGCGTAAGGTATCGGCTCCCAGTCTAAAGTCCTCACCACAATCTCATCATCGCTCCGCGCTGAGGTTTTCGAAAACATTAGCGTAGGCTGGTACAGTCTACCGTTCGGCGCGAAGCCCTTGGGACCACGCCGTTGGAGCCACCGGGTTACGAAGAGGAGAGACGCGGGAAAAAATAGCGGTCGAAAATTGCGCGTTGCGCCGCGATCAAGAGGTCAGGGCAAGGGGAAAGGAAAATTCAAACTGAGCGGAAATCCCCCTCGGACGCTCGAGCCAAGCCGCAGAAAGTTCCGGATGATTAGAGTAGAAAAAAACGAGGGGCTTGAGGTGGCGCCGGACGCGACTACTTCAGCTGTCGCGGCGTGAATAGAACTTCCTCGACGTGCAGAGCTCGTTCCGGCGAAACTCAGCACACCGTCTGGGTTGAAAATTACATCTGTTAGTACAATCCATACATACGATTTCTACGATTATTTGGCCGAGGGAGAAGACGAAGCCGAGTCCAGTGCTGCCAGCTGATCCACCAGATCCTCCATGACAGACCTAGGCGGTGGCGGAGAGACCGGTGCAATGACGGACGAGCGCTTGGTCGGGACCAGCAGATGCCCTTCTCCAGGTTCGAAGCCCGGGGCAATGCGGCGCAAGGCGTCGCGCTTTCGGCGCTCCTTCTCGTCGGCACGCGAGCGTAGATAAGCCTCCCGCCGCGTGGTATGAGCCGCGAGTGTCGTACGGCGGGATGCTTCCAGCGTCAGGATGTGGGGCTCGATTGTAAATGGATACACGAACTGGCATCGGAAGCGTCAGTGGCAGCGAGACCGGGGGAGGATGGAGGGTTACGTAGGGAGTTACTGAGTCCGGTAGGGGGTGGATATCCGGTGGAATGACGACCTGAGATGTTCAGATGTGTTACCTCCAAGAGAAGAGCCAACCTCGAGCTAGATTCTGAACCTACCGGACGAGGAACGCGGAGACTCGGAGATTTGATGAGCGGTACACGCGCCGCTGGGGCGTATTGAGCTTTTGTAGGATAGACAAGATGAGCCTTAAATCGCAGTGGTGACATTCAAACCCACATTGCTCTGGCATGATAAGAGTGAGGGGAGGAAGAAGGGAGGTTCTCGAAATACGACCAAACACGCCCGCGGCTCTCTCAGACCTAATACTTTCTACGTATGGCTTCCTCGTCTCTCACCCTGATTTCAACCTCCACACTCATATCGCAAGGCGCAGAAGCAGCAAGTCCCTTCTCGCTACTTTCGCTCGCGGCAGAGGCTCATTTCCTCAATCGATCTCCACCGAATCCAACGTAGAAAGTATACAAAGCGCGTCTCACCGCATCCCCGTCGGAGCCTCCGGTGCTACTGAAACACCGTTTCCACAAGGGCTACAGGCACCCGACTTTGGATGCATCGCTGACCCGTGCACGCGTCGCTGGGGAGGCACGAGCCCTCCTGAAGTGCCTGCGGTATGTACTTCTGGAGTTCTACATATATTGCGCGCTACAGCTCAGCTCAGATCGGGCGTGAATGTCCCTGGGATTCGGATGGTGGATGCAGCGGAGGGGGTACTGGGGATCGAGTGGATCGACGGGAACAGTGTACGGAAGCTTCTACCCGGAGGCGCAGGTGAAGACGATGAAGTGGTATTCGATCCCGAGGAGGGCGAGCCTGAACAAGACGTTGTCGATTTACTGCAAGAGTACGATATTTCGCTGGGTGTGTTGTATTTCCTTACCGTGGATTCTATTAACACTCTATCAGACGTTCTCGTGCAACTTATCGGGCAGGAGATCGCCAAGATGCATCTGGCGGACGTCATCCACGGCGACCTCACCACGTCCAATATGATGCTGCGGCACCCATCTTCATTCAAATCGCGCCACCCCACCCTCCGCACAGAATTGGTGGGTGTCTGTGTCCTGGGCTTCGTCCCGCTTTGCTAACTTTTTTCAGGTCTTAATCGACTTCGGACTCTCGTATCACTCAAGTCTCGTCGAGGACAAAGCTGTCGACCTCTACGTCTTGGAACGCGCGTTTTCATCGACGCACCCAGACTCGGAGCCACTTTTTGCGTCCGTCCTCAAGGCGTATGAGCAGTGCATGGGGAAGGACTGGGCTGCCATCGGACGGCGATTAGACGATGGTGTGTTTTGTTTTTCATCCTAATATTCAAGGCTGACCGATTTCCCCCAGTGCGGCTGCGCGGTCGGAAGCGGAGTATGGTGGGATAGAGAATTCGCTGCTGTAATACCACAAGAAGCAATTTAATGTACTGTATAGTAACCCGTGCGATTTGGTGTTCACACTCACAAGCTCAGCCGCCGGTCCAGCCCACTTTTTGATCGGGCATATGCCCGAGGTTCCCGTTCTGGATTGACCTTCAAATTCGGGCTTATGCAGCAGGCCCGGGCTTCCCCGTCTCAGGGAAGTATTTAGCAAGTTTGAACATATCGTAGAATCATAAGAATTAAACCCCAGCTGGAACACCATGTCTGCAGCCTTAACTCCGAATCGGATATTGGTGAGGGGCCTGCTGCGACTCGCAGAGTAGAAACCGTGCTGAATTTTTATTTAGGTCACAGGTGCCACTGGTTTCCTTGCTACTCATGTCATAACAAAGGCTTTCGAAGCGGGATACGCTGTTCGAGGGTAGGTTCAACAAGCATCCGTTGAAATGGCTGATGTTCAATTTTTTTCGCAGAACTGTAAGATCCGCAGCGAAAGGACAGGCAGTTCAACAGAAATATAGTCGCGTCGGAGACAAGTTCCAGTTTGCCGTTGTGGATGATCTCGTCACCGGTGATTTTACCGAGGCTCTCAAAGGTGGCTCATCATATTTGGTCCGAATATTTATTTAATACCGGTTGAAGACATCAGTGCCGTGATTCATGTCGCGTCTCCGTTCACTGGCAAGGTTCAAGATCCCAAGAAAGACATGCTTGACCCCGCGATTGAGGGTACATTGAACGTGGTTCGGTCGGCTCACAAGGCAGGAATCAAGAGAATAGTTATCACTTCCAGTATCGCCGCTCTCCTCGATGGGAGTAAAGGAGGTTGGTATGGATTTTAGAAAAACTGCCCTGGCTGAATTATCCTAGGCGCATGGCGTGATTACACGTACACTCCCGACGATTGGTACTTGCTAATCTTGTCGACCTGACGTTATCTGATCAATATACAGGAATCCAATGACCTACGCCAGTGCAAGCGACGGCACGCGACCGGGGATGGTGGTATACCTCGCTTCCAAAAAGCTTGCGGAGGCTGCGGCCTTCGGCTACGCTAAGCAGCACCCCGAGCTGCACATAACGGCCATGAACCGTGAGTATATCTGGACCAGAGTTGATTCAGCGATTCAGTGTTTTACCAGCGGGGATGGTATTCGGACCGCCTCTGCAGGACCGTCAGTTCGCCAGACCGTCTCAATACCTCCTCGCAGGCGATCTACCAGCTGATAAGCGGGAAGATGAAGACCATTGCCCCCCGCGCCGAGGGTCTCCCGCTGTTCGTGGATGTCCGGGATGTTGCGGCGGCACATATTTTAGCGCTGAAAAACGACGCCGTCATCGGGAAGCGGGTGTTGCTCAGTGGCGGAGAGTTTTTGTACTACAAGGTATCCATGCCTCCGCTCGATCCACTCATGTTTGCTAATAACCTGAATTAGACTGTGCAGATGATTGCTAAACAACGTCCAGAGCTTGTTTCGCGCCTCCCAAGTCTGGAAGGCATCGTCAACCCGGAGAACGAGCCTATAGCCAAAGTCGATACTTCCATCGCGAAGAATGTTCTTGGGATCTCGTTCATCCCATACGAGAAAAGTCTGTTCGATACCATTGATGCGTTGCTGGCTATGGAGAAAGCGGAATGGAAGCTGTAATTTCCTTCGTGTAAATAAACTAACTTTTAACGATGTAACTTTACTAGCCTGGTTTATTCAGACCTCATATGTCTTCCGGATCTGTGCTAGCAGAAGGAACCTGAAGAGCATCTCCCTCGTCTTCGTCCTCGTCCTCGCCCGAGAAGAAGCCCCTTCCCGGGACCAAGTCCACAGTGTACGGATCCCATTCAACATAATCCCATTGCCAAAAGCTTTCAGCTTCAAATCCATCATACCAGGTTTCCCCGGAGAGGGACCAGGCATGAATTTCGCCGCGCGTTGGCCCATCGAGAATCATCACAAAAATCCCCTCGGATGTACTTTCTTCCGTGGCGAAATGATACCTCGAGAGCGTCAATGCTTTGAAGTCAAGGTTCGCCCACCGCCCAGTCCATCGAACCTTGGCAGCTGGATACGCATGAATGAAGCGCATGGTTTGTGCGTTCTGGTCATCCGTGTAAAGCCTGAGTGGATTGTTGAATAGCTCCCAGCTACTGGAGTGCCCATCCACCGGGACTGTGTTCCCCATGATAATCTTGAAAACATCTTCGAAGACCGTAAGAGACACATTGCGGACCTCCCGGTCGGCACAGTAGCATGATTCAGGGTCCTCGTGCAGGTGCCGGGGGCAGAAACAGAAGTCGGACACAAAAAAGCGCACGGAATGCGGCCAGTGCATCCCAGGTGGGGGTTGAGATGCGGGCCATTCGGTCAAGAGGGTGCGGTATGGGTCGGGAATAAGCACATCATACTTTGTCTCGACTTTAT
The DNA here is from genome assembly GCA_029204335.1 of Mycena vulgaris. Taxonomy (NCBI): domain Eukaryota; kingdom Fungi; phylum Basidiomycota; class Agaricomycetes; order Agaricales; family Mycenaceae; genus Mycena; species Mycena vulgaris. The sequence goes on along the minus strand of JARGYA010000038.1, from coordinate 388,422 downwards.
CCACGTATGATATGCGCGCAGATAGTGATATCGGATGCGGGGATTCTATGTCGTTAAATGCGAGACCGAGAAGACGAAGTCTTGTGGGCGAGTCAATTTTGGGGACAAGGGCACGCCAGTGCTGGCATACATGAGTTGCAGAGATGAGATCTCTCAACGGGAGAGACTCAAAGAACTGGATGAGAAGTTCCGGTATGGAGGTCGCGGACTCAGTCGACATATGTAGGTAACTATGGCACCACAGAGCCAAGCATCGACAAGCAGAGCTCGTCCTGACTCCATATCGGGTAATTGAGTGAGACTTTGGTAGGCGCCAATACATACCCGCGCGTCTAATACAAAACCAATGCTTAAAACTACACAAGAGCGATACAAAGTAGCCAACAACAAAAAACGTCCCCTAATTCCAATTACCTCCCCACCACTTGTGCACGCGCTCCCCGCCATGCTCATCGTACTCGGCCCGCGTGACGCCGACGTCCGCAAACTCCTCCGTCCGCGCGAAGCGCGCCATCCCGCGCCACGGGTCGTCCGCGACGTCTGCCGCGCGCACGATGCTGATCTCCATCTCCGGCGGCAGGATGGGCCGCAGCGTCGCGTGCAGCCGCGGGATGAGTCCGGGGAACTGCGATGGGCCGCCCGCGAGAAAGACGTTCTGCGCCGGGGTGAGCACACGGTGTAAGGAAGGCACGGAGAAGACAGTACCTTGACGAGGCGCTCCTTCTCGGCGTCGCTGAACCGCGCGAGGACGTTCTGCACGACTTCGCCGAGGCCCGCGGAATCGACGCCCGCCATGGCGGGCGAGAACCACGTCTCGCAGACGCGCCAGCGCTCCGTGCTGAGGTGGATGCGGCAGAGGCCTGGGTAAAGGTGAGCAACGCACAAGGGAGAAGGCGGGCGGCGTGCCTTCGACGTTGCTCTCGTCGTACGTGGGGCGCAGCGTCGAGATGAGCTCCGAGCGCTTCGACGCGAGGGAGGCGTGTGTGTGTTGCGCGGTGAACGACGGATCATGCGCGAGGAGCTTCTGCTCGATCGTCAGCAGCTGCGACATGTCCTCCTCCTCGTCAGACGACGGGGCCGCTGTGTTCTGGATACAGCTTTAGATAAACAGATCACATGTAAACAGAGGAAGACTCACAATTTTTCGATATATCGCCCAGTCAGCGTCGTTGGCGCCAAAGAGGTCTTCTGCTTTGTGTGTCAGCGATGGACGGGAAGATACTCGGGTACTCACCACCTCCGCCTTTCCGCTTCTTCTTTGGCAAGCGGTCGTCTGCTGCCAGACTCGCGATATTTTTCATGCGCGCCTGGGCGGCGGCGCTTTTGCGATCGCTGAGAGCCGCCTTTCTGCGTCCGCGGTCTTTGATCCGCGTCATCAAAGACTACTTGCTGTTAGTGTGTACCCGCACGGGGAGCTGGACGCAACGCACCTCCTGCTCACTGCGCATCTTGCGCACCCACCCACCTAGGTCACCCTGCCGCTCCTCTTCTTCTTTCTGATCTTCCTTTTCCCGCTCCTCCCGCTCGCGCTCCTTCTCTCGCCGGGCGCGCGCACGAGCCTCGAAGCCCGCCTTCATCAGCTTCTGCTTCTTCTTTTCCTTCAGCCCGTCTTCGTCCAACTATTTCGACAAGTTCAAAAAGTGAAACCCAGCGCAGATACAAACTTACGTCAGCATCTGGGACGTCAACGAGAGGGAAGGAAGGCTCCTCGGCGGCATCCTCTCCACCATCCGCCGCGGCCTCCTTTTTCCGCGCCTTTTTCAAGTCACTTTCGAGCTTTTTGATGGTCTCGTCGAGCGCAGCGTCGTCGTCGAACCCTTCCGTTTGTAATTTGTACTTCAGGAAATCCTTAGCGGGAAGTGCCATTATAGAAAGCCGTACTTACCGTCCATTCCCGCTTCGTGTCGTCCGCCTTGCCCTCGCGCAGGTTGACGAGGTACTGCAAATCCGTTTCTTTCTGAAGTAGCTTTTCCGTCCGCATCTTAGCCGCCATCTCCTGCAGCTTGCGGCCCTGCTCCCTGCGGCGCTCCGTGATGCGCTCGAGCTCCTCGGGCGTCTTTTCCTCCTGTACCTGAAGCGTAAACGGGAACTGTACGATGCGGTCCGCGGCGCGCAGGGCGAGTGGCGACGTGAGCGAGCGTAGCTGCACGAGATAGTCGGGCGCGAACTCGCAGAAGTTGTGGAGCATCCACTGCGACTGGGCGGTGGTGACGCGCGTGGGGAAGCTCGTGTACTTGAGCTGGATGAGCTTGAGCAGGTAGTCGGCGGACTGGGACGCGCCCCAGGGGATGCGCTTCGCGTGGCTCATGATGCCCTTGCCGGCAAGGATGGGGATTACGGAGGTGGACGCGGTGTTGAAGGAGAGGACGAGCCCGTCTGCACCGGGGCCGTGATTTTGGTAGAAGGACATGACCGAGTCGACGCAATACGCGACCGAGGGGACGGAGTATTGCTCGAAGAGAAGCTCCGAGGTCACTAGTACAGGTGAGGACGTGAGATGCGACGAAACAAGTGCGCATACATGATCTCGAATGCATGGGCGAGCAAAGACGCTCAGTCATGATCATCGGGTGGTCGACCGAGTCGTCGTCGATGCTGAGTTGTATAAATGCATAGTCTAGTGCATTTTCCTACTTCGTTTAGTATACAGAGGGGGTAGAGGAACACCCACCAATGCGTCAAAGTTGAGAAGTACGTCGCCTTCCCAAGGTGTACGTGCCTGTATCCTGGCGCCGCCCTCGACGTCGACGCCGTCACCAAAAAGAAGGAGGGGTTTATTCGTCCTGCGCTCCTTGTACTTTGCTATTACATTGAGACCCGACCGCGGTGAATCCAACGTGGCGAACCCGTACCGCAGGGTGGTAGACCCGTTGTCGATGACCAGCGGCGTCCGCTGAGAGCGATGCTCGTCATACGAGAGAGCCGGTGGGGGAAGAGCCGGCGGCGCTGGGGACGGCATCCGCGTAATGGGATCCATTGCGTCCATGTCGAGCGCGTCCAACGTCGAGCGGTCCAAGCGGGGTCACGCGTGACACCGCTCCTCAATGGAGGACTTCAACCACCAACTGGCCATAAAGCTGTCCAGGGCCCTCAATACTCTCAATCCGAACGACCTGCTCGCCCAGCGGGTAACGGATATTGCAAAAACCAACTCGGTTGAAGGTTTTGTCAAAGGTACGAGCATACAACTTCATATTCCATTCATCCTCTGACCACTCTGTATCCAGCGGCGCGAGCTTTTGGCAAGTTTCAGGACTCTTTTCTCAGTGAGCTGCATGCAGAAATTTTGTTGCATGCAAAGCAGGAGGCCACTGGCGTTGTTCCGCAACCGGTCGAAGGAATAACCGTCTATGACTCGGATGTGCTCGAACCAGCCCCTGCCCGACCGGGAGGCTTGATGAGGGCAGATACTGTGCGTTAAAACACCCAATAATGGTCTCTGCTGCTGACTCGTATCCTCAGCGCCATACCTTCCGGCAACCGGCGCGGCCGCTCGAACCCCCTACGCCCCGCGGCTCGCTGCTTGGTCTCGATCGGCTCGCCCAGGAAAAGCGCGCGGCGGCGGCTGCCACTGGCAACATGGAGGGCAGCCGCAAAAAGCCACGCTTGGACGATGGATCCGAGCCGTTTTTTAAGGGTGCGTCTCCATTCGTCGATGTGGTGCCCGCGCTCATCCAACCGTATCAGTACCAAGTCTGCCCCTCCCCCGAACCGATAACCAGCGGCAACGAGGCGAAGAAACGCCATCGCATCCCGGCGGCTTGTCCGAGACGGGGCGAAAGAGGTTGGAAGAGTATAGACGGAACAAGGACAAGCAGCGAGGTGCGTTTCCATCCTACTCTTGCTGTTTATATCTGACCGAACTAAAGAGGGCATCACTGCCGCCAACGAACCCCGGGACGATGCCCCGAAGGGCTTGGGAGACTTTCAGCGCCGCTCCAACCGTGACCGGGATCGAGGCTGGGGCGGGAAGCGCGATCACGATAACGGGCGCGAGCAGGCCCAGAACGGACGAGGCTGGGATGCCACACCGCGCTCGGTGCGGGGCAACGGTGACGCACCGAGCGTCCGAGTGCCAAACGTGGGGTGGGAGTCGACTCCTCGCCGCCGCGGCGACGAAAACTCCTCTGGTTGGGCCGGCGCAAACAACCGTCTGTGGGACGCCCCGACGCCCCGAAATGTGCGAGCCGGAAGTCCTGATGAGGCATTGGGTCTCGACGCCCGAGAATGGGAAGAGGAACAGGTTCGGTTGGACCGCGATTGGTACACCGGCGCAGAAGAGGGCGGCGTTGCTGGGGATGAAGAGAATAATCCTCTTTCTCAATACGAAGATCTGAATATCCTCAAGACAGCCGAGATCGCCACTAAACAAGTGGTAAACCATCCAGCCCACATGCTCCTCTCCTCTCTCATATACATCTTCCTATAGCGCAAAATCTCAGCAAGACAAGCCCAATACGTATGTCACAGCCTAATATTCAACTGCTCAAACTCATTCTCTTTTCACAGAATGCCGACAACGACCTTTGGGAGGCCAACCGAATGCTGACCTCCGGTGTGGCCACACGCAAAGCCGTGGACATGGATTTCGAAGACGAATCGGAATCCACCGTCCACGTCATGGTCCACGACCTGAAGCCGCCTTTCCTCGACGGCCGCACGGTCTTCACCAAGCAATTGGCACCCATCAACCCCATCCGCGATCCCACGAGCGACATGGCCGTCTTTTCCAAGAAAGGCAGCGCGCTGGTCAAGGAGAAGCGCGAGCAGGCTGAGCGTGCCAAGGCCGCGGCAAAGCTCGCTGCACTCGGCGGGACCGCGCTCGGGAACATCATGGGAGTCAAGGATGAGGAAGCTGACGCCGAAGGTGCGTTAATTTTCGCGGGTTTTGGACCCCTGGTCAGAGTCTGGACATTCACGTAGTCTCTCTTTTGCTTTGCTTTTGGTTACAGCGCAAGACGAGCAGAGGCAGAAGGAGCAGCAGGCGACCGGCACCCCCGAGGACTACAGGGGCGACTCAAAGTTTGCGACTCATCTGAAAGCCTCGTCTGGTGTTAGTGCGTTTGCTCGGAACAGGACTCTAAAGGAGCAGAGGGAATATCTGCCGGCCTTTGCCAGTCGAGAAGAGCTGATGAAGGTCATCCGGGAGAATCAAGGCAAGTCGAGACATTTTTTCTTGCTGTAATGTGCTGACGATGAATGTTCTCATAGTTGTCGTTGTCGTCGGCGAGACGGGATCCGGCAAGACCACTCAGTTGGCGCAGTTCTTGTACGAGGACGGGTACTGCAAACACGGCTTGGTCGGCTGCACGCAGCCCAGGCGTGTGGCTGCCATGTCGGTCGCCAAGCGTGTCAGCGAAGAAATGGAGGTGCGCCGTTTCGTTTACGCCGCTTGTCGCGTCTGATATGATTCGTCAGTGCAAATTAGGCGGTACGGTCGGATACGCCATCCGTTTTGAGGATTGCACTTCGTCTGATACCAAGATCAAATGTTCGGCTTTCTCTACTTGTTTGATGTTGACGCTGACTCTGCGTAGACATGACCGACGGTGTCCTGCTTCGCGAATCCCTCAATGAAGGTGATCTGGATCGCTACAGCGTCATCATCCTCGATGAGGCACACGAACGATCCCTGAATACCGATGTGTTGATGGGTCTCCTGCGGAAGAGTGAGTCCCTGTCGTCAATCTAATTCGTCTGCTAATCCTTATGTGCAGTTTTGTCCCGCCGACGCGATTTGAAGCTCATTGTAACGTCAGCGACGATGAACGCAGAGAAGGCGCGTCGTCTTTTCGTGTCGTTTGGCCTTTCCTAATGCTCGGACCTCCTAGTTCTCTACGTTCTATGGGAACGCCCCAACATATACCATCCCAGGACGGGCTTTCCCGGTCGAAACGTACCACGCTAAATCGCCCTGCGAGGACTACGTTGACAGCGCCGTTAAACAAGTTCTTAAGATTCATCTCTCGCTTCCTCCGGGCGACATCCTCGTCTTCATGACTGGACAGGAGGACATCGAGATCACGTGTCAAGTGGTCAAAGGTCCGGTTTCTCTTCACCTTCCCAGCTCAGAACTGACGGATTCTACAGAACGGCTGGAACAGCTGAACGACGCCCCCCTACTGGCAGTGTTGCCCATATACTCGCAGATGCCGGCTGACCTGCAGGCCAAGATCTTCGAAGCGACGAGCGATGGACGCAGGAAGGTCATCGTTGCCACGAACATCGCTGAGACGTCATTGACGGGTTCGTCTTTCTTACTCCTTTTCCTGCCGCCGTGATCTAACGTTCGATTGCAGTGGACGGAATTTTATACGTCGTCGATGCCGGCTACTCCAAGCTCAAAGTGTACAATCCCAAGGTCGGGATGGACGCTCTCCAAATCACGCCCATTAGTCAGGCCAACGCCAACCAACGTACCGGTCGTGCGGGAAGAACTGGAAACGGGTACGTTCATTTAATGTTGTTTCGACTGGCGACTGACTTGCTCGAAGGTTCTGTTACCGGCTTTATACGGAGATGGCGTACAGAAACGAGCTCTTCGAAAGCACGATCCCGGAGATTCAGCGCACCAACTTGGCGAATACGGTATTACTGCTCAAAGGTTTGGGCGTGAAGAACTTGCTCGAATTTGACTTCATGGATCCGCCGCCGCAGGTGAGCCGTGCGTTGTGTTGCAGGGTCTCTTATACTCATGCCCGGCGCACAGTCCAATATCCTCAATTCGATGTATCAATTATGGGTCCTCGGCGCCTTGGACAACGTCGGCGACTTGACGCCCGTTGGCCGTAAAATGAACGAATTCCCGATGGAGCCGTCGATGGCGAAGATGCTGATCGCCTCGGTCGAGTACAAGTGCTCTGCGGAAATGCTCACGATCGTGTCCATGCTGTCCGTCCCCAGCGTGTTCTACCGCCCGAAGGAGAGGATGGAAGAAGCTGACGCGGCGCGGGAGAAGTTCAACGTTCCCGAGAGCGACCATTTGACACTCTTGAATGTGTTTAACCAGTGGAAGAGCCACGGGTAAGTACACGTCCGTATACCGCTCGCGTTGACTGACGGTGATGTCGACGTAGATTCCGGGACGAATGGGCTATGCGGCACTTTTTGCATCCGAAACTGCTGCGCAAGGCGAGGGAAGTCCGCGCGCAGCTTGAGGACATCATGAAATTCCAGAAGATGGAATTGATCTCCGCCGGGACCGACTTTGACGTCTTGAGGTCAGTCATGGCGTATTTTTCGACGGACTTACATTCCTGACTGTCATCCAGGAAAGCCATCGCGGCCGGATATTTCCACCAAGCAGCGCGCGCGAAGGGTATTGGCGAATTCGTCAATATCCGATCTGGACTACCCACCCATCTGCATCCCACGAGTGCTCTGTACGGTCTCGGATGTACGTCTGATCGGCTTCTTGATCTGTTACTTTGCTGACTCGGCGACAGATACGCCGACATATGTGGTGTACCATGAGCTTATTCTTACATCCAAGGAGTACATGACGCAGGTTACGTCGATCGATGCATATTGGTTGGGTGCGTCCTACAGCTCGTGCTTGTGTTCTCCCACTGACACCCATCCAGCGGAACTGGGCTCCGTTTTCTATTCCGTCAAGGAGAAGAACTTTGACGAACGTGGAAATCGGCGCCAAGCGGATCGCGAGTTTTCCAGGAAAGCGGAATTGGAGACTGAGATTGCGCGGCAGCGTGAAGAGTGAGCACACTGATTGACTAGTCATTTGCGATCGCTGATTTTCCGTTCTTCAGGACCGCAAAGCAGGTTGCTGAAGCCGCCGTTGCTGCTAAAACCGCCAGCGGCGGGACCTCCAAGATTATCGTGCCTGGCACACCCAGGCATTCTGGCATTGGTGCAGGGTCTAGAGTGATACAGACACCCAGGAGAAGAGTCGGGATTTAACCGCCTTGCGCGCTGGACTTTATGTTACTACAACCGACGCTCCATGTACCAGTAGAAATGCCTATGTATGGCAAGCATGTAATTATCAGGCTCAGGTCACCAAAACCTGTAGAAACCTAGACACTTTACAACCTGAAGTGAGTTGAGGCTCGACAGCCCCTGTCTTGATCTTCAGCGCCGTACTGCGTCCTCTCCGTCGTTGCTCTGCCAGCTCCATTATTCCTTGACGATTTTGGGTCTGAGGACGTGCATTAAAAAACCCCAGGGGGCGCACCGCGGGTGGGTCTGACCGAAAGGAATGTGAGATTAACAGTAGTGTACCGCACTAGTAAAAAAACATACTCAAATCTGAACGTTAGCAGACCCGTTGCGGCGAGAATTGGAAAACGGTTTTCGAGTATTTGCGGTTCGCCACCACTGAGGTTTATCTGGACTCGCTGTAAATGAGGCAGAGAGAGCGCCGATACTGTGCGGTCCAGCTGGGCGCAGATATCTGCAAACGTGGCGGAGGTGATCCACATGGACATGCTAATGAGCAGGGTTTTGATCTGATTACGCTGAGAAATCGACGCGACCGTTTGCAACCCTGCGGGAAAGTCTTCGATCAATATCTCGAGGTGGACCAGCGCCTCGAAGGAGGTGAGGGGGAGCATCGACTGTATCAAATCTGAGTAAAGGGATTGCATAGCGTTGAAACCCACGCACGCGGCGCACTCTAATCATAAGCACATCCATAGTGGCAAAGCCCGGTGCGAAAGTGTTCCATTCAAGGAGGTTTGTATTTAAATCGAGGTCGGCCATTTTTAACTTGGAGAAGTCGAAAGGACAGCCGTCATCACCCTGAAGCCATCCCTCGATTGTTCTAGCCGTGTCGTCCTTGGGAAAAACGACATGTAAGGTTTTCAAAGTGATGCGCCGGCGATCAGGTCCAAGGTCCAAGTTGTCGTCACTGGCAGCAACCGAGGTCTTAGACATCCAGATGCGGTCGAGGGTTAAATGCTCAATGCTCTGTGAACAATGCCTCCATATCAGGGGAAACACAGCTGGGCCTAAATTGCCAGCTATATGCAATCTCTTCAAGCTGTGCAGGCTAAGTAACTGCTGAAGCGGAGCAGACACTCCCGTGGAAGAACCCTCGTAGCCGGTGAGTTGGAGCTCGTACAGGCGAGGAAATCTGTGTTGTGAGATCCGCTTCAAGGTGATTTCAAGTAGCAAGTGCAGATCGATGGAGAGGAAGAGAACGAAGTTAACAAGGTGAGGCGAGACAGCCAAGGCGTCCAGCAGTCGCGTGCACGCATGATTCAGACTTGCCCATCGGCCACGCCTGTGGTTCTGAGGAGGATTGGTAAGATCGATTTTCGAAAATATGTGAGCCTGAGCAGCGTAGGTCCAGGAGCGGTGGACCAGCGCCGCTGCCCGCAGGTCGGCGACTGAATCAAGGAAGTCGACACAATATTCCGCGAGATCCGTGATTTCGAGGGGATTGGGACGGGTAACCATTTTCTGTAGTAGTTATTTAGCATGAAATGAAGTACGGAAAGCTTAAATACACACAGTGACAGTGAAGCCCGAAGAGGATGGAGTCAGGGAATAAGTGTCATTCGGACTTTGAATGATGATTGGTCTTGAGATCTGTTCCGGCCGCAAGCAAGTATCATGACAGACAGTTTAAGATCCCTTGTCGGTTCCAGCCTTAGGATTCTGTGCTGTTCTGTGCCGTGTTGGTGACCGAAAATGTTTGGCAGTATTGGCGCGCCCGGGCGTCACGCGACACGCGCCGAACCTCTTTCCTACTCTTTCTTTCTTCCTTTCATCCTTTGATTCACTACCCAAACGTACCCGTGTATTCCTCGCTAGCTACGCTCTCCCTACCTTTCTACATCGCTCCTCGATCGCATCGAGCTGCCACCCTTCCTCTGTCGACTGAATTTTTTGGTAACCTAGCTGCATGTCATTTAGTGGCGTCCAAACGCCCTCCTCTTGTTAAACCTTTGCCTGAAATCCCGTCCCAACTATGCCACCCCCGAAGCGGTGCTATCCCTCAGATTTTTTCGACGCGCTGACATCCCTCGAAGACGTTGAGCGAGTCGTGGTCGATTTCGAGGATCTGCTCTTTGACAACTGCGACGATTCCGGCTTCATCTTGGAAGATCTTGTTTCGTATGAAAGACCAGAGATCGTAAGACTCGTGTTATCCTGCAAGTACCTTTCTGTGGCCTTTCTCCATAGTCATCTCATCCTCGAGCACAGTGATCGACGAGGCTTGGATTCTCAACCGATTCCCAAAGACACCGGACGAGTTTAGTGCGTCTCTTGCACATAAAATTCTCTCTCAATTCTCCGTATATTTTCAATATACCCCGACCTGCGTCATCGACGGGCGAGATGAGGACCGTCCAGTTGGGGAACGTACAGATAAACGTCGCGCGTATTATCGTCAACTTGTCAAAGACGCGCCCGAGGCCCTGGCTTCCCTTGCCGCCAGACTGTCTCATCCCGATCCGTCCCCAAATGACACGAAAATGAGCCAGAAACAAATGAAGCAGGCTCGGCGTGCTGCAGCAAAGGCCCGCGTCCCCTTGGATCCTGCCCCATTTGAGCGCCTCGATATTCCCGTTCCCCAGAATCGTGAGGAAGCTGACGCAGCTGCTATGGACATTTTGGCCAATCAAGAAGCTGTCCTCGAAGTGAGCATGCTCGTCCTTGGTGACCTCTTGTTCATACGGAATTTCAGGCGTATCTGGACGCATTACATGATCCGGGCCTCGTCGCGTCTCTCAAAACTGCATGCCTTCCCGTAGAACCCGTTCTACTTCTTGAACGTCGGATTGAAGCAGCAGAGGCGGAGCACATCTCGACAGTCCAACAGGACGCAACTCAAGCCGATCCGGGGGCTACGTACCCGGCCGCGCAGCTGATGAAATTGTTCGCGTCCCTACATGAGCTATGAACACGACCTAACAGATCCCAGCACGAGGCTCTACTGCGACAATGCCACCGGATTTGGGGAATGGGCGATCAACATCTCCCCGCGCGGAGAGCGCGATCTGCGCGACCATAGCCGCCGCGACCGCAAGGTATTCACAATCATCCTCAAGAAGATCAAGTACGTTGGCCTCTTACTTCGTCTGACTCGAGTTGACGGCCGCCCAGGGAACTTTCTAACGGCCACTTCTCGCCTGATAACCACAAACGGCTAAACGGTCACCAAGTCGAGATTCCAATCTATGAAGCCAAGATGACCGGCGATCTACGCCTCGTTGTTAGTGCTTTCTTTATGATAATCACATGGAATCTCAAGCCTCAGTGTAACGTAGTATCAGATCGACTGTGTCCCTGCCTACGATGCCGAGGTATGATCTCTTTGTGACCATCTCCTAACCACTCATCGTTTGTTGCAGAGTGAACGACAAGGTCGACATTCTCCACATCTAGAGCTTCAAAAGTTAACCGTGTTCGACAGCGATCAAGATTTTCGGCGTGTATACGCACACGCAGATTGCCCGTGTGTCCTTTTGGGACACCATGGGCCGAGAGCTGGGGAAGAAAGGCAAGGAGTACAAAGACCGGTACCGAGTACTCTTGGATTATTTGATGGTGCCTAATAATGTATCTTAGATGTATTTTCCGAGCGCGTCCGCACCATGCAGGAGATCACGTCTTTTCTCCGAGCATTTTCCCTGCTCCTGTCGAAGTGCGCGCATTGCCACATGGGGGTACCCCGGATTTGCCTCCGGACGATTTGGAGCAGGTATGACCCCACTGTGTCTGTGATGCCTCGTTGACCTCGGTTATCCTAGATGCAAACTCTTCTCCTGTAGGTTCTGACTGTTCGGCGCGAACAACATGCTGACCATTCCCAAAGGAAATCTGTACATTTCTCTCAGGTGTGCAATCCTGCGAGATTGCCGCGCCTTTCCTGAAGCCATTTCCAGCCGCTGCTCGACAGCATCATAGCCGATTTGGACGTTGCATTCGTGTTACAAGTTTCGTACGTCTGGTTATGGCTTAGTCTGGGAGTGACGATATTAACTTGGCCCTAGACCGAGAGAGCTCGACATCATCGAGCATCCGCACTCATGCTATGTCCTTGGTCGTAGTGGAACAGGGTACGGCGCTCTTCCCCTGCAGCCTCAAAGCTAAGCACACAGTGCAGCAAAACGACTACTATGTTATACAAGATGCTCCTGGTAGAAGCCGACTACGAGATCTTGAAGGAGGAGTGTGTAGAGTCTCCGAAGCGACGGCAGCTCTTTGTAACGCAGTCGCGCATCCTTGCAGAGAAGGTGGAGGAACACTTCACAAAGCTGTCCGCCGGGTACCGGCCCTCCGCCAATCCAGAGAAGGAAGCCAAACCGAAGACATCCACCGGCGCCTTGTTAGACATTGATGACGAGCTCAATTGGCGGAGCGATTTACCGAGGCGCTATAGTGATTTGCAGAACAAGCATTTCCCTCTGTTTGTGACATTCGACCGCGTAAGTATTGACTTTCGTGGTACGTAGCTTGAATCACTGACGCTATACGGTAGCTCTGCGCAATGCTAGAGAAAGACATGGAGGACGACCCCTCTTCTGGACTCGCTACTCTATCTAAGAACACTACCGCGGACAGAGCAATGAGGCCGGTCAAATTAACCTCAGGCTACGACAGGTTCCTGCAGCATTACTGGCCCCACTTCCCCCAGACTTTGAGCAGAGGGCTAGGCAAGCCTGTCTTGACGCAAGCAAACACGATGACTGACTTTCCATCAAGATCCTTCCATGGTCTTCAGTGAATTCATGGGTCAGTAGAAAATAATCCCCGATCGCCTGTTGAAGTTCAAATTTTTGCTGACAGGCGTAATTATGGGCTCGGAGGAAACGCTGACTGCCGAAACCTCTTACTTGGATCGCGATGCCTATCTAAACCTCAGCGAGCGGGCCCAGTCCACGTTTTCTGACCAGCGCCAGCGGATATACAGTCTCTTTGAGTCATATTTAAACCAGAAGCGACTGCTGAATGATAGCGATCCGGCGGATCGGTGAGCGAGATGTGGCCTTCTCTTTCCGACCCTTGAGCTCATCGGACATAGAACCCATGCTATCCTGCGATATTTCGAACAGCGCGGAGGAGTGCCCGGTAGAAAAATGGATTATCTGTGAGTCGGGTTTCTGAGATCATGTAAAGTTGCTTTACCTATCCGGGAAGATACGTGGACGAAACACAGGATAATTTACTAATCGACACCCTGCGTAAATGCCTTTCACGTTGCTCGTGATGTTTCTCCTAACACGCGAATAGTTTTACGCTCCATCTGCCACAACCCAAACGGGCTCTTTTGGGCCGGAGATACTGCTCAGACGATCTCCGTGGGCAGCTCCTTCCGCTTTAACGAGTTAAAGGCCTTTCAGTTTCGCATTGAGGTGTGTCTCCGTGATTCTATGCGGCGCTTCCGACTCTGAAATCCTTTCAGCAAAGGCGACTTGAGAAGAATACGCACACGGAACTATACTCTCAGCCCTCGTGGCAGCCCCGGACTTTCCAGCTCACTGTCAATTACAGAAGCCACGCGGGGATTGTCAATTGCGCCCACACGGTCATCGAGGTGATCACCATGCTCTGGCCCTATCAAATCGACGTGCTTGACCGGGAAAGAGGCACCGTTGACGGTCTTCGGCCCGTATTCTTCACCGGATTTGACTCAGGAAATGTGCAATACGAGCAGTTCTTGTTCGGAGATCGAGAGTGAGGCTGTCCTCCGATCCTTCGAAGTCTCTTGCTGAACAGTAGTTGAACGCCAGCGGAAGCTATATCGAGTTTGGGGCGCAGCAATGTCAGGCGTGCATAGGTCGGCATTCACACATCGCTGACTCTTGCACAGGCATTCTCGTGCGCGACGATGCCGCTAGAGAGAAATTGCGGGAGCAAGTGGGTGATATCGGCCTCATTATGTGGGTCCTTCGACCCTGTGGTCAGGCCAAATGCTGAAATGGTCTTCCTTCAGGACGTTGTATGAGAGCAAGGGTCTAGAATTCAATGACGTAAGCGGACGTAAGCGAACCAATTAAATGATCATTGATCCGGTTCTTTCCGAAGGTTTTGCTGTACAATTTCTTTGAGGATTCCACGGTTGGTGAAGCTCAATGGCGCGTTGTCCTGAACGCACTTGAAAACCAAGGAAACGTTACCGCGCCCCTATTTGACAAGATACGTCATGCCGGTGTTTGCGTTGAGGTGATTTTTTCTTCCACTGCGAGGCTATTTGATTCTGATTTCGCACTTGATTTAGCTTAAATTTCTGTATGTAGCCATCACCAGAGCTCGCAACAATGTCTGGATTGCAGATACATCTGCAAAGGGAGAACCCATGCGGGTACGTTATTTGTGTCCCTACCAAATCGGATACTGAAACTAGACCCCGATCAGACCCTTTGGACGAGCAAAGACCAAGTTCAGAACTGTACGCCGGGAACCGATACCCCGCGTCTAGCGATCTCGTCTACAGGTAGGAATATTCTTGCTTAATATCCGAGTCTCCGCTTGATGCAATCCAAAAAGTGTCGGAGTGGGAGGAGCAGGGCAAACAATTGTTCATCAACAAACGTTATCGACAGTCGAAACATTGTTTTGAGAGGGCGCTTCTCCCTCGACAGGCTGCCATGGCTGGAGCCTATTATCTACGTCAAGAAGCGAGACAAAAGCCAGCTGGTAGTAACCGAAGAGCCATCGAAGCCAGGAGGAACGCCTTCCTCGAGGCCGCTGCAGCATTCGTGGGCTGCGCAAGAGAAGATGAAACGCTGGCGTATTTCAGAATAGCCGCAGAATGCTTCGAGGATGCTGGAGACGATCTACAAGCAGCACAAAGCTACAGGGACGCAAAGGAATACACACGATCGACCGAGCTCTATCGGAAATTGGGAAATTTCGATGAAGCTGTCGCTATTGTCAAAACTCACAAAGAGAAGATACGGCCCGAGGTCGTTACGAGCGTCACCAGTGTCGCGAGGCTCTACTACTTCAAGGAGCAGAAACTCGAGTACGTCAGTTAATTATCAAAGCGTGACTCTTGCATAATTCGCATTCACAGGAAAGCGAATGCCCTCTTTTCTTCCTATGAGGAGGCGTTAGAATACCTCGAAGAGCGTGGCCTAGACATCGCCCACGCGACGCTTCTTGAATCGCTCGGAAGGTTCTCGGACGCGGCCGAGGTCCACCTCGAGGAAGGACGGGCATTCGATGCTATCAAACTCTTCCTTCGAGATCAGACCAATGAGCATTCCATGCGGCGGGGCATTCATTGCGTCCTTCAAGGTCTCTGGGAGCGAATTTCCTTCGCAGCATTGCCGGACGAAACGGACACCTCCGTCGCTCTTCTTCTGTCCTTGGCGGCCAAAGCGGAGGCCTCATTCTTATCCGACAATGACCGCAACGAGGTTCGTCTTCACGATTCTAGATTCGGATCATATTTTCACGCTCCTTCTTCTCCATAGATTTCAATGTTTCAAGCCATAGGCCGGCGGGAGTTTTCGCAGCTCGAGCCTCTTGGGGAGGCATTCGAAGCGACAAATCCAGCAGCCGCCTTGCTATGTCTAGACCATTGTTTTACCAACCGGCCTGAACTTCAGGAGCTTCAAGTTGACGGCGTTGCAAGCAAACTGCAAGCATTCCTCGCCTACGCCAAATTGCTCAATACTTTCACTTGGATGGACCCTTGCCATTGGCCTGTTGTTGAGAAGCTTTTCGGATACGTGCGTCAAGGCGAAAACACCTTTTCGATCCCTGCGGGCACATTTTTACACTCAGCCCTACGTCAACAAGACCACCCAGCATTCCATCGTTCAGCCGAGCAAAACATACTTCTTTCCGGGTCCGAACTCAGGGACGTATTCCATCGAACGCTGAAAGATCGTCTCCGACGCAGGGTTCAAGCAGAGAATGATGTGTGCAAACAGACTCGCGCCTTCTCTCCCTGCCTCGTCTTTGCCATGTTCGATGGTCAATGCAACCGCGACGATTGTCCGCACGAGCACCTTCCGATGGCGCTGATTGACGCTCAGCAATATAACCTCCGAGTCAGGATCCATCTGCAGCAGATCTTGATCTTCCAAAACGTGCAGTTTATCCTCAATGATCCTATTCCACGACGGTGAGCCGCTTTCGTGTACTGCCACGAACAGTCCGTGATATTTTCCGTCGTCAGGTATTGGATTTCACGATTATATTCTGCGCTGTATCCCTCCTTCTACTGTCTCGGTTCCGCCTCCAGTCTCGATCTCAGTTTGATCCCGGAGGCCGAGGCGGGGTTCCAAGTGGTGAAGGAGTGGGTCCGGGGCTGGGTCTACGAGTTCAACTTCATGCCGCCGATGAAGTTCCTGAGTAACCTAGCGCAAGTCTCACGGCTGAGCTTCCAGTTCGACCGGAAGGACGCCATGTCGTATTTGACGCAGAGCCCGTTCATGCGCATGAAGCCGGCGATTTACATGCGGTCGGGGAATAGCTACGTCGTTAGCGAGTTCCTCTCGTCGGTGGAAGGCAACGAACAGACGTGCATCTCCGCCGGCGTCCTTTTCGTCCGGTGAGTCACGTTCCCATCCTTGCGCTGCGTTTATTGAGATCCCCCGCCAGCCACGTTATCCACCATCAGCTCCCCATCCACATCAGCGTCCTCTGCGATGTCGTGGAGCATCTCTGTGCCTGCATAATCATCGCGGGGCGGCGGCAGCGCGGGCTCGTGCACGGCGTAATGCTCCCGCTTAGCTGGATCATGAGCTGGGCCAGTGTAGCCGGACAAGGCGACCGGCAGACAGATACATTTAATCTGTTCATAACCTGCTTGGCGAAGATGCTCGAACAGCTCTATGCCGGCGAGGGTGCAGGTACGCGACCCTCGCTTCGCATCCGTTGCGATACTGAACACCAGACAGAGCATCTCCTTTTCGAAAACAAGAATCTCGCGAATGTGGGGTTCTGGAGGATCCGAGATACGTTTTTCGCCCGGATGTGCGTACAAGCCAGCCACTCGTTCTTCAGGCGTGGTTAACGTTTCCTCGTCCAGCTGCCGATGTCTCTGCCTCCGTGCGTCGCGCAATGTTAAGCCGCTTTGTGCACTGATGAAGCGTCTTTATAGTGGCGTACAACGCGTTCAACAACATGGCCCGGACGGCGGCGCTTCGAACCAGAGTATGGCACAGCATCACGTTCATGGGCAAGAAGGATCCCAACCCGTGGTTCCCCCCGCTTTCCGGCAGGTCCGCCTGCTTTGTATTTGATTGAGGTGCATCCATATTTACGAGCGTTAGATACATGGCTGCGGGGAGCTGGGCGGACCTCGTCCGCGCGCTTCGGATGTCGACCGCGGGCTCCCCGCTGGACGAGATGGTGGTTCTGCTGCATTCGGAGCGTCCGCGGCCGCACCCGATCAAGAACGTCCGCCAGATCGTGTACAAGGCGCTCGTGGATGTCCCGCAGCTGCTCGGTCCGCGCGCGCATAGCAAAGGCAAGGAGCACGACTCCGGCGAGCCGGAGGACGATGACGACGTGGCCGCGGGCGCGGTCGAGGAGGAGCCGTTTGCGGACGTGGGCGAGGCGGAGCGCGAGGTGGACGCGGGCCCCGTGGCGATGCCGCCCGCGCTGGAGGCGGCGACGCACACGGACGCGGAGGTGTGCGCGGCGGGAGTCGTGCAGCGAGCGTTCCGGCGGGCACATGCGCGCGCGGGGCGGCGCAAGGCAGAGCTTGCGGCGGCGGGGCTCGTCGCGGGGTGCGCGGGATTCTTTGGCGCGTGCCTTAAGGAGGTGAAGTCGGAGGAGGCGGCGGCGGGGTCGGCGGCAGCGCGCACGTACCGGCTGCGCTACCTGGGGCCGCTCCCGCACCTGTTACTCTGCCTCGACGTCGTGCGCACGCATGCACAGCGGCAGAAGGCGCACATCAAGAAAGACTTGCGCGAGGCGACGCACGAGAAACTTGAGGAACTCGACCAGCAGCTGACGCAGCTGACGTGCGTGCGCTCGTTCCCTGACGCTTGATATATTGCTGACGGTCATACAGCGACACGCTCAAGCAGGTGATTCAGATGCAGAAGGACCTGGGCCCACAGGCGGCGGTGCACCGGGCGCGCGACCTCGGCGGGCTGAAGGGCCACGTCGCGCGGGCCGTGCAGCTGATGCGGCGGCTGCCGTTCAAGACGCCCGAGGGCCTGGGGCCGCACCTCGAGCGCGCATACAAGGGGATCGTGCAGCCGCGCGTGTTTGTGCAGGCGGCGGCGCAGCGGAAGCCCGCGCTGCATGTGGAGGAGGAGTATTGATGTTTGACTGAAGTAATTTTGCCTGGGTTGCATTCATTGTAGTATTACCATCGTGCGAGGACGCCGAGGCGTTGTATGTGTATGCTGGCGCGATATAGAATGAGATCTTGAGGAGATCGACTCGGGTCAACATTTGTTGATGTTTGGCATCGACGTTGACCTCTCCCTTCCCTCCCACACCGCGCCGCGCTGATATGGCGAGCAATCCTCTGCTGGCTGCCGCGGCCAAGAAGCGCAAGAATACAGCCAGCAAACGCAAATGTACGCCTCATTTGCGCGCGTACATCGCGTCTGACGCCCCCCAGATCCGGAAGAGACCCCTGGCGGCCTTCTCATCGTCCGCGCGACCTCACACGACGCGCCAACGCGCGTCTCCGCGTCCCAGCCGACCGCGGGCCCCAGCAACCCCCCCGCGAAGAAATACAAGCTCGACACCCTCGCCGTGCCCTCGCGGAACGCGCGCACCGCGTCCGTGGACCCCGTCGTCGAGCAGGCCGTGCGCGACATGGAGGACGAGACGGACCGCCTGCGCCCTGCGGCGCGCACCAACACCTCCCGCGACCCGGTCGCGAGCGTGTCGTTTCGCCCGACGTCCCCCGCGAAGCCCCCCGCGCGCGCGAAGAGGAAGGGCGCGGTCGTGGATATGGAGGAGCCGCTGCGCGACGGCACGCCGCAGGGCGCGCGGAACAAGCTGCTGCGCGGCGACGCCATGGCTGCGATTGCGCGGGGGCGCACGCCCGAGCCCGACACGCCTGGCCACCGGCGGCGAAGCTCGCTCGGCGGGCGCGGGAAGCGTATCAGCACCTCGTTCCAGGACGGGTTCGGTGCGCATCTATTTCTCATTCCTGTGCATGTTGTCTAATCTTTTGCCCAGCGCTTCCGCACCCAAAGGTCAGCGAAGAGTCTTTCTTCAAACACATCGACCGCGAGCTCCCGGACGCCGAGCAGCTGCGACAGCTACTCACCTGGAGCGCCTCGCGTGCGGCTCAATCCTCCGCCCCTCCCCCCTCCATACCCCCCGCCGACGCCGCCGCCCTAGAAAGTCTTAAGACCGATATGGCGCTCATGCTTGCCGAGCGGCGCATCGACCTCTCCCTCTTCGCGCCCGACGACCACGGCATGGACGCAGCGAGCACTGGCGCCAACGCGCAGAACGAAAAGAACCGCCGCTGGGAAGTCGTGTACTCAGAGGAGATTCAGCGCGCGCAGGACGAACGGGACGAGTGGAAGAAGGCCGAGTACTTCTACGAGGCGTACCGCGCGAAGGAGGAGAAGCGCGTCGCGGCGCGCAAGGAGGCGGCGAACGACCCGTTTCCGGCGCCCGATCCGCGGTCCCTCTCCGCGCGGCTGCAGCACGGGCTCGCGCTCACGCAGCGGCCGCCCTCCGCCGCCGCCGCGGAAATCGCCGCGCGTCTCCCCTCGCTGGAGTTCAAGCTCGCGGCGCTGCACACCAACCTGCACGCCGCGCGCGCGCACGTGCGCGTCGCAGGGCGCGCGCTCGACGAGCGTTTCGGCTTGCTGGGCGAGGCGCTCGCGGGGGGCGGCGCCAGCGGGAGTGGGAGCGGGAGTGGCGGGCGGCGGGCGGCGGACGCGCACGGGATGATGCGCGCGCTGGCGCGGGTGGACATGGAGCGCGCGCCCGCGCAGGTGGGGGACGCGGCGCGGCGGGCGGCGCGGGAGGTGCAGCGCGTGGCGCGTGAGGGTGAGCGGCGGGTAACGCTCACGGGCCCGAGCCCGGGCACACCGCGGCGGGCGGGGACGCCCAGGAGGGAGCGGACACCGGGGCGCGAGCGGACGCCGGGGCGGTAGCGGGCGCGCGGTCTTGTTTTTCTTTTCTCTTTTGCTCCGTGTATATTCGAGTCTTGTATTTCGTGTGGCAAGTGGTCTCCCTGTTGTTTACTATCTACTTGGAACACTATTCTGGGGGGTTCTTAATCTGGGTTGCATCCGACGCTCGCTCGACCTACACGCTCATCCTATCCCGTATATACAGGCCGCCGGGACCCGACTGACCTCTCCAAGCGCACTGGAATGCAAAATGCGATCATATCGGGAAATCTCGTATTTTATAGGGTTTTTACGAGTATACAATAGCTCTTTTTGTGCTTTAGTCGGCGATTTTACCGGAGGCACACGACTTGGACGAAGCGAGAGGAGGGGAGGAAACCGAAGCAAGGCGCGTAGTCATGCGGGGGAAGAAGAAAGGGTTGATGGAGTTTTTGGCGGCCGTATTAGGGTGAGCGAAAAAGTCGAGCAAAGAGAGCAGGGCGATGATGATGGCGACCAGCGCCGATGACGATGAGAGGCGCCGAAGAGGCTAGCCGACACGGAAGGCGGGCGAGGGGTGTGAGGTGAGGGTGCGAAAGGTCTCCTTGCCGTGGACCTTGAGCTGGGTAGGCGTCTTGACGCTGCCGATGGAGGTGTTTTTGACGTGGCCTCGGGTGCGCAGGGAGGCGCCGAGGACAAGGGCAGTGAGGGGCTCGTCATGTATGGTCGTCTGGGTGATCACGGCAGGCTGTGCGACAAAGAGAGCTCGTGGAGAGGACTTGTGGTTAAAAGCAAGAGGATATAAAATTCACTGACCCTCAAGCCCTTCCTGGTTGTTGGGAGGCGCGACAGAAGATGTTTACTGCCCTGGTGAGACCTGCATTCTCACCTGCTTTCCGCTCGTTTCCGCAGGACTACCGCTAAGCGTTGTCTATACAGTTAGGATTCTTGCTTCCGCGCCGATTGACTTGCCATAGGCTGGAGAACAGGACAGGTGAAGCGGAGACTTTTGGTCGAGGTGTCCGAAAGAGGAATGAGCGGTTCAAACTCCGCCGTTTCCCATCACACGGTGCTTCCACCACTAGCTCGCTATCCCTGGGGCATACCTGAGCAGCAAAGCGGAACATTTTATATACTATTTCAAGTTGTTGGTTCAAGTTGCCGTCACTTGCGAGCATAACCACAGGTTCAAAGATGGGATGATCGTCAAAGCATCCTCAGTTCGTTCCTTCCATTGTCGCACTCCTTAGGCTCGGTCAGTCGTCTAAATATGGTTCTATGTTCGTAACCTGCAGCCGCTCCGAGGCAACCAACAGGATTATATTCCAGTTACAAGACGGCTCTGCCAGGATGTCTAAATCCAGGATTCCACCACGATCACAAGAAGCGTGAAATAAGGCTAATAGTTGTATAGACTTGAACGAAGCGAAGTGCGAATTGTATTGAAAAATCAGACCATCTGCCGATAAAACCGAGGCCAAACTGCTCTGGCACCCACAAAAGCCCCCAAACCACGACTCACCATTTCTCGGAAACTTATTTAACGTCTCGCCGGCGGTTATAACCCACACCGCCGAGATTCTGCGGGATGCTGGGACGCAGGTGGGTATTCAGCTCTGCGCTGTTGCGAACGGTCCTACGGGTGTGCGTGCAGGGGAAACACGTCAAAGATACTGCAAGGCCGCCCAACGTCGACCCGGGCAAACTGGCGCGCATCCTTCGGCTCTTGGCGACCTGATGTGTTCGCCAACAACCGATTGTCGTCCATGTTGGATACAGGGAAGAGCGTCGTCAAAAAATACGTGACTTTCTGCGATCTGGAATGCTGCTGAACTTTGGTTGGTTATTGCT
Organism: Mycena vulgaris; assembly: GCA_029204335.1. Taxonomy (NCBI): domain Eukaryota; kingdom Fungi; phylum Basidiomycota; class Agaricomycetes; order Agaricales; family Mycenaceae; genus Mycena; species Mycena vulgaris. Next base: position 366,604 of record JARGYA010000038.1, on the reverse strand, counting down.
GCCCGGGCAAGAAACACGAAGGGACCGTTGCGTTTGGGGCACTGATTGAGCATTTGTAAGCCCGATATCCAACGTTTGCCAACAAAATGAACTCAACAGTCGTTTAGCACTGATGACGTTTTCCCCGACTCTGCCGTCCTGCCCGATGTCATTGTCGATGATCTCCAATGAGCCAACCAAGACAGCGTTCAACCGCGCGCGCAAAACCGATCTTCCGTACTTGGAGTGGTTCGATCTGCCGGAGCAAGTGCACCAGATGGCGCGCTTCGGCATGCCATGGACGGCGGATCGCGCGTGGCCACTCTTGATGCGATCATCCGAGGTGGGCTTGATGGTCGAGGGGTTAGATCCACGCCGTTTACATATCTCGTTTTTTTTTGGTAGGGTTCGATTGGAGCACTTATTCCGAGGGGTCTCTCGTCGATGTTGGCGGCGGCGGAGGGTCGCAATGCATGGCGTTGGCGAGACATTATCCGCAGCCGCCCCTCGCCGTCCAGGACCGGGCCCCCGTCATTCGAGAGGGCGTGGTCGTCAGCTTTCCTTTCACTCTGTCTCCCTTCTGTGCCTCTGATTCTCCGCAGTAGTTCTGGATTAAGGGACTGTCGAGTTATCTCGAACCTGGCAAGGTTCTCCTGGAAGGTGTGTGCGTTTTACTGATACTCATCCCCCCTCTACTCATTTCTTCACCCCCCAGCCGGCGCGCAAGGTGTCTGTGTTTCTCCTCCGGATGTCCTCCACGACTGGTCAGACGAGTACTGCGTGAAGATCCTGCCCGTTCTCCGTGCGGCTGCAGACAGCTGAACCAAACTTCTCATCGTCGACAATATTGTTTCGTATGTGTGTGACAAAACGCTGGCCAAGGACCTCCGTGGGGCAGCGCGGCCCCGCCGCTTCTGCCCAACATGGGACGCGCGAGTACCATCACTTATTATACTGATCTTAAGGTACGAATCCCGAGGCTTGGGCTGTATCGGCCAACGATGAGATGTATCTCACGCAGATGATGAAGTTTGTTGAACGGCCACGAGAGAACTGTTCTCGAGGTGCAGGCTCTGATGAAGCAGACCGGTTGGAAACTAGTTGAATATGGAGACCCGTTCGTCGTGGGGCGGTCAAAGGCGATCGGCATGCGGGTGTAGTTAGCGTTGAACGTTGAAATATTGAATGTCATTTGGTGCCAAGCTTCAGTTGAATTCCTTATCAACTGTGGGAATAGATCAAGTGATCCAGTGATGGGTGGCTGTCCTCTTTTTTTTTTTTCTTCCGTGAAACCGACTCACAGCAGCCATGGTGCGTATCTCTGCTCGTATTTCTCTCCCCGTTGCGTTCCCCGTCCCCTCTGCATCCTTCGCTCCTCCCTTTTCTGAAAGCGTGAATTCCAAATCTGACTTGTGGATGTCGTTGTAGCCCCCCAAGAAATCCAAGGCCCCAAAGGAGGAAAATACGGTGTCCCTGGGTCCGCAGGTGGCTGAGGGCGAGCGGGTCTTCGGCGTCGCGCACATCTTCGCCTCGTTCAACGACACCTTCGTTCACATCACCGATCTCTCGGGCAAGGAAACCATCTCTCGCGTCACCGGCGGCATGAAGGTCAAGGCTGACCGTGACGAGTCCTCGCCGTACGCCGCCATGCTCGCCGCCCAGGACGTCGCCGCCCGTTGCAAGGAGGTCGGCATCACCGCGCTGCACGTCAAGATCCGCGCTACTGGCGGCACGGGCACTAAGACCCCCGGCCCTGGCGGCCAGAGTGCCCTCCGCGCCCTCGCCCGCGCGGGCATGTCCATCGGCCGCATCGAGGACGTCACTCCCGTCCCGACTGATTGCACCCGGCGCAAGGTTCGTTGTCTTTCTGTCTTTCTCGAGCAAGTTCTGATCCTGCGCAGGGTGGTCGCCGTGGTCGCCGTCTCTGAGCCTCATATGTACTTCATCTGTGCATAGATACATCCCATTTCGCGCTCGACACGCAGCAGGCTCACACCTGCTCCGTGGTCGTCAAACCAATGTGCTGAGAGAACCATCAGTTTGCTAAATGGCCGCGGTGTATTGCTCTGCGATAGCGGATATTCTGGGAGCGTCCGCCAGCTGCAGTCCGAAAGGGTTCGCGGGGCGTCCCTCCGAGTCTGAATCCTTCCCCCACCTCAACGGAACACATCAGCCCGCCTCTCCCCTGAAGACGAAACACTTGCCACGAGAAAGTACTATATAGCCGTTACACTGACAAGAGTGTTAAATTCCGTTTTCATTACGAAAAAAAAAAACCAAGGTCAGCCTGACCCCGAATTGAACAGGGAACTTCCTCCCAGACTCATCTCCCGATACATAGGGACAGAGGAAATGTAACCTTTACACCACCATGCCTTTCCAATCTTCTCCCTCAACTGCATTATCTATGTATATTTTTGGAGGTTGAACACGGCGAGTCGAAGAAATAATCAAAAGCCTGACCCTGAATTGAGCAAGGAACTTCCTCATAAGGTCTTACAAGAAGATGTACTTCCAAAGGATGTGTTCGCGTACACCACTGGGCCCTTCTTCCTCAATTGTATTTATTCGTATTCCGGAGTTCCAAGAACGTGTTGAAAGAAAAATGAACATAATGTCATGTGATCTAACCCCGAATCTTCCTCAGACACATTTCACGAGGTGGGATAGAAAAAGAGGATGGGTAACCCTTACACTACCAGACCTTTTCAGCTTTATCCCTCGACTGTATTATATTAACATTTCTGGAGGTTGAACATGACGAGTTGAAAAATAATCAAAAGTCTGGCCCCGCATCGAACATCCTTAGAATTTCAACGCGAGTATGGATGTCCAAAGGATGTGCGACAACTACACCAGGCTGCAATAATCCTCTCAATCAGTTGTATTCGAATTCCGGAGTTCAAATAGCGTGTTGAAAGAAAAAAAGCGGGAATGCGTGGGCAATGGTCTGACCCCGAATCAAACAGGGATCTTCCCAATGCCTGGAGAAAGAGAGGGTGTATGTGTAAAAATAGTGAGGATATGGAGTGCGCGAGAAAGTCGGTGGGTAATACACAAAGAGTCTCATATGAGACTTCCTCGAGATGGAATAGCAAACCACTCATGAGTGATACCGCAACAAATCTAACCACATCAAGAGAGGGAAGAACGAACGAAGCGGCTTCAATAGACGAATGCGGAGCGACCGAGTCACGGTACATATTTATTAGTCTGATTATTGCTTTTCGTTTCGCTCTTTCTTCTTGGTCTTTCGTGCACGTCCAAAGAAGGGGCCGCCGAAGAGTTTTCTGTTAGTTCCTGAGTTCTGTGTCTTTGATGAGAAGCGCTGATAGAATGCAGCTGGAGCTTTGAGAGCTTCAACAAGGCTGCCTTGTCGGCCTTCTTGCGGCCTTCAGCAATTTATGCGCACATAAGTGGGCGAGAAAAGTATTTTGATCGGATTCGTTGAAAAGACGAGACGGACAATCTTTTCGTTCTCTTCCGCATGACTGGGCGTCCAATGACTGTGACCGGCGGGAATCGTGAGGGCTGTGTGAGACTGGCGCCGTTAAGTAAAGGGCCAATAAACGGGGCGGCGGCGGCGGCGGCACGGAGTCGGGTGTGCACACACACGAAGCTCGCTCGTTTGCTAGAGTTAGTGGGTAGTGGGCGCGGCGTATCTCAAAATGGTGGCGAATGCACGGTCAATTGACGGTCAAGAGGAGAAGGTTGAACGGGATTGTGTAACCAGACATGATGAGCTTTGACACTTTCCCACGCATTTCCCACGTCCCGAGGATTCTCCGACCCGCGAACACTCCGTGAATTAAATTGCGATACGAAAACGGGGCCGTTTCAGAGGATATCTAGACCTGCTCTGGAGACGGCGATTGTTTGGGGAGTGATTGACAACTCGAGACCCTCGGCAAGTTAAAAAATCTAGTCCCATGGTCCTAAGTACTAGCTAATGTAAGTCGCTGATGGTTCAGAAAAGTAGTGCAGCCTGAAAGGGTTTCTATAATTGAGATCCGTTAATAATTCCAAGGATACCCCATATTCCAACCTTTGAACCTTTCGCTGTCAGATTTTCTTACAGTAGAACGCCGCCCAAATTAAACACCGAAAAGTGCGGCGAACTCAGGGTCGGGGTTTGGTCCGCAGGGGTCAATTGAATTGGCTTTATGGACTCTACTCTGGACTGGAACGCCGTTGCTCCCCGTCGCTGCCCCAAGGATATAATATTCCTCTGCGTATATAAAGCCTTCGGACTTGAGACATACGACAACTCGTAACTCGTAATGTTCAAACAGCTCTATTGCACCGCCATCCTCACCTTTGCTTTCCTCGCGTATGGAGCTTCGGCGGCCCCCCAGACCCCACCGCCGGGTATCGGTGCAATCTGTACGTCGCTGCGTCGAATTTCTGTTCAGCATGCTAAACGCTGCCCCTAGGTGGAACATATCTCGGAGTTACCGTACGTTCCTGTTTTACGAACCGACCAAGTTGATGGCTCAATTCTCCCTTGTCTAGCACCCTGCCTGTAAAGAAATTTGTATGGTTCATTTCCAGACATTTTAATTTTCTTTTCAGGTGAAGGCTCGCTTCTATGCTGCCAAGTGGAGGTATTCCCCGCGATGAGCATGTGCGTTCCATTTAGCCCGTTGATTGAGCAACCTGGGACTAACATTCGTTGAAGCTGCCTCACATCCTGCCCTCCTTAAGCACATGGGATTCAACTGGCCTCGCACGGCACCAAGCTTGAGATTGTCGAAAAGCATTGTTAGAAATAAAAAGATAGAGCTCCGTTTTGTCAAGTACTACTCTCCTCCGGAGTCCAAGTTCAAAGAAGGAATGCCTGAGCCTGGAGGTTCCAGATCTTAACATATCCCCCTCCTCGCTTTATGAGCTCATCGTGTGTGCCCTCCTCCAAAATGATGGCGTCATCCATGTACCCTGGGGAAAAAATCAGTTTGAGACAGTGTAATGGCGAAGACCACTCACAGAATGAGATCAGCATGTCTGGTAAGATTGCCGAATCTATGAGATGAGAAGATCATGGTTTTGTTTCCTCTGAGCAGCCGGAGGCGTTCGAAAAGATCTGGGCGAAGAATCAATACCTGTGTCAGAGAAGCGTTGGACAAGTTCTAACCGTGTTCCGCGGTAGGGTCGAGACTCGCAGACGGTTCATCGAAGCACAGAAGTCCAACACCTTCATCACGCATAAACGTCCGGGACCTAGAGAGCACATCAGTATAATAGTTCGAAAAACGATGAAGAGGAAATTTACAAAGCGATGCGTTGCATTTGACCGCCCGAAAGACCCTTAGAATGGCTGGACATGTTTCCCGCCCCGCGGAGCGAACTATACTCTACCGACCGTCCAAACAGAGTCTTGGTTCCCTGGGGCAGGGCAGAATAGATATCATCGACGGGACGGTCAAGATATGTATCAAATCCCTCGTCGAGGCGCTCTATGAAATCTGTCGCGCCGCCGAGTCGTGCTGCTTCGCGTATTTTGTCGTCATTGTGCGCGTGGTTGGGATCCCCGAGAGCAATATTATCTCGAATCTGGAGGAAATGATTAGATGGATGGCAAAGCAGGTGAGCGACTTAATGAGAGCGGAAAATAGGTGTAATCCTGGAAGAGAACAGATGTGGCATGCCGTAGATCCGCAAGCTTTAATGTCCGGATATCTTGACCATCAACGAATATTTCTCCTTCGGTGGGGTCATAGAGTCGCGAAATCAACTTTAAAATTGTGCTTTTTCCTGAACCATTCCCTCCAACGATGACCTGCATTGGTATACTCAGGACCGTACCATATATATTCTGGCAGTATTGAGGCACTTACACACAGTTGTCCACTCAGAATCTTGAATGAAATGTTGCGCAGAACGTCTTTATTACTCCCCGGATATTGGAAGGACACGTTTCTTTATTGAAAAAGTCGTCCATGAGCAACGGGCGGGCGAGCCAACCGAAGAACTTGCCTGAACTCGACCGAAACTCCGAACCTCACTTTTTGTTGGTCCTCGGGAAACGGGGTGGCTCCATCAGCGACGACATTGGGGATCGCATACGTTTCGTACAGCCTGCGGATACTGGCCAAAGTTTCGGCGACTAGTGATGCCCTGGGCCTGGCCTGAAGCCCTCAAGCCCACCAAGCCAAGCCCTCTCAAGCCCAAGCCAAGCCAAGCCCAACGTCGGGCTTCAGCGGGCCTAGGGCTTGGGCTTGAGATTCTTGAAGCCCAAGCCAAGCCCGCAAGCTCTGGCCTGAATACCCACCCACAAACAGTATGTAATAGCCTGCATATCAACTTTTGAGTCGAGAAATTCCTCTTCCTTACACTTGCTGGATTCAATTTTCTTCTGGGCCATTTCGGACATTTTTTGAACATCTTGTAATCGGCATCAAACTTGCACAGCACACTCATTAAAATCGAAAATGCCCAGAAAGAGATGCATATCTGAATGAATGTTGAGTATTAACACTTCTGCTGGTTATTCAGCATTTTTTGATGCTCACACATCTTTTGAATATAAATAGTCAAAGTGTTGCTGTCTGCTCAAGCCCTGGCTCCCTGCTGGTGGGCTTGGGCTTGGGCTTGAAATTCTGCAAGCCCAAGCCCGCCCAAGCGAGGCCCAAACCCTGGCTTTCAGGCCAAGCCAGGCCCTGGGCATCACTATCGGCGACCAATATGTTTCCTCAAACAAAGCGAACAGGCTTTGCGAAAATTTACTTGTTGTTTGGGTGATTAAACTCAATGATGCGAGAGACAGCGGAATGTCCAAGGGATATTAAACAGCTCGCAGAGTAAATACGATCTAGCCAGCAATTACATGAATAGTTGGCAGGCAGTGCAAACGGCTCACCTGTGGCAACTCGCGTAAGGGGTCGGAGAGGAAACCCGTCAACCTTAATCGGTCTGTTGATCTGTAGCTATGCAAGGCCTACATGTCCGATTGGTCAAAACGGCGAAATAACGCAACGATACACGAAATTAACACGAAATCACCTGAAAAAAATCGGTGGCGCGGATACCTAAATGGTCGGCCGCCTCACGATAGCCTGTAATCGCTGTGAAACGGCAAAAGGATGCTTGGATATTCCAACTCACTTGAGGACATGTAGTCGGCCAACCCCCCCGCAACCAGCTCTTTTCTGTGCCGCTGATCGTAGACAACACGCGACATTCCCGCGGATCGCAGATAGTGAGGATCATTCGTGGTCGCTGCCCATACTAAAGTAAAAGATCAGATCCCATTCGCTGGCTCGGTGTTGATAATTAAAATTACCGCCGGTCGGGTGCCAGGCAGGTTCTCTCCGTTTTTTTCCGGAATAAGATGTCTCCAAAACTCAACACAGCCAGCAGAGGACCGTCTCGCTGATCGCGGAGCATATTGACAAGCACCGAGAATTGCGACACCAATTGAATGCTAAGGGAAAACACCTCCACGGTTTGCAGCATGATGTTTCTCCATGCGACGCTTTCGCTGCCGTTGTCGCTGTTATCTAACTGCCGCTGGATAACAGCATCTGCGTATGTAGGGACATCCAATCTGGCCCGCACATGAAACTTTTGCACGGCGTAGTGCTGGCGTGTCCGCTCGGTCAAAGGATTGTAGAGCTGGCGCTGACAGTGGTCCAACAAACGGGTGATTGCTGCGCAAATCAGGCGACTTGCAGCGACCCGGAAAAGAAGCTGGTGGTCCACCGATCGCTTTTCGACAGCGTTTTGGACCTTTGTAATAGTTCAGTATATTCCGGGCGACTCGAAAGACACAACTGTGCTACAGGTTCGTCTGCTTACAATTTTGAGCAAAAGGCCGGAATACCATAACTCGATGGCGGGGATCAAGGCAAGGAGGACGGTGATGAGCACGTATCCGCCAAAAAGCGAATACCAGCCTCTGCCAATCGATCCGATGTCCTTGAACATGCGGACCACGAAGGGAAAGCTCCCTTTGATTTCATGATACGTCTCCATTTTGGCTCGCAGAGACCACGGCACCATCTTGAGTTTTGGCTCGATCTGCTCGTAAAAGTCCCAGATGCCGATTTTGGTGTGTCGGACGTTCTGAACATCCTCCGGGTTGAAGGCGCTGTCCGAGTTGGCTGGCTTCTCCTGAGGTTCGGACGCCATTTCAACGTGTCCTGAGACGAAAGGGGTGAAGGATGAAGGAGGACGCAGCGCTCCGAGTCAGCCGCGCTATTTAAGTTGGACTCGGGACGCGCGCAGTTTTTTAGGTTCCGCCCTGATCATTGTTCGCGGGCTGTGCCTGGTTGTCTGCTTGCCGGAGGTACCCACTGCAAGCTAGTGCATTTCGCGATGATACATATTCCCTGGGAGTACATCCATCTAAACGCTTCTAACCGTAAAACCGTGACCGCATTTTTCACGCAGACGGCACTCCGGCGTCCGGGGCAATGTTTGTCATTCCTGTGGCTCATACTTCCATGGATGGATGGTCGAATGCGGTCAGGCACTGCCTGGGAGGGCTTATTAGGAGGCGGTGGCGCCGGCGCGGTACGGGAAGTATAGCGTCCTGAATATGCGGATGCGCGTCGTAGTACTAGTAGCAGGTCGAAAGGAGAAGCCGCCGCACTCCATCCGGGGAAGTTGTGTCTTCTCGAAGTTCCCGTAACGGACTTAAACGGCCGTATTTACAAAGGGAGGAGGTGGTCGGGAAGAGAGAGCAGTCTTGCACGTGCATCTGAAACTCGTTAATTTTTCTCGCCTCCCTGGCAGTGGCTCTCAATAATAGTAGAAGGGAGAGGCAGAGCGGACAGGGTAAACTTCGCAACAGATAAGGAATATCCTGAGGAGTTTATTCACCCTGCCTTCAGTATTCAAATGAAATCAATGTTCAACGTTCAACATAAGTACGCAAGCAAGCCTGGATCATACTGAGTTGTAGAAGTTACTAGCTAAACATGTATTAACTAGCTAGCTGGTAAACGACTGGGAGTACTTCGTACACCTTCCCCAGTAAATCCACTGACCCCACGCGTGTACTTCCGTTGACCAGGTCAAAGCCTATGCGAAGGACGAGGTGCGTCCATCGCCGCCCAATCGGGCCCGAACCACTCCCATCCGGGCCAAAATACTTGTCGACTATGGCGGGGTAGTTTTGTCGCGTAAACTCAATAAACTCGCCGCGGTTAGCCGCCCACGTCCCTTCCTGTACGCTTAGCAGCACCAAAATTTGATCGGCCGTGAGTGGTTGATTGAGCGGGTCGGGGTCTACGGCGGGGGCGGCGGCGGCGGCTGCCGCTGCCACCAACGCGGACTTCGGAGCCGTGGTGCTGCCACTTTTCGGCGCCGTGGAGTTCATTCCGTGCGCGATGAACTGGAGCGCACCGAATCCTTGAGTTGCGCCGCTTCTCTTCATGATCCCGGGCACGACAATGGTGTTGTTGTCTGTCGATTCGCCAGGGCCTTCTTTCAGATGCGAGTCTACTGCATTTTGGACGTCCCACGAGACTGTTGAGAGGCCTATTATGGTCGCTGTCCACGCGGGAGCAAACTGGGCGTACGTCCCCCCGCCGCCGGTAACCATCGATAGATTGAAGATGCCGAATTGAGAAAGGGTGTTCTTGAACTGGTGGGCATACAACACCATCTATTACGGCTCAATAGTAGAAGATCTGGAATGACGTCGGCAACTTACCTGTTGCTGGGTATTGAAGCCGACTATCTCGATCGCCAGAACACCGTGCGTGCTAGCGACTGAGAGAAAGTGTTTGTAATCGTCCGTTGTATAAGAGCTGTCCGAGGTGCAGTTTTCACTGCGCTTAGAAGTGTGGTTGCTGCTGGAGGTGTATGGGTGGGAAGTTGAATTTCCACCACTAGAAGTGACGTTCCCTTCAGCACCTCGAGTGCAGTTACCGTCGCCGCCCGCCTCCCCCCACGCCATCATGATACCCATATCGATCCCATCCACCCGTGAGATATTGGCGATGTCGATCCCCACATAGGTGACGTTCCCTGGATGCGCCGCTTCGTAGGCGCGCACCAGCTTCACCTGCTCCGCGCTCCACTTCGCGCTAGCGTTGAGCCAGTCATTTGACACCTTCTCCACGTCCGCCGTCAACGAGGAGTTTCCCGCCTCGCTCAAAAAGTCGGTGTATGTGTCCACCCACGTCTGATGGCTCCATTCCACCCCGAATGATGTATCGACTGCTTTGCTCAGGTCCGCGTTAGAGCCCGCGGGGTCGTCTGAGGCGATTTGGGTTGACGCGATCTCCGCGGTGACCCATCGCTGTGGGGCGTCGGGCGCTATGACAGTTAATATCCGGTGCAGGGCGAAGCCTATTGTGCCGTTGGCGTACGCTGCCCAGTTGGGCACGGGATTCGGGGTCGGCGTGGATGTAGTATTCAAGTTCTGTTGGGTTGCGCTGGGGAGTGGGGCACTTGTGGAAGTGGAAAATAAAGTCCTGGACGCGCTGAGCCCGCGTTCGTTCAACGGCGCTGCTTGGAATAATGGCGTAAATGCGGCTGCGAAGACCACGAAAGCAGCTCGTCGGGTCATGGCGTTGGAGAGTCGTAAAATCTAGGAGTGGACCAGCCACAGGAGAAGGGAAACTTCGTGCAACGGGCCAGCCGGTGCAAGGGGCGAGCGGTCGATATGAACCCACTTTATCTGGGATGCGGGGATCATGAAATGCGATGTACGGAGGCCGGGACTATCTTGAACGGGGAATCGTTGTTACTAGAAAAGACACCGTTGATGTGTCGTTTGGGCCGATTGCCATGGCAAGCACACGTATGTTATACCGGTTGATACCCAAGGGGCAGAAGGACAGAGTTATGTGAAACGCCCCCATTCAAGTGGAGAGATTAAGAGATTTGCAAGTGACGAGGCGGCTGCAGTGGCAAAAAGTTGAACATCGATATCTCTGGCACTCACCGGCAACCTCGGAGAAGCGGTTAACAGCGGAAGCCTGGAATCGACGCATATCGACCCTAAAGCCCCAACTTCCTGAGAGAAAACTAGAAGGAAGCTTGGTGAACCTTCGGTTCGAATACTAGAAGTTGTGAGAAGGTAAGGGCCTGCCGAAGCCGGCGCGGTTCATCTGCACAGCCGCACCACGACTTGACCACGGCCACGTGCCCCGTTTAACTCCGATCCACTCAGCCAACAGCAGCCAACATCCAGTTCAAGTTGCCTTTAGTTGTCCTGCTGGTGTGCCGAATCCCAGATTATGTATCTTCCCGCTCAATTGGACGTATGGGCTTTTAATCTGACAAGAGTGGCGCTGCCAGGAACGCACTGTACAGGCTGGCCACAGTGTGCTGTTCAAGTGCTGTTTATGCTACATGACTCGGATTGAGATGTACGTAATTCTCTCCTATTCATTCTGAGGTCCAAGCTCATCCCAAACCGTGGCGTGTACAGCAATTGGTTCCGGACTGCCAGTGTTTGATCGACATTTAATCAGTGGCGGGGTATTCAGTCTTCCTCGTGAACCTCTTACCTGCACTGACAACTATAAAATCCACGCATGCACGACCTCCCTAAATATATCGGGGTGATGACTGGATTTCATAGACGGCTGTTGAAACGCAAGAAATATACACTAACTGTTCCTGATCTCGCCTTCGTGACTACGTCCCGACAGTCATAGAAGGCCGTCTCACCGGCTCCCCGTTTTTAGAGCGGTCTCAGGTGCCTGATTTGGCGCTCGAAGAACAACAGCTCAACGAATATCCGCTGTCCATCCCGCGGATTCCAATTCCCTGGGGGGGGGGTTAATTTTTCCATATCTGCTCTTACAATTCACCGTGATGCTTTAGCTGATGGTGACTGGGCTGGTTGTGTTTCTACCCGACCGCATGCATTAAACTCCATTTTTGGTTCATGATGTCACTGCGTTTAGCACAAATCCGTCCGCTACCGACTTATTTTGGATCGCTTTACCCCGCTTTACCTCCCGGAGGCCACATGGATCCAGGTACGGTTTCAGATCGTTTACTCCATTGTTATGTTTACTTTTCTACGTAAACCACCAAGATGATAAAAGGCCACGTCGAGCGCGAGTCCACGTATTCGAGTCCGCACTTGCTCTCAGAGTGAAATATGCTAGATCTCCTTCCACTTCTTCTCCTTGCTGGGAGGGCTATAGCCCTCGGTACACAGTGCACTGGCGCCATTGGGGGCGGCTCAGCAGCTCCTTCAGGTTCGTCGGCGAGTTCAGCGGTAAAAAAGTATACAGATATTCCCCGTCAGATCCTTACTGGATGAAGAACATCAAGCGTCAAGGAACTAGCCCTTTCAATTCGGACGGTTCTTACAAGGTACTTGCTCTTCCTGCGTGGCTACTTCTCCTAGATCATTTAAACACGATGTGTTTTTCAGGTTTATCGCAATGTGCAGGACCCTCCGTACAACGCCAAGGGAGACGGTTCCACAGACGATACCGACGCAATCAATCGTGCAATCACCGGTAAATCCTTTCGAATTGGGATTGGGAAGCTGATCTGAGCTTACCCCAATTCATAGATGGAAATAGATGTGGCGCCACCACTTGCCAATCCAGCACACTGACCCCGGCTCTTGTATATTTTCCCCCCGGAACGGTCAGTATCTATATGTCCTCGGGTTCAACCCGACAATTCTCAACACACAAAACAGTACATTGTCTCTGCGCCCATCATTCCGTATTATTATACCTCACTGGTGGGAGACGCAAATAAAAGGTCTTCTGCATTTGTTTCTTACTGAAAAGACAAACCTGAATCCGAATTATCCAGACCCACCCTGAAAGCATCCGCCAACTTCAACGGAATTGCGATCATTGGTTCGTTCCTCTTCTAGGTTGACTCCACACCAGATAACCTTCTTTTAGACGCGGATGTGTATATTCCGGGAGGCAGTGGATCGGAGTGGTACGTTCCAGTGAACAATTTCTTCAGGCAAGTTCCGGCCCATTTCAAATAAGTACAATCATTCGACCCTGAACCGTACAGGTCGGTCCGGAATTTTGTATTAGACACCACAAGCATACCGGCCAATCAATTCGGAACCGGACTTCACTGGCAGGTAGTGTCGTCTACTCACAAAGTTAATGTTATCTGAACTGTGCGCGTATACCAGGTGGGACAAGCGACATCCCTCATAAACGTCCATGTTGAGATGTCTCAAGCAACGGGAAATCAACATCAAGGGTACGTTAAACTCCGGCTCCTCTTCCTTCCCTAATCTTCCCGTACCAGAATTTTCATGGAGAACGGGTCTGGTAAGTCACCTCAGATCGCGTCGAGTCCGTTCTATTTTGATCTCATTATAAGGTGGATTTATGGCTCAACTCTCATTCAATGGCGGGAAATATGGGATGTGGGTCTCGAACCAACAGTGCGTCGTCGGACTCCAACCGTTCCTCCTGTCACATTGTCAACAAACCTTAGATTCACCATCCACGATGTAACCATCACGAATGCTGCGACGGGAATTTACCAACTGTGGAATTGGTGAGGCCTCGCACCTTTTGGTCGTCTCCGAGCTCTAAGCGTTCTACAGGGGCTTTACCTGGAAGAATGTTGCCATCAGGCAAGCGATATTCCCTTTACGTTTATTTCCCGGCACTGACCGGCGCCGAACAGCAACTGCGGTGTCGGATTCGACCTGAACACCGGTGGCTTGACATTGGCCACTCAAACGACCAGTTCAGTTGTTATTCTTGATAGCACAATCCATACCACGCCCATTGGAGTTCGGGTAAGCCGCTCCGTTTAGTGAATTTTCAGATGTTGAGCTTGAATCGGGCCACCAGACTAACGCGACTGGAAATGTGTTGGGGGGCTCAGTGGTCCTCCAGAATGTTGGATTTGATGGCTCAGTGACCAGCGGCGTTGTCGATACCTCTGGGAAAGTTTTGGTCGGAGGGAACCAGGTCATTAATCAGTTTATTCAAGGGAACACTTACTCTGGTAATGTAGTCTACCTTAAAATGTGCAGTTGCTTATCAAGGAACTTACGCAGGTACTGGCGCATCTCCTACCTTTACTCAAAAAACCTTGACCGGGCCGAGTATCCCTTCGAGTCTCATCGACAGCTCAACGGGCGACATATTTTTCCGAACTCGTCCTCAATATCAAAAATTTGCACCTAGTCGTAAGTCGGCATTTGGTCAACTCTGCCTTCAAATGAGAACTAAATTCTTTTTTCTCAGAATTCACATCTGTCAAAGACAATGGCGCAAAAGGAGACGGAAAAACGGACGATACAAAAGCAATCCAAGCTGTCATCGATGCTGTAGGTGCTGTGTATCTGCATCTAAAATGATATATTAATACAGCAACCGACCACAGCACTGGGGATGTAGCATCATCTGTGCGTAAAATATTTCTCATTCTGAATTCCAGCTTAACAAGCCTAGATTTTGATGCCGGCACATACCTGGTTGGAATTCAACCAACGTTTCATTTGTTTTCCATTGACCATTTTCAAGGTCACCGACACAATAGTGGTTCCCACCGGCACATATGTGGTTGGCGAGTTCTGGAGCACTATTTTGGCGTCTGGAACCAAGTTTTCCGACGCTTCAAATCCCAAAGCAGTTCTTCAGGTATGATATCTTGAAGCGCTAACTATTTCCGTCATGGTTCAACTTACCTGAACGTCGCAGGTAGGCAATCCTGGCGACAAAGGGCAAGTTGAAATCAGTGATATGGTCGTATCAACGACGGGTGGATCAGCTGGTGCAATCGGCATCGAATGGTACTTCACCCGTATCGCAGAATGAAGCGCAATTGAGTGCGACTATCCTTAGGAATGCTGATGGCGACCAAGGCGCGATGGGGATGTGGGATGTGCATGTGAGAATCGGTGGTGCTGTCGGGACAAATATCCAGGTGGGGAACTGCCCCTCTGGAACCTCAGCTCCTACCAGCTGTCAAGGCGCTTTCTTGGGCTTGTGAGTTTGGTTTCTGTTATTGGTTGATCGAGGCTAAAACCTATCATCAGTCATGTCGCGGCCACAGGCGGCGGATATTTCGAGGTGAGCGAACTCTTTTCTTGATGGTTCTCCGAGTCCTATTGATCATCATCTAGAACGTCTGGGTCTGGGCTGCCGGTACGTATGCGCAAATGTTGTCGAGGTCATTTGGTTAATCTTCGACAGATCATGACCTGGACGATCCGGGACAAGGGAGAATTAATGCATACAGCGCTCGGGGAATTTTCATCGATGGATCGTCATCGCCGGTGTGGCTCGTCGGGACAGGTAAATTCTCTGTGCGCTGAGTGGATTTGTGCCGGCTTAGCTGATTTACTTCTCCAGCTGCCGAGCACCATGTAGGTCCTCTTATTGGCCACCGTCCGTTTTCAACGACCCCACAGACGCTTTATCAATATTCAGTGGTTAATTCCGCAAACATATATATGGGTTTCATACAAACCGAGACGGTAAGGATGAATACGGAAGACTTGCGCGAAATTGAACAGACATTTACTAGCCCTACTATCAACCAACCCCCGCGCCTCCCGCTCCATTCAGCACCCGCAGTGACTGGGATGATCCAAGCTTTACACAAAGTGGGTCAGCTTGGGCGCTCGTTATCAGCAAATCGTCCTCTGTTTTCGTATACGGGGCCGGCTTGTACAGCTTCTTTGTGGTTTGTATTCATCTTTGACTCCCGTAACTCGTACCATTGACTCTGCTCTCAGTCATACACGCAGGACTGCCAAAACACGTTTACCTGTCAAGCGAGTCTTCTCTCGGTGGACACAGACAGCGCTGCAATATTCGTGCATAATCTAAACACGATCGGGACCACATTTATGATGACAGTTGGAGGGACGCATACAGCCAACCAGGGAGATAATACAAACGGATTTCCTTCCACGCTTACCCTCTGGAGCTCAACCAAGACCTCGCCGTCTCCGCCTACCCAAAGCCATCCGGCGCCCATTTCGTGCCCTTCAGTTTATGTGCGTCATCCTCAGAATATATTTTTTTCTAATGCGTTTATTGATGTGGCTGTTGCCAGACCGTGGCTAAATCGCATATTGACAAGCTCATGAAATACTACGTGGCTCCTCCCAATGACGACGGCGGAGGCGTCTGGATCTCATCGCCGGATGACGCTGAGCGCGAATGGACGGATGCGGTACGCCGAGGTTAAACCTCCGACATTCCGTGGTTAACTGTAAACTCCAGAACAAGTGGGAGACACTTTATGTGCGTCTTTCCGTGCTCACTCCGCGCAAAATGGCTCAACAATTTTGAATAGAACTACGTGTGGGCCACCGGGTAATTTCGACATGCCTCTTTTATTCTAAATCGCTTATGACCGTTGAAGAGATACGAAGTACGATATTTTTAACCAAGGTACCCTCCGAACCATCTGTCGATAAAATTCAACTGAAATCGGCATTCAGCAGCGCTTCCTCTGCCCGACGGGAGCACGGCACCGCCTGCAGGCTGGGACACATTCTTTGACAGTAAATGTTCCTTGGCATCACATCTCGCGCTTCTTCCCTGACGTATTCTTCCAGAGTCTCGCGACGATGCATTGTGGACTGCACTCACGTGAGCTTGGTTCAATTTGGTCTGGGAGATGATGCTCAGCGTTACGCAGATATATCAAGGTCGGTGAATACAAAGATGCAGCTGGAGGGTCCGGGGTGGATTATTATGTCAGTGTTGACTCTGCTGTCGACTCACCCGAATCATCTCAAGACGGTTTATTTAGAAATTTGCGGGGGGTATTCAAAACAGTGTTTCTGTTACATGTGGGTACTTCGTCCGCGATCAACGACTGGCGCTGACCACTGTTAGGGTCAAGTGTATGTGGTGGCGGAGGTGAGTCCCTTCTTGTCGAGTACCAATCAAAATTATAACACAAAGTGTAGTTTGCTGGGATGGGTTCGTCTGCCTTGTCATCACCTGTGCCTCAATGCTTACTCGAGGTTTAAGCGGCTGCACATACAAGAATACTGTGACAAACGGGCTGTTCGTCCTGGTGTCTGCCATAATGTACATGAAGACAAACACCAAGTCGTATCCTCGATGACGCTGCGAAGGTGCGAACTTTTTAAACCCTAGACCGTCCCCTGTGACAGTTGGAATAGACCTGGGCGTGGCTGGAAAGCTCCCAGATGCGCCAGCCAAATGGATTCTACGCTGATGGCATACACCTCCCGGCATGCAATATTCAAACGACGCTGTGGTCGTATAATCAAGTATGTCGGTCAACCAATCGCATTTCCGCATCACAGTTGATGAGATGATGCTCCAGGGCGTCGTAATATCAGGGCTCGCAGCATACTACGTTGCAAGGTGCTGTATTTTCGAGTTTCCGAGCGCACGAATTCTAATCAGGGTCGCGTACAGTGGGAGCAAGAATACAACGCTGCTGGACCAGGCCGAGATCACCATTGATGCCATGTTCACGGACAGTGCCATTTCCACGAACGGGATTCTGCGCGAGTCTTGCGACAATCCGACTGAATATGGCTGTACCGGCCGCGATGTCGCCAATAACATGATTTTCAAGGTTTGGATCGTCCTCGCTGCACGCGCCTCGGCTGAACTCGTTCCAGGGCTTGTTCATGAAGCATCTTCAAGTAAATGTCTATCCACCCAGATCTTCGGACTAGCTAACATTCAGCTTAGTATTATATTGATTGGGCAAACGACGCGACCAACGCACGATATGCAAAGTACATGAATCACATCTGGGCTCAATACAGCGCTGTCTTCCAGTAATAAATTCTTATCCCCGTGGCATTGAAGGCTCACCGCTACTTGGTAGTTTTGCGACCAACGCCGATACGGAAGCCGGGACTCTGTGGTGAGTTGCTAGACGTCTTGCAAACTGTGTCTGACGAAGTTCTAGGTGGGAGGCGAATGCTGGGGGATCTGTATTCAATGGATATTCCGACCAGGCTGGGATTGATGCCATCCTCGCAGCAGCCAAATATGGCGGGTGCCAGACGTGAATTTGGGGGCCGATCTGACTCGATACCCTGTATTTGTTGCCTGAAATATACACCTATATGCCTATATGACTTGATTTGTGAGACGGTCATTGCCTGTCATGGGTGCGGAAGGAAACGGATCCCGGAGCCGAGTGTGTTTATGTTTGTGTACCTGTCGGAGTTTGAATCATCTGTTGGTTGTGCGCAACACCACCATCGTCGCCCGGCACTGTCCTCACCAGCGCCCTCTACCCGTCGTCCATCGCCCGAGCGCGTCCCCGTCGACCCCCTGCATCTGTTGGCTTCATTGACAGCACTTTTGCCCCCCTTTCCCCTCCATTTCCCCGTCTTGTCTTCGTCTGCTTTCAATCCGGTCTTCCCACAAAATTCTCCTCAAATCATCTCAAAACTCACCAGGACTCCCCAATTACCTTCATTACACGCTAATACACCCTTTGGAACACTTTTCGCATCTTCTCCGGCCGTTTTTCGACCGTTCTGATTTGGATTTCCCCCCCACCTCCTCCTGTCCGTTGTCCCTGCCTTTTGCATCATGCTCGGCCACCAGTTTGCCTATTCGGCGGCTCCGATCCGCAAAGTGAAGGAAGTGCAGTTTGGGATCCTCTCGCCAGAGGAAATCGTGCGTGTGTCGTCTTTTACATCTCGGCTCCCTTTTGACCCCTCCCGCAGAAAGCATACTCTGTAGCCAAGATAGAGCACCCGGAAGTCATGGACGAGACCACCCACAAGCCCAAGATGGGCGGACTCATGGATCCACGCATGGGTACCATCGACCGCAACTTCAAGTGTCAGACATGTGGTGAAGGGATGTCGGAGTGCCCGGGCCATTTTGGTCACATTGAGCTCGCGCGGCCTGTCTTCCACCCTGGTGCGCCGCATTCATACTCTTCTTCCACTCGCTGACCATCCCTAGGCTTCATCTTGAAGGTTAAGAAGATATTGGAGTGCATATGCATAAATTGTGGAAAACTTAAAGCGGACATCGTGAGTCGCGTCTCCCTTTCCTCTACTCGTTTCGCACCCCCACCATCCCAATTTTCTGGGGGCTCTCTCCACATCGTGGAGAACCCCAAGCCCGCACCACGTCAGTCCCTCGAATATCGAGGCGTTCCGCTACCCATGCCCTTGTCGCCGCGCGTTTTCGATCGCTTGATCGCCGCGTCGACAGGCTGGTGCTGGCCGGACACGAGGTTGCGTGGTGAAATGGGGGGCCGAACGAGGAGTGCGAAATACATGCACGCTGCACCTTGTGTGCCTCATGCGATGGATTTTGGCCGACCGTCCTCCTTTGCGAGGCGTGTCTGGCTTGCACTTTCACTCGATGTGTACTGCCCCCTTTGTTGTGCCGTGTGGATTTTTTCGTCGCTGTTGGATGTAGAAACACACGCTGACGTTTTTATCCACATATTTTTTAATACTCGTAAACGCGTCGTTGATTCAATGAATGTAAGTCGGACCCCAATTTCGCGGACAAGATTCGTCACATCCGCGACCCGAAAAATCGCATGGCCGTTGTCTGGGCCCATTGCAAGACCAAGATGGTCTGCGAGCCAGATGACCCCAAGGATGAAAACGCGGACCCGGACGCCGAAGAGGCCAAGAAGGGCCATGGCGGATGTGGTTACGTGCAGCCACAGATCAGGAAGGAAGCTCTCAAGCTCTTTGCTCAGTACAAGAAGCCGAAGGATGATGATGATGTCGGTGGCTTCGTCAATACCCTTACGCTGTTCCTGACCACCTTATGCAGGAGATGAAGTCGATGCAGCCCGACAAGCGCATCTTCAGCCCTTCAGACATATACACGACCTTCAAAAAGATGTCCGACACGGACCTCAATCTCCTCGGCCTCTCGGACGAGTACGCGCGTCCGGAATGGATGATTCTCACTGTCATGCCCGTTCCGCCACCGCCTGTCCGTCCGAGTATCGCCGTCGATGGTGGTACTATGCGCAGTGAGGACGATTTGACCTACAAGCTCGGCGACATCATCAAGGCTTCGGCAAACGTGCGGAGATGTGAAAACGAGGGCACCCCTGCTCATGTTATCACGGAGTTCGAGCAGCTTCTCCAAGTACGTCTAGGCTGCATAGAGAATTCCCAGATTGGTGCTCATGGCGCTGCTTTATAGTTCCACGTAGCCACGTATATGGACAACGACATTGCCGGTATCCCTCAGGCTCTGCAAAAGTCTGGTCGGCCTGTCAAGTCCATCCGCGCCCGGTTAAAGGGGAAGGAGGGACGTCTGCGTGGTAACTTGATGGGCAAGCGTGTCGACTTCTCCGCCCGAACCGTCATTACCGGTGATCCAAATCTGGAGCTGGATGAGGTCGGAGTCCCTCGATCCATCGCAATGAATCTGACGTACCCAGAACGAGGTCAGTAACCTGCGGTTAGCTCCGTCGCTGCATATACTGACTTGTCGCCCTTGCAGTGACGCCTTACAACATCAGCTACCTCCAGGAACTTGTTCGCAACGGTCCTACTGCGTATCCTGGTGCTCGTTACGTCGTACGAGACACTGGCGAGCGTATCGATCTGCGGTACAACAAGCGCGCGGACGCCTTCCTCCAGTACGGATGGATTGTTGAGAGACATCTGAAGGATGGAGAGTACGTCTATGCCGCTCTCCTCAGTGTCGATGCTTACCGTCCTCGGTAGTTTCGTTTTATTTAACCGACAGCCAAGTCTGCACAAAATGAGTATGATGAGTCATCGAGTCAAGCTTATGCCCTACTCAAGTAAGTGCCTGTCTTCTTGCGGAGTGTATGACAGCTCATTGTGTTCCAGCTTTCCGTCTGAATCTTTCTGTGTAAGTTGGCTCTTGTTGACGACCAGTCGACGTGGGTTTTAATGGTAGTTTCAGTACTCCGCCTTACAATGCCGATTTCGATGGCGACGAGATGAACATGCAGTAAGTTGACGCCAAAGCCAGAGTGCTCGCGTTTCTTATCAGTTGCTGGTAGCGTGCCCCAGAGTGAAGAGACTCGAGCTGAGCTCAGTCAAATAGCATGGGTCCCGCGACAGGCAAGTGATGGTGTTCCTCACGCGCAATGACAACCTAACCTGTCGCTCTAGATCATCTCGCCGCAAGCCAACAAGCCTGTCATGGGTATCGTCCAGGACACGCTTTGTGGTGTCCGGAAGTTCACCCTGCGCGACACGTTTTTGGATTGGAACCAAGTCCAGAACATCCTCCTTTGGGTTCCAGAGTGGGATGGCGCAGTACCGATTCCCGCCATCGTCAAACCCAAGCCTCTCTGGACCGGCAAACAGATCCTCAGTCTCGTCATCCCCCGCGGCATAAACATCGACCGAGCCTCTGACGAAAAGACGTCTAATCCCGTCTTCGACGACGGGATGCTGATCGAGAACGGAGAGATCATCTTTGGAATCGTGGAGAAGAAGACCGTTGGTGCCGCCCAAGGCGGTCTTGTCCATATCGTCTTCCGTGAAAAGGGTCCGGAAGCGACGCGGCAGCTCTTCACCGGGCTCCAGATGGTCGTCAACTTCTGGCTTTTCCACAATGGCTTCAGCATCGGCATTGGTGACACCATTGCTGACAAAGCCACGATGGCCTTCATCACCAAAAAAATCTCCGACTGTAAAGTCTCCGTCGTCGAGCTCATCGACGACGCCACTCATGACCGGCTGAAGGCATTGCCGGGTATGACCATCCGAGAGTCCTTTGAGAGCAAGGTGGAATCCGAGCTGAATAAAGCTCGTGACGATTCCGGTCAGCACGCGCAGAAGAGCTTGAAGGAGGACAACAATGTTAAGCAGATGGTGGTAGCCGGTTCGAAGGGGTCTTTCATCAACATCTCGCAGATGTCGGTCTGTGTGGGACAGCAGAGCGTGGAGGGTCGTCGTATTCCATTCGGGTTCAGGCATCGGACACTACCCCACTTCACCAAGGACGACTTCAGTCCGGAGGCGCGCGGCTTCGTCGAGAACTCCTACCTGCGTGGCTTAACGCCGCAGGAGTTCTTCTTCCATGCGATGGCTGGGCGTGAAGGTTTGATCGATACCGCGATCAAGACCGCCGAGACTGGTTACATCCAACGGCGGCTGGTCAAGGCGCTCGAGGACGTCATGGTGTGCTACGATGGCACGGTGCGGAATTCGCTCGGCGATCTCATCCAGTTTGTTTATGGGGAGGACGGCATGGACGGCGCTTTCATCGAGAAGCAAAACGTCGACACATTTGCTCTAAATCACGAGCAATTCAAGCGCAACTACCGTGTAGACGTCACGGACGGCAAGACCGGCTTCGCCCCCGGTACTCTTCAGGTTGGGGTGGATGATAGCTCGCTGGAACTGCAGGCGAGGCTGGACGAGGAATACAATCAGCTCAGCGAGGATCGGCGATTGATGCGTAGCTTCATCTTCCCGCTCGCGAACCCGACCACCAGCTTCTACCTTCCCGTCAATCTGCGCCGAATCGTCCAGAATGCGGCGCAGATCTTTCACATCGATCGCAGACAACCGAGCGACCTCGAGCCGGCTTACATCATCGATGCGGTCAAAGAACTTGGCGAACGTCTTATCATCGTGCGCGGGGACGATCATCTCAGCAAGGAGGCTCAGCAGAATGCGGTTCTGCGTTTCCGAATGCATCTCCGCGCTACATTCGCCACTCGCCAGGTGCTAGAACGGAACCACCTGAACCGCGAGGCGTTTGATTGGGTATTGGGCGAGGTGGAGTCCAAATTCAATCAGGCTGTCGCGAACCCGGGCGAGATGTGCGGAACCCTTGCGGCGCAGTCCATCGGAGAGCCGGCGACGCAGATGACCCTGAACACTTTCCATTACGCCGGTGTGTCCAGCAAGAACGTCACGCTCGGTGTACCTCGTCTGAAGGAGATTATCAATGTCGCTACGAACATTAAGACCCCCTCCCTCACCGTCTACCTCCATCCCGAGATTTCGGTCGATTCTTCGCGCGCCCAGCTTGTGGCTCACGAACTCGAATACACGTCGTTGCGCACAGTCACTTCGGCCGTCGAGATTTGGTACGACCCAGATCCCAGTTCGACGCTCATCGAGGAAGATGCCGGGTTCGTCGAGGACTTCTTCGCCATTCCGGACGAAGATGTCGAATCCAAACTGCATTTACAATCTCCTTGGTTGCTTCGTCTGGAACTCAATCGGCAAAAAATGGTCGGGAAGCTCACTATGCATTACGTCGCCAGTCGCATTGCGGAGAGTTTCAAAACAGATCTCTTCGTCATCTGGAGCGAGGACAATTCGGACAAGCTCATTATTCGTTGTCGAGTGCTGGGAGGCTGGCGACAAGGACGACGATGGCATGGGCGCGATCGAGGAGGATATCTTCCTCCGTCAACTCGAGAACACTATGCTTAAACTCAGGTCAGCTTGCGCGGCGTCAAGGATATCCGCAAGGTTTACCTGCTGCAGCACGACAAGACCGTAACCGAGGAGGACGGTAGCATCAAGGTGCGCAAGAAGGAGGAGTGGGTTCTGGAGACGGACGGTATCAACTTGAAGACGGTGATGTGCATCGAAGGTGTCGACTTCAAACGCACGTACTCGAACAGCTTGTGTAGAGATCTTCAACGTTCTCGGCATCGAGGCTGCTCGTGCTGCGATCCTGAAGGAGCTCCGTGGAGTTATCGAGTTCGACGGTTCCTACGTGAACTACCGGCATCTGGCGCTGTTGTGCGATCTCATGACGCATCGAGGGACGCTCATGGCGATTACTCGCCATGGAATCAATCGCTCCGACACCGGCGCTTTGATGAGGTGTTCTTTCGAGGAAACGGTCGAAATCCTGATGGAGGCGGCGGCAGTGGGCGAGAAGGATGACTGTCATGGGGTGGCGGAGAACGTAATGTTTGGGCAGATGGCGCCGATGGGGACAGGCGCCTTCGAAGTCGCCTTGGACATTGACATGCTCAAGGACGCCATCGTCGATCATCGACTCCCCGTCCAGTCCATGTTGGCAGGCACAGGCCTGACGGCGGAATAACACCAGGACAAGTCGCGATGACTCCGTACGACACCAACTCCCCCGTATGGCAAGACGGCGTCTTTAAAGGCGACCAGGCTTCCTTCTCGCCGCTGGCGGTCAATGGTGGGGATGACGGCCCGAACTTCATTAACTTCCAGCCTGGGTGGGGTCAGACGCCCACCGGTGCCGGTGGAATGTCGCCAGCGGGTCCGCAGTACAGCCCGAGTTCCCCCAATATGTACTCGCCTACATCGCCGGGTTATGTGCCTCAATCACCCTTTGGGGGGGCAACGTCGCCCTTCGGGACGTCGCCGTACGCTACATCGCCCTTCTACGACCGCAACGCTCGCGGTGGACCGACGTCGCCGACGTATTCGCCAACGTCGCCGATGATTCTACCGTCGCCGGGATACTCGCCAGCAAGCCCTCGGTACTCCCCCACTTCGCCTTCGTTCTCTCCAGCTTCGCCGCGATACAGCCCGCAGTCGCCGTCATTCAGCCCCACGTCGCCGAGGTACTCCCCAACGAGTCCTTCGTTCAGTCCGGCCTCTCCGCGGTGTAAGTCTCTCTCCATCCCGTATCATATCCATTTCTCATTGTCCATTTACAGACTCTCCAAGCAAGTCACTTGTTCTGCCCATTATTTTTATACTAACCGATATGTTCCTCCTTACTTTCCACAGCTTGTAAGTCTATCCCAGATCTACATTCGTGCTTCGCTAACTAGCCTTCTAGCCCCAGCGCAGCTCTCGCCAACGTCGCCGAAATATTCACCGACATCGCCCATGGCTTCACCGTCCTCTCCAAAATACTGTATGTGATTTCCTCTCTTTGTTCGTCCCACAGCTTATGATTTCGTCTAGCCCCAACCTCGCCGACGTACTCTCCAGCTTGTGAGTCTCCTTTCCTGTTCCCCGCTGCCCTACAGATAAACTCACAAAAAATACTCTTCAATAGCGCCTTCCTATTGTGCGTCTTATTAGCTGTCTATATTTTCTTACCTGACATCATTTTCCAGCTCCTGCTTCGCCTGCTTACAGCCCGACGTCCCCGTCGTGGTCACCGTCGAGCCCGGCTCAAACAACGAACGGAACGAGTCGGAATCACTCTTATCAGGCGTCGCCTTCTTGGGATTAAAGAGTATGGAGTTCGGTGTATTGCATCTCGTGTTTCCTTTGATTCTCCATGCGTCATTATACTGGCGATGCCTTATATCTAGCCTCTTTACCATCACCCTGTAGATTAGCATTACCCTCAACTATTGAGCTAGATATGGCTTTGTATATCTCGTCCGTATCGGGACCTTGGAGGGATCGGAGAGTCAAGCGCCGCTTGGAACTCGGTCACGTACTCAGCACATGGCCGTGTTTCCTTAGTCTCTCTTGACAGACGTTTCATCGGATCTAACTCGTACCTCGTTCAATGAAGTGTTTCCTTACTCTCGTGTGTGTCTCTCTGAATCTCTCAGCCTCAGGCTGCTCGGTGCTCGTTGAATTTTGCTCGTTGCACTCAAATTTCCTTGTCCTGGGTTTCTACTGGATCCAAAGGGGCCGCGTCAGGGCTTGAATTCAACATTCAGAACTGGCCTGTCAGTCCGCCTTGGTATTTAAGTCTTGTCAGCCACCTCGAACACAACCATCTGCTTTCTTTCCGCTACCACCACCACCCGCTTTCGATTCCACCTTGTTTTCCATCTTGTCTCGTCCTTCGAGTGATGACAAGAGGTCGTCTCTTGTCTGTGGAAGGTGCGTGCCACCTCGCTGTCCTTCCTCCACCGCCGCTGACCTACGTCTTAGCCTGGTGTCTCCACGTTACGGTGCATAGTCGGTAAAGGCTCTTCGTTCAGGACACCCGCGCGCTTTTACGACCTCACGGCTGCAAGGCTAACGACCCCACGGCGAAAGCCAACGACCTCACGGCTCACGCCAACGACCTCACGGCGCAAGCCAACGACCTCCACGGCTCACAGCCAACGACCTCCACAGCGCAAGCCAATGACTTTACGACCCCACGGCGCAAGCCAACGACTTTTACGACCTCACGACGTAAACCAACGACCTCCACGGCGCAAGCCAATGACCCCACGGTTGATTCACTCGGCAAACGGCTTTCGATTTGGACACCCCCTGCGCCAACAACGACCTCACGGTTGCAAGGCCAACGGCCCCACGGCGCAAGCCAACGAACTCGGTAAACGGCTTTCGATTCGGACACCCCCGCGCCAACAACGACCTCACGGCTCCACTGCCAACGACCCCACGGCGAAAGCCAACGACCCCACGGTAGATTCACTCGGCAAATGGCTTTCGATTTGGACACCCTCGCTTCTTCCCTATACCCCCTTCTGCTCTTGTGCCCCGTTCAAAGTCGTGTCCCGTCCACCGTCCATCCACGCGCCCGTCCAACCCTGCGTCCCGTCCACCGTCCACCGTCCACCGTCCATCCAGACCCGCGCTCCGTCCAGACCAGCGTCTCCCCACCCTTTTTCTTCGAACCACGGCACCACGCCGATGCCTTTGTCCCAACGGTCATTCCCATCACCTGGCACTCGTCCCGGACACCCTCGCTCGTATACCCAAGACCTCGTCCGCCCGTTGGGACATCGTGTTCCCCGCGTGTCCCGTCCAGACGCCCCACGATCCGGTCTTTCTCTCTCTCTCTGTTTCTTTTTTCTCAATTTCTCTTCCCTCTTTCTCTGTTTCTCTGGGTTAGTTGGGTACCTGCGTAGCATAGAATACCTGTTTTTGGGATCTATGTAGGCCTTCCGAGTCCCACGAATGAGCTTGATCATAAATGTCTCGAACACAAGTGTCCCAAGTAAACGAAAGCTCCAATAATATTCCAGAGCGCGGTAAGAGTAAGGAGGATTATCAAGGTGTAGATTAGGCTGTGCCGTAGCGACACGACTCGCTCATATTGGCCACTGACCTCAGTGAACTTTCAAAACCCAATTATCTTGCTTTTGTGGCTCGCGGCTTGGACAAGGCTAATAGTGCAGGACAGAGGCGCACCAAATCGCAATCCTCCCTCGAAGACGACCTTCATCTTGTTCAGCGCCAGGCTGTCGTGTTGGACAGCCTCGCGTATGTCCTAGTCCAGAAGGAGAACCAGGTAGTCGCGATTGGGGTCCAACTTCTACAGAACGCCGATCCCGACAAGTGCGGCACCGTCATCCTCGTCGCCGAGAATCGTGCACCACTCCCAAGCGCCGTTGAGCATCTCCGGGACATTTTCGAACGTCTGCATCGTATTCGATCGCAGCAACCGCTGCTCATGCCTGGGGGAAAGCGGGTTCCCGTCGGGCCCCCCATCCCATCCGCGACCGACTCCGACTTCGAACGCGGACCTCTCGACTTGGAGGTAGCCATCCTGATTTACTCATGGAAACAGGTCAAGCACCGAGTTATGAAACATGACCGGCATCTCGATTTCATTGAGACCGCGAACGACGTATGTGACCTTCCGGCACAGGAGCGCATCGATCTCGACGACGACGAGCGCGAGTTCTTGCGTCGCCTCCAGAGCTCGCCGGACCTGGATCGAGACCAAATAAAAGACCTGGCGGGCGACACGAAAGCGGTTGCCGAGCGTAAGCTCTGTGCGAACAACGAGGGTGCAATGTACCTGCGGTTATTCCTCCACTCCCTGCTTCTTGGGAAAAGCGACATGGAACACAAGGAAGGTTCTTCCGAATGTGGAACGTGTATACGCGCTGTGAGCCTTTTTCTGGCACTTTAGATGCGAGTGGCTTACGCCTCTGCGTCTCAACCACCATCGCATTACCGGTATCGCTACCTCCCAAGAGCTTGCAGAGATATTACTGCGTGGTGTCCGGGTTGAAGCGCTGAAGAATCCGCCATGTGCGTTCTGCGACATGTATTTTGCAGCCTATCGGGGACGCAGCCCAGTCGAGATTCTGCACACGCGGCACCAAATGGCCAGACTTCACCCTGGAAATGCCCCGTCATTGAAGATCCCATGGTCGACTCTGAAATCCAGACACAAATTTCTGCGAAGCTGTTCGCGAGTATCAAGAAGGGTTGGTCCCAATATTAGCACGCACCGCTGGACTCACAATACACAGTTGCATCTGGAGAAGCGAACTGGCGCTTTGGAGATGGGATGGGTATGTGTGCCTTTCCACTTCGTCTAGAGAAGCGAAGCAGGCTAATTCATGTCTTTGCTTAGACAAGGGAAGGAGGGTTTTGGGTCAAGCCTCGTGAAGAACCAATTTTCGGCTGCGGTGTACGTATTGGGACTTTCGACGTACGCTCGAACGAATTCATGTGCCAGCCGCCGCGGGTTCTTGGCTCTAGTTAGGCTCTTGGCTTGGCCACGGCCTTTTCCAAGCTTGCAGATCCGTTCAGACGATACATGATGCATCGGCGGTGACTTGAGCGTTACCAACGGCTTCCCGTCAGATACCGGGATGCGGTTTTCAAATAAAGCTGGTTATGTGTCTGGGGACACTCGTTACTTACACCGGCTGGCCCGTTGTCCCGCGTTTCTGTTTTAACTGTGGCTGGCCCACTGACGATTTTCCAGAAACAATCGGACTTCTAGATATTCAACGCCATGACCCGAAGAGCCACTCTCCTAGTCCTCTTAGTAGTATTCACGCCGCTGTTCCAAGGAGCGCCACTAGCCGCACGCGCGCTCGGCGTTTCCCGCATCTCATCATCCACAAGTCCCCCCCGCCCGAGCCCCTCCAAACGGAACACGACATCCCCGCCACCCGTGACCAACTGGGCCGCGTATGGCAACGACACAACCGGCTTCGCCCTCCACCAGCTGCTCAACCGCATCGGGCCCGACGCGCCGCAGCGCTGGGTCACTGTCGAAATCGCGTCGACGCAGATCGGGTCGGCCGACCCCGCGGGCTCGAACGCGGACTTGAGCGCGGCGGCGGACACGGCGGACGTTGGGGGGCCGCCGGGCTTCGCGCGCTGGGTGGACACGTATATCAAGTTCCTCATCGAGACGGGCCGGGCGACGGACGCTGTGGATGATATTATGGGGGAGCAGAATAGGACGACGGAGGCATGGGCGGCGGCGCAGGCGAAGCTGGTGAGGGCGTACGAGGCGGCGCATCCGGGGAACATCACGAACGTGGGGGTGGACATTGCCGGAGTCGCGAGCATCGATGCGGTGACGATGGGGCAGATAATCGGCTGGGCGTCGCGGGGCGGTGACGTGAACTGCACCGCCAACTTGACTTTGGCGAGGACGAACGAGACGCACACGGCAGCCGGGGCTGCAAGCTGCACGTTCGACAGCGACGGGCCCTACACCGCCGCGGACTACCAGAATTATTCGACGGTGACCGCTGCGTACAACACGCTGCAAACACGGATACAAGCCTTGGGGGTCGTGGAACAGGTAACAGCACAGCTTTATTATGCACCGCTGCGATTCTGAGCCTGCTTGCAGATGGCGCTGCACGGGTACCATCTCAGGAACATCTTTCCCAAACTGGGCATTTTCAACCTGTCGATGGACGTCGGCGGCAGCGGGGCCTCGACGCAGTTTGCGCCCGCGTGGAGCGCGACGATCACGGGCTTTGCGATGAAGTCCGCGGTCGGGTTCGGCGCTGCGATGATGGAGACGAATCTGGAGAGCGGCCCCGGGGAATCGACGGTGAACGAAACCGGGTCCGTGTCCGGGATGTTCAGGAGAGATGCCGGCGGGTTCAGCGCACTCCAGGGCATGGCACACGGCCTCCCGACCCGTCCGAAAAGCGACGGCGCTCCGAAGATGGCAGCAGCAGCAGCGCTGTCGAGCGCCGACCCGCGCGACCCGCTCGACCAGCCGCTCCCCGAAGACCAGAGCTTCGTGCTGCTGAACCTGAAGGAAGGCTCGTGGGCGGACCGGCGCGACGAGTTCGTTCACGCGGCGAGGCAGACCGTGCCGGACGTCGTGGACAAGTATTTCGGGCCCAGGGGCCCGCTTGCGCGGCGCTGGACGCATCTGGTGCTGCGCGCGAGCTTTGACGTCGTCAACGGGAGTACGCGCGTGGGCCTGGTGGAGCTTTTCGGGAGGGTGTATGAGGTGCTGCCTGTTTGATGTAGCTAGTTAAATAATGTACAAGATTTTATGCGTCTATTGAGGACATCGCGCCGAGGCCTCACGCGGTCTTACTGGGCCCAATTTTTTGAGCTGCTCGCGCGTCTCGACCTCG
Organism: Mycena vulgaris; assembly: GCA_029204335.1. Classification (NCBI taxonomy): domain Eukaryota; kingdom Fungi; phylum Basidiomycota; class Agaricomycetes; order Agaricales; family Mycenaceae; genus Mycena; species Mycena vulgaris. The sequence goes on along the minus strand of JARGYA010000038.1, from coordinate 336,550 downwards.
ACCTTTGCCTCCGCCGCGACCTCCTGCGCGGCGGCGTCCGCCCACGCGCCGAGCCCGCCCTTCTCGAACGCGGCGGTGAGGCGCGCCTGCGCATCGTCCCAGTTCCACGGCGGTGTGTCACCAGGGATCGGCCGCAATTCTGGAGCGGATTCGGGGGACCCCAGTGCGTTACGCATGCGCAGTGCGAGCAGCGGCATGCGGTTCATGATCGCCAGGCGCATCTTTACGCCAAAGTCCTCCGCCTACGGGGATGAGTCGCGAGTCACGCGAGAAACAGCACGCCACGCACATTATCCGTATCAAAGTACCTGCGCAGCCCCCAGACGCCGCCGAACGCGAGCGAGCCGACGATGAGCGTCGCGGCACCGAATGCCTTGAACGTGTAGAGCGCGCCGTTGAAATTGTCATTCGGGTCTGGCGGCGTGGGTGGGACGCCCCAGTCGGCGTCGTCCCAGTCTGCACCGTTCTCTACCGCTTTTGGGGGTGGAGGTGCGGTTACAGAGGCGTTTTCGAGCGGGAATTCGGGGGTGGGGAGAGTGAACTGCGTACTAGACGCGGAAGAGAGCGCGCCAACGCGGCGAGGGGGTGCTGCAGGTGCAGCGCGCAGGCTAATGCGGTTGGGCTTTCCGACGCGCCAGAGGTAGACGAGTGGTGCAGCTATGAGGATGGTTCCTGCGGCCAACTAGAAAGCTCAGTATTGACAGAGAGGAGAAGGCGAGGAGGACAGGCTACCACGGTGACGGGCAGCCATTTACGACGGCCGGGCTGGACAGGCTCATCATCCATGCAGGGAGGAGGATAGTGTTTGGCGCAAGCATCTGGAACAAACTCCTCCAAGATCCCGTTATGGTAATAATCAGGTAAATTTTAAAAAGTTATACGTCGCAGAGAACAAACGGCCTCAATAGGGCTGCTCAATTATCCCGTCGTTTGCGTCGGCATTATCACGAAACAGTTTCTCGACCTCTGCCCCGCGTACAAACTCTTGTCTCCCGGTTAGTACTACCCTGTTCACCCTGACCGAGACCATGCTTCCTATCCTTGAATTCAGATAAGCAATGATTCCCCGCACAAGCACTTTCTCTATTGGGTCACTGCCTCAGGCTTAACCATTTATTATTGCAATATGGAGCTTGTAATATGGACCATTACCTTCTAGAATTATGTGCACTACTATTTGCTGAGACCTAAAGTTATTGGCAGTGCGTCTGCTTCATTCCCAAACTGAACTCCACGAAGTGCTGGGTATCATTAATGTTACGACCTTGTTCGCCCGATTCCCAAGCTATGCGTAGAACGCGGGGCAGCAAGTGGTGTAATGTCCCAAAAAGGGATATACTTGAATGTTCGTCGCATGTGTATTTACGCCATGTCTCTCATCGGCTTGCCAGCGAGTTAATGAACGTCAATGCCGCGCCCCCGCCACTCTAATTATTAATAAATCCAATTAAAAACGAGTCTGGTTGCCAACTATATTACAATGCATGCATGGTCAATCAACTATCCGGCGCCCAAGCGCGTAAGTAAAGTGAAGTAAAGGAATGTAATGTTACAGTGTCCGTCCGTTAGTAGGTGGAGTAGAATAACAACTTGGATCATCGCCTGCGCGTCAACCTAGCTATTGTATTCTCATCCCGTTATTGGAACTTCTCCTTGTATATCCATGCGAGGCCGATATCGCTCTGCCCCTGCTTGACCTGCACAAAAAACCAGTGAGATTGGATAAAGAGGGAGGGAAGAGGGGACGTACCGCCGCGCGATACCACTTTGCCGCCTCCTTGCGGTCCTTCTTCGTGCCCTTGCCGTTCGCGAGGCAGAACGCCAGGTCCATCTGCGCGTCCGCGTCCCCCATGCGCGCCGCGACTGCGTAGTAGCTCTGTCCATCCACCATCAACCGCCACGCTTATACTCGAGAAGGAAACACTCACGACGCCCATCTTCTGGTCCTTGGGTATACCCCACCCATGGAAGAAGCACTGCCCGACCTCGTAGATCGCGAGCACCAGCTCGGTCTGCACTGCGCCTGCGTCGATCGCGCCGCCCGTGCGCGCGCTCTCGAGGTCGCCCACCGCGTTCTCCGCCGCGCGGCGCAGCCACTTGAACCCCTGCTTCTCGTTCTTCGCGCAGCCCCACCCGTGGCGTAGCGCGAGGCCCCACATGAGCATCCCAACGCCGCACCCGCCCGCGAGCGTCGCCGCGCGCTCGAAGCACTGCGCGCTCTCGGGGAGGCGGTCCGCCTCGTGGTGTTGGATGCCGAGCTGCAGGTACTCGTGCGCGGTGCGCATCGTGGGGGAGCCGGAGGCGGTCGGCGAGGCGAGCGGCGCAGGGGCGAGGGAGGCCGTTGCGAAAGCGACGTGCTTGGGCGTGGGCTGCGAGGGCGCGCTCTTGGTAGTTGGGGAGAATTGCTTGTCCGTGGGGGAGGGCGTGGCGCTGTCCAGTTGGTAGAATGAGTACGTCGAGTAGAGGCTCACGGGGGAGCCGGAGCGCAACGAGGGGGGCCGCCTTAAAAGGGCAACGGGTTCGTGGGCGGTGCCCGTACCCGGAGTTGTGGGCGGCCGCGGAGATTCCGGACTGAGGCCCCTTATGTTGTTATTGGAACTCGGGTACTGTGGGGATTGTGGGGAGTATGAGGACTCGGCACCTCTCATTGTCGATGCCGAGCTGTAGATAGACGACGACGAACTATCCGGTCGGGGGTTGTACTGCGCCCGCAGCGGTGAACCCGCCGGGGGTATCGGATAGCTGGAATACGAGGCGGATTGTGCGTCCGGCGTGTTCGGCGCCGTTCGGCGGCCATTCCGCTCGAGGACCCGCTGCTTCTGCTCGTCCTCCCAGGCGGCGGGCACCTCAACGGTAGAGCGTGCTGGGCGCGAGAAGTTTGCAGTAGTCGGCCGTATGATCGGCGTCTTGCCTGCATGGCTCGTCGCATAGCCCATCTGCTCCGACGCAGGCTCAGAGATCATCACGGTCGGGATGGCAGGCCATTCGCCGTCTTCAGGCTCGATGTCCGAGCCAATGATGTGCTGATCACTGTTGGATTGCCAGGAATCGTGCAGCGCCGGCTGGTGGATTTCGGGTGTCTGGACGTCGTAGTCTCCGTAGTCCATGTCCTGGGGATTGTCCGATTCCTTGGAGAGGTCCAGATACGAGCCGTTGTCGTTGGAGGCCCATGTGGCTGTTGATTGACGATTGAAGTGACTGTGCAGTAACGGGGACGACGGGGCGGCTGGGTGGTGGACCTGGTAAGGCTGTCGCTGGGTGTTTATCTGTGGAAGCGGTGCAGGTTGTGGCCAACGACGGTCATCGCGAGCAGGGTGGGATTGTTGAGAGCCAGACGGGGCAGTGGGTCTCCTCGCAGAGGTCTTTCTTACGAGGGTATCGAGAGGAGAAGAGTGTTGGAGGTGGAATTGCTGCTGGTCTGGAAAGGGAGCAGCAGCCATCATGCTGGTAAGAGGTAGAGAGGGAAACAAGGATCACAATTTCATCCCTTGCAAATCCTTACTAGTACTTCAGCTTATAATTAGTTGATGATCTGCACAGCGACTACTACAAACTACGCCGGCGCCTATCTACCACCGCGGGATGAAACAAGTAATGCTCGCGGATAGCACTCAAGATGCCGCAGTACCCCGTTCCCGACCTCGCCGATACCACCGAGGATCCCACTCAGTATCTGTATGTTGTGTCATGACAAGTCATGAGCGCCTGGGCGCTAGAGGGCGCATGCTCGGTGCTACCCGGTGCCATAGACCAAGTGGACTTGGCGGTGGAGGAATGGAGGTATAGGTAGAATGCGGGGTATGTTTAAGATAAACTAGATAGTTGTGTTAATTGTTCTCGTCAACGCCGGAACGAAGAGGATTGTTGAGAAATGCCAAAAGCGATCTGCTCGGCGCGGTAGGTATCCTGGGAGGAGAATATTAATGGATTTCGTGGTCGCGGAAACAGCAGACATACAGGTATCGTCCCCAGATTCGTGGTATTCAGATGCATCACGACCGGGTCCTCGTGAGCATACTCCGGCCAGTCAGGACCTGCACAATGGTGATTCCCATCAACGGGGCGCGGGGTGTCCGAGGAGATGCCCATACACTCGCTGCCCAGTCCGTCGTTGGGATCCAAGGTCGTCACGAACGAGAGCCAGTAGTCATCATCTGGATCGAGAGGGTGCTTCCGGGGAGCCATCCATAGGCATACACAACCTCTGTACCATGCGTAACTGTATGTCGATTCAGACAACAGGATCGTTTGACGAAGGACAGCACTAACCTCCTTGGTAAGGCGGGAAAATCGTTGCGATGGCGGGGGCTTTATCCGTGAACTATCCGATATTCACCCCCGCGCAACCGGCGGCTTGGGCGAGGGAACGGCGCGGCTCGTGGAAGGCGAGGTCTCCCACTGGATTCCATTTCACGGAAATAAGTAGCAAAATAGCAGGGAAAGTGTGGGTGGGACTGACACATGGACGAAAAATGCTTAAATTTGAGGGTCAAAGCCGAACGTCTGGTTCCCGGCATTGTATGGCGACTCGAGGGCGGGGATATTGGGATATAAATCGAGCAGTCCGTCGATAGCGTCAAGCATGACGCCGTCGCTGGCACCGAAGACCTCATAATCGGCGGTCAGAATATCTACGATCCCTTGGGTGGAGTTGACCATCGTCGGAGCAAACGCTGTGCCTGACTCGGTAAAAAGAACTCAGTCGGGCTGGCGTGATACGAGAGGAGAAACGCGCCGACCTTCGTCAAGATTGGCACCAGCAATGAATGGCAGAGGTTAAAATTTACCGGCCGGGAGTAATTTCGAGGGGAAGTCCGGAGTAATTTCGAGGGCAAGTCCGGAGTCACACCCTGGGCACCGTCGAGGACGGGGGCCCAGGGAAGGAACCCGGTGCCCGCAAACGAAGCCACGGTGATCGCGTTGATGAAAGTGTTTTCGTTGGCGATGCGCAGACAGTCCAGGGAGCTGGAATATCCAGAGAGGACACACACTCCGGGATTTCCTTGACGAAGTTGTCCCAATTGACCTGGTTTCGGCTTGATGGGAAGATCACGTCCGTGGCAACACTGCCAGACTTGAGAATCTATCATACAAAATTGAGTTTCAGGACCGGAGCGCAGAAACCACGCACTGCGGCTCGGACCAGCTTTTCCAGCCCCGAATTCAAGAATAAGATTGCGATCGAGATGGCTCCGGCACTTCCTCCAAAGACGGTGACCTGGAATCTGCAGTTCAATGTCTTGCGCTGCACCAATGGATCAACGGACGCGCACCTTGGTCTTGTCTCCGCCGAAAGCCCAGCGCCATCAATTGGTCCCTATATATGAGTGCATCACCAAAAGTCGTAAGACCTCGTGACTTTGACAAGGGCCATCAAGCGCGCTCAAGAGTCAAGGGCTTCTGCGTCAGACGAGCCACGCTCATTCTTTTCTACAGGAAGTCGAAGCTAGCAACGTAGAGACAATTCGGAAAGCGGGGACCACCAGTCCCCCCCGGTCATCGGAAGCGATTGAATTCTCGGAAAAGACGATGGATCCTACAAGAGGAGTCAGGACTCGGAGAGCTGAGAATATTCAATACTTAGTAGTAAAAGTAGTAAAACCGTTTCAACCGCGCGCACTGTTCAACCTCCGGTTGCTCGGGCCGAGACTACGTCTATGTCCTGGTCCTGCAATCACTACTAGACAATGCTGTACTCTGTACAACTGCTCAACTCGACTTGTCGACTTCCCATTCTTCGAGCAGTCGGTTCAGCAATGTTTTGGCCTAGAACACCGGACGAGAGAGAGTTAGAGAAGTCAGGTGCTTAGATATCATGCTGAGATCGCACCACCCAAGTGTAATATGACTGCACTGTACACGAGGACCAACTGGAGGAACCTCACCATCGTGTGCTGAGAGAACTCTCAGCAAGCGAATCCAGACAACAACCAGACAGACATAATTCTATCAAGAAGGTGATAGTTTATATTACAAAGGTGATCATTTACAAGGTATACAGTTTGCCCGTAGAACTCGGAATCTAATCTACAAAAACAGTCTGAAAGGGTAGCCTGGAAGGTGTGAGTCGAGTTCGCGCGCGACGTAGGATCGGAAAAATGCACCTCTGTTCTTGGACTTGAAGAATACGACGAGAACGGAATAGACGAGCATGATGAGGGCGCTCCAGAGGTAGATCTGGAGGCGCTGGCGCCGCGCGGAGGACTGGTACGGGACCACCATGATGAGCATGATGAATGCGAGGCCCAGGGTGGCGTCTACGCGGTGAGGGAAAGAAAGGAGAAGGGAGAAGAAAGACGCACAGAAAACGGTCACGACGACGACCTCCTGCCCGAATTGGTCGCGCGGCCCGCGCGCGATCCAGGCGCCGTCTGCGCCGACGAAGGGCGCGTCACGGATGCGCGTGAACATGTAGCCGGCGGTCAGGACGATGGATGGGAGGATGCTGGCGAGGGCCCAGGTCCAGCGACTCTGCAGGATGGGGAGCGCGAAACGGAGGGCGAGGCCGGAGACGAGGAGGCCCGCGGCGGTGGTTGTGTAGGGCCGCCAGTCACGCGGCGCGCTGTACGGGATCGGGATGGGCGTGTGCGTCGAGATGTGGCGGGCGAGAGCCTCGGCGCCGACGCCGCTGTGGTGCAGTCAATGGTGCTGCCGAACGGATGCACGAGGGGATTTATGTGCCTGGGGGTACCGTATTTCAAAGGTGCGGACTCACCCGTTGCGCGGGGACCTTCCATAGGCGGATAATTGTAGAAGACGGGTCCCGACTCGATGCCAAGCGTCTGGATGACAGTCGGGTCATCGTCAAAGTCGAGCGTGGCGAAGAAGTGGCTGTCGCGGTGCGCCCAGGGGGCTTTGGACCACCACGCCTTGGCGACGGCGCTCCAGGACGCGTGGAATTCTCTGCGGGAAGGATTGGAGAACACAGCAAGAGGCTCGGGGCGGGACTGACGTGCATCGGGCGCATCCGTGCTGGGCGTCGAGGGCGGTGAATTCGATGGATGCAGACCAGTCGCGATGCGGGGCGGTTAAGAGGTCGTACGAGGCGGAGTCGAGCTTGATGAGGCCGCGGCCCGAAGCGGCGAGAGAAACGAGCTTTCGGTGGGTGACATCGGAGGTTGCAGCAGAGGTGAGCGGGAAAGAAAAGAGGGCCAGGGTGGTCAGTAAAAGCATCAGAATGAGAGCCTTGGGTCGACGTGGATCGACAGGTCCTAAATACGGAGAGACCTTCTCTCTCTTCTCCAAGTTCCACGACACCCCATGGGAACGTCGTCATCATCGCCTGCCTCACGACTGTCAGGAGTTCTCCCGCGACGCAAGGGAAATTCGCAGGGTTGAAATTTGACGAGCCTTGAGCTTGGGCTGCCCAATATCGAGCCCTTTACGCATCCGAGACCTCAGAGAGCTATTTGCGAGCGGTAAAAAAATGAAATGAGAAACCTCCTTGAATTCTCCGCCAATATTTCAAGCCAGATTGGAGCTCATTCCGGGATAAAGGATGCTAGAGTTTGGGATTACTGAATTCGCGCACGGGCTTGCAAGGATTGGAGACAAAGTCGAAACGCCGCGTTAGAGTTTAACGGCAGCTGTGCTTAGGTAAGCACACGAGGCGCGCGTCTATCACCGCGCGCACCGCGCGCTCCGAGTCGGAGTCAAATGGTGCTGCGGCTTCGCATTGACCACTACGTGCTTTCTTGAATCTCGTCTCGGTATCTGAAATGGCATCTGGAATGCGCTTCCGCAGACGCCAGCCGAAGGTCAATCCAGATGAGGGCACCTTCAACCCGGAGGACGTTCAGAACGTCCGACACACCAAGCTTGGTATCTGGGACTTGTACGAGCAGATCGAGCCCAAGCTCAAGATGGTGCCGTGGTCCTTGCGGGCCAAGATGGAGACATACCACGAAATGAAAGGGAGCTTTCCGTACGTGGTCCGCATGTACAAGGACATCGGATCGATTGGCAGAACCTGTTATTTGCTTTTTGGAGGATACGTGCTCATCACCGTCCTCCTTGCCTTGATTCCCGCCATCGAGTTATGGTATTCCGGCCTTTTACTCAAAATTGTAAGCAGACGCACCCGTAGCACAGTTGCGTCTTTCGACGGAAATGACTGAACTGTTCCAAAGGTCCAAAATGCTGTCGAAAACCGCTCGGTGGATCGCCACCTTCTGCTCCAGGTCGCTGCAAGTCGCCTGATTTGCGCTGCAGCTACACGCTTGTTGAACCACGGTCAAGGCCTGCTGTACAGGCCTTTGAACGAACGGATAAGACAGCACTATGCCGTTCAAAGTTTCCAAGCGCGGGCCAGATTAGATGTTCCCACATACTCAGACTCTGCCGTCCAGAGGCAGTTGGATGACAGCAGCACCAGCTCTCGTACTAGCGTCGCATGGAACAACGTGCTTACAACGCTCCAGCTCTTTGCCACAGGCATTGAATTGGTGTCCCAGTTCTCGGTGCTTATCAATATGCTTCGGGATCAGCGTGACGGTCCTCTGCTGGCCACATTGAGCTTTGGCCACACTTTATTCCAAAAGAAAACAAGACAGCGAAACTGGCAACCGACCGGCGGTGATTGTCAAAATCGAGCCAGCGAATGTGATCTAATTTTTTATTTAGTATGGGCGGCGACTACCAAGGATCCTGACTATCTGCAATCGCAGGGAATGGCGCGTGTTGTCCACAATCCGCTCCATAGAAAAGAACTGGTTGCGGGGGGGTTGTCCGACTACTTGGTGTCAAGTAAGTTGGAAAATCCCGACATTCTTTCGCCGACATATTTATTTTAGGTTATCGCGCGGCCACCGACCATTTAGGGAACCGAGCCACCGATTTTTATGAGGTCATTTCTCTTCGTTGTGCCTTGCGACCATCTTGACCAGTTGTGAAATTTTAGGCCTACTCCAGGCACACAATAACAGATAGACTAAGCTTGACGGGTTTCCTCTCCGACCCCTTGCGCGAATTGCCACAGGTGAGCCTTTTGTACTGCCGGGCAAATATCGTGTAGTTAACTGCTGGCTAGATCGTATTTACTCTGCGAGCTGTCCAATATCCTTCGGATATTCCGCTGTCTCTTGCATCATTGAATTTAATCACCCAAACGACAAGCAAATTCTCGCGCACCCTGTTCACTTTGTTCGAAGAAACGGGCTCGGTTGCCGAAAATTTGGCCAGCATCCGCAAGCTGTACGAAACATATACAATCCCCAATGTCGTTCCTGACGGGGCCACCCCGTTTCCCGAGGACCAACAAAAAGTGAGATTCGGTGTTTCGGTCGAGTTCAGGCAAGTAATTCGGTTGGCTCGCCCGTCCGTTGCTCATGGACGAAAATTTTGTAGAAACGTGTCCTTCCAATATCCGGGAAGCAATAAAGATGTTCTGCGCAACGTTTCTTTCAAGATTCTGCAAGGACAACTATGTGTAAGTATCAACGCCAAAAAATGCAGAGTACGGCCCTGAGTATACCAATGCAGGTCATCGTTGGAGCGAATGGTTCAGGGAAAAGCACAATTTTAAAGTTAATTTCGCGCCTTTATGACCCCACGGAAGGAGAAATATTTGTTGATGGTCAAGATATCCGGACATTGATGCTTGCGGATTTAAGGCGCGCCACATCCGTTCTCTTCCAGGATTACACCCATTTCCCGCTCTCAGCAAGTCGCCCCATCTCATTCGCTATCCGTCTCATCATTTACTCCAGATTCGAGATAATATTGCTCTCGGGGATCCCAATCACGCGCAAGACGAAGACAAAATACGCGAAGCAGCACGACTCGGCGGCGCGACAGATTTCATAGAGCGCCTCGACGAGGGATTTGATACATATCTTGACCGTCCCGTCGATGATATCTATTCTGCTCTGCCCCAGGGAACCAAGACTCTGTTTGGACGGTCGGTAGAGTATGGTTCGCTCCGCGGGGCGGGAAACATGTCCAGTCATTCCAAGGGCCTTTCGGGCGGTCAAATGCAACGCATCGCTTTGTGATTTCACTCCCATTATTTTTCGAACTATTATAGTAATCGCGTCTCTCCAGGTCCCGGACTTTCATGCGCGATGAAGGTGTCGGACTTCTGTGCTTCGATGAACCGTCTGCGAGTCTCGACCCTACAGCGGAACATGGTTAGAACTGGTCCAACGCTTCCCTGAAACTGATTTGATTCTTCGCCCAGATCTTTTCGAACGCCTCCGGCTACTCAGAGGAAACAAAACCATGATCTTCTCCTCTCATAGATTCGGCAATCTTACCAGACATGCCGATCTCATTCTGTGAGTGGTCTTCGCCATTACACTGTCTCGAACTGATTTTTCCCCCAAGGTACATGGATGACGCTACCATTTTGGAGGAGGGCACACACGATGAGCTCATAAAGCGAGGAGGGGGATATGCTAAGATCTGGAACCTCCAGGCTCAGGCATTCCTTCCTTGAACTTAGACTCTGGAAGAAAGTAGTACTTAACGACACGGAACCCCATCTTTTTTATTTCCAAAAAGGAACACATGATTTTCGACGATCTCAGCTTTGTCCCGTGCAGGGCGAATTGAGATATTTTCTTACGGAGGGCAGGATGTGAGGCAGCTTCAACGAATGTCAGTACTAGGTTGCTCAATCAACGGGCTAAACAGAACGCACATGCTCATCGCGGGGAATACCTCCACTTGGCAGCATAGAAGCGAGCCTTCAGTGTTCACCTGAAAAGAAAATCAAAATGTCTGGAAATGAACTATATAAATTTCTTTACAGGCAGGGTGCTAGACAAGGGAGAATTGAGCCATCAACTTGGTCGGTTCGTAAAACAGGAACGTACGGTAACTCCGAGATATGTTCCACCTAGGGGCAGCATTTAGCATGCTGAACAGAAATTCGACGCAGCGACGTACAGATTGCACCGATACCCGGCGGCGGGGTCTGGGGGGCCGCCGAAGCTCCATGCGCGAGGAAAGCAAAGGTGAGGATGGCGGTACAATAGAGCTGTTTGAACATTACGAGTTACGAGTTGTCGTATGTCTCAAGTCCGAAGGCTTTATATACGCAGAGGAATATTATATCCTTGGGGCAGCGGCGAGGAGCAACGGCGTTCCAGTCCAGAGTAGAGTCCATAAAGCCAATTCAATTGACCCCTGCGGACCAAACCCCGACCCTGAGTTCGCCGCACTTTTCGGTGTTTAATTTGGGCGGCGTTCTACTGTAAGAAAATCTGACAGCGAAAGGTTCAAAGGGGAATATGGGGTATCCTTGGAATTATTAACGGATCTCAATTATAGAAACCCTTTCAGGCTGCACTACTTTTCTGAACCATCAGCGACTTACATTAGCTAGTACTTAGGACCATGGGACTAGATTTTCAACTTGCCGAGGGTCTCGAGTTGTCAATCACTCCCCAAACAATCGCCGTCTCCAGAGCAGGTCTAGATATACTCTGAAACGGCCCCGTTTTCGTATCGCAATTTAATTCACGGAGTGTTCGCGGGTCGGAGAATCCTCGGGACGTGGGAAATGCGTGGGAAAGTGTCAAAGCTCATCATGTCTGGTTACATAATCCCGTTCAACCTTCTCCTCTTGACCGTGCATTCGCCACCATTTTGAGATATGTCGGGCCCACTACCCACCAATTCTAGCAAATGAGCGAGCTTCGTGTGTATGCACACGACTCCGCGCCGCCGCCGTCGCCCCGTTTATTGGCCCTTTAACGGCGCCAGTCTCACACAGCCCTCACGATTCCCGCCGGTCACAGTCATTGGACGCCCAGCCATGCGGAAGAGAACGAAAAGATTACCCGTCTCGTCTTTTCACCGAATCCGATCAAAATACTTTTCTCGGCCACTTATGTACGCATAATTTGCTGAAGGCCGCAAGAAGGCCGACAAGGTAGCCTTGCTGAAGCTCTCAAAATTCCAGCTGCATTCTATCGTCGCTTCTCATCAAAGACACAGAACTCAGGAACTAACAGAAAATTCTTCGGCGGCCCCTTCTTTGCACGTTGGTCCGTCTCGAATTGCATTGAACGGAAGCAACACAACGACTTGACCGTTTCACCAGCGCAAGATGCGCGGATGAAATTGTTGGTTCGCCTCCGAAGAGTGCGCAGATGGGACATTCTTTCCTTCTGTGCTGGCAGACGGGTATGCCATATTCGTTGGCCGTTGCATTATCTGGTTGGACATCCCAACCTGATAAAACTTATGCACGCCACCTGCTCCTGCCCATCGATATGCATAGGGGTGAGAGAATGATGCTCACGCCTAGAATCTGTCGGCTAGATCGAGAGAATGTTCTCCTAAAGGTTTAGCTCGGCAGCATATTATACATTTGTTACTGTATTACAGCAATTCGATTATCATACATTCGCCTATGGTATCTTCAACATTGAGTTTCGCTCAAACTCACTCCAGGTCGCGGAATTATATTGGTTCGCACGCCGAGTGAGGTCTTTGAGGTTAAGAATATTCGGGTGGACTAATAAGGCATGGTCAGTCGGTTATTCCCCCGCTGATTCTAGAAGACGGTCGTACAGCAACGGTACATGTGGCTATCAGCCATCTGTCGTGCATGAGCAAACGGCGAACCGGAGGAGCAAGACAACGAGAACTGACGGCCTTCCGATCTGGGCGTATCCCAGATTCGATATGATCAATATGAGGTTCATGAGGAGGACCACTGTGATAGGATTAGGGAATCAAACGAATATGAGTGAGAGAGGTCCTACCGAATACACTAATTGGAAACAAAGTCAGAATTGACTCTTGCACTGATCGAGGATAGGTTTACTTACACCGAAAAATAGACACAGGCGTCTTTCAGACAGAGGTGTATTGTAGGAAACAGATCGGGGGAGGACAGGATTTGCATTATGGATTTAGAATTCTCAGCCGCGAGTAAATAGGTCTTGCGAAATATCATGGTGAAATAGATGCCTGCGACGTGGTTGACTCAAAGTAAATCCCGCTACGGTGGTAACTCACAAGTAACGAGGAGGGAAGTGCACCTATACATTCAGATTAAGTCGGATAATCGGAAGGGCCTGAGGCTAGAAACGTCCCACATTCCTTAAAGGATTAGAGTCAACCAAGCACAAGTTGACAAATCACGATGCGTACCCATGTTCAGATCAGGCACATCGTTCGCATTCGACGAGCAGTTTAAGATCCCCGTAGACCCTAACAATGCGCTCGACCCGCCGGTAAGAGTGACCACTGTCGTTTCAATTCCAACCTTAAACAGTCAAGACCCGGAAATTTCGAGATTTAGCTCCTACTTACAATTGCTTCGGCTGTTGGGAGAAATGAACATGCCCGTTGAGTTAAATAAGCGACGGGCGACTTACAAGCGATTAAGAAAACTGCCAAGGCGATCCCTGGGTCGTCGTGAGATTGTAACTCTTCAAATCAGAGGTAGTATGTACATTTCCGTCCCAGCCGTAAAGGGCGTTAACTCGGAGCAATATAAGGGCCTCTCCGACGAGGACACACAGGAGTTCGGTTCTGCAATATTGTGAGGTCGCTGGTTATGAAAAAGGTTTGTGGCGCACGCTGCGATATAAGCTCGACCAGCCATGGCACTTGATAGTACAGGTCAGTGGAAATTGGAACATGATGCCTTGGATTTGTCTAACTACTAAGTGGAGATGAGCATTGAAGAGCGGGATCTCAAGTAGCCTCACGTTTCTAACGCGCAAACAGGGCTTCGTATTCTGTCGGTCATCCAATTTTCGAAACATCTAGCAAGGGAGACCCACTACTGCTGGGACGTGGCTCACTGAAGACGGGAGATCCAACATCACGACAAACGGTGTTGTACCGACTGCGAGTCATTCTCAGAAATCAAGTACCAGGAAATAGGTAGGCACACCTGTTTTCATGAAATAAAAACTAGATGGGAGTGAGGATAGGATGTCCGTGTTGAAAAGGAACACGGTACTTACGCTAATGCAAAGAGACTGTTGTATCGTAAAAATACATACAGCCATTTAGTGGGCGACCAGGGGGATCTGGTGAACGGATGAGATGCCCATAGATGACAGGATAGCGCCCGACTGACTTCCACACGGTCCAGATCTACGCACAGAGAGTCAAGACACGAATGACCAAAACTTATGTCAGACCGACCTCGCGGACCAATGTCAGGATTAAATCGTATGTAAGCCAGACTAACGCGGCCACTGCAGGGTACATTCTCGTGAAATTTTGTTAGCAAGGATGAGAGAGATGCATACGAGCGCATCCTTGTAGAGCATTTGGATTCCCGTCATGATTTACAGGCGGAAAATTAGGCGGACCGAGCGGGACACCCCCTGATCCCGACACATGGAGGAAACGCAGAGGATAGTCCATGGGCGAGGGAGAGAAAGGAAAATAAAACTACGGACTTGTCAGCTGTCATTATATAGGCTTCACTGGCTGTCGTGGGTTCTTGATGCACTTTCGAACCACCTCGAGTTTTTGTTTTCCTGCTGAGGCTAGGACTAGTCCGACGTGTCGTGGACGGGGTTTCCGGACCCAAGGCGTTCAAGGGGGCACTACTCTGCCTCGAGAAGACTCTTAGCCAATGCGCCGTGCGGTGGTTACCGGTGTGGGATCGTAGCAACATAAACCACCCGGAAAGTACCCGGACAATTGAATACTTCTTTCCATATGGGGTATTTCCTCGAATTCCCCTTCGGCAAAAGAGCCTGGTGGACTTCCTTGGCAGCCAAGTTGAGTTGTGCCGACCAAGCGTGTGGCGCGATGATCTCACGAGCCTCATCCTATGAATGGTCACAGAACTCATCGCAAGGACTGAAACAACGTCGGAAGACAAAAGCCCAAACGGACGAAGTGAATTTTATTGGACCAATATCGTTACAGCCATAGCAAGGCATGCAAGCGCCACATACGGTGACAGTCTTTCACCTGCCGTAGAGCCAAGTTAGACAGTAAACGATAAGACTTGCCTCGCACATACCAATGCGCGCGGACATGAAAAATACGCCCAGGAATCTGCAGACCAATGTCAGCGAAGGCCATTGAATTCAGGGATATTAAGGACCCAGTCTTATTCCGATCTACGAGGCTGGGAAACAGTGCGCGCACGTACGTGCAGGTGCAGACGAGCAGAAGAATCACAAGTAAGAGCGACTGGAAATTGAAGAGTGCAGACTGTGGAGGGAAGGGTTAAATTGAGCTTCGCGTGTTGCAGATGAACGCACCATGTGGTAGGTAGAATTTGCGAGCGACTCTTCTCAGAGTTTCGGCATACAGTTTGGAGAATCTGCAGCAATGAGGCGCCGGACACGTCAAAAAGAGTGTGACTGTGACGTGACTTGCTAAATTGGGCTCTCTCACTTGCATGCGATAGTGGCCGACTGCGATAGGTACGTTCTGCATGCTCAGCAGCACACCAGCCAACCCAGGGTACCCACAGTCCTTGTGAATGTTCCCACATGACGCAGATTCGCCCCGCTCTCGCCCTCGAGCGAATACCAGCACTTTCTCGGCCTTCGGCGGCTGGCGCAAGCAGAAACAAGACCAGTCGAGCACTCCACCCGTCGGCGCGAACCCAACCTTTCCTCCATTACAGTTAGAGGACCTTATACAGGCTCTTACGCCCCCCGCCGTGCCTAGTTTGACTTACGCTCGCTCACTGGCCACCGGCTTGTCGGGTCATTCTCCGATACCCCGGCATGCCGTCTTGAACCCGATATTAGCCACCTTGTGTGCCGCGGACTCTCCTGTATCACTTCAGTGTGCAGGCTACGACATCTTGTCCGCGTACTGTGAAAATCCGGAAGCGGTCGGGCTTGGTACGCCAGACCGAATCTCGTATTTCTCCCTTTTCTTGGGGCCTACCGTCTCATGGGGTACGGAGATCTGGGAGCCACGATTCAAGGCTCTGCGGGCGCTTACCAAGTCTGGTGCGGACATCCTTGGCATCGAGATGCCTGTCTTGACAGTCCTCAAAACATGGATTTCGAGCGCCTTCGATTCCATCGTTATGGATCTTGCTCTCGACCGTACGGACAGAGGAGAGAGAGAGCGCAGTGTCGGCATCCTTGCGGACTTTCTTACGGATGTGGTTGGCCGCGTGGACGTCATGGCCCGGATTCCCGAGGACGAACTAGTCGGTGTATTGCACTTTTATGCCGGCATGGTAGAAAAGGCGATGGACGTCAGCGGGTTGAGGAGACCCTCGCTTTCCTCCCCTGCAATGGAACTCACTCCGAATCCAAGTCCAGCACGGCCGTTCAGCCAAAATCACAAAAGAAACCCATCCTCCGTTTCTGTGACGTCGTCCATTTCTTCGCCCCCAGTCACTCCAGGTATCGGCATGAAGCAACCATCGGATATAGCCATGGCTATATACGTCAAACACCTAACCGCTCAACTCAAAATTCTCTCTTCCACGTATCTCGACATTATTCTCCTCTTCCTCTTTCGAGCTTTGGCCCACTGCGCGTCGACACTCCCCCGACTAACCGTCGCCATCCAGTCCCCTCGCACCTCAACCTCTGAGGATCTCATTAACGATACCCTCAATTCGTTGTTGTCCGGACCCTACGCGTCAACTTGCATGGTCGTACTGAAGAAGAATTTATATCCACCTTCTTCCCTTTTTGCCGTTGACGGGGAGGACGTCTCACTCGATCAAAAGACGATCCAGCCGGCCATACAAACGGCCTTTGGTGCCCAGCGAACACTTCGCAGTTACATTCGAAGGGCTCTATCAGCCAGACTCGCCCGCGCATACATCTCGCGCGAGACCTCGGCGGGCTATTCGCATTCCGGGGCACCGGCTCATATGGAGATAGAGCGGGATTTGATGGAGCGGGCGTGGCCAAGCACAGACGCGGGGATCGGGCAGAGTGGATGGGAGGCGGGGAAGCTCGGGCGGTCGTTGAGTGCTAGTGCGCGAGAGTGGGTTGCCTTCTGCTACTCTGACGGAGAAGAGACAGACTGGCAGATGAGGGAAGGACTGGAGCGCGTATTGGATGAGGTTGCGGGCACGTTGAAGGACGTACTGCAGGAAATCGATACGAGGGAGGAAGACCATGCCGCGTTAACCAAAGAGGAGGCAGCTGCTGTCGGACAGACACTGTTTCATCTTGCTGAATATCTTCTGCCGCTGAAGTGCGTTCAATTCGGTGACGATCACGAATTACGTAAGCTGACCTGCATCTTCAGAAACCAGGACGGGACGCAATTCATAATACCACTATCCCGCCCCACGGATGCACCTACTAATTTCCTTCGTACCCTCACCTTCATTCTCTCCCGTGATCACAGCATGGAACTGAAGCCGTTGCTGTCGAGGATTCTACTCCACGTCGCCGATCATCTCGCCGATGTAGACACCGCAAAACTCCCCATGATTATGGCCGATCAGAACGACCTCACGCCAATCTCGCCTGATTGGTTGGAGCACTGGGAAAACCTGCTCAAGAATCCGTCACTTGTCAGTGCGCAAAGACCTTTGACGAAAAAGGCTGTCATGATTGCGCTTGAAAGCGTCCACGACAACATACGGGACATGCCCTCCTATCGCAGACCACTTTCAAATCTGGTGATGGAGTTTTGCAAACGCTCCACCCTAGATGGTTCCATCAGCAGCGGCGACGGAGACGATTGCGAAGTAATGTGGAACATTTTGGGCGAGGAGGTCGTGTTTAAGACGGTCGAGGGCGAAGACGCAGATCAGGTTACGGAATCTCTCGATTTGTTTGTTGCTACTGCTTCCCAGAGTAGCGACTACGACGACGAGGACTTGGACACAGCGTCTATCACAACCGCAGGTACACACTCGCCAGCGCCGTATACCAGTCTCATCACCCCTTCGACCACCGCTTCGCCCATTCTGTCGAGGATGCAGAGTGAATTCCATGGCAGTCCGACGGGCAAGGAAAGAGAGAAAGACAGCAAAGACTCGGGTCTTCCCTCGGTCATGTCCTCCATCATATCCTCGCTCACCTCCGGGAGTTCCTCTCGGTCCCAGTCCATCCAACCGATCACGATTGACCTCCGACCGGATTCTGGCACTGAATCGCCTGCTGAACCGCAGCCCCTGACCTCCGACGTCGCGGCAGTTTCCGCTCTCATCCTCGTATTCAGCCAGCTCACGTTCACTCCGCATTCACTCGAGCCAAGCAATTTGGAGGTCGCGGTCCGCGTTTTCCGGCTCCTGCTTCAGCTCCTGGAGGAGTCCAAGTCGGGCAAAATTAGACTCACCATCCTGCAATTTATGATGCGGCTGAGGGCAGATCGTGATCACCGATTATATTTTGTCCAGGTGGAGCATGATGCGCATGGTCTCGTTACAATGCTTGGCTCCCTTATCCACCGGGTTTCGCAACCCGCTGAAGCTCGACGACCACAGCAGCAGGAACCGACCGATTTTGCGCCCGAGCTGCGGCCTGCTCGGCCTCGGATTCCTCATGAAAGAGACGGACGTCGTTCCCGCGGGCGTGGTGTAGTTACTTCAGGGTCGGGTGCTAGTCGAAGTCGGTCCCGGCTTGATGGTACCCAGCCGTCCACTCCAGCTCTGAAATCGAAGGAACCCTTGTGGAGCATCCCCGAGTCTCTACCTTTCTCAATCACGGATGTGGATACTCCGAGCGAGGGTCTTGCGTTGTATGATCCCATCGGCCCTGAGAACAGTGTGGTGCTGCCGATTTCCTTGTATTTAATGGCGATCCATGGCATTCTGGAGAAGGAACACAATTGGGACATTCTTTCCTACGTCCTTTGCCACCTCCCCAACCAACTTGCCAATAAGCACCTTTTCTGCGGGCCGCTGTCTCGCGCGGCTTGTTCGAAGCTCCTCGCGGTACTGTGCGCGGGGATTCTACACGGCGGCTTGGGCTCTCATGTTGAACGCTGGCCTCCTGGTCTCAAAGTTCGCGATGCCCACGGCCTGGCCTTCCACACTCTTTCCGTCTTGATAGGATACCAACGGTGCTTCGACATGGCACAGCAGCATTTGCTCGTGGAGGTCTTTCAAAAAGGGCTCGATGGGCAACCGGCAACTATCAAATGCTGCCTACACGCTTTATCCCTCGCCGCCTTCGAGTTGACTGCATCCATGACGAAGTGCCTTTCTAGAATTCTGGAGAAGCTCTCCCAGATCATGTCCAATCCCGACATGGCCGTGCATATTCTAGGGCTGTTATCCATCATTGGCTCTGTGCGACCTCTCTACGCAAATTTCACGGATGCCGACTTCAAAATGGTCTTCGGCGTCGCGCTACAGTACCTTCAGCATCATAATATGAACCGCGACGCTCAGACGGAATCCTGGGCCTTGTCCGAGCACGTTCGCATCATGTCTTACTCCATTGTGTACATCTGGTTTCTGGCCATCCGGCTTCCAGATCGCCGTAAACATGTGCAGTACATAACGCGCCAGCTCCTTATAGCGAACGAGGGGAGGGAGCAGGTGGATGGGCCGACGGAGGTCTGCTTCGACTGGCTCGAGCGTTACACGTACGCAAGCGCCGACCCTCGACCAGCGACCTCTCTCCTCAATGACATCGTAATGAATCCCACTAGCCCGAGCTCTTCGTCGGAGGATGCAGTGGAGGAGAAAACCTGGGCTTTGGGCAACTCCTTCGTCACGATTCGCACACTCAAGAGGATGGGATGGTTCGAGGTCCTTTCCCGGCGGCCATCTGGATACACGAAGCTGCTGTGCAGGCTGGAGAACGCGCCGATGGTGGGCCCCGGAGATGTGGATCCCGATATCCTTTCCATCCCTGCGGCTTTGATCATGGAGCGCGCGCCTCCTCAACTGCAGGCGCCTCCTGACGAGGACAGCCCTCACTCTGATGATGCCACTCCAGTAAGTTTCAAATCGTTTCAAAACGTTTGTATTGTTACTCAGGTACTTGTAGTCCGAAAACATTCGTGAAGCCTTTTTAACTCAGGAGGGCCCGGCTCCGGATGTACCGCCGCCAGACCCTCTCACTGGGTATGTCTGGAGTGGGTCCGCTCCATCCCAACGTCGCAAACAGGTGGAACTTGATCCGGGGTTCATTGCTTTGCAGCTCTCCGACCGCAATAATCCTATGATGGCGAGCCACCAACTCATTACTTCGCCGACTCTTGCCAAATTCTTCAATTCTCTCGATCGGATACCCGTTATTGATACGCATAAAGTCGGCATCATGTACGTTGCGCCGGGGCAGACCACCGAGCTTGAAATTCTCAGCAATACGCACGGCTCGCCCGCATATACACGATTCTTGGAGGGAATCGGCAGGTTGATCAATTTGCGCGGTCAGCTTGATGTGTATGCCGGTGGATTGGATCCGGATGAAGACGGCGAGTACGCGTATGCCTGGTGGGATGATATCGGCCAGGTTCTGTACCACACGGCGACGATGATGCCATGCAATGCGCACGACCCACAGTTCACGAACAAAAAGCGCCACATTGGCAACGACTTTGTCCGGATCGTCTGGAACGACTCGGGGAAACCATATCGATTCGACACACTGACCACGCAATTCCAATTCGTGAACATCGTCATCGAACCACACTCCCTTGGCGCCATTGCGGCGTTCTCCAATAACCTTCACGAAAACGAATATTTCAAGCTCACCGTTCAAAGGGCGCCAGATATGCCTGAATTCGCGCCCGTCGGGCACTTCAAGCTCATATCGGCTAAAAACCTCCCGCTGCTGACGCGGCAACTCAGCCTGTTGGCTGACTGGTTCGCGTCGGTATTCTCGCATACGCAGCGGGACACGCAGCGGCTTGAAATTACGACCAACTGGCACTCCCGGCTGGATGCCATTCGACGATTCCGCAGCCAGCAACCTGCTGCAGAGGCGCCGGAGCCGGCCAACGATCTGATGAAGCGTCAGGCCTATCGGGATTTTACGACATCTTTCTAACCGGGAAACCATTCTGTACGACTGTTGTACATACATCTTGCATCTGTATTATCAGCGCATTGGATTTACATAGTAGAATTGTCCAGAAAGTACTATAAGCGCCGCTGACTCAGCTGCGGTCTGTGACGGTGACGTCCACTGCGGCGACCCCAATCCGCCCACTTACTCCCAACCACAACCACCACAATGTCTTCGCTCGGTAGCTGGCTATGGGGAACCTCCCAGCTCGATGAGGCGGTCGGTGAGTCCACAGGAACGCTCTCAGAGATCGAGTCGGGGTAACTCAACAGCTTCAAACAGACAAGGCCACTTCAGAGCTGCTGCCTGCGGGCGCTGAGGATATTGCCCTCAACCTTGAAATATGCGACCAGATTCGCTCCAAGTCTGTCCCAGCCAAGGACGCCATGCGCGCTCTCAAACGCCGGTTAAATCACAAGAATCCGAACGTGCAGAACTTGGCTCTCGGGGTGAGCCAATAGGCGACTTATAAATTACAACGCACTGACGCTAGCTCTAGTTGACGGATATATGTATCAAGAACGGCGGTGACCTGTTCCTCGCCGAGGTCGCTTCGCGGGAGTTCATGGACAATCTCGTGTCCATCCTCAAGATCCCCATTTTGAACATCGACGTCAAGAACAACATCTTGCGACTTGTACAAAACTGGAGTATCGCATTTGAGGGGAAGCCGGCTCTTGGCTATGTGGGGCAGGTGTACAAAACCCTCACAACCGAGGGTGCGTTCGCAATGGCCCAATCTACTTGCAAAGCGTCTGATATGATGCAATAGGCTTCAAGTTCCCTCCCAAGGACCTCGTTGTTGCAAATTCGGCGATGGTGGACACGCAAACCGCCCCAGATTGGATAGACTCGGACGTGTGCCTCCGATGCCGCACACCTTTCAGTTTCACCAACCGAAAGCATCATTGTCGGAACTGTGGCCAAGTTTTCGACCAACAATGCTCCTCCAAGTCGATCCCGCTCCCTCACTTTGGCATCACGCAGGAAGTGCGCGTATGTGACAGCTGTTATCCCAAGATCACTAAAAAGGGCGAACGGAGGTGAGTTAGCAGACTCGTGTTCCGTTCCAGATCTGAGTCTTCTATCTAGTGACAAAGGACACCGGCATTCAACTAGCTTACACGGTACCCGTCACCGGGGAGCGCGTGAGCTAGCTGACGCTGAACTGCAACGTGCCATTCAACTCTCCTTGCAAGAAGTCGGCGCCGCAAACGGTCACGCGCGTCCGGGATATACCCCATTCCAGCCGGAGGCTTCCACCTGGCAATACACGGAGCCACCCCTCGTTGATCGTAGCACGCATCCTAAACCCCAGGCGTTAGAAGAAGATGACCCGGACCTCAGAGCCGCGATCGAGGCCAGTCTTCGTGAATCAAACGCACCGCGCCCCAGTGCGCCCATGGCCGTCGAGACACCACGGATTGAGGAGCCGGGATTCGCTTATAACGGACCGGGGTATTCGCAATCCTACCCGCCTGGCGTTATTCCGCCACAGCCTGTAGCCAGAGTGCCGTCATACGATTTAGAACCGTTAGAGTCGGACGCGATTCTAACTTTCACTCAGACGGTAGAGCAAGTGCAGGGGCAAGGAGGGAGGGACATGGCGCGCTATCCAGCGGTGAACGAGTTGTACGACAAGGCGAACAGTCTGCGACCGAAGCTGGCCCTAAGCTTGGATGATGCCGGCCGGAAAGAGCGTATGTACTCTCCGTCCTCGAATTCGATATGAAACTGATGCTCGATCATAGAAATGTTGTCGGACATGCATGACAAGCTTTCGCAGGCCGTCAAGCTGTACGACAAACTGCTCACGGAGCAGGTGGTCCATCCGCGTTGGCGTTCCCCGCAGCCTGTTGCGAACCCGCCGTATCAGCAGGCCAACTCAAGCTACAGTACCGGGTACAACACCGCCAATGGCTACACCCAATGGCAGGCTCCCCCGAATGCCGTTGAGGCACCACCGCAGCAGCAACAATATGCTCCTCGTCCGGAATCGGCACAACCGCAGTGGCTTCCACAGCAACCGCAGTACGCTGAACCCCAGCACCAACAGCCGCAGTATGCCCCGCCGCCTCCAGCCCAGCAGTATTCGCCGATCCCCAGCGCTCCTCCTCCGCCACAATTTGTTCAGGCTCCAGCCCAGCCGCAGTACCAAGCGGGGCCCAGTCAACCCGTTCCTCCTGTTTCCTACGCTCCGCAACCACAACCCCCGCCATCCGCACCGCCGTTCCAGCAACAGCACCAACCTATAACGTACACGCAGTCGCCACCCCCTTTGCAGCCGCAGTACACCTCTAACCCCGCCCCACCCCAGTCCCATTCACCGACTCTTTCCCGCCACAACACTGTCGCGTACGCTTCCCCATCCTCGCCTCCCGTCGATAACAGCGCGTATCTGGCGCGGAGTAACACGCTTCCACACCCGGTGGCGCAGCGCCAGTCGCTGCCGCAACAGCAAGCTCCTCACCACCAGCCTCTTCATCAGCAGCAGCAGCTGCATCAGTCACATCAACAACCGGCGCAGCCCCAGCAACCGCAATATGTATCGTCGCCGCCGCCCATACTCCCTTCGTTCCCCGTTGCGCCCACTTCGGCACCGCAGTCGTTCCCGATGTATGCACCGAGTCTGATCCCGACGGGCGTGCCACAACCCGAGCGGAAGGAGGCGCTATTGATTGATTTGTAGGGCTTTAATTTAATACTTTACGGCGTACTTGTACTTTGCATTCAGTTTGATGTTATGTCTCTCCTGCTACATAATAATGTCTCTTTCTTGGATGTGCATATACGGTGTCTGGAGAATCGCGATGTTGAGATGCTGACTTATCAAATCTTCCCGCCTGACTCAGACCTCCAACATGGCCGAGGCGATTGCACTCCCTCTTGAGATCGTGGAACTTGTCGTGGACAATGTGTTCGATGTCCGCGACACGCTCAAAGCCTGTAGTCTCGTTTCACTGCAATGGGCCGCAGCCAGCAGGCTACACCTCTTCCACACGACAAAACTGACGAACGCGCACTCGGTCGAGACCTTGATCGAACTACTCAAATCCCCTCTTTCAACAATATCGCGCTCCATCCACCAACTCACTGTAGAAGTGGGCCCTGGGTTCGAAAGTGACCAGGCCGAGAGTTGTTCTCTCCATCTGACGAGATTGAGCGAAATCTGCAATACGATTGATTCGCTCGCCTTTGTCCCGGAAGAGCCCAGCTTCAAAGCGCTCTCCGAGATATTCCTTCCGCCATGGTCATGCTTCAAGCTCGTCAGGTCCATGAGCTTCGGCCCAGTCCTGGCATCGCCACATAGCATGTTCGACTTTATCGCATCCTTTCCTTATCTTGGTATGCTGGAAATGGATGGCCTCTATTGGAGGCCTGTGGCGCCGTTTCTCGTTAAGCACATTTCCCCGCCTCCGCCCCCGCGTCTCCAAGCACTTCGTCTCGACTGTGCTTCGGGGCTTGTCTTGGGTTGGCTGATTCCGGCCAGTCCGGAAAGTTCTGCGAATCTAGATGTCATACCGCATTACTCCCTGCTCGACCTTCGTGGCATAACCAATGGCCAGATCATCTCCATAGCGAGATGCATACACGCCTCTGGGGCCGTACTCCGTGATTTATCACTCTCGCTTCGCCTGACCAACGAAGGTGTGTAGCGCCATCGGCGTGGTAAAAGTGCCGGTCTGATATCTTCGATGTAGATTTCGTTCGTCTAGATGTGTCGCGCAATTATAATCTGCGCTCCATTCGCATCGAGCCGGATTTGTCTTTCGAGGCCCTGCCACACTTATTATGCCAACTCACCTCGACGTCGCTCGAGCATATCGAAGTGCTGATGCCCGGGAGACCTGCGAGATTGCATGCGCATGACGCTCACCGCTGGGCCGACTTAGACCGACATCTTGTCGGGCCTCAGTTCTCAGCGCTGTCACTAACGGTTCGGCTGCACAAGGCCGTGGATGAGGATACCATCCGGGAGTACCTGCCGCTGTGCACCGCTCGAGGGCTCATTTCCTGTGTTCTGAAGCCAGTATTATATTCTAGCTCATGGTTCTCTGGGAAATAACAGGTAGTTTTTACATTCGCTATCGGATCATTGATCCGGCAGATTATTCGCTTTGGCCGGCCTAATCTTCTAAGTAAATTGTTCGAACGGACGGAGTTTCAAGTTGACACAAATAATACATAGCAGGGAAATCGTAACTAATACATCCATTGAGGAACCGTTAGGTGGATTTGAAAACCGGGAACTCGCTAATGCGAAGCTTTGTGGACTGAACCATTTAAATCTGTCAACGGTAGATGACCGTGAAATACATTGTGCTCTTACTCCGTAAGGTGTCAACGTGATGGTGGTCACCGGACCAGTGCACGTCGGGTTCGTCGGCGGGGATGCAGCAAAGGTTGGCGCGGCGATTGCCCACTTTATGAGGCAGGCCTTTGCGGTGATCTTGAGCGGGGTCAATCCAGAGTCGAAGATGGGAGATGGAAGTTTCCCCGATGTCGGAGAAGTCGAGGAGAATTGAAGAGTTGTAGGATCAATCGCGTACTGCCAGTTCCCGCTGGCGTCGAATTCGAGGTCTTGGGCCAATGGTTGCTTGGCATTAGTTGCTAAGACTTTCTGCGTTCTGGGAACTGGGAGAATTATATCAAGATCGGAGCACACGCGAAACGGAATATTATTACTATCGAAAGCGTAGTGCAAGGGACCCCGGTGCACAGCAATGGCTCCATGAAGGCGTGTTTCTGCACACAACGTTCAGCGCGGAATATTGAGTAAGGTATGGGACATGATTACCGGTGGTGATAGGCGCAGGGAGCTGGAGCACCAATGTAGTCGTACCCGCGTTGACAGTGACGGCTTGAAGCCCATTTACAGGGGCCACAGCTTTTGGAGCTGCACCGTTAATGGCGATGGTTCCGCCAACGACCCAGCTGGGGATGCGGACGAAGTATGTGAAGGCGGATTTAGCCGTGATAGTGGTGGTCAACGTGTCGCTGAAGGGATATAGCCTATAGAGCGTCATGTCAACCCAAAGCGCTCGAGAAATGGGGATGACCTACGTAGCCACATTGGCAGTTACAGCATTGCCTGAGATAGGTGTCATGGAATTTATTACACACTGTAAACGTGAGTAGCGTACCGGAAGCCAACGTCACGGAAGTTGAAAACGGCCCAAGGTACAGATGTACCAGTGACTTCATATCCGGGGTCGTAACAAAAGCACTGACCGAAGGTTGAAAATTTTTCCCGGATGCAAAAAAGCTACTACTCACTTGGTGATAAACTTAGGCCACCCTTGAGGATGATTTACGGTGCAGCATCTGAGGCGGGATTAGAACGGCGTAAATAAATTCGTTTCACTCACGGGTAGTTCGGCTCGAGCCCGAAGACGTTGGAATATGGGCCGTCAATGGGGAAGGGGTTTGTTGACATGTTTCCAGCGAAGATTTGGTTCTGCTGTTGG
Source organism: Mycena vulgaris (assembly GCA_029204335.1). Taxonomy (NCBI): domain Eukaryota; kingdom Fungi; phylum Basidiomycota; class Agaricomycetes; order Agaricales; family Mycenaceae; genus Mycena; species Mycena vulgaris. The sequence goes on along the minus strand of JARGYA010000038.1, from coordinate 310,194 downwards.
AGATATTGTCTAATCATTGACTGTTAGAAGGCTGGATGAATATACTGTTTATTCGCAGACCTCGACCACATGTCTGGCCGAATTCATCAGAAAAGGAATGGTGAAAACACTCTGAGCACTTACTTCCCGTCAAAGTTCCGGGCAAGGCATTGTAAGCAATTCTCTCGACCTGGTTCAACGTCAATTAGGGAACACATATTACATGTGTAGTCCTCACTCTGTCGGGGAATTTCGGATCCCCGATAACTTGGTACAGATACGAGCCAGAGAACATTGTTTCCTAAGTATAGTATTAGTATAAAATAGAAATCGGGATGCTCTAGAACAGACCACAACGAGACATAGTTCCGTTCTAAAGAGAGGTTAATATGCAATTTTTGCTTGAAGAGAATACGAACCCTCTGATGGCCTCGAGCCCCGCAAGGTATTCGTCGGCAGCATAGATTCCACTGGGGCGGCCATGATATTGGAACAGAAGATCCCATCCTTGACTCGCTGTATCGAGATCTGCAGGTATAGGTTCAGCATTCCGATATTCATAACTTATCCAATGTACCTGACTGGTTATGGGTGAACCGATATGTAGCGGGCAACGCCTTGAGACCCTCCGCCATGTTGACTCCGTGCCACTGCGAAGGTATAAGTGCGAGAAATTTCTTCGGGCGACCGAGAATGAATACCGTCAAAGCTAAATTGAAGGGGTTGGGTGTGTTTTCAACTGCGCATAAAACGTGAGCTAAATAAAATGGAAGTGTTCAAAACCTACCGGCGGTGGTTGGGAAAAACTAGAAAGATATGGCTCAGAGAATGCTGATCGGATTGCATAGAATAACAAACCTGCTTCGAAAATACTTTCTCCCAAGGAACACCGGTCCATTTCAACCGCTCCATTGTATCAACGAGCAAAGCCTGGCTTGCCGTCCCGTTCGGGTGATTATCATACAACCTGTCTGAGTATGAGCCTGTTCCAGACGAAACCTGACATGCCATTACCATTGCAGAGTAATGACGAAGTCTTCCCTGTTCAGGTGTGGTTAGATATACTTTTGGGTCTTTCTAGGTTGAATCACAAACCAGCGTGTGGCCGTCCAGTCTTCCACTCCTGTGATTGTTTCAGCTATCATGGTAGTCGGTTGAAAAGGAAGAACTTTCCAGTGTTATTACTTTTGAGCATCGTATTGGCCAGATTGACAAACTTATACAGGGAGGTAACAACTTGATCCGTGAGGGATGGGTCGGATTCGGTCATTTGAATTGCTCCAAACATGAAAGGGTATCTGTCGGGAATGTGAATGGACGTAAAACCAACGACGGAGCACAAACCTGCCCCATAAGTAGCGAGGCTTCGTTGTCCCAACCTCTGGTCCAAGCCAGCCTGTCGAATCTTGATGGCTTAAGACGTAGGACAAGAATGCAGAGGTCTTTGCGTTGATAGCAGAGTTGTTGGCGAGGATACCATTTGGGACCATGGCGTTCTTGGGAGAATATGTCAAGAATGCGGCGAGAATTTGACGAGGGAGGGCCTTACAAACCAGTAACTTCCCGCTGCGGAGCGACTGGATAAGCCCGATGATCCTCATTTGAAATAATGCGCGGACCTTCTTCGAGATTGGAATAAGCCGAATTTCCACCCGTCCAGTCTGTCTGGGATACACTGGGCAAAGATGAATGAATAGGTCCCACGCGATGATGTTGAACCCACTAGGCATAGAACTCGTGTTCATGACCCGCAAGTCCGTTCGTCTGGACCATGAGCTACCCAACGGAAAAATAGTCATTGCTTCGCAACTTGGGGAAGAAAATCTTGTGTACTTGGTCAAGCAGCCATCCAGTGGGCCTGATAGAACCCAATGGGATCGACAAGAACTTCTTGGGCGCGACTGAAAATTTGTCCCGTTTCACGACATGTAAGTCGGTGTAACGCGCAAAACGCACGCGAAGTGGTCTGCCCATAAGCTCCCCATATGAGAGAAAGACAGGAAATTATCCCGGACAGGCGAAGAAACTGCGATGTCATCTTGGACTAGAGGGTGATTCTCCGGCTCCCTTCACCTTTAAAAGGCCGCGATACCGCTGTGTCTCGTGAGCCTCTCGCAGAAGTTGGAGCTCCTGGCCCGGGCCCCGAGTAGCGGTTCTTATCCTATATTTACTGAGTCCTCTCAGATCATGCATACCTCATGATGATAAGGCAGGATAAGGCTCGAAGGGGCATGAACCACCATGATTGCACCAACGAAGATCGTGTTTAGCGTTCAACCTCTGAGTCCGGGTTGCTCGGCCCGAGAATACGTCACGTAAGATTTACAGATTCAAAATCATTTCTGCTAGTTACATTTTGTTGTCGACCACTCACTGCAACAATCCTTCGACTCGGCGGGCAAACGTATCACCCCCCACCCGCTGAACGTACTCTAAACGCCCACGCTTGGTGTCTCTTTCGAGCTCGAAGCATTCCGGCTGCACGCTTACGACGCCTTCTCGCGCTTGACGGTACCGCAGAACCTCGGAAACAACTTCCGGTGCTCCTTGATCAAGAACCACTTTAAGAAGCCTCGCTCCTCGGTCCTCTCCGAGAACAGCAGGCTCTGTCGAGCGCTCCCGGAGGTCTGGCCAAATGTTGTACGCGACATGATGTATAGCCACCAGGCGCAGGAAGCCCTGCAGACGGACTTTGACAAGCGAGCGGAGGTACGCGCCCAGCATCTGCGGGTCCGTCTCAATGGGCCACATGTACTCGCTGAGGTCGGCGGAGATGACGTCGGCCGGGCTAGTGCGTATGGTCTTGAGAACATGACCAAAGTCGTTCCAGAGATGTCTTCGATAGTCGGGGGCATATCGCATGGAGATTGGGGGAAGAAGAAGGCGCGCGAAGGTGGGGTGCGAGAAAGAGATCGCGTCATAGAGCGCGACGAAGTCTGTGTAGTATTGGTAGAAAGGGGTGGAGGCCCCTAGGAACGCCACTGCGACTTGCTCCAAATTTGACTGCGACGGCGGCGACGGAATGACGGGAGACGATGGGGATGCAGATGAGGGGACAGTAGCAGCGAACGGTGCCAAAATATCATCCATAAGCTGCCCAACAACGCGGTCGCGGAACACTTCTGCCGCTGAATCGTTTTGTGCCTGACCGTGTTCGAGCATAAAGACCTTCATGCAGCCGAATACGGCCTCATCCCGCGTCAGAACAAAGTCTACGAAAGAAAATCTGGAGGACAATTCGCGGCAAATCTTCGTCAGCAGCAAGGCGGCCCGCGTAACGTCGACTTCTGAGGCATCCCATGACGGGGGAAGACTATTGAATACTGACGAGGTTCCGGAGCGAAGGAGGTGATCGAGCGGCGACAGAGTCCAGTCTCGCGGAACCGGAAGTCCATAATCACGGGAGAACGCAGACGACGGTGCAGGAAGCCGCTGCGTCGTTGCACGCTTGATAGAATTGGGAGACATGCACGACGGCCCGATGTTCACATCTTCGCGCGGTTGAACCGCGTGGGCGAGGAACGGCTTAATGACAGATATGCCGCCCTTGTCCCAAACGGTCTGCGGGATATTCAATCCACGGGAAATGGCCCATTGCGGCGTTATCAGATCGACGATCTCTTGGGCAACCTGCAAAGCGAAATCTTCATCGCCGGGGAGAAGGCGGGAAAGAATAGACAACGCTTGAGCCATCCACACGTCCTGTGAGACGTCTGGAAGGCGTTGAGATAGACGGAGGTAGCTTGCAAGCAGGCTCGAGAGCGGACGGAACAGTGCATAGCCAGGTCCGCTACTTGAGATACGCGACCAAAGAGGATGAGTGACGAGCTTGGCACAGAGATCCGACAGCTGAGCGAATGGCAATGTGAAAGGCGGGGAGGAAAGGGGGCCATCGCCATCGATGGTTGGTGGCAGACATGCCAACCAAAGACGAATGGCCGCCATCAGCGCCTCTGCGCATCGTCCCAGCTCTCTCAACTTTACAGCGCCTCCACGCCCCAAGTCCTTGAGTTTACTAGCGAACGCAGCTACCGCCGCCTTCATCACCTCGTGCTCCTTCTCGCCATCCGTCTCAAACGCAGTCTTCACCGCCGCTATACACTCCGCCCGCTCGGTCTCCCCAGCCCGCACGCCATTGACACGCGCGCCCTCTAGCCACGCCGCCTCCGCCCGCCAAACGGCCGCCCAAGTGTCCCAGTCCTCCGCCAAGACCCCCAGCCGCTCGCGCAATGCCAACACGTCCGGGCCCCACCCCCACGCGACGACCTGACTCCACAGGATCTCGTGCCCCGGGGTCGTCTGGTGCGGGTCCGTCGCGCACACAGTCCACGCCTCCACAACTCCCGCCCACGCGCGGACAAGTCCGAGGGCCGTGGCGGGCTCGGCAATGTGCTGCGCGACGGCGGCGAACTGGAGGTGCGCAGTGCTGGCGATATGCGCGTAGAACCCGTATGCAGCGAGCGCCGCGTAGAAGTTCAGTGTCCCCGCGAGGAGGACGGGGTCGGGCGGCGGGAGGGTCGTGACGAAGCGGAGGAGCGCGTCCGCAGGGGCGGTCAGTGCCTGGGCGTTCGCGCGGGTGGAGGACGCCAGGGTCGTTAGGAGGGCGAGCGCGAGGCGCGTGTCTACTGGAAGGCCGGGGGCGCCGGTGAGCAGGAACGCACGAAAGAGGGCGGGGACGAGAGCGGGTGTCGAGACGATCTCTGTCGCGAGTGCGTTGGACTGGCGGGCGAGCCGGCGGAGGATCCCAAGGAGCCGCCCGAGCGAGGCGGCTACTGACATATCGGACGGAGATTCTGTTTGTGTCGACAGCGCCGCGACGAGCTGCGGGAGGAGGTGCGCGCGGGGGAGGGCCGCGTCCTCGGTGCCGAGCTCCACGCCTTCCAAGTCTACATCTATGTCTAAATCCAGCGCCTCGTCGCTCTCCGCCCAGCCAACGACGCACGCCCACACGACCTCGATCGCATGGACGCCGAGGCTCCCGCGCTCGCCCATCGCATCGATTCCGGCGGCGACTATCCGGGCCTTCAAGTCTACAATGTCCGTGACCTTCAGGGCGCCGTCCGCGAGATCCTCATCGCCGCGGTGGACTGCACCAATCCAGCGCGCGACGCCGACGAGCATGCGCATCCCGGCAGCGCGCTGCGCCTTCACTCCGGAGCGCGACATCATAAAAACATCGTCGAGTGTGTACCCGGCACGCTGTACACCGTCCGCGTCGGGCGCGTGGTGGTGGAGGCCCAAATGGGTCGGCAGCGAGGAGTGCAGGGGGGTTGCGAGCGGGTTTCCCGAGAGGTCAAAGCGGAGGGTGGGGGAAGGTGCGGCGGAGGGCGGTGAGGCGAACTCCTCCATCCACGCGAGATCGGGATTGTGAGCGGGCGTGGAGGGGAAAAACCGGCGGCGGATGTACTCGGGGGTCCCTTCTTCTGGCTCTGGTTCCGGTTCTGCTGGCCCTGGCGCGGGGACTGTCCCGCTCCACTGCCCGAGAGAGACGACGTCGCCCTCGGCTGGAGAGGGCGCAGGAAGTGCGAGAGCTTTCTTGCGCGGTGACGGCGGCGCTGACTCGTAGACATGGACATCGTTAGGTGTGAGCTCGGCAAAGCGCAGCTTTCGCGACGCGCGACTCGCGGGTCGGCTGGTTGGACTCGAGACTGGGGAGAAAGCGGGAGGTAGGGGTCCTGCATGATGTCAATGTCGATAAGATGCACGTCGTGGAGGAATCCTAGTACCTCTGTGGACGGGGGACCTGCTGCGAGGGGAAGAGTCCAACGGTACTAATCTTAAAGTCAGCATGATGGGGCGGGAATATACAATATAAAAAACTCACCCTCTTCCAGGGCGTCATTTATATCGGAGGAAGACAGATTTGACAGTGCAGTAGTCGCCGATCCAAAAGCTGTAAATGAGAGGTCTCAGCGAAAACCGTAGTTCAAAACAGTAGCATTGACAGCTCCGCAGAATAACAGCATTTACCTTCTTGAAAGGGTGACTCCTCAGCTGTACTACTAGAAAGCCCTGAGATGAGGTAATTAGATAGATCGCGCTGCGCAGTCCAATGGCACTCACCGCTGCCTATCTCGCTAGTCAGAGAATATCTAGCCGGGCAGGGAACACTGCGCACCAGTCTTGGCCCTTGCCTCTCGCACCTTCTTCAAGATATCCCCGATCCCCGGGCCAAACTTGGCCAATATTTCTCTCCGCTCTTCTTCTCGTTCCTCGGCGGTCATTGCTTCGACCCGGAGTTCATTGTCGCGGCTCATCTGGGCGCGCCAGTCATCGGAATCTTCTTTAACCGGCGTACGCGAGGGAGCGACGATAGGAACATGGTCCCTGGCGGCTGGCTGCGACTCCCTGGCGCGCGCAAAGGCGCTTTTTTTGGAGCGATGTGAAACTTGAGGAAAGCCGGTCTTGGGCGGGCTCGGCGCGAACGAGGAAGACGGATTCAAGGAGACTTTTCGTTCAAAGACGGATCCAACGAGCTGTGGAGGTTGGATGGAGGCCATCCACGCGGTGGACGCAAGAGAGCTTTGACAGCACAGCCACACTCATCCGTGCCTTCTTCTCCTCCAACTTTAAAGCTTTCAGGATTCCGCGCACCTTGAGTGGCAAAGACTTTCAGACACAGCGGAGCGCAGCGACTATGACATCCAACACTACCCTTTACTTCTACTAATCTACCTAGTGGCGATTGTTACTTTTTTACGGACCTCGCAGAACTCAGAGCAGGTCATATAGATGTCATAAAAGCGGGCCACGCCTCCGTAGTCGTCCGTTTTTCCCACCTGAAGCTGATCGTCAAATATGGCCGTCGTGTTAAAAATCGGAAGGTCAGACACTGGGCGGTCGAAAACTTGACTTCCTGTCCGGTTCCGACCATTCACGGCTGGTACCACCGAGATGGAATCCTTTTCCTCTACATGGGGTTGATCGAGGGCGTACCGTTGCGGGAACGGCTCCCTCTGGACGCGCACGAAGCTCGGGAATTGTGTGCTATCACCCATGTTGTAGTCACGGATGAGCTCTCGACTCGGAAAGGACCCTTCGCATCGGTGTAGGAACTACACGACTGGTTCGTCACGGTCGGACTTATGCCCACGGCAAGGAATACTCCGAGACTGTCCGTGCACCTTCCAGACAATGTGCCCATCGTCTTCAGCCACGCCGGCCTCCATCCCGGGAACGTCTTGGTGAGCGCGACAGGGATGAAGGTGCTCGCTCAGGCTATCGTCGACTGGGAAAGCGCTGGGTGCTATCCAGCTTATTGGGAGTGGCCAAGATGACATCGGGGCTGACCTCCGCGCTATCCTGGAACCACATCGCTAAGTGGGTAAACATTGGTTTGAGTGGCAGCAGTTTGTTGGATGATTGTGATGATGAAATATGACACGAATGCAGAACGATTTTACCTCTGGTAACTTGTTCCAGTATTTTGTGTCTGCACGTCCATTTACGCGCTCCGCGTAGTATAAAATGTTTTATTTTAGATGTACGGCTCAGCAGATGGGCTGGAATTCAGTGTCACGAATTCAAATTCAAGACGCCGAGCTCGAGGGTGTTGATGCTGATTGTGACTTTGAGCATTTGGCCTTCCTTTCGTCCGCCTGTCTACTTGAGCGTCTCGAGCGTCAGGGCCTCGCGCAGGATTTGGAGCCCGTTCGTGAACGTTAATAGGCCCCGCAAGGACTCACGCGTCTTGGTGATGCCTTTCCCGGCATTTTGCCGCGCGCGCCCGATTGCGAGAGAGGCCTTGCGAGTTGGGAACAAATAAACCACGACGCGACGCGTTTGATCGGATCATTTGTGGCCCGAAGGTGCACGTGCCTCTGACTCTCTCAGAGCTGCAGCTCTGCTCCATGCTCAAGCGTACTCCTTCACTCTTTCGTTCTCTCTGAACGTTACTCCTGAACAGTTATGGTACATATTGCGCCCGCTCTACTTGACATCTCAATGAAATTCCCGGTTTGCAGGCCATCTGTCAGTTTTTCCAGCGAGGGCAGTGTCGATATGGCTCAGCATGCAAGAACGACCACGTACAGGTCGGCGCGGCCACCGGTGGAAGTGAGTCCAAACTCGCTGATCTGAATCTACTCTTTCTAATAGTTCGATTTAGACCAGACATACACTCGCCCCGGCGTAGATAAAGTCGGAGCATATACGTGCGTGATGCGTCCCTGTGTCCAGTCTAATCCTTACAACTCTCTCTATAGAGTGGAATCCATCAAAAACGATCTTACGATGGGCAAGGAGAGGCCAATATGGCCGCTGACATCTTATGGGCCTGCCAAATTCGAGCCGACACTGCTTACTGGGCTTGACGAGTCACCAGAGGAGCTGAGACTGAAGGCGACCACTGCGATGAAGGCAGGAAATGTCAACGAATATGTCTGTCTTTAATCTCTGGTACGGTGGCATCACTAAATCTCACTTACAGCTTGCGTATGAATCGTCCAAGATGGCTGCAGCTGAACAAGTCTTTTCGGTGAGGCCACTCCATCACACCCCTGGGCTGGCAGTTGACTGTGAACAGAACGTATTTTCCAATGTCTTCCCAGCGTACGAACAGGCGACGAAGAACAGCAACGGCACTGCGACTTCTTCGAGTTTCGGCGCCGCAGCCGGCAGTGTCGCGTCCGCTTTTGGTGGAACATCTACCGCGGGTACGTCTGCCTTCGGTAAATCCGCGTTCGGACAGCCAGCATTCGGGCAATCCGCTTTCTCAGGACCAGCGACCACCTCAGTTTTCGGGGGGCAGTCAAAGCCCACATCCGCTTTCGGCCAATCCTCTGCCTTCCAGTCATCAGCAACGTCGTCAGTAATCAAACCCGCAACAGGCGGGTTTGCCGCGTTTTCCAGCGGCGCCTCTCCGTTCGGGGCCGGTGCGGGCAGCACTTCTGCATTCGGGGCCGGCGCGAGCAGCACCCCTGCGACTCCGGCAGGCGGAGGCGGTTTCGGTGCTTTTGCCGGAAAACCGAGCGCTTTTGGCGCACCGAGTGGCGGTTCCGTCTTTGGACAGTCGTCCATGGGTGGCACGTCTACGGCTCTGACCTCGGCGATACAATCCGCATTCGGTGCCCCCGCCGCGACCCAGTCCGCGTTCGGTGGCCCTGCCACGCAGTCCGCCTTTGGTACTCCTGCCACACAGTCTGCGTTCGGTGCTCCCGCCACTACGCAGTCCGCGTTCGGTGCCCCTGCCACGCAGTCCGTATTCGGTGCTCCGGCCGCGCCGCAATCTGCGTTCGGCAACCCGCCTGCGACGCGATCTGCGTTCGGTGCCCCGCCCGCGACCCAGTCTGCGTTCGGCAACCCGCCTGCAACGCAATCCGCTTTTGGTGCCCCTGCGACGCAGTCCGCTTTCGGTGCCCCCGCCACAACCTCTGTCTTCGGAAAATCTTCATTCGGCGCACCCTCTCAGCCCGCCGCCCAAGCATCTGCCTTCGGCAGCGGCGGGTCCGCCTTCTCCAACACCCCCAGTGGCAGCGTCTTCGGCAACACTGCATCTACAGCGCAACCGACCAACGCACCTTCCGTGTTCTCCGCCTTTGCCCCTGCAAAGACGTCAGTCTTCTCGGCGCAATCGGCCAATGCATTTTCCGCACAACCGACGTCGGCGTTCTCAGCACCGGCCGCATCCGCATTTGCTGCGCAGCCGACATCTGCGTTTTCTGCTCAACCCACCTCGACGTTCGCTGCCCAGCCCGCGTCTGCATTCCCTGCGCAGCCGACCTCCGCATTCGCATCCCAACCTACTCCCGCCTTTGCACAACAGCAGCCCGCATCCGCCTTCGGCCAGAAAACTCCCTCCAGCTCACAAGCTTCCCTCGGCAATTCCACATCCTCCGCCCCGCCGGCGCCCGACTTCAAGAACGCGAAAGTGAGCTTCAGGCAGGGGCTCACACCGTACGACAGCCAACTCCCGCCGAACTACATGTCGATCCTGCCCGAGAGGGTCGTCGCCGCGTTCAGGGCCGATAAGTTTGAGTGGGGGAATATTCCGGATTGGGTGCCGCCTCTGGAACTGCGATGAGTGGGCGGAGTTGAGTAGACTCGGGTGGTATCTGAGGCAGTAACTTATGTTTCCCCTTTCCAGGTAGATGTGTAGTAATGTAATGTATGTAGCCGACCTGGTAAATAGGCTATCCTTTCAGTCTTGACGGAGGCGCCGCGAAACTAAAGCACGGTTTGTCGTCATCGGAGTCACATAATTGGGAAGTGACCAAACGGAGCACCGGAAGTTGATTAGCGAAGTGCGATGGATGATGGGCGGTAGTGTTATAAATAGATAGCTTAGCTCGTCTTTCACGTTCTTCCAGCAGTATTCCAGTATTCCAGGTTAAGATTACGACCCAGGCTTCATTAGTGTTTTAACGGGAAACGGGAACCCAGTCTTCATCGATATCATGCCCGCGATTCATAAATAACGTCGGCTGTTGCTCGGCATGTGCGTTATCGACGCGGTCAAAAACAGAACGTTGTTGAATATGATGTTGTCTCGGCTCAGAGCCTACTGCTCATTCACGGAGTCGCGTTTATTCCTCGCGTTCAGTTGAATGCGCCACGCGTTGTCACATTCTCACGTGAGGCAATTGCAACATGTCACGTCACACTCGGTCTACGTCGCGGCCTCGTTCTTTCAAGACATGGGTGTGCCCGGGCTGTGGAAGGTGCGTGAACTCCATTCACAGCACATGTACCACCTAAAAGTACCCAGGAACTGGCTCCTGCAGCCAAGATCCGCTCTCTTACGGAGCTTGCTGTGGTCGAGGGGTTCGAGGCCAATCCAAACGGCTCTCGAGGTTTTCGTATCGGCATCGATGCAAGCATATGGTTCTTCCACGCCGCCTACGGGAAGGAAGGAGAAAACCCCGAACTCCGGACGATGTTCTTCCGCTGTGCCACTCTCACACACGCTCCTTTTCTCCCGCTTTTTGTGTTCGACGGACCTCGGCGGCCGAATGTAAAGCGGGGAAAGAAGATCAACAGGGACTTGCACAAACTCACGCCTGGGATGAAGCAAATCGTGGAGTCTTTTGGTTTTGAGTGGAGAGTGGTGAGTGGCCATACCCCTACGTCACATCCATCTCATTGACCGCGCATTCAGGCTCCTGGAGAAGCGGAGGCAGAGCTTGCGTATTTGAATCGCATTGGTGTTTTGGATGGAATCCTCTCTGACGACGTCGATAATTTCTTGTTCGGCGCGACCACTGTCATTCGCAAGTGAGTGTGGTCTTTTTGGTCGCATTTTAATTTCTAATTAGTGTAAATCGATAAGCCCGAGTAACAACTTGTCTGGGAACCGCGCCAACCCGGTCCTCAACTCGGAAGGTCGAGACGACAAGAACCACACCCGAGTGTATCGCCTTCAAGATATTCAAGACCACCCAGACATCTCGTTCACCCGCGGCGACATGGTCTTCATTGGCCTCTGCAGCGGGGGAGATTATGACACCAGCGGAATGACGGGGTGCGGCCCCGCGATAGCAAAGGCCCTCGTCCGCTACGGCTTCGGTCGTTCCCTCTACGAAGCCGGCAAGAACCTTCCTCGCACTGAACTTCCCGCATTCCTCCATAACTGGAGAAACGAGATCAGGCACGAGCTTCGTACTGATTCTAAGGGCTACATCGGCTCTAAACGGCGCGCGCTCGCTTCGTCGATGCCCGATGCGTTTCCCGACATTGACATCCTTCTTTCTTATATCAATCCACTCACCTCTGAGTCGGCGGGCCGTGCCAGCGATAACCTGAAGCTTACTTGGTCAAAAGAACCTGATCTGGGCAAGCTCGCCGCGACCTGCGAATTTTACTTCGAGTGGGGGTACAGAGATGCCATCATCAAGCGATTCAAGACCGTCATATGGCACGGTGCCGTCCTCCGCATCCTGCGGAGAGGTGTTCTCGACGTGGAAGACAAGCGCCGCCGCCTGGAGTTTGTACCTTCCACGCCAACCAAGAACGGGAACCCGGGGGCTGAGGGGACGCCGTCCAAGTTGATAACGAAGCACTTTTCGTCCCTAACACTAAATCCCGTCGCGGAAGACGAAGATGATCGCCTCATCACCAAGATCACGCGTACGAGGGAACATGCTTTCACCGACGGCATTCTGGAGTATCGTCTGGAGATCCGCCCACGGCAGCTCGTGTTACTAGCAGAGTCTGGCATCAAGAACATCCGGCGCCCTCTCGACGAGGATGTGTGGGCGGGACTCACCGAGTCGGGGAACGAGGGCGGAGAGGAGAAGGCCGAGGAACTCACAGCGGAGGAGAGACGAGCAAGGGAGGAGAAGGAGGTGCTGGTCTGGATGCCTGCTTCGATGGTCCGGATGGCGGAGCCCCGCCTTGTGGAAGCGTTCGAGAGGCTGGAAGAAGCCAAACGCCTCAAGAAGGCTGGAAAGGGCACCAAGCGATCCCCCGCGAAGCGCAAGCCGAAAGGCAAGGCGCCGGTCCTGTCGGACGAGGAGTTATCCGATGCGCCCAGGGCCAAACCTTCGAAAAAGCCTGTGCGCAAGGCGAAGGTGGCAGCCGTTCCCGAGGAGGAAGAGGAATCCGGATCAGACGCTCTCCCCAGATTCAAAGCTCCCCCGAAGAAAGCCAAAGCCAAACCGAAGGCGCCCCCTGCTCCTGCTGCACTAGATTCGGATACGCCGTCTGATGAGGAGCTTCCGACATTCCCGCTCCCCGCTAGAGGAAAGATGATGGCCCGGACGGATGACAGTGGCCCACTGGCGAAGGCCGTCGACCCATTCGCACCGGCTGCACCTCGAGTCGTGAGAGACTTGACGAAAGGCAGAGCAAAGCCTGTCGCAAATGGGTCGCAAGGGGACCTCAAGACCTTCTTCCCACTCGCTAAAGCCATTGCCAGGGCGGCCAAGCCGAATGCGCAGCCTTTATCAGCACCTCTAGCTGCTGCCTCCAAGCCCCCTCTCCGTGCGGTAGCCAGAGGGCGGGAAGAATCGACGACTACAACATTATCGGCTCCAACCCCTGGTCGTCCGATGCCCAATGTGAAATCAGGACCATCACGAGTCAATCCCAGACATCTTGAGCAAGAAGAAAAATTGGACGACGATGTGGCATGTCCAGTCACCCCGTCGAAGGTACGAGAAGCGAAGAAAGTCTCTGCTCCCGCTTATGTCGAAATATCGGACGCGGAGAACAAGCCCACTCCTTCTAAGGTGGCGCCCCGCCCCTTTCCGCTTTCATTCGAAGCTCGACCTCTTCCCCCACCCAAGAAGACACGTCGGAAATCTACCACCTCGTCCGACTCGGACTCCTTCCCAACGCGCATTGCGAAATCCCCTCGCAAATCCGCACAGCACACGTCTCCACGGGAGAAGTTGCCCGTACCGCGTGCGCTTTCGCCGACACCGTACCGGGGCCGCTCTCCAGCGGCTAAGCTCTCCGTCATTGATATCTCGAGCGAATCGGATGGACCTGCGCCACCGCGGCGTCCCGGCGTGAAGATGGCTGCCAGGCCTCCTATTCCGAAGGCGGTGTTGCGGCCTACCAAGCTTCTCAATGTCGCCAATGACATTATCGATTTGAGTGATCTGTGAGGATGATCTACTGTTATTTTATGACTATCTACGAGCAGCGCGTTGCACCATGTACATACATTTACAATTACTATTTGGGACATCATGGTGGAGCATCCGATTTAGGAAGGGAGCGGTTGTTGTGTCTTGCTTACCGCTCCTCATCGTCATGGGCGTCCATAAGCTGCCCGCTCCCAAAGTTTCGCTGTCCGGTCGAAGCTACATAGACCGCATGGACGCTGGTCTGACGGCCGTCAGAGGTGAGTAGCGGGCTCACCGCCATCGACCGTTCTAAACCTTCTCCAGGAGCGCAAGAAATAATATCTATGATCTCGTCGCGTCGATTCGTGACAAAGCTTATCTTGGGCCACAATGAACTCTCTGACGATGGATGTGTCGTACTGTTCAAATTCCTCACATCTTCCGAGGGGCGCAAGTATCAAATAGCAGAGATCAGCCTCAATTCAAACTCTATCGGCAACCGCGGGCTCATGGCGATATCGGAATATCTGCACGGGAACCAAGTTTTGAAGGTGTTATTTCTCCAGAATGTAAGTCAACATATTACCTGTAACATTCCGCGCAATTGACCCCTTGTAGAACAACTTCACTGGGAACCCGGAGACCTTTGGATCATTCACGATGGCATTGAACACGTCCCGGCTCGAGCTCTTGTCCCTCACGACCAATCGCAATCTCTCAGACCCCTTTGTGGAAGTCTTTTTCCCGTTCCTTGACTCTCCCCATCTCAGGGAAGTCCACATCTCCGCGATAGGCCTGACACCCCAGGGGGCGCCACATCTCATTGCTTATATTTCCTCTCCTCGATGTCAGCTGCATACACTGAAGTGCAGCGGCAATACCCTCGGTTTCCGGGCTGTCAAGTCCATCATTCGTGCCATAGAGCGGCACAACTTCTCCCTCCTGACTGTAGAGCTGTATGCAAATCACTTGGTCGGGCCAGTCAGCAGCGATAATACTTCGGAAGATGACGATGATGATGATGTTGGGGGCCCTGCCAGTCTAGACGCTTGGAAGGCGAGCGAAGCGCAGATTAGACGCGTGCTATTGCGCAACGCACACCTGAAGCGGGAAACCGAGAAGGAAGCGCTCCAGTTGTTGCGATATGCCCGCCCGCTGCTCTTGACGACCTCCGGCCACGCACCTAGCACGCGGTGCAACGACTATTCTTGCGTCGATCTTCCGAGTCCAGGCAACTTGGACGCTGTCGTAGAACATCCCCCTACTCAAGGCTTCGCCTTCCGCGCCCTCCCCACCGAACTCCAGCTGTACATCATGTCTTTCCTCGCCCCGACGCTCTCCCCCGCACAGCGCATCCGAATATGCACATACGCCTCGTCCCCCGCGACGCTCCCGCGCGCCGGCCTGTGCCTCCCGGGGTTCCCAGGTCGCGCGAGCAGTAACATGTGTGTACTAGATCCTGCGAGCATGCCGTTTGGCATGTCGTCCGGCGGTTGCGCGGGCGGAAAATGTGCAGGGGCAGTGAACAGCGTGTTGTGTCACAAGGAGCAGCAGCGTGGGGAGTGGCTGGCCTTGGTCGGGTGTTCCGCGTATGACCCACATAGGGAGGGCGAGACTGGTCTGTACTAGATTACGCGTTTAATTTTTTTCTATTCAGCTAATATGGCAGGAGGAAGGTGTATACTATCTGTAGAACTCGCTGTACTTGTGTTAGAAAGTCGAATTACATTGTGAAGCGCTGCGTCGTCGGTCTCCGACGCGCCTTCGGTGGCACGTGCCACTCGCGGCGAAAACGCCTTGAGCACGACCACCGAGTTTAATACGCCCGCGCCGTGGTCACGGTAGACGAGCGTCGATTCCGATCAAGACGACAGTGAACAATCACAACCTGTCCAATTTCATCGGAGTCTCTGGCTGACTCGATGCTAGTTTTCTTCGAAGCTGACTCGGAAGGAGCGGGACTATTCAAGCAGTGCCTCCTTTGTCTGGGCATGTCGCCTGCCTACCAGTGGGTGACGCTCCTCTGGACTCTTCTCTTTAATTCAAGCAGTTTTCCGTGTCAAATAAAGTGGGTTCAAAGATACCGGGCGGCGCTTAGTCCCTCTGGCCTCGTCCTGCCTTATCCTGTCCTGGATCATCGAGGCGACAACAAATGACGGCCCCCGTCGCTTGCTACAACCCTTAGCTTCTCTGTCTCGCGAGGAAATCTTGCAGAAAATCGCTGAGACAACGCAATAAGGCAATTATCGCAGTTTAGTCATTCGCCAGTTGACCCTGAAACTTTAGCGCCCATCTCAGATGTTCAGTTCCGTTTCGGACGTCTATTTCACACTGGCGCTCCGAGGGTATCCCAGGGCCCACGTTCCCTTTGTTAAGAATAGGGCGTCCTTCCGTAACCTATCGATCCACCCATCCCTTTGTCCTCCCCCACCATGGTTCCACCTCGCAAAGCATCCTACCGTAGCGGAATGTTCGACGCCTCGGCGCTATCATCCACTGAAGCCGTCGAGAATGCTGCTTTGGAATTTCAGGCGATCGTGAACGATGCGAACGTCGAGCGCATTTTGGACGACGTGATTTTGCATGAACGGCCTGCTGTCGTGCGGCTGATCCTTTCTTGTGCGTCTCCCTTCAGGCATCATAGAAACCTACCTCAACTTGAGCAACAGGTGTGAATGACGAGTTGATTATGGATCGCTTTCCAACCACCGGAAAAGCGTTCAACGAATCTTTAGTGCACAAAATCCTGTCTCAGCTCTCACTCTTCTTTCTTTTTGCGCCGGCGCAGAGCGTGGCGGCCTTGCATGAAAACCACCAACACCTTGTGAAGGAGGCGCCGGAAGTGCTCGCTGCCATCACTTCCAAATTGGTTGCAGATGGAACGGAGCCCGATCAAGCGTCAAGTCTGAAAAAACTCAGCCAGAAGAAGGCAAAGCTCGCCCGGCGCGTCGCGGCGCATGAAAAAACCTCGCTGGATCCAGCTCCGTTTGCGCGCCTTAACATAGCCATTCCTGAGACGCGACAAGAACTGGAACAATCAATTGAGATTATTTTGGCCACCCAACGGTCCATCCTCAAGGTTAATTGCTTATACTTCTGCTGCCGCGACCTAACATATCTGTACGTCAGGCATACTTGGAGTCCTTGCGCCTTCCCGCCGTTTCGGCCTCTGTAAAAGCTGCATGTCTTTCCGTAAAGACACCCACCCCCCTCGAATCTGAGGAAGCCTTGGATTTCGATACATCAGACGCACAAGCTCCCCAGGCCTTTCAACCGAACAATGATCCTCAACCAATCGCGTCATATATCGCCCCTCAGCCACTCAAATTGTGTGTGCCTCTGTTCGTATCTGCTCGAGGCTGCTCACGTTTCATCCAGTTCAACCCTTTATCGGAGACGGGCAACCGGCTTTGGCGAATGGGAAATCACCATCGCCCCTCGTGCTGAGCGCGACTTGCGCGAATACAGCCGACGTGATCGCAAGACGTTCGTTATTATCGTTAAAACGATGAGGTTAGTTCCTTCTTCGCCCAAGATTGACATTTGGATCTAACCTGAACATACATCAAGGGATCTTTCCAACGGCGACTTTTCGGCGGACAACTATAAGCAGATCAACGGCGGCAATGTTGAGATCCCTATCTATGAAGCGAAGGTGACAGAGGAACTACGGATTGTGGTGGGTGGTTTGGCCATTTGAACTTTGACGTCCTTCTGATCAATTGGATTCCGTGTTTTAGTATCAAGTCGACTGTGTACCTCAGTATGATAGCAAGGTCTGTGTTCCTCTATTTTTCTCTCGTCTCGATGGTTATTCACATATGCGCCAGAGCGAACAACAGGGTATGTTGATCGTTCCATATCTCAGGTTACATCTTGTACTTAAGATTGAAACAGCGCTCAAGGTTTTCGGAATTTACGCGGACGCGCAGCTCAATCGCGGATCTTTTTGGGATTCAATGAGTCGCGAATTGGGGAAAAAAGGGGATGAGTACAGAGACAGGTTAGCGGCATCCTTTTTATCCCCAATATGCTACAATTATGAATTCATTCAGATGTACGCGGCGACAACAGGCACTGGACCAGACATGCGTGTTCATTCCCATCGCCTTCCCGGCACGGGAAGATGTTCAGTTCAGTCCAGGGCGCGTTCCGGATCTGCCTTCAGATGACGCAGAACAGGTCCGTAAATCGTTCGCGGACTTTCACCATCTCGTGTGATGAACATTGTTGCAGATTCAGTCGCTTCTTCTGTGAGTTGGAAATGGATCCCAGAGAATGACAACTAATGCTCCGAAGGAAAACCGTACATTTTTCCCAGGTGCGTTAATTTTGGTGCGGGTGGCTTTTCACTGATCTTTCGTTAGCCTCTGCTT
This sequence comes from Mycena vulgaris, assembly GCA_029204335.1. Classification (NCBI taxonomy): domain Eukaryota; kingdom Fungi; phylum Basidiomycota; class Agaricomycetes; order Agaricales; family Mycenaceae; genus Mycena; species Mycena vulgaris. The sequence goes on along the minus strand of JARGYA010000038.1, from coordinate 292,331 downwards.
GAAAGTATCATCGCCGACCTGGATGTTGCATTTGTGCTCGGAATCTCGTATGTATGCTACGTTCTGTAGACGATTCCATCACTGATTCGGCGTAGTCGCAAGGAACTGGATATAATCGAACATCCGCACTCATGCTATGTCCTTGGTCGGAGCGGGACGGGGTATGTTTCTGTTTGCTGTCTATTTGCAACTGGCCTCAATATGTTGCACTTCGTAGCAAAACGACCACCATGTTGTACAAAATGTTGTTGATTGAGGCCAGTTCTTCCGAGTCATCGGCGCCAAAGACAATTAAAAGCCGCCAACTGTTTGTGACTCAATCTCGTATTCTCGCCGACAAAGTCGGAGAACATTTTGGAAAACTCCTTGGGGGGCATCGACCTTCCGCCGTCTCTGAAAATGTAAAGGCGGCCAAAAAGGCCGACAGAGCTTTAGTCGTCGATGAGGAGCGCGATTGGCGGAGTGACTTGCCGCGGAAGTATAGTGATTTGCAAGACACAGACTTTCCGCTCTTTGTTTCTTTTGATCAGGTCAGTTTGGATTTTCAGGGTCGCGAACGGGACTTTTAAAGACGATTTCAGCTGTGTACAATGATCGAGCGCGATATGGAGGCCGACACTAGGGCTCAACCGGGAATTACAACGTCAGCTCAACTGACGTACGACAAATTTCGGAGCGAATATTGGCCTCGTTTTCCACAATCGTTGTGTAAAGGATTCGGTATGTTTTCTTTCCTCCTTGTCTCCCGGGTTTAAACATCCACCCAGAGCCTTCAATGGTGTTCTCAGAGTTCATGGGTGCGTTCCACAAATGTTCGTTTCTGTCCTTCATTTTGTAATATTACTATATACCAGGGGTGATTATGGGTTCCGAAAAGGCCCTCGCCAGCAAATCGCACTGTTTGGACCGCGGCGTGTATTTAAATCTCGGGGAGAGAGGTCAATCCACGTTTGCGGACCAGCGTGAACGCATCTACGATCTCTTCGAGAAGTATTTGAGTCAGAAGCGACGCCAGTGCGACATTGACGCATCGGATCGGTAGGGCTGAATTCAATCTTACGACCCGATTAGTAACATCTATAATAGAGCATATTCTATCCTCAAATTCTTCCAGAATCACGGAGTTCCTGGGAGAAAGATCGACTACCTGTACGTTGGATGTTTCCTGTTTTCGGGGCTGAAAATAATTATCGTTGAAGATACGTGGACGAAACTCAGGATAATCTCCTGGTCGATACCTTAAGTAAGTGACCAATCACTCCATCGCTGCGAAAAACTCCGTGTAACATGCAACAAGTTCTTCGGTCCCTCTGCCAAAACGCAAACGGTCTGTTTTGGGCGGGAGATACGGCTCAGACCATATCCGTCGGCAGCTCTTTTCGTTTCAACGAGCTCAAAGCTTTTTTGTTCCGGATCGAAGTATGTCGCAATATGCATTGGTGTCGTTGTTCTTCCCTAATTTGATCTAGGAGCGGCGTCGGAAGAAACACCCTGAACTCGGATTCCAACCCACTCCCCCTCCGCGCCCCTTTCAACTTACAACCAACTACAGATCCCACCATGGGATCGTGAATTGTGCCCATTCTTTAATTGAAGTCATTGCACAGTTATGGCCGGACGCGATCGACATACTCGACCCAGAAAGGGGGACCGTGGACGGTTTGCGGCCTATCTTCTTTACCAACTGGGACTCGCAAAATGTGGAGTCAAAACAGTTTCTTTTTGGGGATCAACCTTCGTTCGTCCTCGACTATTCCCGTGGCTCCTTGATTCTCACCTGGATATTCAAGGGGAGGTTACATGGAATTGGGTGCTCACCAATGTCCGCTCACTTTTCTACACAACATCACGTGAACTCATAAATGCTCCTTTGCGAAGGTATTCTTGTGCGCAACACCGCTGCCAAAGAAAAGCTACAAGAGCAAGTGGGAGAAATAGGTCTCATCCTGTGGGTAAAATTATCGACTTGTTACGCTTTGCTCACCCGTACAAGGACATTGTATGAAAGCAAGGGATTGGAGTTCAACGATGTGAGTGGAATCTGAATGAGGGAGTCGCAAATTTATACGATAAACCTGTTCAGGTTTTACTATACAACTTCTTCGAGGATTCTAGTGTGTCTGAAGCCCAGTGGCGTGTGGTTCTGAACGCCATCGAAAACCGAACCAGCGACTCAACACCTGCCCCAGCTTTCGATAGAATGCGCCATGCCAGTGTTTGCACCGAGGTGAAAATTCGGCCCAGTTAGTGAACGTATAACTTACATCCTGTGAATTTCAGCTCAAATTTCTGTATGTGGCCATCACAAGAGCTCGGAACAACATTTGGATCGCAGATTGTTCCAGCAAGGGTGAGCCAATGCGGGTGAGTGTGTAGCCAGATTCGCCCTGGGCCACGAGTGAATGATCTGTCAGGCGCTTTGGACAAGCAAAGATCAGGTCCAAAACTGTGTATTAGGCCGAGATACTCCCCGCTTCGCCATTTCATCAACCCGTATGTATTTATCTGAAGTTTCCGAAAATAACCTCAATTATTCCACTTTGGCAGGAGCAGAATGGCGAGATCAAGGCATGAAATTGTTCGAAAGTAAACGCTTCTCGCAGGCCAAGCTATGCTACGAACGCGCATATATGCATCATGAAGCTGGCATCGCTCGAGCATACCATCTTCGCGAAAAGGCTAGTGGAATGCCGAATAACCTCCGCCGCGATGTGATGGCCAGAAAGGCGGCGTTTTTGAACGTCGGTTCCGCCTTTGTTGAGTGCGCCGGAAACGATGCCGGTGATGCTGCAAAAGCGTATTTTCGCACAGCCGGTGAATGCTTTGAGCAAGCGGGGGATGTTATTCGAGCAATAGATGCGTACAGCGAGGCCAAAATTTTCAGCAGAGTGGCAGAACTCCATCGGACCTTGGGCAAGTTCGATGAAGCCGTCGCTATCATTCGGAAGTATCCTCAGGAGATACCCCCCGATATCGCCGAAAGGATTATGGGTGTTTCCCGCCTCTTCTACTTCAAAAAAGGGCAGATCCAGTACGTTCATACGAAGGTTTCATTAATATTATTATGATTGCTGATTTGGTATTTCAGGGAAGCGGTCCAACAACTTTTCGAGGACCCCGAAGAAGCTCTGGAGTACCTGGAGGATCGTGGTCTGAATGTTGAGCGCGCGACCCTCCTTGAATCGCTCCAAAAATTCTCCGATGCAGCTGAAATTCATCTCAACGAGGGTCGGACATCGAAAGCGATTGCGTTGTTTATCCAGGATCGCAATATCGCTCGAGCTACCGAATGCATATTACAAGGGTTATGGGAGAAATTCTCGTTTGCAGTCGTACCAGCACAAGATACTTCTGTCAAACATCTCCTGGAACTAGCAGCTCAAGTCGACGTGTCATGTATATCGCAAAGTAACCGGGACGAGGTTTGTTCGCGTCGCCTTTCTGTTGAGAAATTTTGAACATTCATATTATATTCAGATCTCGATGTTCCAAGCGATCGCTAACCGCGAGACCTCCAGACTCCAGCTCCTCGGAGAATCATTCTCGAAACGCGACAACGCGGAGGTGTCTCTGTTGTGTCTGGATCACTGCTTCGCCAATCCTCCCAAGATCCAGGCTCTCCAGGTTGATGCGGTTGCAAAAATTCTTCAAGTCTTCTACACCTATGTGCGGCTCCTGCATTATTTCGCCTTCAACGTCGATCCGTGCAGCTCTTCTGTAGCCGAAAAACTTTTTGGCTATCGAAGAGAAGGCGAAACCAATTTTTTAATCCCTCAAGGGACATTTTTATATCTCGCCCTTCCCGACCGCTCTGCCAATGGAAACATACTGCTCACTGGTGCAGAACTTCGAATGCTCTTCAATCAATCGCTCAGAGATCGTCTCGCCAGAAGAGTCCGGGATGAGAATGAAATGTGCCGGATCACCAAGGCGTTTGAAGGGCCTTGCCTGACCTTCGCTCTCTTCAATGGACACTGCAACCGTGGCAATTGTCCGCAAGAACACGTTCTCGCCTCATCGTTCAATTCTCAAGAGTACAATCTTCGAGTCAGAATACACCTTCAGCAGATCCTCATATACCAGAGTCTCCACAACATAGACTTTTTCCATCATTCAGAACGGAGGTATGTCCACATTCGCGGTCGATTGGTCGAAATTCCTCGCTGATCCGGGACGACGTCACAGAAATTGGATTTCACGGCTGTACGCTGTGTTGAATCCGCCCTCCTACCAGCTAGGCTCAGCGGCGACCCTCGATCTTAATCTGATTCCAGAAGCCGAATTGGCACTACAGGTCGTGAAAGAATGGGTCCGGAGCTGGAGCTACACCCTCGAATTCACTCCGGAGCTCGTCTTTCTAACCCACATGGTTCAACTTGCGCGCCTTGGGTTCGAATTTGATGGCAGACATGCCATGGCTTATCTCACCCGTAGTCCATTTATGATGGACCCGAGGAAGCCATTGATGTATCGGCGACCTCCAGAGGGTCGATATATCGTCGCCGACTTTCTTTCTGGGCTGGATGATCAGCACGAGTGGTGTCTGTCTGCTGGTGTCATTTTTCTCCAGTGAGTCGAACCTTGTCGGCCCCGGTGCTCCGCTAATGTGCACCAGCCACATCATCAAGTCGACCCGACCTATCAACGTCAACGTGCTCTGCGATGTTGCGGAGTATGTTTGCGCGGGGCTTGTTGTTGCCGATCGTCAACGGCTCGGACCGATTCACGACATAACTCTTCCGCTTAGCTGGCTCGTGAGGCACTTCAGTGCCGCCGGATGGTCGGGAGGTTATCGGGAGACAAGCACTTTCTGGATTCTGGCCCAATCCTTGTCGGAATTGCTAGAACCAGTTTATTCTGGCGTCGGTGCAGGTGCGGCCAACTCCACCAACTCCTCGCTCGGCACTAACAGTCACAACGCAGAGTATCTACTGTGTGAGAACAAGAACCTCGCGAATTCGACTCTGGGCTACATGATCAGAAACGCGATCCTAGCTAGAATGTGAGTCTGCACTTCATGACCGCAGAGGAAAATTGGTTGACCGTTCTCACAGCTGCAGATGCCTGTGTCTTCGTGCGTCTCATCGTACTCTCAGACAATCCGCGACTGACACTTCCTTGGATGGTTTAGTTGCGTACAATTTCAGAAATATTCGGTTGAGAGATTCGGTGCTGGACTGGATCACGCTGTTGCGCCGGAGGGATTACAACCGTCGATTTACATCGTTGACCGCGAAGTGAGAGCGCAAATCAACAAGCTGCACCACCCACTAACCATCTGTTCCAGATACGTTGAGGCCCATAGTTGGTCGAACCTTACCCGGGCCGTCAGGGCTTCAACTGACGGGTCACCCCTCGATGAAATGGTCCAACTGTTGTATTCGACGAGACCCCAGCCGCCCGCCATTCGCGGCGTGCGCCAGATTGTGTACGAACAAGTCACCGATATTCCTCGGCTGCTCGGCACCTCTACATCGATTGCTTCGACGAACTCAGCCTCTCATGAGTACCAGTCGGCTCCGGCGGTTCCTGCGCCTCAACCGGAGCAGAGAGAGGACAGAGATGATGCACACGAAGATGGCGATGATGAGCGGCTGCCAGACGATGTCCCTCTCGACATGCCGCCCGTCGTAGAGGCGGAGGCACGGTCGGAGGAAGAGCTAGCGGCGGCTGAGACGATTCGCAAGGCCATTCTGCGCGCACATCGTCGAGTCGAGCAGCACAAACGGGGCACCGGCAAGTCGAGCTTGGCGGCGGGGCTCGCTGAGTTCTTCACGGAATGCAGAGGCCAATCTGTCACTATGGACCGGCCTCACCGCCTGTACCGCGTCTATTTCTTGGGCCCACTTCCACATCTCTTGCTCTGCCTCGATATCGTGCACACCCACGCGCAGAAGGAAGCTAAGCAGATCAAGAAAGATCTGAAAACGGCCGAACACCAAGCACTGGAGACTCTCGATCAGAAGCTCACCGATGTTCAGTGCGCGCTGTTTCTGATTACGACGCATCTGTACTGACTGAGCCAATAGACGCACTTTGAAAAAGGCTATCAAAAGCCAGAAGGCGCTGAAGCCCGGTGATGGGATTCACGCGGCCCGCAATCTCGGCGAGTTCAAGGAGCAAGCGGGCCAAGCGGTGTCGCTTCTCCAAGCGTTGCCGTTCGGGACACCTCCTGGTCTCAAGGACCATATTAATCTAGCGTTCAAGGCGTTTGTACAGCCCTGGAAGCCCGCTACCCGTCGCGCAGAGTCCAAACCGGAGTTGAATATGGAGGAGGAAATGTATTAAGATATCTAATCAATCCAAAGCGAGTCCCCTTGGTCGTTTGCTTATGAGATTTCACGAGCCGAGTTGGACAATGAGACGAGCGGGGTTCGGCGGCGCTTACAAGCAACGGCTCCTCGTCTTCGGCAGGCCTGGAACGTGAACAGCGACCAGAGCGAGTATGAGCCGAGTGTTACGAGGAGCAACCAAGGAATCTAGAGGAATGGCGGGTGAGTGCCCGGCACGGTGCTGGAGGTATAGTTGTACGCACGAGTGGCCAGATCTCCGGTACTACTCCCTCGTCCAGATAAGACCTGGAAGAAAAAAGCGGCCAGAATGAAGTGAAGAAGGTGGAGATGAGTGTCGGACGCGGTGGGCGCGAGGCATGCTGGCGAAGTTATGCTAGCTAGAGTGAGAAAGGTTGCCGTCCGACGTGGCTGCAGAAAGAGAGCGGCGTTGCCGCCGCGAGTGGGACAGGCGGTCTCGCAAAGAGCTCACAGGGCTGGTACTAAGTCCACGCTTTGATTTGTTTGGCCGAGAACGATGAATGTGTAGAGGATTCATCCGCCGGATCCGGCGGATCCGGCGGATCCGGCGGACGGGATCCTTCACGACCTGTAGGTACCTTCACGACTGGACAAATCCTGCACGATATACGAGCACTTGAACGAGATTGATAACCCTTCACGAGAAATTGACAACCTTCACAAGAATTTAAGACCATTCACGGGCTTCGATATCTCCTTCACGACATGTTTATTCGTTCAGGTGTCTATACGTCCTTCATGATCTTCCGCGCACTTCAAGATCTGACCTGACCTTCACGGGGCTGGCTATACTTCAAGGGCCTAGAGAACGTTCAGGATCGCTTCACCGTTCACGTACCCATGCATACATCAAGTGCACATGGATCCCTTCACTTGCAATGGCATCCGTGTTCAACAGTGTTTGTTTGGTCCTGTGTATCATCACGTGCATGTGTCCCTTTCTTCCTCCCTCGAGCCTCGACACCGCCGCCGATGTCGCCGTAACGTCGCCCGCGCCCGCCTCGTTTCGCTTTCTCACGCCGCGTGGTCACGGAGCACAGCGATGGAGTGCATCACCGAGCCCTCAAGTGACTCGGACGCGGCGCAATTTGGTTCCCCGCGCACCTGACGCAGCCGTGCCGAACCAAGGTTAAGGTGGGAGAATCTACATAAACATCTGCCCACACTTAATCCAAGCTCCCTCGACGAAGCCCGAGTTCATTCTCGGTCGCCCTCGACCCTTTTCTACGCGTGTTCCGGGGGCGCAAATTCACATCTACTGCCGTGTCAAACCGAAGTCGCGTGGGCTATTCCGTGAGGTGCGCACCCATTCATTTGTTCTCTCCTCGAAGCCAGACTTCTCTTTACAGATACCTCTCATATATGCCCCTGCGCGCCTGATAGGACTCGATGTGTCGCGCGGACACGCATGTGCATCCCTCTCTCCTCCCTTTACACCCTGGGATCACCAACTATGGCCGGGATTCGCCACGCGAGGCCGGCCGCGTGCGCTCCCTCTAATCGCGTGGTACGGAGGCGGAAGCCAGCTGCCGCGCGCGGGCCAGTTGCCCGCAGGCCAGTTGAGCAGTTCTGCATATGCGGGGCAAGCGGATGTCCGCTGCGTCGTACCCGTAACTCGCGGGCTGCGCATGCATGGCTATCGCGCGCGCGCACAGGCACTTTGTCCCGTCCCCGCGTTGGTGGAAGGCGAGACGCAGTGGTGTGCATATGCGCCGGACGACCCGGCGCCCCGGCGTCAAGCGCGACCTCGGGAGGTGGCTTGCCCGCAACTTGTGCTGGCCGGAGGCGCCTCGTCGACGTTGGAGTACGAGGCGCGGGGAGGACACTGGTCAGGTAACATAGTCTCTCGTAGACTTTGTAGGGCACGTCAAGTGAATTTAACATGTTTGCCGTTGCATTGGATGTATGTAAGCTAACGGTTGAAACAAGCAACGGGCCGAAGTTCGCCGTATAGGATAAGTAAAAAACCGTGTAAGCTCCGATTTATTTGTTATCAAAGGTATTGAACAGTTGTGCCTCGTGAACGGTGTGAGTATGTTCTTCAGATGGAGAATATTAATGCAGGATTCCGTGTATCATGAAGGGTAGCCAACATCGTTCACGTACTCAGCGGTCGTGGAGGACTGTTCCATCTCATGAAGGAGGGTTCACATCGTTCACGTATAGAGCAGTCGTGAAGGCTCGAAGCGTTCTCGTGAAGGGATTTTGTCAACCTTGAAGATATAGTATATGTGTGAAGGGCATGCCTTGAAGCATGGAAAATATCGTTCAGGTGTCTCATTATTCAAGTGAAGGTGAGATAGAGAGCCGTGAAGGTAGAGGGTATATCCTTCACGATGCCATCCGCCGGATCCGCCGGATCCGGCGGATGAATCCTCTACACATCCGATGTTCATGTTTGGCCAGAGGTTCCGATTTTCAATTTTTAACTTCTTGTCCGCTTTTTCTCCTCCCCATCCAGCCCCTGGATGCTCTGGGTGCAGTCTATGACACCCCCTAGTCTGTCAGTACCGCCAAATGCACTGTGAAAAACTGACTGAACTGTGCTTGAAGCGTATCAAAGGCAAGACCTCAGGCTTCAAGTCCCTCCAGTTATGCAGAGCACAGCGGCGTACTACCAACGGAAGAGAAGGCGTCTAAACATCGCTCGAGTCGGCTCGGGATGTTATCCCGGACGAGGTACGGACTCAGGTCTCCTCTATGCGCATGCTGATCCATCTACCTGTCTACCAACAGGGGCCTTTGAACGCTGTTTCTCTGACCCTCGGATTTAACTGAAGCTCAAGGGCAATGGGGGGAGTTTGCGCTGGCAGTGTTACTGTGATGCGAAGGATACTGTGAGCTGGTCCAGGTCAGCATTTCGGTGCGTTCTTTTTTCATCGTTGTCGAGGCCAATCTGACCTCCCGAGCCCGCTGATGACCAGCAAGCACCACTGGTCGTAATAAAGATATGTGCACGAGTCCATCGGCCTATGCGTATAGCAACATCACGCGCGGTGGCGCCGACAACGCGCCTGACTGTAAATTCCAGCAAGAAACGCCGCATTTTTGCATCACTACCATGATGTGCCTCGTTCGACGCGACGGGGCGGGCGACAGCCCGCGGTGAGCACCGCAATACTCCACAGACAGTGGGAGAGCAGTCAATTTCCGATGTTACTGTAAAATGCATCTGCACGAGCGTAGTCCCATTAATACTATAGCGTCTGTCTAGATAGACTAATGAACATCCTCGCGGCTCTTCCCGACACATCTTGGACGTGTCCAACACACCCACGCGAGTCGCGAACAAGTCGGAATGAATTCTCGTGTCCTGGCAACACCCATGAGCATTCAGTAGTACATGCAGAGCCTCTAGTAGATGTTGATAGCACTGAAACATTCCCCAGAAATCTCAAATCTCAAAGTCGAAACTCTGGCCAAACAAATCAAAGCGTGGACTTGGGATAATTCTAATGGGAAACCCGGGTTTCTCAGAGAAACCCCGGGCGTCAGAGAAATCTTCAAAAATTCTAATGTGAAACCCCTCCGAAACTTCGGCCTCGGGCCGGTCTACTCGGGGATCATCCCGACGCGAATCAATACAGTCGCCTCTCATACTTATGCGAATCTTGAAGCTGTTACCTCATGTGACATACAATATATTATATATCCGACCCTGACCAGCAACTGATCAATAATTTTGAAAACGACAAGGCTTATGTTTCACTAAAATGGCTTGTTAAACAGGTCACCAGGAGAGGCCTTGTAATTCGACATCTCCTTCGTATTCGGCACACTTCAATGGGTTCTGTTCATTAACTTGCCGTACTTCCTGATGGACGCTACATTTGTAACTGCTGTATGCCTCTCAATCTGGGCATTCCCTGCCGGAACTACTTCCACACTTGGATCAATGTTCAAGGTTTACCATTCCAAATTTCTCTGATTCAGCCACGGTGAGTCTTCTAGTTTTCAAATCTGAGTGCACAGATTGGGTGATATTATTTGTTCCAGGTGGTACCAAGACCCCGCCTTCGCAACTGAATCGATACCGGCGGCGTGCCGGACACACGAGCTTAAGCCCCAGGAGTTTAAATTTGAGATTTCGACAATTCGGTCCGTCTTTGCATTGAATCCAATTGATACCACATCCCATGCCGCAACGCCACCCCCTCGGACTCAGACCTTACCCGCTCGGGCAGTGTTCCATGATGTTCAAGCTGCAATTCATCCTCTTTTGGCTGGTGCACAAATTAGTGAACAGGTAGTGACCTTGTTCAAAGTCTTCAGGATCTCCAGTAAGCCTTCACACACTCATTTCTTCGCATAAATCTGACGCTTTCGCGCATCAGCCAGTGAAACATCGAGGAAAGTCGCTGCAAACAGATTCTCGATCCACCCGTGATTTCATATAAAGGTCGTCCTCGCACTATGCGGCTCACGAATGCACGGGAGGGACATAGCCAGGGAGGTGGAGCTACTGCCGGGATCAATATTCGCCGTCGCGAAGTCGTCAACTCGCTCGCTGACTCCCGAGTGAATGAGGACAACTTGGATTCTGGTCCTAATCTGACGAAATCCCGTTCCGGGCGCACATACAAATGCGCACTGTGCCGGAAAGAGGGACACAATCGTTCCCATTATCCGAACATAGAGTAGAAAAACTTGTGGAATCAATCGTACTTACTATTCAACCTATTGGATCCTGTTGCGAAATAATTGGATTGTTACTTGTATCGGTGCATGGCGAGTGGGCCAGAACTCGGAGCCTTAAGGGGATACCGGCCGGTAGGGTTTCTGCGGGAAACCCGGGTTGCTCAATAACACAGCAAATATTGTAGGGGTTTCTCTGAGAAACCCGGGTTTCTCATTAGAATTATCCGTGGACTTGTTGGCAACTGTAAGTAATCTTCCCGTCAGAGCTCCCGTTGCAAGGGAACCACGATATAATCCAAAGATATTCGCCACCTGATCGCAACAGCCGATTACGTGAGATTATTTACTGGTCTTTTCTCATCCAAGTCCTCATCTCGTTGCTATGACTGCTCCTTGGGAAGCCTTCCAGCGCTCTGTACCCAAGGCACCGCACATCGACGTCGAGAAAATTCGGGGTAACATTCCGGACGCAGAGAAGCAGGCCAACGCGAACTTCTTCGCGTTCTTTACCACTGGAAACGGGTATTCTCGAATCTCTCCTTTTTCCAGTGAGGTTGGAGGGCGTCTCAAGATCGTGGAGCTGAATGTGTGGGATGACAAGCCCACTGGTGCCGAAAGTGAAGCCATCCTCGAAATCGAGGTTACCAAGAGTGACATTTGTCGTCTTCTTCTACATTGTCTTGCTGAGGGTTTTTTATTCACTTCTAGGCATGTGCAATGTCTATGGTACGATGCACGGGGGCTGTGCGGCCTATATACTTGACTGGTAAGCTTTCCAGCGACGGATTATATCTAGCTGGACCATCTCCTTCAGCGCCACCGTCGCGCCGATGATATTACTTGGTCTGGCAAAGGGATTTGATGGCACCGGCGTCTCGCAATCCATGAACATCAACTGGCATCATCCGGCTCCTCTGTCCGTTTTGTACCTTCGTTTAAATATGGGATTAACGACCTCCGCCAGCGGTGCGACCCTCACGATTACGGGACGATCCATATTCTCTGATGGACGCGCTAGATTGTCTTTGTGCGAGGTGAGAATTCTGCTACCCTTTCCAGCTTCGTGATCTCCATTTCGCGTTGAGTAGATGCGACAAAAAGGCAGCGGCAGGCTTATTGTATCTGGTTCTCATGCGCTTCTCAATGCCGGCAGTGCTACCAAGCTCCGGTTGTAACTTGGTATATGTTTCATCGAGGGTATAATGGCTGTTACTGTTCGAAGAAACTACTTCTTCAGTGTACGCGCCACCGCAGTGCCCAAACGCTTAACTCCATCCGCGACATATTTTCCTTTCACGGCCGAGTTGTCCGCGAGGACCGTGATTAGGCGTTCCGCAACAAGGTAGAAGCCCTTTGCTGCGGCGGCTGTTGCAATTCGGCCGGCAGTATCTTCGCCGCGTATCAAGAGGTTGAGGTGGGAGCAGTTCCGCTGATGAGGGTGATATCACGCTTCTCACACCTGGGGTCGACGTGGAATACTTAAGTGGATTCAATCAAGTTCATAAAGATAGTATTCGGCGTGCAATTTAACGCAGTGAATTAGTCCGCAGTTATGGCTTAATGGGACGCGCCGGAATATAGCTACCTTCATTATCTGCGCTCAACTTGCGGAGAGGTCCCGGAAATAACTTACCGAACGAAGTCTGACCGGAATTGGTTTCTGATTTCGTACAGTGTGAGTTTTTATGGACCTAGATTCCTCCTGGCTGGCACCGATTTATTGGACGACCCGTTGGGCATCTCGGCCATAATTAATGTGTCTAACTCGAACACCACATAGCCCTACGTACCTTGTTTTTCAATAGTATTGGATTTTGGATTTACCCAAACGACTGCCGCAACTTGGGATTAGCTACGAGGGCTCCAACTAGCGCGGTTCGACGTTTACATCCACAAAATACCCAGACACCAAAATCAATAGACCGTAGATAGCCCCACTCCTCGTACATGGTATATACTGTCCAAGTTCCTCATTTTGACATCCGATGTTCGGACAAGCCCATCGAACGCCATGTTCAGACCAATCTTCTTCGCAAGAGGCCTCGCATTGCCAGTGTCTTGTACGCTGCGCTCGGACTCAGGTTTGTTTTTGATCCTGCACCTGCATGATTTGGCATTTCCATGCAAAACGAAACAGGCACTTACAAAATCCTTGTGTGTGAGCTGGGTGGTGTCCATCCGAATAGCGATTGGCAGGTCCGCAGGACGAAGAGACTGTAGTATGTATTCAAGCGATGAGGGATCTAATAGGCAGAAATTCGCGCACCCCCTGGCCCCTGAGCGGAATGTCCTGCACCGTCCCATGCGCAGATGCCGACCGAACGTAATCTCGTGTGTTGAGGGTCACCAGCATTGTGTTCGTGTAGACTTTTTGTTTGAATAAGCGGGTAAGGACGGGAGACTCGTAAGAAATGCTTACATCTACCCTCTGAGATGCAATGATATCAGGGAAAATGTATGAGGGTAGAAATAGTAGTGGCATACGCAAGAGGAACCAGAATATATAAATGAACGTTGCCGGCGAGACGTTGATCTATGATGTTCTGTCAGCGCGAGTGGGGAGGGGAGAGGAATATGTGTACCGAGATGCAAGCCGCGAGAGCGCAAAAGCTGGTAGGCAGGCCTAAAATAAGCTCGGATGAGTTAAGAATGCGTAACTTGGAACATTGGTCGCACCGGTATTGAAAGTGAATGCAATCTGCCCTGGAGATCAGTCTTAATATTATGGAGGAGAAGCAGATCTCGCACCAAACGGTTGATCATGTCGTCCGTTTTTTCGAAGCCGGTCTTTGAGACATATAGATAGTAGACCAGGACCAAAGAGATCAGCGCATCAGTCGCAGCAGCCGCAATGTTGCAGCTCATTGAAAGGGTCTTCAAACAATCAATTGAGAGCAAGACCATGGGTTGGTGACAAACCTTCAATGTAGCAAGTTGCTCAAATGTGTGAATGTTCAACCTTTGAGCATGTGCTAAACATTAGATCTGAACGGGAAAGTTGCATGACTTACGCCTTGACTGTGTACACTGAGAAAGAGCGCTGCGATGAGTGATATACCAGATGAGCTGTAGCCACGGCACGAACCAAACAGAGCGACTGGGAAGTAACAAACGGGCTGGTCAAGAAATGGAAGAAGGCTCAAATGATTTCTTACCAAAACTCCCTATGCTGACCATAGCCTATCGTAAAAAAAATCGGCTCGCGGGGGTCGATTGGAGAAAAACGGAAACACGAACAAGAAATCCACTGGCTATCCAGTTTCCTTTGCTCACTATCTCTCACAGATGAGGATGTGAAAACAACTAGATGAGGAAATCATTTTCACCGCGATAGACCCGGTAACAATAGAAGCTAGAAGAGAGCTGAACGATTAATACAAAGATTGACGAGGATATAGACATACAGCTGAACGGCAAGAGCAATGAAATTTTCGAAGAAGATCTCGATTATCAAGGTGCTGAGTAGGAAAATTTCAACCATCAAAACAAATGATCTGAAGGGAGACGGACTTGACAACACGGCCTAGGACCGCCTCATTGGTAAAATTCGTAACCAAATAGGTGTAGGCTGGGGAAATTCTTCGCATTCGCGGAGTGAAGAGAAGGAAATATGAACGGACCACAAGCTACATTAAGACATGAATTGATGTGTATAATAGGGCCGCAAAACTCTCGCACCTGTAACGATCGCCTGTTGAAAAGTATCGCACACAGTGACGAACGCGACCTGGATTTGAGTACAATAAGCTCAGGAATTGAATGCTGCGTCCCACTCTTTCTCACCAAAGATTTAATCCACCACGAGTCTCGTCGGAAGTATGTACGAAAATAAAACCAAGCTTGGAGGCATCCGGCGCCGTAGAGCCTGCGGGAGAGTCACCAGTCTGCACCAATTATGATTGAGAACCACTCACGCTGCTGATATCACCACGGCATTGAACAGCATGCCCAGCCTAAGGGGAAATCATCACGATTCTGGACTTTGAGGTGCTGGAGGTGAAATTCCTAACGTATTGTCAAGAGTTGGAGTTGCCATTGGATATCAGCCAGAGAATTTTGAGGAAGGGTGAACTGGGTGCCACGAGACTCGGAGTTCCGTGTCGTCGAAGTCGTCTCTATATATCGCCCCGGGAGCAGATTAAATTGGGCCGCCTGTGTGAGAGTGATCGGGAGACTATCATAAGCGACACGTGAACCAGTCCGCCTATCGACCGCACAAAGTACTTGAGTAGACTTGAGTAGGATTTTACGGGAAAGTGCTTGCCAGTTGGAAGTGAAAGTAGTCACCGAGTTGGACACAATCGTTTGCTGCTTTGTCGAAAGTATTATTTAGGCTAGACTCGTTACCTTTTCTTTGATATCTTGAATACGAAAATACCGCCGATGATGTGCGATGGCTACGGAGAGAACATTTTTAAAACTTTCTCACATGGAGTGATCTGAATCGACGCTTCTTCTGCATCCCCGCCGCAAATATATTCAACTCTGAACCAGAAAAGGAAAATCTGGTTGGGGGAAGGGCTCGAATTCTTGAGATTCTCATGGCGGGAAACAGTGACATCGATCAACCCCACGAGACGGTTCACAAATGCACCTTTGTCATTCCCAAGCATATGGCACCGATCTTCCGTGTATTTTCGGCCTATGCAACCGAATTATATAGAGACTCTGATATGTTCTTGGCTACGCCACTTGCACACTTCTCTGGAGTTAAAAAAGACTGGATCCGGGGAACAAAATCAATTGGGGAGCAATTAACGCCTTCAACGGATATTTGCGGATATTAGGTGTCCCGAGTACTCAGATTTGAATTTGCGTTACGAAAGTGCTGGTCTCAACTGCCGAGAGCCACTTTGACTTCTGATTTCCCCTAGGGGAGCCCAAATCGGCACGTCCTGTGTACCGTTTTGGTGGACCGCAACCATGTGATCGGTCGTTTATTCTCGGCTCAACCGTGGGAATCTAGCCGAAGCTGCCGACTTCGACTAATATCAGATATCTGATGGTGGATCGACTGCCGCACTTCTTGTCATAGAATTCAAAATCTTGGAGCCACATGGAACGCCTCCATCGTCCATAGTAACTAATAGTAGTAGCTTCGTCTTTTTTCCCCTCTGCTGACAGTAATATGTGCGATGGCAGTATATCACCTGGGCATGCCGGATTGTTCCAGTGCAGATATATGTTGGCTGAGCTTGGCAGCAGCTTACTCCGCTTGTTCCCCAACAGTTTAAATGCGTGTGGTTCCACCTCCGCCGATCGGCGGCAACTTGGCTTCTGATCTTCCTGGGCGGTCACCCGAATTCCCCAGACAGTTACTGTAAATCCGAGTCGGCAACAGTGAGCGCCCTCCGCGCACTCCGCGCCGATGCTGCTTGACCGCTTCCTCAATTGAAACGTTGTGAGTCATGTGGTCTTTACGTTACTTTAGGTTCCAAACCTATTCCAGGCTCAATCGTGAGAATGCGGCCGCCGTGTTTCTAGACATGCCCTCTGTACCTGGCAACGCCGTTCGGCATGCCAGTCACGAATCCTACCAAGATGCAAAAATAGAGGCAACCTCTGCTTCCACCAATGAGTTATCAACTCAGTCTTGAAAGTGTGGAGCGCATGTGACACTCCCTTCTCCCGTCCCACTTCTACCAACACTCTCTGCTTTCTCTGCTACCGCACAATATGTTCGTCCCCACTACCACGGACGCCATTTTTACAGCGGGCACTTTGTATGTCTGCTACTACCTGTATCGCCGGGCAACAGCCCTCCCACTTCCACCCGGGCCAAAAGGGCTGCCACTCATTGGAAATGTACTCGATATGCCGAAGAGCCACAATTGGAAGACCTTCGCGCACTGGGGAGATATCTACGGTACGTCGGCCCTCGAAAAGTCATCCATTGGCATGACCGATATCTTTTAAGGGGGGATAATGTCGGTAACCCTTATGGGCCAGCCATTCGTCATAATAAATGACCCAGCCATCGCTACGGAAATCTTGGACAAGAGGGGAAATCTCTACGCCGATCGTCCTACTCTCGAGATGGCGAAAATGAGCGGTTGGGACCGTGTCTTGAGCAGCGCCAGAGCTGGTCACCGGTAAGCTGTCGGCTCCTCTGTTATCAAGCAGTATGAATATTGATTGACTTGGATTAGGCTTAAAGAATACCGCAAACTGATCGGGAAAGTTATCGGCACTCGAGGAAGCATGGTGAAATTTTATCCCGTGGAGGATTACCAGGCAAACATGTTCCTCAAACGGGTTTTGGAGGACCCGAAGGCGTTTGATGCGGTACGTATTCCTCTATATTTTGCGCGCCTTTACTGAGGCACCGTTCGTTGGAAAGGCTACTAGAAAGTGAGTTCCAATGGCAATCTTCCCTTGAATTCATTGATTGAGTAATAATCAGGACTGCTGGGGCGATGGTGCTGCACCTAACCTATGGATATAAGATTAGAGAAGACGGGGACGACCCCTTGGTCGATCTTGCCGACAAGGTCATTCCTCCTCCTTCATGCACCGGACGAACCCTCACCGCTACCCACAGGCCCTCGCTGAATTCTCCGAAACCGTGCGCCCTGGCGCATGGCTCGTCGATGTGATGCCCATCTGTCCGTCCACACTCATATCTTGTTTACACGTTCCTCACATCATTCGCTTCGGTAGTGAAATATGTTCCCTCTTGGTCGGTATCTTGTTCTTTCTTGGCCCTACCCCGCATCTCACCTTGCAAATCATAGGTTCCCCGGTGCCGACTTCAAAAGGATTGCAAAGATGTACACAAAGTCGTGTGACGACCTGGCAGAAGTCCCTCTCGCATACGTGAATCAACAAATGGTGTGTTTTGTATATCCTTTATGTCTCGCACCTCTGATGATCTCCCAGGCTAGTGGACAAGAGACAGCATCGTATGCCTCGAATCTCCTTCAAGAGAAAGATATATCCGCGGAACGCCTAGACGAAATCAAATGGTCTGCTGCCTCTTTCTACGGCGGTAAGTAACGTCTTTGGATTCTATTTCCTCCGCTCACGCTACTTTTTGTCCAGCTGGCGCCGACACCGTAAGTTGTATAAAATTTCTGGCACTCGCCCAAAGCTTACGAGCTCGGCGGCCATTAGACTGTGTCCATTGTCAACGCGTATTTCCTCGCCGTCGCCAAATATCCGGAGATTCAGTCCAGGGCCCAGGCGGAGATCGACGCTGTGGTTGGCCAGAATCGTCTTCCGTCGTTTGAGGACAGGGATTCTCTCCCGTACATCGAAGCAGTCTGCAAGGAACTCTTCCGGTGGATGCCCATCGTCCCGCTCGGTGAGTTGTGTTCCTGTGGGAAGCTCTGGGTTAAATCTCATCAACTTTCTCCAGGCGTGCCTCATCGTGCAATGGCAGACGATGTGTACGAGGGCTATTTCATCCCCAAGGACACGCTGGTCATCGCCAATATATGGTGCGTCTTGTTTCATCCAGCGCTACCGCATCTAAATGAGGTCGCAGGAAATTTTTGCACGACCCGACGGCCTACACAGACCCATTCACCTTCAATCCCGATCGCTTCCTGGGCCCCAAACCTGAACCCGATCCCAAGGACTTCGTCTTTGGATACGGCCGTCGGTGAGATTCCCCACTACACCATTCTAAAGCATTATTAATGTCCACTTCCCGCATCCAGCGTCTGCCCTGGTAAGTGTGGCATCAATTAGTTCGGGGTCCATGTTGATGTCCGCTTTTCAGGAACACACCTTGCGGACGTCTCGGTCTGGATCAGTGTCGCAAAGGCCGTTGCGGGGCTTACAATCACGCGCGCCCTCGACGCCAACGGGAAGGAGATCGATCCTGAGGCCGAGGTGACGGATGGTATCATAACGTGCGTCCTCTACCGTCTTGACTAGGAGCCGTTCTAATATTCAGCACTCAGACGCCCTATTCCATTCACGTGCACAATCGTACCGCGGACCGAGCAAGTGATACAGATGGTGCTGGACGCGACTGCGCACGCGCCTTAGGCGCGGCACTGTAAATTAACTATAAGTATACGGACGCGAGGAGGGTTTAAGCACGCCAGGAGGTAAAAGTAATTAAGGAATATAGTTACGGTGAACAAGTGGATCGCTTCGTATGCGCAGTACAAATTCGATATATACGCCTGAAAGTTGGGCGTGCTGCATATCTCGGCGAAACGGTTTGGAGCACTTCCTGGTCTCGGGCTATCGTGTCCAGTGGGAATTCGTTCGTATAACATTCGAAGCGCAGAGTCCAAACTGAGTATAGACGAAGGGTATCTAATCCAAAGCGAGGCCTCTTGATCTGAGATCGTCTTTTGCTTGTGAGATTTCCTGGGCCGAGTTGAACGAGAAAGACAGGTGAGTACGGCGCCGCTTACACGCAACAGCTCCTCGTACGCTTCGGGGCAGTCCCGGAACGTGAATAGACCCCAGCCCAGCGACCAGAGCGAGTATGAGCCGAAGGTTACGAGGAGCCACCAGGGAATCTGGAGCAGCATCGGATGAGTGTACGGCACGGTGTTGGAGGTATGGCTGGACGCACGAGTGGCCAGATCTCCGTTACTGCTCCCTCATCTAGTCCAGGAACAGAGAGGACTTGGAAGAAGACGAGCATCCAGAGAGATGTGAAGAAAGTTGAGATGACCGCGACGCGATGGGCGCGAGCCATGCTGGGGAGATTATTCTGGACAGAGACTCAGAGGCAGAGAGACGTGGCTGCGGAAAGCTTGAGAGAGCGCGATGGGTCATGTGACCGATGCTGCCTTGCTCGACGCGTCGACGGTCTGCGCGCCTGTTCGGCTCCTCCTGCCTCCGATGCCACGAGAACCCCTTGTAAAACCTATCTTGCTTCCCTCAATACCGCCTGATGTGGCCAGGGCCTTCCTAGAAGCGGCGGGCCCAACCCGCCTCCTCAAATGCTTCGCAGAGCGGGTCCGGTGCAAAAACGAGCAATTCCTAACGTAAAAAGCCTTGTCGCGGTCGCGAGTGGGAAAGGCGGCGTCGGAAAGAGCACAGTAGCTAGTACTACATGATCGTCTCATCGGAGCCACTCCTATGTGTCTGCATTTCGACTCGTTTGCCGAAACTCAATGTGTGCAGGCGGTGCGCTTATTCGATGTCGATTGGAAGGACGGGCAGGGTCTTGGGCTCGACGTCCTCGTCATCGATATGCCGCCCGGGACCGGGACGTACCGCTAACGTTGGGGCAACTCGTCATCGTGGACGGTTCGTCGTAAAGTGCCCCTCCTTCGCGCACTGACTTGCAAGAACGCCGCCAGGTGCGGTCATCGTTTCGACGCCGCAAGACTAGCGCGCCATTATCTGTATGGTCCCCCGGAGCCGTTCCGCGCGATTGCAGCGCGCCTTGGAGTGGACGTGCTCGCGGAGCTGCCGCTTGTACCGGGCGTTAGCCAAGGTGGCGACACTGGGCTACCGTACCGCCTACTATCTTCGACGCAGCATGGAGATCGAGACGGGCTTGGCGGGAGCCAATGGTTAGAAGAGATGACTCAGGTAGCCGAGAAAGTCTGGCTTTCGATGAGTTAGAGGAATATATGTGTATTAATGTTATCTACGCCATTTCGCTAGCCTCCTGCCGCTGATTTAGCTGTTGCCAAATTGGATGCTTGCTCACGCTCGCGCTTTTCTCTTTTCCGCTTCACGTCCCAGTTATACACCCGGCCGTGTTTACCTCCATGACCGTTATCTGTTCTCGCAAAAACTCGAGATCTTCGATGGCGTTTTTCAGGCTCGTCTCTGCTGCTTCCAGTTTTGACTTGAGCGTGATCGCCGCGGGGATTTTGTAAGATAGCATCACGTTTGCCTAATGATTTGTGTCAGAATAAAGGTGGCGCTTGGGAAGGAAGACGCACCCCGAGCCACAGATATACCGTATCTGTGTCTTCCAGCTCTGCCTCGGCATACAACGTATCGTTGAGCTCAAAGGTAGTGGTCAACGGCTTCTGGGACCCTTCCTCCTCCAGATCGTCGTCTGCGTCCAAATCGTCGTCGTCCGCAGCCTTGCTCTTCTCTCCTTGCAGAGACGAGCGTGAAACGCCATCAGAAGACGTGAAAAGCGCACAAACCCTCCGCTCCTGGAGAAATTCGACCATCATGAGCGTCTTCTTGATGTCCGGGATCTTGTCCTCGAGGCCTGCGCGCCGCTGCGCGAGGTTATTGTCCATGAACCGGTACTTGCTGTGCTTCCAGAAATATTGGGCAGTTTAGCGCAGGCCGGGCGCGCGAGAGCGGGGATCCGTACGCGAGCGCATCCTAGAAGTTTTTGAGCGGGCCCTCGACCTCGCCGGTGGGGCCACCGACATGCTCTTCAACATCAGCCTAGGATTCTAGTCAAGCGGGGAGAGGCATGAATTCGGGGTACGATAAAGGGAGCCTTGGGGATGCCACGCGGATTCCGCTCTTCAGCGTTGGTTGTGTGACTCATTTTAGTTTGGACGAGGTTATTTGTGGCTAGCTTGTGTATGTTAGTTCCAGGGCCTGGAGCCAAGCTTAGCTCACATGACCGCGGAGACTCTTCTACTCGGCGTTCAACATGTTCTCTGGCTGGACTCGCACTGTGGTGGGCTTGTATTGATTTTATGCTGATTCTATTGTGTGACCTCCCACCAATAGCCTGAAATTTCCATCTTGTACGTCCAGAATGGTTATTTACGCGATGCACCAGATACGAAGCCACTTTTGCAGCCATAACCCCAAGTCCCCGCCATCGGTCAAGGCGCGTTGTGAATTAAACACGACTGAAATCTATTAACAAGAAACCAGGCGTTCGGGCTTCTCCGCTCTGCTCTCTCTTCCCCGTATCCACCCGGGAAAGAAGGCTCCGCACCGCTCCAATTTAACCTCGAAGTCGTTGAAACGACCCCGACCGCCGACCAGCTCAGTGCAATCCTGTCTTATTTACCGTCGAAACACGACACCTTCCCGTCCCCGGCGTCTGTCTTCCTGTCTGCACACCCGTCCTCCGCGTCAGCAGACGGAGCCAGCTTGGCGGCCGTCTCGAGCATCGGACAGGACAAGCCCACTACATTCAAGTGGCCGGTTGTCGTGGATTGGAATGCGGGGAAAGCCAGCGTCGGCGATGTCGACGGTGTCAAGGGGATTTTAGAGCTCTTGAGGCAGAAACGCGATGGGGAGGTTCCCAAGGGGTAAAACCCCGTTAATTAATTAATCGGCCCAGGTAGCGTCTTGTATCGTCCATCTTCGGATCATGTATCAATAATTAAGCATCACTTGACCAGACGTGGCCGACAGTAATTTTCCAAGCGGCTGGCAACTGAATACGGTCTCGCTCTCGATCAAAGCGCTTCTGTGTGATCGTTTCTGTTGAAGCCCCTCTACCCCTGCGTCTAAAAAAAACGCATTGTACTGCCGATTCTGATTCCAAGGCACCGACCAAAATGCGACGCTTTCTACTCTGTCTCACCCCGATCGACGCTTCGAACACTTCAAAGGGGCCACCAGTGCATTCTGCTCTCAATTGATTGATCGCCCTTGCATCTGAATGAAGCAAGAAAGGGTCGTCGATATTATAATGAATCCAACGCTTTGAGACCGATCACCATTATGAAGAACAAGACGTCAAGGCTCCGGCCAAAAGGTATAAAAGGCCCGCACAGTTCGCCTTATTTCCTCAGTTTCTCCCTCGATAAACTCTCTTCAGCGCACTCATCATCCTCTTTAACCATGGACGCTTTCACCAAGACCGTGCCCACCAAATCCGAGGAGATCATCCTCCCTCCCACCAACGAAGACGGTGGCACCGGCTCCAGCGGGAGCTGCGTCGTCTGCAAGGAAGATACCACCCTCCCGCCCATGAACGAGGACGGCGGGACGGGGTCCAGCGGCAGCTGTGTCATCTCTTGACCGGCGCCGCTCAATAACAACCATTCGTCCATTGTGCGTCTTTTGCGGGTTCATTCTCATATTTTCGCTGACCCCGCTCCCAGCGTTCACATTATTATTATCATTTTGTTCTGTGTGGTGGAGGTATTCGGCGGAGGAGACTTTTGATGCGGCGGCAACCACGAGCATCTGGACCTGGCTCCTTTGTTACCTTGCACTAGTTTGGTGTATCTGAGGGCGGAGATTTTGTGAAACAATGATTTGAGGTGTTACAAGTCAATCCTGCTCAAGCGACCGTCTCCCGGTTTTCAACCTATGTGTCCAAAATTCTCCGTTCATTTTCCCCAAGCGACTCAACGCAGTTGCCGTCCAGCAGCCTTCTGTCCAGACGTTCAAATTATTTCCGTTGATGTTTCAAGTCTCCGAGTGAACCTATCCCGCCCATTTACCGTCCGGTGGCTTTCAACCTAGGTGTCCAATGTTTCCCGTCCATATCCGTCAGCCGCACGTTCTTCTTGAGCAGCGATTCAGCTTGTACGACCCAGAAGCTTTTCGCGATCTCGCGCCTGCAAGCGTAAACTCATGTCAAACGCGAAAAAGACAAGGGCTGGAAGACGCACTCAGTTGTCGGCCAGTAGAAGCCGTACACTTGGATTTCGCGAAGAGCAGGGAGCAGCTCCATGTCGAGCGCTTCAAGGAATTTGCCCGTGGCCTTTTCTTCTTTGCGGCTGGATGTACATTAGCTATTACAAGTAGTGGACGCGGTCGGAAGGATACACCTGTATACGAAGACCGCCTGGAAGATGATTTTGGCTAGGGATCTATGCGGTTCGGTAGGAGAGAACAGTTCGATGGAGGGGGGCACATTCTTCAACTCATTTAGCAACTGCGTGGCCGGTGAGATTGGACACGCCGACGAAGATTCAAAAGTGCTCACAATATTTTCGTTGCTGCAGCAAATCAACAGAGGCAGGTCGGGACAGGTGTCGAGCACGTTGACTGTCCCGGGATCACTCGCGGAGAGCATGATCTGTGTCAGTTTGCTGCCGTGGCGCTTGAGGAAACCCTCGGCACCCGGAGCGAGGTCTTCATGGAAGTACACCCGACGGAGAGAGGGAAGCCTGAGTGGAAGTGATGAGAACGACGGTGATTAAGACCAAAATGAAACGCAACTCGGCTTTTTCCAAAACGGTCAAGAAAGAAGAATCGTAATCTACAAGAGACAGGCACTCTAGGTTGGCTAGGGCGCCGGAAGCCCAGTTAGGTTGTGGATCGAGGCTGAATTCAACCATACACTTCCATTCGAGCGACCTGAGTGCCAGGAAGGGTTCAAAGACAAGATGAGACTGAGGTCGCACGGGAGGAACAACCTCTAGGCAAAAGCGCCGGAGGGAGCTACCTGCCGCCGTCCCCAGCGCCTGGAAAATATTCCAAGTAATCGCAAGGGTTTCGTTGGAGATTTGAGGATGCGGAGGATACATTGTAACGTCATAGAAACCACCTGTGAAACTGACGAGGCCACTCAGAAGCGGGATGATGCGGTGCATGAGCTGCTCTGTTTCAGAAGCAACACTGTGACCATCGTCCGGCTCGTCCGAGTTGAATGAAGCAGTCTCGTCCACCAGTTGGCGCGCGGCTTCCTTGTCCATGGCCAGGGATCTGACATGTTGTGCAATTCTGGGGTCCTCCAGTAATATCGTTGAAAAATGTGCAAGATCGCCCGGGGCTCCGAGACTGATGTGTCGATATAAATATGGGACGGCGAGCCTCTGGAAGGCGTATCATTAGCAGGCGAAGAAAAAAGAGAGAGTCACGATGTTACCTTGAATTGCTGTGATACTGGGATGGTTGCTAGATTGGGAAAGAAGCCCATTCTGTCGGAAGTGCTCGGGATGTGAGCATCAGACTCGAGATCTTCGTCCATGACTTCCATGTCTAGTGCAAAATATAGAATTCGCCCCCAAATTTGATCTTGGACTTCTGGCGAGGCGGATTCTAAGGGCACAAACGACGGGTTCAAAGAAGGAGCCACTTCAAATTTAGAAAGATGATCGGATCTAATTATCAGCAGTATTAACTCAAAGGCTTGATCAACCTATGGAATTGACTTACTCAACCGAATACTGTACGAGTTCTTTGAGTGTCGGATCATTGTCGATGGTCTCTATGATGTGATGATCCCGCGGTAAAGGCTCCTTGATTTTCACCGTCTTCAATGACGGATTCGCTCGGATATCGGTTATGTAGGAGGGGAGCCCGAAGGAGGCAGGTACGGGAATAACGACCTCCTCCAAGAATGGGGCGGTCGCGAGAGCAGCACAAATCTGAGAGCATCTGCTGGTGCCCGTTTCCCAGTCATCGTATGGATAAGGAAGATCGACGATTCTCTGTGCTTGCCGGTTAGCAGTCACACAAAGCGGAGAAGCAGCCACAAACAAGCTTCTTCCAGAGCTGTATGCACTCGGCCAGCTTCTGAACAAGTCGAAGGTTCTGCTTGTTGTTCCCAGGGTAGTCGACGTCGTAAAGAATAAGACGGACAGGGTCAATCAAGTGAAGACCCTGACAAAATCCCGCAACCCCATCGGACGACCAGATGGCCAAGGATACGAACAAGTCACTTATGTTCGGGGAATATTGGAGAACAGATTTCAAGGTTAAACCGTAACCTCCTTCGACCCTGAGCTTTTTTATGAACATGCCCAGGTCTTTGTTCGATTTGAGGGCAGTTTCTAGAGCACGCGCCTGCGCTTTGGAGCGAACAACGACAACATTATAGAGGAGAGGAGTCGAGACGCGAAGCCAAGCTTTACATACGAGCAGAAAGGCGGAGGTAGATTGCGAGTATGAGGCAAAGGGGGAAATCGAGTAAGTGTCGGAAAAGGCTTCGTCCGATATTTTGAGGGCGGGGGAGAGGATTTCCGAGATGATCTCGTCAGGAAGAGGAAAAGACATATTGAATGGAGGCGATAGTAGTAGTGTGCAAGTGTGGGAGTGCAATGGCGGACCAGGAATCTGAAGAGAAGGAAGAGAGCGTGTCCGGCGCACGTGCAAAGAATCATAGGCGGCTCGGCCCGGTGTTGCCGGTCCGTTCGAGTTCAACCCAAGTTCAACCTCGCAGATTTTTTTCCCAGGAAATTACGCTATTTGGAACTATCATGAACCACGGACCGGCAGTTTTAAGACGGATCTTGCCGCTTGCGGGCCTCAAAGTTGCTCCCAATATCTTAGACGGAATTGCCGACCTTCCCGTTTGTTTACTGTCGTCGGGAGCAGCTCTCATTGCATCCAAATGACCTACCTACCGCAATGCTCATACCGTAGATACCCTAGTTTTCTGGATCCGGTTCCGAAATCATTGTAACATCTTTTATATCGGTGCAATTCGATGTTGGCCGCAACCGGAGTCGTTAGTGCTCTCAACTCTGGAGGCTGGCTTGTTAAACAAAGTGGCAGTTGATGAACTTCTTGCGGGCCTTGAACTGGGAGAAGTGTTGTAGACAGCAAATTAACCGTAGCATCCAGGAAGTGAGCCTATGGCGCGTAGCCGGGGTCACTTTGGCCTGGCATGAGTCTTGACAGCTGAGCCGTATTTTATTTGTGTTTTTTTCTTCATTCGTTTCAAGACGCAACACGGTTTAACTATGATGAATCTGAGCCCACCATCAAGCTCCCATACTCAAATCTGCAGCTCTTTCTCGCATAAGCTCAGCTTTGGCCTTGGATCGCGCTGTTATCATGCATTCAAATAGCTCTGGCGAGCTATCATAAAACGTCAACGGGAGGAAGAGTACTAAGGGAAGTTGAATAACCTGCCTGATATGCTTCGGACTGAATTTCGGAATTAACGTTTCACCGGCAACAGGTGAAATATCGAGCGTGGCAAGAACACTAGAGATCATCGCGAACAGAGAATTTTCCGCCAAATGCACACCTGTGCATATTCTGTAGTGAATTAGGACGAGTATATGATGGGCTAAGTTACACTCTTCTCACCTGCGACCGACGCCAAACACGTAGTCGAATGGATCTACAGGGGCATTAGCACACAAAAATCTGTCTGGGTTGAAGTCTTCTGGGTCACTTGTATCCCGTGAAATTGCCCTGGAATTCATCAAAGTACAAATTAAAATGCTGCAAGCGCACATACCATATGTTGGGAAGTATAATCGTATCCTTTGGGATGAAAAACCCGTTATAGATATCGTCTTTTGCGGTTCGGCGAGGTATGGCTATGAGCATTTATCAGTTCAACACGGTGCTGGAACTTGGGTGATTTTGCTTAAGTACAAAGAGGTACGGGAGGATGCCATCGTAAAGTCTCCTTGATCAACGCTCGGAGGTAGGGGAGTTGATCCATATCTGCAATGACGGGTATACGGTCTGTCCCAATAATATTGTCGATCTCTGTTTGTGCTCGTTTCTGAACCATGGGGTTTAATGCCATGGCAAGTATGAAGGTATGGACCGTTCCGGCCGTCTAGTGTGGTCAGTATGCTGAAAGAAATGGAATCAAATAACAGACCGTCTCTGTTCCAGCACCATACATGGTGCTTACGGCCCAAGTGGCCCGGTGCTCAAACTCCGGCTCGGTGTTTCCAGATGTTATGAGATCCCGCGCGAGTGACGGCGGGGCTGTCCCGCTCTCGGCTAGCTTCTTCACATCTCTGTAAGGCTGATATACTGTCCGTTCAATTACCTTCTTCGATTGTCGGATCTGACGTTGGAAGGGTACCCAAGAGGGACTGTACTTTACTAAAGAACCGGTCAGGGTGTTTTACCAGAGTCGGACATTCCAATTACTCACAGATTGGAACAAGATCACATAAAAATGCTCCTGGTGCCATTCCCCGTCCGAGTATATCCATAGTTTCTTCGTTGTCCGCAACGTACTAATAAAAAGGATCAAGCATCTGAAAATCCAACCAAGTCAAATAACGTACCGGATCCTGCATATCTGGAGCAAAAAAGCCATATCCAACATACAGTACAATACGCGAAGCTGTTCTGACAGTGCACCTGGGTTAGAAATAAAATATCAAGACAACAAGGATCTACTCTCACAACCGAATATGACAGAAGAAGTTGTGAGGATCATCCAGAATATCTTTAACCATGATGGCGGCTAAGTCTTGTTGTACGGTGTGCCATTTTTTCACCGCTGCAGTGTTCAGGGCCGCGTGGGTGATCTTTCGATGTTCCCGCCATTCTTCGCAGTAGGGCATTAGAGCTAGGCTCTAGAAAATCTCGTTAAAATAGATCTTGAAAGCGGAAAAGGTGTAAGTACCTGATCAAGACCCATCAGCTCTCCAACAGCAATAAATTTGGGTCTGTGGGAGTAAATATTCCATCCCTTCTCGAAGAGTTCTTGGATAGAGCTGAGACTGTTGACAACGAGGACCCTGCTGCCCAAGCCGCGGAGGTATACCAGATCGCCTGCGTTACATCGAAATTAAAGGGCAATAGCGACACTAGACTATCGCCCGCACCATATTGGATCTTCCATTCCATTAATGTATGCCATGCTGCCCCCGTAGGCAGTCTGAGAATATTTCCTATGACAGGCTGCGTTGGAGGGCCGGGAGGGAAAGGTTGGTCGCTTCCTCGATTCTTCCTCAGAAGTAAATACACGATTAGGCACGCGATCGCTGCAGTCGAAGATGCGATAATGAAGTTCATGTCGGAATGGTACAAGAAAGAGGAGATGGCGTTGTGGGCGTCTTCAGGCGTCTTCTGACGTCCGTGCACCGTCAATCGTCCGCTAGCGCGGACCTCCGTTGATAGCCGGGTCGGCGGAGAACCGAATGTCGCCAAATGAGTCTATATTTGGACGCCACACCATGCATCCGGCGGATGATACTATAACGAGAAGTTCACAAACTCAAGCTTGAAGCGAAGGACTAAGAAGTTTGAAGTTTGGTTCAAATCTGTTCAAATGTTGGTTTGATCAAACGGGTCGCGGCTTGAGTCAAATGGGGTAACATCAACCGCTCTTTTTCTTCCGAATCCCCACGCCCACACAAGCTGCCAGTGCCAGGCACATGATCTCTGCCTTTCTCTAGCTATCTCTACGTGTGCGGGTCCGAGCTGGGACGGCGTTAATATCCTGCATTTATGGACAGTCAAGGAGGCCGTTCAGCCCCAACACCGGACGAGATCGCTTCTGCGTAAGCCCTGGACTTGCAGACCCAGACTGTGGTAAATGATGACTAACTTTCGCGCACTGCTGGTAGGGCTGGTCCGTTGGTGAGATATTCACCTTGAAACTTACTTTCACTTTGGTCTGACAACATTGCTTTCAAACCAGCTTATAGGGGTCCTGATGACCTGGCTTCTCATGGGGGTATATGCGATGCAGGCCCGTGAGTTTGAGCAGCTGAACTGCCAGTAACGAACAGGAAGGACTAAGCAAATCCCAGATTTTTATTTTATGACTTACAACGATCCGGCCTTCATCTGCGCTCTAGGTAAACAAACCTTGATTTTCAACTTGACCCGCACAGCTTAGCTTTATCGCTCAGTGATGATAATATCCGCTTTGGAAGTCGCACAATGGATCCTGTCCACCTTACACGCGTGGTATTACCTGATCACAATCTGGGGAGATTTCTCTGGATTCTTCATCGTGCCGCGGGAAGCCCTTTTCCTGGTGTTGCTGTGCGCTATAAGTGCGTGGGACGCTCTGCCTCAAATTTTCTCTCGCACTCAGAACTTCCTAGCTTCGATGATTGTCCAGAGCTTTTATGCCTGGTTTGTCCTATCGACCACTTTCGCCCAGTGATTGACCCAATACTTAGGCGGATCTGGACAATGGCCTATGACGCTTGGTTGCTTCGGGTTATAGCCGTATTTATTGAAGGGGTATGTACAATTTTTTCTCCCAGTCTTTCCATTTGTTTAATCCCCAGTATCAGGTTTCCTTGATGCAAGGCTCCTCAGCTATCGCCGCTGCCGCATTTGTACGAACTCGACTGTGTTCTTTTAGATACGATTTGATGTTTCCTTTCAGGTCTTGATGAATCGGACCGAAGCCGAAGTTGCTCGTCGTCATCTGTTTGTCGATGTGAGCCCCATCCATGGTTGTCATCCAGAATTTCACCATCTCCAAGAATTGGTTGATTGGGAGCTTGGTGACAGACACACTCATTTCGCTGTGTATGCTTCGGATCGTGAGTCACCTCGGGTCTGGAAAGCATGCAATTGTTCACGGACTTCAATCTAGCTGTTCAAGGCCAGGGACAACACACCCCGGGAAAGCACAAAACAAGTGTTGAATCAGCTTATTATCAACACCGTCAAGACGGGGTCTGCCACAACAATTGTTGCAGCGGTAACGTTCGCGTTATTTGACAGCTTGCGCGACCGCAATTATTACGGGGCTACGTACGGTGCCTTCTGTTTAGCTCTGCAGTACGTCGCATGACCTTTTTCAACCCACAGGTTCCCCTTCTTGCAAAAGCTGTAAGAAAAATCCGGATTCGCGTTTGGCGGTGTTCGCATCTGATGTGTCGCAGATACTCAATCAGCCTGCTAACCTACCTCAATGCGCGACCACGGGGTGGCGCTTCCGGCGCAGACGAATCGGTCGAGCTGAATTTTTCAGATATAATCATACAGACGACCACCGACGCTACGTCAGGAGGCGCTTCATACACAGAGGAAGCTGTGACGCGAGGCGCACATCCGCGTTCGTTGCGTGTCATACCAGTGAAGTTTCCCAATATTGATGTCTGGCGCGCGAGTATTTACGGAACACAGGATAAATTCCGGTCGAGCATTCTCAAGACTTTTTCGTGGGGCTCGTCAGCAGATCCTTAATAATACTTCCAGATGTAAATACATTAATCACTGTTGACTTGCGAAATGTGCTGCAGCAAAATCCGTGAACGGCGCTTGAGTCTTAGGTAAAATGCCTCCCATGAAACCTCCACATCAATCAATTTTCCTCCTCCGCTCGATTTAATCGTGTTGTTCAGATACTGGGGGATCGCTCTAATTCGCCGGACTTCGGCAACGAGTCTTCTGCACAGATGCAAAACTTGGACGCAGTAAATACTCGAAGGGCTTGCGAGCAAAAACCTTCACAGTGCGCATCGCAGTCAGGCACAGGCCCAAGCACAAGCCTACCCAAGCACAAAAGGCACCTCCTTAGCACCGCATACTCCATTTGCGCCACCCGCTCGTGCTCGATAAACCCGAGATATTTGAGCTTGTGCAGCGCGCGCACGAAACGCGCCTGCACCGCCAGCTTATACCGCTAGCCGACATTCTCCTCCGCAGGTGCCAGGCAGGTGCGTGGGCGGGCTTGCCTTTCCCTGAGGAGTGTGGGTGTGCGATGCGTAGTGGGACTCGAGGGCGGCGCGAAGAGGGGGCCTAGAGTAAGTATTACGCAACTTTGAGAGGCGCGTCAGCAAGACGACGAGGGCGGGGGTGCGGGATGAAGAGGAAGGTCAAGTGCGCCGGGATAGTCCCGGGCCGGTGTGCATAAAATAGCCACGTGACCCTCTTGAACTAAGTCGACGGTCTTGTCGATGGTAGGGCCTTTTTCATTGAACGCACGAAGGGGTTTGACCCGAGCTCCCGTCTGCATCTCGGCAAACTGCACTCGACCCGAGACTTGGCGGGCGAGATTTTCGTCATGTTACCGTTGTGGGTCCACTTGCCAAACGCCGCCTTCGTGACACAAGTTGGGCGGACATACGAAAAGCGTCTTCAGCATTTCACCCAATGGACCCCGTGCCCGAAGTCTTTCTTTCCGCTGTTAATATCGCTGGTCGCTGGATCGTCACGCATCCGTATGGCGCCCTTCTCAGTGTGGTCGCTGTGGCCGTCTCCTCTCGTTACCTTCGCCCGTCGCCCGCTGCTCTCATACAAGACTTGCGCAAGGGGTTCACGGTGAAGAAATACGATGTGGTTATCGTTGGTGGAGGTGATCATGTCAGTCACCGTTCTCAATCACCTGCCTGACCTCTTGCTGCGAACCTCAGGTACAGCGGGCTGCGTTCTCGCAGCCAGGCTCAGCGAGAACCCGTTGATCAGCGTCTGTCTACTTGAGGCCGGGGATAGGTACAGTATATCACACGATCCCTCCCGAGTTATGGCTCACCCGATATTCGAGCTCGTTGTCCTTGCCACTGTCTCGCATACCATCTGCCTATCCCCAGCTCTTTGGTACAGACCATATGTTCAACTTGAACACAGTTAATCAGCGGGATGCGGGTGGTTTTAGGCGCTACTGGCCAAGAGGTAGATCATTTACCATATACGAATCCTTATATATATTCGCATCAATATTACTAGGGAGGATGCTTAGAGGATGCAAGTCCATGTTCCACGGAGGCAAGAGAAAATACTTATTACTTTTATAGGCTCCGCAGTCAACGCCCAAATGTACATTCTGCCCATGGCATGATTTTACAGAGGTTTCATTCGCTCACCCTTGCGTCATATATTTGCAGATTTCACTGTGGTTCGCCCTCTGACTACGACGAATGGGGCCGTACCAATCTGGATGACACTAGCAAGTGGTCCTACGAAACACTCCGAAAGTACGCAGCAGAACACAACCTTTTTAGCCCTGACTCACGCTGCAGTAGATACTTCCTCCGTTTTGAGAATTTCTCGTCGAATAAGGAACACGCAGGTGTCGATGCTTCGTTGCGGGGATCTGCTGGGCCAATCCACAGTACGTCACCATCCCAAATTTCGGAAAGTGACCAATAATGTTCGCAGCGGGTTTTTTCAGCTATGTTTCAACCATTGCATCAATCTTCATCGATGCGTGTTCGAACGCAGGCATTCCTTACAGCGCAGACTTCAATACTCCGAAAGGAACTCTGGGTGTCGGGAAGGTACTTAATTAATCTCCTCAAAGCATATCTAACTCAAACTTACTTTCTTTTTTGCCAACAGTTCAGTGCGTTGACCGTCTGTTTTCCGCCATACTCATTCTCATGTCAATATCTCATTCAGTGACGTACATCGACGCTAAGAGTGCTCGCGTCTCGACTCAGTCTGGATACCTCACACCTCAGGTCCTGGAACGCGCGAATCTAACCGTCCTGACCCACGCCTCGGCCACCAGAATTATCCTCGAGTCGAGGAATGGCTCAAACCGAGCCTGTGCCGTCGAGTTATCCCCAGACCACGGCACTACATATCTGCAGATAAGGGCCCGAAGGGAAATTATACTCTCGTGGGTGATTTTCATGTCGCGGAACCCCTTCGTGATTTTTCGATAGCGCTGGTGCAATCCACTCTCCGCAAGTATGGAGGCCGCTGGTTAACGAACATGTTTTCTCAACATTTAATTGCGTAGATTTTGCTACTCTCTGGACTTGGCCCCGCCGATCACCTGCGCACCCATGGAATCCCCGTCGTCGTGGACCTCCCAGGCGTCGGTGCGCACCTCATGGACCACCCCGTCGTCGACGTCGCTCTCGAGGAGACAGGTGGCCACTCGATCTTCTACTTTGAGACCCGGACCCTGCTGCAAACCGCGAAATTTATATTCGTACTGGCGCGGTACTTTTTAACGGGCAAGGGGCCGTTGTCGACTAACGTGAGGTCCTTACATTAAAGTCCATTTTGCTGAGCGCTGATACGATCTATGTATTCCGATGTGGAGTGGATGGATGCGGGCGCGTTCTTTCGCTCTTCCGACCCCAAGCTCTTCCCACCTGAACTGTTTCCCGGCGCGATTGAGGATCCCACGTCTGGCGCGGACGCTCCGGACTTGGAGCTCACTGTGACTCCGATGGGTTATCTGGACCATTCACGGGCGAAGCTGCCAAATAAGCCGTCGTTGGGGCTGCACATCATTCTTTTACGGTCCGTTTTTTCCCTGCATCCTACTAGCCAACTGCGGATTAATAGCTTCCTATTATTCAGTCCAAAAAGTGTCGGGACAGTGCAACTCGCCTCTGCGAGTCCTTTCGATGCACCAGTAATTGATCCACGGTGCGTCAGGGCGCGGTATATTTATTGAATCTGTGACTCACCATTGTCGCGTAGTTATCTCTCGGCGCCGAACGATCTCAAGATCCTGCTGCGCGGCATGAACATGCTCCTGCGCGTCGCCAATACCGCCCCGCTCACCCACATCGTCCACGCCAATGGGAACCCCGGATTTGGGCCCAGTCTCGCCACCGCGTCCGACGCAGTGCTCACCGAGTACATCCGGCTCAAGCTGGAATCAATTTATCACCCAACATCGACTGCGCGAATGGCGCCGCTAGAGGCAGGCGGAGTGGTCGATTCCCAGCTCCGTGTGTATGGAGTGCCAAATTTAAGGGTCGTCGATGCCTCCGTATTCCCGACAATTCCATCGGGTCATACGGTATGTGAATCAACGGCCATTTGACTCTTCCCCCCAAATTGTATCTGATGCGTGTGTGCTGGTGTACAGGCTGGACCGACGATCGCCGTCGCTGAGGTGGCCGCGGAGATGATACAGGAGGCCTGTTCTGTGTGATTCGGACTCTACATAGTTTCTCGTTCCGGTAAGAAAAACACGTGGGGAGGCTGGGGCTCTGAGATTCGAATGGATGGATGGAATGTACGCAGTTTGAAATGGTATTGAAGATCTCATATGAGCGAGACGAGATGTCTAAGACCTTCACGAACCAAGATTCCAGCACCCGTCGACGTTGGTGGGAGGAAGAGAACGCGAATGTAACGAGCATTTGCGATATTGACCTCACCGCCACCGCCACTGTTGTTCCCGACTAAAATCCCAACCCTGTTCTCTCCGGCTTTATCCAGGATACCTTCATCCCCAGCGCAGCGACGACTCGTTGAACGTCTATGTGGAGCTCCGTGTCTTTTCGGTGACCGGTGCGTATACAGCCGCAACGCAATCTTATTTATTTCACTATAATTATATTAAGCTCGATGTGCGCCCCAAGCATTGGCATTACCCCCGATACCCGTAGTACATACCCCTAGTATTGCGCGTAAGACCGCAGACCGAAATGCTGTGTGTCGTATCCAATCGAACTTGACCCATGAACCTGAAAATCGAACCCCAGGTCCGGAAGCGCGATGGACATGCGTGTAAATTGACTGGAACTTTAGACGCCACTACGATTGAATCCACCGAAACCGAAACGGCGCGAGGATTGCCCTACCACCGAGAATATTTTCAACTATATGACGAGTACCAAACCGGTATCCTGGAGGTCGTGCATGCGATCCCTTGGAATCCCAGCCACGCTGTTCGTCGTCAATTATCACCTGTCAGATATTCGTAGCCATCGTCCCAGTTCACTGAGGTGCTGAAGCGGTGTGCATGGATCACCCTACGTGGGTGAGAACATGGTTCTCATACATGAAAGCGTTCATCATGACTTCAGCGCCGTTCGAATCTATTTCGACAACGATGTAAGTCCCGCCACGAGCTTTTCTTTTTCTTCGCTTAACCATCGAGTGGAAAGTCTGCTCGCGCACCTCCTCCAGATCAGCCCGGCCGAAGCACTGGAATACCTTGATCGTTCCCCGAGGCAGATATCAGCCGTTTCGGATGCTTCAAGACCTGGGCATGGAAGCAAATCCCTTCGACAGCGACGCGGCGAAGTCCCCTTCGCAGTTTTGGTTGAAATTGCACAAATTGCTCGGGACCTCTTCTACGCGTCTGGCGCAGCGGAAGATATCGAGAAGCAGCTATGTATATCAGGCCCGTGAAGCAGAGACAGAGCTATTTAACGACGACAGTCTTCTCACACTACAAATGAAAATGGGGGCACTGGAGCTGCGCGCGGGCTCCCATGTCAGTGGAAACGTAGGACGCACAAAGAACGCACGATGTATAGTTAATTCGTCGCCATTTCTTCGTCTTGTGACATAAACCGTTATTTCGATCTGTGTCCGAAGACGTGTTCGCAACCCGAAACCTTCCTTTTCGGGCTCGTAGCGGTTGTTTGTTCTTGTTCTCTCGAGCAACAAAAATGTTTCCTTAGAACAGAGTTGGAACGGCCAGTTTGCCAGCTGAATTTTACAAGTAAAATAATTCCAAATCTCCGTGTACAACATGGCATCCAGGAAGAACATTAAAAACATCTACTGTACGCGCATCAAACATGCATGGTACACTACTTGAACCCACCCCACAAGTCACCAAAGACGTCGTCCTTCTTGGCCGGCGCGGTGGGCTGCTGCGCAAACGGCGTGGAGAAGAGATCCGCGGTGGCAGGCGCGCTGCCCCACACGTTGGACGTATCCGCCTGCGCGGGTGGGGCGGGCGCGCCCCAGAGGTTCTGCTGTTGTGGGGACTGTGCGAACGGGGCCTGCACTGGCGGCGAGGGCGCGCCCCAGAGGCTTTGCTGCGGCGGTGACTGCGGGGCTGCCCAGCCCGAGCCGGCGCCCCACATGGCCGTCCCGTTGGTGCCCGCCATGCTCTGCACCGGCTGCTGCGCGGGCGCGCCCCACGGGCTGGGCTGCTGCTGCTGCTGGAACTGGCCGAATTGGGATTGGGCGTGCGGTGCCGCGAGGGCGGGGGCGCCAAAGAGCGAGAGGATGTCCTGTTTGGCGTTCTTGGGTGGTGGAGGCGACGCGGGGGCGGCGGGCGCGCGGAAGTCGAGCGAGAAAAGGTCGTCCTGCGGCTTAGGCTGCGGGGGCGGCGCGGCGGGCGGCTGGTGCTGGGCCGGGGGCTGTATGAGCGGGGCGGTGGTGTTCGAGTGGGCGGCGGAGATGAGCTGGCGGGGCTGGGGTTGGCGGTTGACGGTGGAGT
The DNA here is from genome assembly GCA_029204335.1 of Mycena vulgaris. Lineage (NCBI taxonomy): Eukaryota > Fungi > Basidiomycota > Agaricomycetes > Agaricales > Mycenaceae > Mycena > Mycena vulgaris. Next base: position 255,803 of record JARGYA010000038.1, on the reverse strand, counting down.
TTGAGGAGCGCGGGGGAGACGGGGCACCCCATCCGATGGGATCAGGTGTAGTTGTGACCGGAGGTACGGGCGCTGTGTCGACGGCGTTTTCGGTCAGACCCGCCTCCGAGTCGAGAACAGATGGATCCGGCGGCGGGGGTCCGTCGAGCGCCCACCGGCGTGACTCGTACTTTGAGCGCACAAAGGACTCCATTTTGCTGTAGATTGTCAGCGTTCAGGCAGAGGAACGGGACGCGGAATGCGCGCACTGCTCGGGCGGGACATGGCCTGGTTTGAGATGGGCCTCCCAGTAGAGGTTTGCTAGGCGGTTCCCCCACTTCTGGATACTCTGCGCTAGAATTAGAGACACGACAGCATATACGTGCGCGCTGCGGTGCACACCTGCATCTGCTCCGGGGTCCAGACGTCGAGGTCAACGGACTTGACCTTGCTGATGTGGGTGCCCATTCCACGGTGGATTCCCGAGCATCGGATGCAGAGAAAGACGCCTAGATTCCATGAAGCCCATCGGGGATCTGGTGGATTTGAATGAGAAACGAGATCGATGGGACGGTGAGGACCTGCCATTGCGCTTGCAGTCTGCACAGAGCTTGTTCTCTGGGCGCTTTACGAGCTCGCGGAGTGTTTTTGTGAAGCGGTCGGTTGTGGCCTTGTCTTGACGTGACATGGAGGGAAGGAGAAAGCAGTTAGGGTGGCTGTGCTTGCATTGGTTCTCTTCATGGCGTCTGAGCTCTCCGCGCTGCTCACATCCTCGAGGAACCTTACCTCCCACCTCTCGCGCCCAGAGCTCCCCTCTGTACACCTGTCCCTTGACCAGGTCGAAGCTCAGTCCAGACGCCTTGTATCCCGCCAGCCAGGCTCCTCAAACGACACAGATCGCGCGTCCGTCTTTCAACAATTTTATTCTGCCCGAAAGTAATAATCTACACAGAAACTACCTCCTTGCGCAGGCCCACGTCGATGCCTCCGCGCTGACCAGCTCCATCGCCCATCTCAACACCGCTGCAACCTTCTCGCCACTCCAGCCTCTCCAGGACACCGACGTCGCGGGATACCTGCGCCATGCTCACGAACAGAACCTCATCTCCACCATAGAGGAGGGCCGCAAGGAGACCCAGGAGCAGTTCTACCGCACCCTCGAGGAGCGCAGCCGCCGCGACTGGGAGGCAAAGAAAAAGCGCGTGTTCGACGAGCTCGGCGGTCGCGTCAGTGGCGACAACCGCGCCATGGCCGAGCTCAAGAAGAGCTTCCACGGGAAGAGCAGCCTTGCAGTGCGTGCATTTACGAACGGCGGCCCAATTTTCTGACCCGCGTACAGTCCAGCGTCGCGCCTAGCCTGACGCTGCAGATGCAGAGCAAAATGATGACTTATGACCGCGTCGTTACCGAGCTTAACGCGGCGCGTCTGCGCGGCACGTCCTACCCCATCGTCCACGCCCTCATCCGCGCGTCCCTCGACGTCGCACCAGATGTACGTCTATCCGCCAACCACATTGATTATACTGCTAACCGATCTACACACAGCCAAGATCTATGCAAATCACGCAAAACTTCCATGTGCTGTCGAAAATTACGGGGGAGCCGCCGGCGCTTCCCCCCATCGAGCACGCGAGCGCGCACATCCTCAACGCGCCGCTGCTCGAGCGCAAGCACGCGCGTGTGTATCTCGGCAACCCCGAGACGCGCGAGGCGGCGGCGCTGCGACGACAGATCGCCGCGGGCGCGCGGGAGGCGCTCGAGGAGCAGTACTGGGACGTCGTGGAGCGGACCGTGCAGTCGCGCCCGAACGAGGCGCAGCTCGGCGGCGACCCGAGCGTCGCGAACAAGGTCCGCGCGTTCTTGTTTGTGCGGTATTACAAAAATGGCGAGTGGGAGGAGCGCGTCGAGGTGCGTTGGGTATTTCGGCTGGATTTAGAGGACTAAGAGTTGCATGCAGCTGGTGGCGGGCCAGCCGTTGTGGGCGCGGTTGTTTTTCCTCGTGCGCACGGGGCACTACCACGAGGCGCTAGACGAAGCGCTCCAGTTCCAGCAAGCCATCGAGCACCGCGAAGCGAGCTTCATCAACCATTTTCAGACATGGATCGAGTCGCCCGATCGACGGTAAAAGACTCCGGCCCAAAAGAAATGTTTATCTGACTTTGTGGAAAGGCTGCCGAAACCGAACCGGGATCACCTGCAGGCGGTGTATAACGCACACATGCTGCATTCGTCGACGGCAGACCCATTCAAGCTCGCGCTGTACAAGCTGATGGGGAAGCTCGAGCCGTCGCGGCGGAGTGTCGCGCAGGTGACGGCGACGACAGAGGACTGGTTGTGGTTCCAGCTTGCTATGGTGCGCGTTTTTCTTCCATTGTACAATTGCAAAACGCTCAAAGCCTCCAGGTCGACGAAGACGAAGACGGTGGGCTGCGCGGGCTCGCGGAGGTGCTGCTCGGGTACGGCGAGCGGCAATTCGACGGGCTGCCGAACCAGCCGGGCGCGCGGCGCGGGGTGTGGGCAGGCGTCCTGCTCATGTGCGGGCAGTTTGAGCGCGCGGTCGCGGCGCTGTGGGAGCACCAGGAGACGGAGATCGAGGCGGTACATCTCGCCATCGCGCTCGCTTACCACGGGCTCCTGCGCGTGCCCTCGCGCGCGGAGACGTCCGACATGACGCCTTGTGAGTATTTCGTACTTGAGCGGCATTATCATGATGACGATGGTAACAGTGTCCCTTTCGCCCGCGTCACCCCCGGCACTGAGCCTGTCGACGCTGGTATGGCGATACGCACGCCAGTTCGTCAAGATGGACGCGAAGGAGGCGCTGCAATACGTTTACTGCGTGGGGCTTGCGTCGGACCAGGGCGCCGTTGGGCAGGAGCAAACGGAGAATGCATGGGAGCTCGTCCGGCGCATCATTGTCCTTGGGAACAGCGGGCCCGGGTGGGAGGAGCTCGTCGGCGGGTTCAGGCCCGACGGCACGCGATTTGTATGTCCCGCCTGTTATTTTAATGCGTTGCTCACGTTCTGCAGAGCGGTGTAATCGAGCAAGGGGCGGCGCTACTGGGCCTGCGGGACTCGAAGGACTTTAACGAGAAAATCCTGGTCAAGGCCGCGCGGCATTCGGAGGAGAACGACCGCGTGCCCGAGGCGATCAAGCTGTACAACCTCGCGGGGGAGTATGGGACGGTGATCGCGTGCCTCGCGCAGGCGCTGGGGAACACGGTCGCGCTGCCCTCCGCCGACGAGAAAGCACGCGCGGTGGAGCGCACGGCGGCGGAGATCTTGCGGCACTACGAGCGAACGAACCGCGCGGTGGGGAAAGACCGCGATGCGGTGATTCGGCTGCTGCGGGTACGGGAGGCGGTGGACGCGAAACAGGCGGGGCGGCCGGAGCTCGCGCTGGATGTGCGTTGGCCCGACAATTATTTTCGCGTGCTCATTGCTTGTGCAGATCATGGAGTCTACGGACCTGATCCCGCTCGACGGCGACGTCGGAAAGATCACCCGCCGCGCGGAGGAGTTCAAGGACCTGCACGAGGCGCTGCAGCGCAATCTGCAGACGTACCTGCCGCTGACGATGGATGCGCTTGCGGGCGTGCACCAAAAGACCAAGGGCTCACTGGGCCCAGCGGACGCGACGCGGCACATGGTGGGTAATTCCTTGTGGATGGTGACGTTGTTTAGACTGACGCGCGCAGACACTCGCTGCTCTCCGGAAAAAGTCGCGCTCGCTGATGATATTTGCGGGGATTCTAAAGTATCGGATGTCGCCCGACGTGTACTCGTACCTAGCGCGGCTGGATGTCGAGATAGCTTTGTAGACTTGGTAGTCGTATATTTTGATATCACGTGGCCATCCACGTCGACTTTACCTTTACTCTCTCTCTATTCTCGCCCATGAAGCTCAAGGAAATCCACCGCACATCCACCTTTGCCTGGTCGCCGTCTGCGGAGCTGCCGCTGCTGGCAACCGGCACCGTCGCGGGCGCCCTCGATGAGTCCTTCAGTGACGAGAGCCAGCTCGAGATATGGGCCCCAGATTTCCTCGACAGAGACGAGTTCGAGCTCGGCGGCGCGGGCCAGCGTGGGCCAAAGGGTGTCGTAAAGGATACCGCTCGCTTCAATCGCCTCGCCTGGGGCGCCGTCGATGCGGCTCGTCCACGCGGTGTCATCGCCGCGGGCCTCGAGAACGGCGAGCTCGCTCTCTGGGACCCCGCAAAGATCCTCGCGACCGCGGACGAGTGCGTGCAATGCGCTTTACCTGTCTACCTTGACCCTAATTGTTCCCAGCGCGCTCATCATGCGCAACTCGACCCACTCCGGCCCCATACGCGGCCTCGACTTCAACCCGATCCAGACGAACCTCATCGCGTCGGGCGCCGTCACTGGCGAGGTGAGTCCTCGCCCGTATCCAATGGACGTCGTGATTTACTCCCCCGCTCCAGGTGTTCATCTGGGACCTCAACTCGCCCGCGAAGCCATACGCGCCCACGCCCGGCACGCGCTCCACCAAGCTCGATGAGATGACCGCCGTCGCATGGAATCGGCAGGTCCAGTACGTGCTCGCAGGGGCGAGCAACACGGGGTACACCGTCGTGTGGGATCTTCGCGGGAAGCGCGAGGTCGTCGCGCTGGCGTACGGCGGCGGCGGCGGGTCAGGCGGTGGGATGAGTGACATCAAGTGGCACCCCGATAACCCTACGAGACTCGTCACCGCCTCCGAGGACGACCAGTCCCCCATTATCATGCTATGGGATCTACGAAATGCGCGCGCGCCCGAAAAGGTACGCGTCTTTGGGTGTTAACTGCCTGTCTTGCTTATTTATTTATTCTGTACAGATCTTGACAGGCCACGAGAAGGGCATTCTTTCCCTGTCTTGGTGCGCCCAGGATTCAGACCTTTTACTCTCCTGCGGCAAAGACAACCGCACGCTATGCTGGAACCCTCAGACGGGCGAAGCCCTCGGCGAGCTGCCCCGCGCACAGAACTGGGCGTTCCAAGTCGACTGGTGCCCGCGCAACCCCGACCTCCTCGCCGCCGCATTCTTCGACGGCACGATCGGCATCCACTCGCTTCAAGGCACCAACGAGTCCGCCGCCGCTGCCACTTCCGAAGTTGCTGCTCATGCTGCCTCTGGTGCGGACATCTTCGATTTGCAGCCGGGCGGCACGGCAACCAGTGCCACGGGCACTTTGTCGCTCGCGCACCCGCCCAAGTGGTTCCGCCGCTCCGTCTCCGCGTCCTTTGGGTTCGGCGGGAAGCTCGTCAGCATCTCGAACCTTCCTGGCGCTGCGGGTAAACACCAGAGTGGGTCGGTGCACTTGAGGACGGTGCACGTCGAGGAGAACGTCGTCGAAAGGGCCACGAGCTTGCGGGGTGCGTTGGACAAGGATGCTGCATCCGCCGACGGTGAACGCGCCGTTGCCGCGTGGGCGCGTGAACAATTCAAAGAAGGCGAGGCGGAAGGAGGGTGGAAAGCGTTGTTGAGTCTCTTCAAGACGGATTCGCGCGAGGAATTGGTCGCCTTACTCGGTTTCGAGAAGGCCGAGATAGAAAGGAAGGTCAGGGAAGCCGTCGAGGCATTGGCCTTGACCAGCGCCGGCGACGCAACGATGAAGGAGGAGGAGTTGGAAGTCACAGCACGAGAGGCGGTCGTTTCCTTTGCCGACCAAGAAGAGGGTAGCGAGAAGGCGCCGTCGGAAGTGAGCGCAGCCACCAGCGTTAGCGTCAGCGGGACCTCGCAGACGGCCACCACCGCGAGCGAGTCGGAGAGCACCACGACTGCGCCGAGTCTGTTCGGGGACGATAACGCCGACGCAGCTGAAGCCGACGCGTCGGACTTTTTCAGCACCGTCGTTCCACACACCAACTACCAGCTCGACTCGTCCGTCGCAGCCACCGCGGGCTCGCGGCCGTCTTCTGCCGCCTCCGAAACCCCCAAAGGCGCCGGGGCCTTCAACATCTACCCCGCGTCCGCGTCGCCGACCGACCGTCTCATCACCCAGGCGCTGGTCCTCGGCGACTTTGAGTCCGCCGTGTCGCTCTGCCTCGCCTCTTCACGCTTTGCCGATGCAATCCTCCTCGCCGTGCGCGGCGGCCCGGCGCTCTTGCGCCGCACCCAGGACGCGTACTTTGCCTCAACGCTTTCGCAGCAAGGCGGGAACGGCGGGAGTGGGCGCGTGCTGCAGGCCGTCGTTAACGCAGACCTGAGTGACGTCGTGCGCAACGCGGACGTGAAGGAGTGGAGGGAGGTGTTTGTTGTCCTGTGCACGTTTGCGGGCCGGGAGAAGGGCGAGTTCGAAGGGCTGGTCGAGGAACTTGGCAGTCGGTTGGAGGGCCAGGGCCGACGCGTCGTTGAAGAAGGGGATGAGGCGGACGGGAAGGAGTGGAGAAAGAACGCGACGCTTGCGTATCTCGCGGCCGGGAAACTGGAACGCCTTGTGGGGATCTGGGGTGAGCAGATGGCAGAAGAGGAAGCCAAGGGTCTGGATGCTGGTGTCGGGAGTGGCGCGTCGGTCTATTCAGCCAGAGGGCGGGCGTTGCAAACTTTCGTCGAGAAGGTGACCGTGTTCCGGGCCGCCACCGGGTACGTCGATGCCGACCTCGCGGCTGCTTCTGAGGAGACGGAGAAGACGTATAAGCTTGGGGCGCTCTACGAGCGCTACTACGAGTACGCCGCGCTGCTGGCTGCGCAAGGACTTGTTGACGAAGCTGTCCGATTCTTGGAGCTTACTCCCGCCGCGTTTGGCGACAGCGCACTCAAGGGACAGCGGGAGAGACTTGTCAAGGCTAGTTCAAAGGCCCTCCCCTCACCCCCCGCTCCTGCCGCTGCTTTGCCTGCCGTTTCGACCCGCACGACGGCTGCGCCGGTTATGCGTCCGCCGTTCAATTCCTACCAAACTCCCGCGCAGCCGGTCCAAGCTCAAGGGAATTACCCCCCTGTCATGCAGCCGAGCGGACCGTATAATGCGCCTCTTGGGAACACAAACTCGGGTTATCAAGCTCCTTCACAAACCGGCCAATATGCTCCACCCGCGCCGGTGGCGAATGCGTACAACGCTCCCTCTCAGCCAAGTGCCTATAACCCCCCCGGTCAGGCAAATGCTGGCTACGCTCGTCCCGCATACACCCCCCTTCAGACGACCGGTCCCTCATACGGACAATCTCAATCGATCACGGCATATGGGAACGGAAATGCCAATCCGATGGGAGGCGCCCAACCACCTCACATGCAATCGCAGATGGCCCCGCCGCCTCCTCGCAATGCTTCGTTGCCACCCGCTCCCCCGCCCAAGCGTCAAGAGAAGGGTGGCTGGAACGACGCGCCCCTTATGAGCACCTCGCGCTCAACGCCCGTCAGCCAGCTCAAACCTTCGGCCATCACCGCCCCATTCCCCAATTCTATGCCAGCATCCCCCGGATTCAATGGCCCAACGTCACCGTATATGAACCCCGGCCAACCGCAGAATATCCCTCCTCCCCCGCGTCCCGGGAGCGTACAGGGCCCGCCTCCGCCTCGCGGAATGCCTCCTCAAGGCAGACCGCCATCTGCTGTGCCTCCGCCACCTTCGCGTATGATGTCCCCGCCCCAGGGCCCTCCACAAGGTCTCACGGGCGGCGGGCCCGCTCGTCTCCCCACACCTAGCCAGTACGGTCCCCCGCCCTCTCGCGCGCCCGCGCCGGGAGAGGCCCCGCCTCTCGGTCAATATGCGCGTCAAGCACCTAACCCTGGACAACAGCCTCCTCCTGGCGGGTTCGCACGGCCAGCTCCTCCGCCGGGACAAAGTCCCTACGGACGGGCGACTCCTCCGCCTCAGCAGCAGCAGCAACAGCCAGGGCCGTACGGTCCTCCTGCGGGCTCGCAGCAGCAACGACCAGGTCCGTCGCAAGGTCTCGGTGGACCTCCCCCTCCCGCCGGTGGTCCCCCTCCTCCAGCACCGCCGTCGGCGGCGGCGGCCGCAGCTCGCGCGCCCAAAGGACCCCCGCCTCCGAAATACCGTACGTCGTTTTATTTGCACAACGATGCTGCCTTTGACGCGGCGTTTTTTGACAGCTCCTGGCGATAGAAGCCACATCCCCGAAGCTGTCCAGCCTGCATTCGCTGTGATATCGGCCCAGCTGGCGCAGATGCGGCAGACGACGCCTGTGAGTATTTGAGTATACTAGCGGCGCCGTGTTCCTGATATATTTCTTCGCGCGACAGCCCCAACAAAAACGGCTCGTGGATGATCTGGAGCGCCGAATCAACCCTCTCTTTGATGCTCTCAACTGTGAAACCTTGTCGCAGCCCGTCGTTGACCAATTGCTTGTGCTTACCCGCGGTAAGCGAGCTCGATGATCCTTTCTTCCCCGTCCTGACGGCGTTTGTTGTAGCCATGGAATCTCACGATCGCCCAGCTGCGCTGGCTATACATGTGGATCTGCTGACTCGGGGATCCCAGACAGACGATATTGGATTGTGGATGTCTGGGATTAAACAGCTCATCATGCGGCTGTAAAATACGAATAATGTGGCGCGTCGGAGCCCACGGTAGAGCACATAAAATGGATAGCCTCTTAGTTCTTTTCTTTTCTTTCTTCAATGTCAGGTCTTTGTCTTTATGTATATGCTCAAGGAGCCGCTTCGCGATTGAGGTATTACTAGGCGTTAATATTATAGTAAAGGTGTGTACCGCTGTCGTATTACATTTTGGAACCTGCAACTCTAGTTCAAGCGCGACTTCGACCCGCAATCCGACCCGGCACGAAAGCCGTGCGCTCGCCAGCGTCCTCGTCCTCGTTATCTGTGCTGGCGCTCCTGCTGGTGCTACTCTCCGTTCCCCTCTTCGATGTTGCCCTCGACGTCGACCCGGATGCGTACTGATAGTCATCGTCAAACAGGACTTCATCCTCAACCTCTTCCTGCGTGGGCACAGGCGCCTTTTTCAGGCTGTGGGGCAGGGCTGTAGTGGAATCGAGGGGTTTGGATGTGCGCGTACGTTTTTGGTTGTCGCCAACGAAATCGGCAAAGCTGGAAACGCTGTTGCTGTTTAAGTGGTTGCCAGTCTGCTTGTTGGGCGTCGATGGCTGGCGAAGGGGGACGCGGTAAAAGTCCTCAATCTCTTCCTCTTCCTCGTCAGGGAGATCTAGCGTCTGGATGGATGTGGTGCCAGGACGTGATGGCTGGGTGCGCGCGAGGGCACGGTACGACCCTTTACGCAGATGGGTCGCGTAGGAGTAGATGAGGAGGGCAAAGTAGATCTGCCGACATGGGTTGGGGTGGATGACATGATGTGCTGCGGCCACATACCTTGCATAACCAGGAAATGAGGATTACAGCGAAAGCCATGCGCTTCTCCTGGTTCCAGATCAGAAGGGCAGCCTCTGCGCGCTGCTCTTCGGTGAGCACGGGCCCAGTTATTTGGGCAACTGCAATGATGTCTTCCTGCGCCTGGGAATTGGCTTGTCGGGTGCCATCATGCGCGGTGTGCCACCACCACATAACGGCGAAGTATGCCGTCCACGAGGTGGAGAGAACGTAGTCCGCACAGTACAGATGGGCGAAATACAATGTCTGGCGTGCGTCTTCCTAACGGGTTCGAGGTCAATGCACGTGTCGGAGCGTTTTATTCGAAAGACGAACTGCTTTAACGACTTGGAGACCCCAGCCCAGCGCAATAAGGCCAAGAACGGAGTAGATGTACAAGCTGAGCTGTGCAAATGATCCACCGGCACCAGTCAAGACTGCTATGAGGCCATATACACCCGCGACCTTGTTAAGCAACTGCAAAACGAGATGACGAGCGTGTTTTTTCCAAGGCAAAGGTTTACTGACTGCGAAGAGGAGAGCTATTGTTACGCCCGTTTTGAGGTCGAGGATAGCAAGGAACGAGTTGAAAGGCCAGAGCCTCCATTCATTCCGAAGCATTAGTTTCATGAAGAGGGCAAGTCACCATCACTCTGGTCACATAAGTTGCTGACGTAAGGTTATTCGACCTAGTACTGCAGGGCACTTGCTGTGACTTGGCTCTCGACTCTTTGGTATTCTAGCCGCTCGGAAAACTACAAACTAAATCTGGAAACCCTTCAACTCCGTATCCGTCCATTCCCACAGCTGTCCTGCTAGTTTTTCATCCTGCGATTTACGCGCGTGTCTTCCGGGAACCCCAACAGGCTCGTAGTACGCCCCATTGACCACATTCTTCTTGTCGCAGGTTGAGGCCCAGAGCTGATTCCGCGCACCGTCTGCAGGAGTCATCCTCGAGAATGGAGTGGTAATATAAATCAATGCTTTGAAGAATCCGCTCTGACTATCGACGAGATTCGTGTGCACGACCCCAGGGTGGATGGACAGGGACGTTATCTGTGGAAATCTCTTCGCCAATTCGGAAATGTAGAGGATATTCGCGAGCTTGCTCTGCCCATAGCGCAAGGACTTCATGAGCCCCGCGCCTTGCGTTGTGCGTAGGTCCTTGAATAATATACCTCCTCCTGGATGCCCAATGAACCCTTTAGAGGTCAGGGAGACAATTCGCACGTCGGCTCCGGGCCCTTCTGCAGTGCGCAGGAGGCTTGGAAGAAGCAGTTTGATCAGCAACGCATGCGCGAGGTGGTTGACTCCAAAATGGATCTCGAAACTAATAGACAGGTTCAAAGACTGGACGGAGGAAGCTGATGGATTGAGAGTTACCCGTCTTGGGTGAGTTCGGGAGGCACATTCATGACCCCCGCATTGCACATCAGGATGTCGAGGCGGTCGGATTCGGAGATGAATTGTCGAGCTGCTTTCTCGACCGAAGCCAAGGAAGTGAGGTCGGCTTCGAGGAAGGTGAGGACGGCGGCGGGCGTCGCAGTCTTGACTTCCGCAATAACTTCAGCTGCCCGTTTGGAATCACGACCACTGAAGTATATGCATTTCGGGTTATGCTTCGCAAGAGCTAGGACGGATTCTTTGCCAATTCCCGCTGTTCCTATGGGCAGATTTCAGACTATTGATATTGCACAGGGAAATTTACCCGCCTCCAGTCACGAAAATGACTTTACCCGCGAGATCTGGAATGTCCGTAGAGGGATTGAACTTCATGGGGGTTCTGGAACTTGAAGGTGGGCACAACAGGGTTTTTTATTCATTCCCGTCTCGATTCGCCGGGACGTACGCGGCTCGGCAGGCGATTCGGAAGGGAGACACGTCGATAGGCCGGTCGGCTGCCAATGATACTGCGCAACGACTGTCCCGCTTCCCGCCAGATGTGGCACTATCTTCCCACTGCTTGAATATCGCATACGTTCATCGCTCGAACTTGTCACAGCCTGCATGCCGCCTTAACTTATGGTTTTTGGGGGGCTCGAAGCGCCTGTGAGTGATGAGCTCGACTGTATTCAACCTGAATCTGACCGTTCAAATTCGGGAAAGCGTGTCGCCTTCAAATAGAACCTCCTGGAATTCATGATGTACTGCCACTGGCGCCCTCGTTTAATTCACGGAATCGACATTGGTTCAATAGATGCATGCACCGAGCTAGAAAGGTAACAACGAAAGCACAGGCTCATAAGTTTCTCAAGTCAGCAAATTACTTCTGACGCTGGGGGAGAATTGGTAGTTTCACTGTTAGGCTACAGAAATCTTAAAAGCGTGAACGAGTCCACAGTACTTTCCATAGCACTAGCTACTGTCGGTGCCAGAAGTACCCGGTCTGCCGCGAGCAGATGGCGAACGTATCATAGAGCCGATGCAACTTCATCATCCTGAAGTGTCGGTTCCGGGTTAGGACAGGGGTACGATACGTTCAGTTAAAAAACATACCTATGTGGCAGCATATACCAATTTGAGCTCAGAAAACGGCCAGACTCCCTCGTTTCACCTTCCATTGGCTGGCACATCGGGGAACCGTAATCTAGCAATAGTAGTTCGGAACGGTGCCTGGAGGGATGATATACCAATCTTACCATGCAATCTCGTGGCATCCCTACATAAATCGGAAAATTGAACGACAGGATGATGAAAACGTTACTCGCCATAAGCTGTTTGTATAAGCAGCATTTTTCTTGAAGTAGCGTGCCGAAAGTCTCTGGGGAGGCCGTCTAGATTGGGATTGATCGTATTGAGAAGAATGTTCAAGGCGAGGCCATTCAGTACGATCTTCGCAAATCCTTGTCTGATAAGTTTGTTCAGCGCCGCTGCAGCACACTGGATAAGAATATTATTTACCCATGTATAGGATTCAGCTGGAGATTCAGGTCGCCGACAGCGACGAAATTGGATGGCAGTGCTCCTGCGGGCACCAAGTGATACTGGACGTACGACTGGGTTGCTGGTTAATGACATGAGCCATTTCCAGTACCATCCCGTAAGCGTATTAGATATACTACGCACGAATTTTAATGTTGTCAAAAGCGGGATTTCCACGGTCGCATAGGATTGCGACAATCTAGGGGAACCACGATGGGATGGGGGAATGTACTCGGAATCCTGAATGAAAGGAACCACATCAGAAGCGATTCGAGGCAAATCGCTGTCACCACTACTGCCAATTATTAGGAGCACTGTTCAAACAATAAACATGAGCTGAGAGGTAGCGATAACACCTAGCGTACTAGTGTCATTGTCGGTTTTCATAAGACCAACCAAGCAAGATTCCCCGTGGCCAAAATGTGGGACAGTACCATATAGAAGTATTGTCTTTTTTGCGTGTTCGGGAATGGGAAGCGTGGTTTCCAGCTCCGGAGGCACCGAAAAACAGAGTCGCGTAGCTCAAACTCTCCTGGTATGAACGGCGGATGTTTTCCGGAAGGAAAAATCCGGCGCTTCGAAGCCACTTTAAACCTGCTTGAGTCGTTCCGCTGCAGCCTGTGAGACCAGTGGCGGTCCGATGAAGGAGTACAAGGGCTCCAGAGAACTAATTGTCGTCACCAACGGCAGGGTGAGTGTTTGTTTTGCAGTGTTCCCTCGCCCAAACAGTCCACTGAGGATATAAGACCCTTTGAGAGCCCACTATATATGTATGAGTCGGCTAAAGCGTGTAGCATTTTCAACAAGAACCTACCCGCGACGAGTGCAGCATCGTTTAGGAGCATCTGCGTTCCATCACGTCTGCGAACGATGACAGACTGAATGGATGTCATGTCGCTCGACGTTTTTACACCCCGTACAGTGCCGGGTACAACAGTAATACTTATTAGCGGACGTCGGATCCCGCATGAGCAGTCTACGTAGCACCGCCTGCGCAGTGGATCGTCTGATAACCAAGGTATCGGGAAGGCAGCCAGGAGGGTATTCCTGAGAGGGCGTTAGGAGCGGCACTCCGGAGTACTGAACCTGTGTGTCGGCAGGTACCAGCCTTTACACTGCGGTCAATTTGAGGTTTTATATGGAGTTTTTAATACTTACCGACCGCCGGCAGCCTTTGTTTCATTGTCGAAATTGGGCCAGAGGCGCCGGGCCACGCTGAGGAAAAGACTCAGGAAGACTGAAGGGAACGGAATCGTATTCATTTCGTGGCGCAAGTGGTATTAAGCTGACTCACCATGTGCGGCATTGTATTGCATGACTCGCGTCTTGAATTTCTCCGTATCATCAATCTCCGGGTCCCCAAGAATGACCCGCTCAAAATGGTCGGCAAATATGATAATGTGAGCAGTCACAGTTCCCGCGATGCTGCCGAGGAATTATTGACCTGCATAAAGTGGGATGAGCGGACCAAAGCGTACCTTCCTCCATAAACGATAGCGGCTCCCTGAAGCTTCTGTGTCCTGAGCATCCATTTCCTCGATCCATTTAGGGCGAGATTTGGAGGCATTTTGCCATATGAGGCAAAATATGAAGACGATGCAAACAGTAGGGGGGACCAAGATTGAGAGGGCCATGATGGTCAGGCGCAGGGGGAAAAAAGGTGTATGTGAGCGCCGAAATTGAATCGGAGACTTCGGAGATATAAATCATGACTCATTTGGAGGACCCAGGTAAATGTGGTCGATGGTAACAGTGAGCGGGATGAATGCCAAGACAGGCACGTTGTTCTACAAGACTTGAAACTTGCAGCTTGAAGCCGAAGAAGGCCTTGAACATGGATGTCCGGATTAAGATCATTGAGGAAGAAACTAGCCACGTGAGGTTGCATCATTCCGTGTTAATCTCGGGCGGACCAGAATAGACAGGCCAATATTGGTCCAATGCCAACCCAACGCCTCGAAAATGACGACAGTCTTATCGGTCTCACAGTTGCCCATCTCCCTTGCTTCCCACTGCATTATTGCACTGCCCAAATACTTTTATATAAGTGTCTCGGTCTCTTCCGAAGTTTAAGGTTTGCCAGCCGGCTACTACTCCGCAGGACTAACAAGGGTTTACGAGTACAGATTTCCCGGGTATATATATATCAGATTCCGCTTTCTGAAAGCCCACGTAATCTATCCTGAGCCATACCTCTCCGAGATTCGAAATGGTCCAGAAGACAACAAAGCTCGGTGGTACCGCCTCCGATGTTGCTGTGGGTCGCGTTGCGGTAAGTATATCTTCTTCTGTGAGGTTATCCGACTCATGGTTCACTGAAGCATGGCTTGATGATGATGACGTGCGCCGATATTTCTCAGCTTGGGATGAGCTTTGAATATTTAGTTATTTCGCAGATGGATCCCAACGCCTGTACCGGAGGAGCAGTGTTTCGAAGCTATCAAGGCCGGTATCGACGCGTTGCCAGCTGGGACAAAGATGTTTTTGAACAGCGGTGCGATGAAATGGATGTTATCTCTGAGCTTGGCTTGAATTTATGCAGGTGAATTCTATGCCATGGATATGCGCACCGGAAACCTTGAGATGCTTTCCCGGTTCTACACGAAATACCCTGAATATGCCAACAAAACCTTCCTGTCTGTGAAGGGCGCGATTAGGGATCGAGCCCCGGACAATTCGTGAGTTCTTGTAACTGCACGGTGTTTGTTGACGGCAACAAACCGTCTCTAGGCCAGAGAGCATTCGAAGCAGCGTCGAAAATATCCAGAGGGCCCTTGGGTCGGTCAAGAAAATGGACCTCTTCGAGCCGGCTCGCATCGATCGCAAAGTCCCTGTCGAGCAGATGATGCAGACCATGGTAACGCTGATCCAAGAGGGCAAATTCTCGCACATCGGGCTTTCCGAGTGCAACGCGAACACCCTTCGCAAAGCGCACGCGGTGCGTTGCATCGTTTTGTCCATTGAACTGCCTACGAGCGCAGTGCAGATACACCCCATCACGGCTGTGGAAATCGAAGTCAGCCCGTTCTCGTACGAGGAAAATCAGAAGAAAGTTATCGCCACGGCCGAGGAGCTCGGTATATCTGTCCTCGCGTATTCGTAAGTGGGTACTTATTTAAAAGTCGAGTCTACTGAGCTGTACCTGGCAGTCCCCTTGGACGAGGAGTTCTTGCAGGAAAGATCAAGAGCTCGTCCGATTTACAAGGTCGGAGTGGTTTCTTGAAATGCTCGCAGCCCTGACACAATATTAGAGGGCGACATTCGACTCCGCTACAGCCGTTTCAAAGAGGAAAACCTGAAGCACAATGTACCCATTGTTGATGCCCTTGAGGCAATGGCTAAGACCAAGGACATTACTGTCGCGCAGCTCTGCATCGCGTGGGTTGCTGCGTTGGGACCCAGCGTTATCCCGGCCCCTGGATCATCGTGCGCTCTCTGACTTCATGTGGCGCTCTCTTACCGAATGGATATAGGAAATCGACGCGCACGATGGAGAACCTCGAGGCTGGTGATATTGTGCTGTCT
Source organism: Mycena vulgaris (assembly GCA_029204335.1). Taxonomy (NCBI): domain Eukaryota; kingdom Fungi; phylum Basidiomycota; class Agaricomycetes; order Agaricales; family Mycenaceae; genus Mycena; species Mycena vulgaris. The sequence goes on along the minus strand of JARGYA010000038.1, from coordinate 240,090 downwards.
GCTGAGGAGTTGAAAGAAATGGACGAGATTATTACGAAGCATGGAGTCAAGGGGGACCGCTCTGTGGGGCTCACTGATGAGCAGATGCACCTGTGGGGTTAGTTACGGACGTTGTATTGAATCGACGAGAATTACTAGATTTGGACGTGGGAGTAGTGGATGCCGCGAGGGTGCCGAGATTTGTAATCAACTATACAGTTATTGTGGCTTGTTTAGGTGACTCGCGCTCGACGCTACCGACAACCCACTTCCTCAAGGTCTGCTGCTCGCTGTTTCTCTTCTTTTCCATTACTCACTCTTTTGCCAGACCCGCCACGGACGATGGGTATGCTCTTGTTTCCCTTCCTTATCGCTCCCCGTAACACCGTCCACAGTTAATCTTCGCTCCCAAAAACGCCTCGCCGCCTCCATCAAGGGCGTCGGACAGCGTAAAATCTGGCTCAACCCCACCGAGCAATCGGAAATCGGCAATGCCAACTCCCGCGCCCACGTCAAGAAACTGATTAAGGAGGGCGACATCATCGTTAAACCCACAACCGTCCACTCTCGCGCACGAACTCGGGCTCTGCTGGCGGCAAAGAGAAAGGGGAGACACACTGGCCCGGGTAAGAGAAAGGGTACAAGCGAGGCGAGGATGCCGACGAAGGTCCTCTGGATGAGGCGGCAGCGTGTATTGCGGCGGTTGCTGAGGAAGTACAGAGAGGCTGGCAAGATCGACAAGCATCTGTGCGTCGCGCGTCTTCCCTTCTCTTGCTACCTTTCTCACCCGCCCGTCTTCCAGGTACCACTCGCTCTACCAAAAATCCAAGGGTAACGTCTTCAAGAACAAGCGTGTCCTCATGGAATACATCCACAAGGCGAAAGCCGAGAAGAGCCGCACGAAGGTCCTCACCGACCAGATGGAGGCCCGCCGTGTCAAGAACAAGGTACGCTGCGCACGGTCGTCTCGTCTTGGCGCAGCGCTAACGGTTTTTTTTTCAGGCTGCCCGCGAACGTCGCGCTGCCCGCGTGCAGGAAAAGCGGTCCGGGTTCCTTGCTGTGGAGGAGGGTGCCGTCAAGGAGTAGATACACCATGCTCACCACGTATCTCTTGTGTGGTTTTTCTATGCGCGCATGAATACTATGCCTTCCTTATGCACCGGCTGTAATTTACCGATGCGAACTACGGAATGCGTATTTACTGCAAGATCTTCGCTGTTGCTCCTTGTGGACGCTCGAGAGTCGAAACATGCTGAAACATGGTAGCCGGAATTGGACCAATTAGGGCTTACGTAACAATACGAACACGATCATGAGGTCGCCTCTTGAGTCTTGACTCTACCCTCTCTCCTTCCTTTCCTCGTTCCCTCCTTGCTACGACCTGCGATACCTAACAAAACGAAAACGAGGGTTCCAGTCTCTAGACCTTGTCTATTTCCCCATGTCCGCCCAGAACCAGAGGGCGGATCAGGGCTCCGATCTATTTTCTCCAACCGCGTACCACCCCATTCCTCCTCCTCAACTGGATAGCCAGCGCCCGTTATCAAGGCATACTCGCCGCGCTACCTCAGCTTTCAAGCCACTGACTGTTTTACTAGTCCCTCCGACGCCGGGATGCCAGCTTTTCCTTCTGGGCGCACTCATTTGCCTACTCCGCAAAGGTGATGGCTCGCACAAATCAGCCTGTCACGTCGCTGACCCTCTTCCACAGCCCGGACTTCATCGGTCATTATGTCAATATGCAGGCCCCGGAGTCTCCTCTAGCTCAGTGAGTGCCCGCTCCTTATCTCGCGCATTTCCGTGCCGTTTCCTAATATGCTTTGGCTCTAGATCATACATGGGGTACTCTGCGTTAGCACGCCCATCCTATGGAGTGTCACCACAGAAACCGTGCGTCATATCCTTTTAACTTGACTTGTTCTCATTTTCCCATTAGCATGGCTTCAATGGTGGTCCGTTCACCTCAGCAACAGACGATGACACCAGACTCGAGGTAATTGTCTTCGTTTTGTTGTTGAAGGACGTCGTAACTGAACTGTACAAACAGTCCATATGCATCGCGCCACGACCCATCTCGTTATGCTATGGCCCCTGCGATACCTCAATTCAAGTGCGTCTCTGGCCCCCCATTCTTCCGCTTATCTAAACGTGGCCCCAGTCCTCATTCCGCCAATTTCGCAAACCTTACGCCGAGAGCGTCCTCTTCGTACGTCCAAACTGTTCCCATTATGATTCGCTTCTCACTTTAGCTCGGCAGCACTAAACTTCAGTCGCCGGCCACAGCGAGCGTACCTCCTCCCCGAACGACCACCCCACCCTCCTCTGTTCCAAACCCTGCCAACCTATCATCACCGTTCATAGACAAGCTCATAATGGCGGACAAGGCACAGACTCCCTCCCCCTCCCGTTCATCCGCGACGACGAGACCAACTTCAACTCAAATTCCTGTACATGTCGATGACATTTTTTCATCATCCACCTCTTCTTCCACTGCGATCCCTCCACCTCCAGGCGCTTCGTCTGTATATATTTCGACTCCCCCCATTTCTCCCCCTTCAGTTACGCTTCCCCTTGCCGCGCCAACTCCGGTGGCAGGCGGCGAGATGGACCGCATTCGTCAGGCTATGGTGCAGAACCAGCGCGCGCAATACCAAGAGGCGGAGGCCCGGCGGCCAGACTACCTAAAGCGCGCGAAACGACCACTCTCCCCATCCGATCCTCCTGCTCCAGCTGATGACGACAGCGCATCTAGACGTCCCGCCGTTGGCATCATGGACAGCCCTCACAAGGGCAGACGAATCACTCTTTTCCAGGAGACCTCTGATGAAAGCTTCGAGGAGAGTCTCATGGCGGGCGGATATGGCCGTTATGTGCGACATTTTTTGTTTTTGTTTTCCGCCCGGTTGCTTACTCGTTACAGAGGACGGCCGACTGGGTTCGGCAACCACAGCCCATGGCGCAGACGCCGGCCGCTGGACCGTCAACGGTCGTCAAACGACTCGAGGAGCCCGCCGTGGTCCGTCCGCCCACAGAGAAGGAGCTCAGGAAGCGCAAGCGCCTCGAAGCGTTCCGAACGAATGAGACCACAAACACCAGCAGCGAGCCCCACGCGTCCAAACTTTTCCCCGTCAATCTGGAGGGCAAGGGCCGCGTCTTGATCGACACTCTCAGTGAAGAACATGGGTTCGCCACGTTTCCGGTGGACCCGTCGCCATCCAAGAATGGGAATGCCGGGAAGCGCGCAGCGGCAACGGCCAACAAGAAGGCCAAGAAGAAGACCCAGGAGCCCAGCGCGCGCGAGAAAAAGGCGATGATGCTGGCTGCGGCGGCACTAGAGGATTCTTCTGAAAAGCCGAATTGGCCCGACGCGGAGTTCCCGTGGCGTCTGCGGACGGAGGAGCGTGCTGGAATTGCCAAGGAGGAGGAGGAGCAGCGCATGCAGTGGATCGAGAAGTTCTTAGACCGCGACACGGACGAGGAGGACGTTAGCGATGAGGAGAATGGGAAGAAGGACGAGGATGACGAAGAGCTCCTTTCCCCGACCGAATGGAATAAGGTCTATGAAGAAGGGGCGCAGAAACCGATTCCAGCGCGTCGGGGCAGGGGAAAGATGGTGCCATTGTCAGCGGACCCTTACGCCGGAATGAGAGATCCTCGCCCTCTCGGAGGGATCAAGAAGAGCAGGTTCTTTCCAAGCGATCCTGGCGATGCACGCGTGGCGCTCCTTGCGAAGAAGACCGTGCGTGCGTTGGCATATCGGCAGCAGCGGAGGCAGAGGGACCAAGATGCTGACAGCGACGAGGAGGTGACGTGTGTCTGCCACAACGGCGACGACGATAGCGAAGTCGTGCAATGCGACCAGTGTTCGACGTGGTACCACCTTCACTGCATCGGGATTCGCAGTATCGCGGAGCTGGGGCATGAAGAGGATCCGTGGTTTTGCGAAGCGTGTACCGTTGTGGACCGGTCCGCGTCATCTGAATCCGAAGGCGAAGCGGATACTCGTGCACCGGAACCCACATTTGTGCCAACAGATTACGAGCCTCCTCGGGTGAGTCGCTCGAATGACACTCCCCTTTTCCAGCCGTCCGCGTTGCAGGACTCGCCAATGCCGTGGAGCGGACCCAAGACGCCGCCCCGCGGCTCTGGATCTACGCGCCTTGCCGAGTTTGGGTCTGGATTTTCCTCCGTGTCGGCGTCGGACTCGCAACACGGGCCGTTCACACCTCAGGGTCCTTCGACACCTCAGCATTCCAACCGCCGTACCTCTGTGCAGATCTTCACGCCCGGACTGTTTGATCACGACGACGCGCCGTTTGACCCGACGACGACGCCATCGCGCGGGATCAAGTTTGGCGGTCCGTTCACCACGCCCAAGAACAGCACCATGTGGCCAACACGGGCGAACGGGCTGTTCCAGACGCCGTCGAAGCGGCGGGACTCGTCGAGCCGACAGTTCGGGGGCCCCGGGACTCTGGACGAGAGCGCGGGCGGCGGTGGTGTGTTTAGCAGTCCTTTTGGGAGGATGCCCACGTATGACGATTCCCCGATTAGGCGTGATACGGCGCCGGCTGGCGACGGACAGCGAACGCGCAGGCTATTGGACTCGCCAATTGCGCCGTCGGTCGGTGGCCGATATCTGGGCCATGCGATGACGCTTGAGGACTCGCCTGTGATGTGGTCCATGAAAGGAAAGGAGCGGGCGCATGAAGGTGCGTTTGCGGTTTTGCTGCTGCGTTCACGATGGCTGATTAGTTTGCTTTCGCAGCTCCTTGACCATGAACAGACCGTCTTGTTTCATTTTACTTATTTGTAGTCTAATGAGGGTCGCGCCCTCGCTGTATTCGTCTACAGCGAGGGCGCGACCCCGCTGTTTGCTACTCTATGTACTTTGGTTATTGTTCCACTGTTTTCTCTCCGGGGTCAAGTTCGGCTGGATTGTGGTGGTACATATGATCGTTTACATGTCTTGCTTTATGTATATGTCCTTAGACAGAAACTAGATATACATGAGCAACACGTGTGGGACGAACGTTGAGAGTCACCCACTTTAAAGATAATCATCCAGGGTGGGGTGTATTCCGCTGCCGCCGGTCTGAACCTCTGCTTTGACGACGAGCTTCCAGGGAATGAGGACTTGACCGACGTAGCGGCCGTCGGGGTTCTCGTCTGGCCCCAGGCGAAATTCGTCGGTGTTGAGGAGGAGGATGTTGAGGGGCTGGTCTGTGCCCGCAAAGGAGCCGATGAAGACGCGGCCGTCGGTGATGGTGACGCGGAGGTTCTCGCAGAGGAGGCCCTTGAGACGCTCGACGGCGGCGGGGGCCATGCAGGCAAAGATGAGCGTTGTAGCCAAATCGAGGCGCGCGGTGACCGACGCGCTTGCGTGACACATGAACCCTTTCGAGAGCAACACGATGCAGGGCCAGTTCGCCGCCCCAGACACCCACAAGTACTCGGTTATCCTCCCCACCTACAACGAGCGCAAGAACCTCCCCATCATCGTGTGGCTTCTTGCAAGGGTATTTGAGCAACAGTGCGTGCTCGTTTCTTTCCGCGGAGGCTGATGCGAATTTGGTTTGGGGCAGGCAGCTCGCATGGGAGGTCATTGTAGTGGACGACGCGAGCCCGGATGGTACGCAAGAGGTCGCGCGGCAGCTTGCGAGTGTCTATGGCACAGACAAGATCGTGAGTTGTCCTGCGAGCACTGCGTGCCTTGACTTGATTCGCGCAGGTTCTTAAACCGCGGGCGGGCAAACTGGGTCTTGGGTAGGGCGAATCTATGTGGTATATTCCGCGCTCATGCGTTGGTTCTAGGACGGCGTACATCCACGGCCTCAACTTCTGCACGGGAGACTTTGTGATTATTATGGACGCCGATTTCTCTCATCATGTACGTGGCTCGGTCTGGCATCTGTAACGCAACCAACACGTCTCCGCGCAGCCCAAGTTTATACCACAGTTTATTAGGTGGGTTGGTATACGTTGCTCGAACGACCACGTCACTGAGTGCTATATCTAGCCTGCAGAAAGCGCATAACCTGGACATTGTGACGGGGACGCGTTATCGGTCGACGTCGAAGCCATTCCTGCGCGAGGCGACGCCCGGGGGCGTGCACGGGTGGGATCTCAAGCGGAAGCTGGTCTCCCGCGGGGCGAACTTTCTGGCGGACACGGTGCTGAACCCCGGCGTGAGCGACTTGACGGGGAGCTTCCGGTAAGGCACCGACGACGTCCCGCGGTGGCCCTGCTGATTTTTTGGACTGGCAGGCTATACCGGCTACCCGTGCTGCGCCACATTATCGCAGAGACGCAGTCGAAGGGGTATGTGTTCCAAATGGAGATGATGGTGCGGGCACGGGCACTGGGGTACTCTGTAGGAGAGGTGCCTATCACGTTCGTGGACCGGATATTCGGGGAGAGCAAGCTGGGTGCAGACGAGATTGTGTCGTACGCCAAGGGCGTCTGGGCGTTGTTCATTGGCATCTAGTCTTTATTAAAATTAATGGGAATATTTTATTCGATGATGTCAAGGGTTGGTCAGCACCGGTCCCCTAATAAGGCTACCCCACCTTCTCTCTCCGCAACCACCATGAGTCTCTTGCAAGACGTCTTGCGCTCAAACGTACCCGACTCAAAGGCTATCGAGAGACGCCTCAACAAGGTTGTACAGGCATCCTCCTCAGATGAATCCGACGACGAGCTAGTCAACGTCGTGAGTCACTTCGACCCCGAGCTCGAATCACTGCTCATCGCTAATCGGACCAGGTCTCACTTCCGGGCACCCCAGCCCGCACACGCCCACCCTCTCCCACTCGCAATGGCGCAGCCGCCCGCCCGTTACCCGGCCCGCTGCACCTCTCATCGCGCCGGGATCTACTCAAGGCGCTGCCTACTGAAATCTCCCAGCGTATATTCGGCAGACTCTCAATAAAGGATCTCGCCACATGCGCCCTCGTCTCCAAGAAATGGAGTAGAAGCCAGACCATAAATTACGGTGACTCGACTTTTCCCTCTCCGTTTGTGCGTTGGACACTGATCGTCATGCAGTCTGGTTCCAGCACTATAGAAATGAAAACTTCCACGACGAAAGCTTGCCTGCGGGCAAGTGGACGAAGCGCGAATCGAAGCAGAATTGGGTACGCTTGCTTCCCAATTTTGCGCTTCGTTCACTAACAGCCCCGCGGCAGCGCGTCGTGCATATGCAGAATGCAGGCCGGCGATCGCCCGGAATTACGGGCTTGAACGGCCTGTCGCGCGCGTCGGGGTACACGTCCCCATCCTTGTCCGGCGCACAGACACCGCGAGAGCTCAAGGAGGAAAAGTGGCGGCAAGAGGCCGAGACGACCGCGCCCGGCAAGATCGAGATGCGTAGCATGTACAAGGAGCTCGGAGGGCGCAAATCCAAGGTGAAGAGCAAGTGGGGGAGCTCTGGTGTGCGCGACAAGGGCGGCTGGAGCGGGGACGGCGACGACTAGATCATGCACGGAATACTATGTTGTAATTTTTTTTCTGTAAATCTAAAGCCTTTTGAGTCAACACACGAATGACTCAAAGCGGATGCGAGGCGGTTGTTTGCTTGTGAATCCTCTGCCAAACAGCATGCAGAGGCCCGTCATCTCGTACGACGATATCACCCTCCCCTACCAGGCCCCTCCTCCCCGCAACCCGCCGGCCGGCTCATCCTCGAACGGTTCTCACTCGAAGAAGCGCAAATGGTCTAACCAGAAAGCGGGCCCGCAGCAGCAGGCAAATAAAAACACCGCGGCTACCAGTGCCACATACCCGCCGGAGGAGGAGGAGGAGGAGACCGGAGAGGGTGAAGACGCGGAGAGTCGCTATCTCACTTCCGAGGAAATCTGGGACGACTCGGCCTTGATCGACGCGTGGAATGCCGCGACGGAGGAATACGAGGTGCGTGCCGTATGTTGCTCCTCAATTCTTTCGCTAATTCACGGTGAGCAGGCCTTCAACGGACCCGACAAAGGCTGGAAGAACGAGCCGGTGCACAAGTCGCCGTTGTGCGTTCCTGCCTTCCTTTCTTTCAAGTCGATCAAGCTCATGTAATTTTTTTGTGATAGGTGGTACAACATCCCTCCCACGAAGCCGCCCAAGAAGAAGCTAAAGACAGAAGAAGACGCGGCAGACGCGGAGGTGCCGCGGGTGGAGGGCGATTCGCAGCCGCTGGACTTTGCGACGTTCGTGCCGAGCTACGACGCGTCGCTGGCGCTGCCCACGCCGGAATACGGCGAGGCCGGCGCGGGGTATGACTTCAGCGCGATACCGCCCCCCGGCGCGTCCGTCGCTACCCAAGACGAGGCATTTGCGCGCGCGTTGGGGGCGATGTATTGGGGCGGCTACTGGACGGCGGTGTATCATGTACGCGTTCGTTTCGGTTTCGAGTCTTTTGCGATGCTCACGCGGTTTTCAGTGTCATCGGAGCGCACAGCGGACAGACGGGGATGGTGGTGACGCAGAGGACGACGACGGCGAAGAGGAAGACGCGGAGGAGGAGGCTGAGGAAGAGGCGTTCGTCCCTACACAGAGGTAGAAATCCGGGACTGTAATGAAGGACAAATTGCACAGCTGTTATTCATTTTCTGCTACGCCAGGATCTCATAATTGCCGCGTATTTCCCCACCAGTTCAAGTACATTTCACAGAAAGTAAATGATACGGCAATGAGCTGGTGTTACAGCCAGGATGGCGGATGGCGGATCCGTGGTGGAAAGTTGATGGCGGATTGATGGCATATTCCTGTCCAGGGATTCTCGTCCAGCCTAATTGTAAACCTGTCTCTGTGCACCAACTTTCTACTTTCCACCCCTGCATTCATTTGTCCCAGTGTAAATACATCAAAGACCATCCGTTCAGGAATTTTGCTCCAGTGATTTCCTGTGTTTATCCCTGCAGCAATCTCACTCGCCTAAATGATCACAGTATCCACTCCACAAATATCTGTCCAGTCATACCCCAAGAATCCTCCTCCACCAGTTTCAGTCCAATCTTTCCGCTCCATGCAATTCTCATTTTTTTCCTGCAGCCATCGTTGTCCACAAGGTTTCCTTCAAACATCGTCCAGCCATTTCACTTCACAAAATTTCCCAGATATCAGTCCAGGGAACTTCCTCCATGAACCTTCCTCAAATTCCTCCAGTAATCTTTTTGTTTTTTTAGTCCACAGAATTCTCTCCAGGCAAATTGTGGTGCTGTCACCTGCTGTGTGGCCTTGCTTTGCCTTTCATCCCCTGTAAAGCTGGATTCCTGAGACCTTGCGTTTATGCAACGATAACCAGCACACTCCCTAAGAATAGTATTGGCACATATAGTAAGGGTTAACCGTTAAAGAAAAGCTTCCTGTTTAGTATTGTATCTACTGGAAACTCACCATATAGAATACGGCAGGAAACACTAAGAAGGAAAAGGAACCAGAATCAAATAGGACCAGAGTATATTCGTGAGCGCCAGATCGTAGTAAGAGAACAAGTCTAGAGTAACGTAACAGTCACGGTAACTCATGTAAGTATGTGTGATGTAAGCAGCGAGCTTACAGCCTCCCCGTCTATAAAAAATTGCATACAGTGCATGTCACCACATCTCTGCACATGTTTTTCAGAGTCAAATAAATTTCTGTAATTTTTTTCTGATTTTCTGAGCCATGAAACCGGCCAAAAGAATGTGATTGAGCACAAAATCTCATTTTTTCCCACGGTGTTACACTTTTCTGGAGGTCTGAAAAAATCAAAGTGTCTCCAGAAGCTCTCCCTGGGCTGGGAATTAATTTGAACTATGTCTAAATGTCACTAATGCATTTATACACCTCTGGGAGATGTCTCTCAGTGCCCCATGGTCGACAATAGAATAGGGGCAGGTGAGGTAATACATGCACGTGATCGCTAACCCTACCCGATAAGGGAATATGATGGCATCATTAGGGTTTGTTTCACTTTTCGATTGTTGAAAAAATGAAATCTTGTCTGAGCAACTAACCAAGCACAAGAGGCACTCTTTACCATCCATTTGTGTGTTCCCCACTGTTTTTGGAGGAACCCATGATGTAGATATAATGTTATAAGTGAAACAAAGTTTTGACTTGTTTACTGCCAAAAGCGGAACCGTGATGTGATGACATGCACTGTACCTCTCCGAAACAACAGAAAAGAAAAATAAAACACGTGCCCAGCACCCCTACAAAGTTGTTTAAACTCGCCCGCAATGGGGAACAGGTCCTGACCGCAAAAGGAAAGGAAGGTTGTCCCCGCCGGCCTAATCCTGCACGCGTGCAAGCCATCGGTTGAGTGCCTCGGCTTGAGTGAGTTCATGTCCGGGTAGCCAGCGATCACCGTCTGAGCCGCACCCAGTGAATCAATCGAGGTATTGCTTCCCATGGCTGCAGGGGTGTTCGTCAATGATGTCTTCGATAACCCACTCCTTGTTGCCGGAGTCACCAATGATCGGATCGGGTTCTGGCAGTTTGCACGACAGGAAAAGTTTGTGGTCGTTTTCGACGTACAGTTCTAACTCGGACACGTGAAAAACGGGGTATACACCAGGCTGATTGGGAAGGTTGAGGGTGAAGGTAGAATGCTCAGCATGTTTGTCTATAATCGTGTGCGGCCTGTCAAAACACTTCATGTACTTCACAACACGACCATCACCCTTCTTCATGTACACCACGCGCCGGTGCGCCGTTGAGAGCTTGACGTGATCACCGATGTTGAGGTTCTTGAAATCGGGCCCGCGCTTCTTGTTTGCTTGCTCTGCCTGTTGAACTTTAGCAGCAAGGAGGTTCTCCTGCGCCTCTGTGACATCATCATGTAACTGAGCGATAATGTTGGCGGCCAGGGCCTCCTCTGAGGGCATGTCGACGGTGGGCATGTTTACCAGCAGCGGAATAATCCTCGGAGAGCATCCCATCCACAGTTGGAACCCTGAAAAGCCTGTGGACGCATTCACCGTGTTCATCATATCGAAATGTACCCTCAGCAATGCGCGTACCCAGCCGCGCTGGTTCCGAGAGACATGGTAATGTACTGCCTGGTTCACTGTCTTGTTCGTTCGCTTGCTGGCACCGTCCGTCTCGGGGTGGTAAGCTGTGGACATTTTCAGTTTGACGCCGGTGAGCTTGTGTAATGCTTTCCAGAAATCGGACATGAATAGTTTGTCACGGTCCGATACAATGTCCAAAGGTAATCTGTTCTTGCAGTTCCAGTGGTTGAAGAACAGTAGTGTGAACCCGGGCGCAGTAATGATAGTGGTGGTCAGGATTATTTGAATGTCAGCGCCAAGTCTGTCTGTCAGGGTTACAATGCAATTGAAACCTTGGTCCGGCGGTAGCGGGCCAATGAAATCTATAGCCACAAAATCACCCCGTTTATCTGGAATTGGTAGCAGGTGTAGTGGCTCGGCACACTGCATTGTCCTCGATTTATTCGCTTGACAGTCGGGGCAGGAGGGGATGTAGGCCTGTTCCAGATTGCATCTCATGTTAGGCCAGTAATATTTGTCAGACAGTGCCTTGTAGGACTTGTCGAACCCGAAATGTCCGAGATTGTCGTGTGCTAACTGAAACAGTAACTCTCTAATCTTCGTGACACAGGGAATAATGAGCCGTGAGCCCACATACCAAAGACCTTCGGGCTGATGGAATTTGAGCCCAGGCATTCCCTTGCTGGCGGACAGAAGCTTCTGACACCATTTGTCTTCGGCATAGCTGGCTCGGATCTGTCCCAGTAGATTTGCATCCGTGGATACAGATAAGATAGCGGCGACTGGTTTGGGATGTGGCTGTGGCTTTTGTGAGTCCCTGATTCGAGTCGCGACCAAGCATTGTACCGCGCGGAAGGGGCAATCTTCACGCAAGGTCAACACCGCCGCTATCAGATTCTTGTGTTCTTCGTGCCCAACCCAAGGCTCCGAAGCTGCTCCTTCCGCCGATGCGCTGTCAACAAACTCGGTATGTGACAGCGCATCTGCCACGGAGTTGTCCTCACCCTTTACATATACAATTTTACAGTCATACTGGCTCATTAGTTCCATCCACCTGGCTTGACGCCGCGACAGATGTTGCTGTGAGTCGAAATTCTCTAGTGTTCTGTGGTCTGTGTACACCGTGAAAAGTGACCCGATCAAATCGGCTCTCCATTTCCTCAAGGCTCTCATTATTGCAAGTAACTCTTTCTCGTGAATTGGATAATTCAATTCAGCACCCTTGAACGACATGGAGTTGAAAGTGACCGGTCTCGCGGTCTCCCAGGCTTCACCCCAAGACAGTACCGTGCCGGACCGCTTCTCACTTGCATCGGCTGTTAAGATGTGGTTTTCTCCAGGATTTTCGTGATTTATTGTTGTAAGGCAATCTCTGCTGACTACAATTTCTTTTACGCTGGTGAAAGCCGCCTGATGCGCCGCTGTCCACTCCGGGAACATGCGGTCACATTCCTTCAGGGTCAGCTTCCCCAGGACCATCATATGTCACAGCGGGCAAGATCTGAGGCATGTGAAAGTTAAGTGCCTTAAAGGCAGTTGGCGAGGCACTTGACACGGCATCAACGATGGCACCGAGATACTGGCACTTCGCTGTGATTATTCATTGACCGGTAATCTAGATTGCCGGCTGCTGCCGCCGATGTATGTAAGATTTTCTTGAGTGTCGGCCCTCTTCTCTCTTCTCCCTCCTCCTGCACAGGTTCATGCCAGTCAACTGTACCTGCTCTGCTTGTCGAAAAAAAAATCCAGCAGGTTGCTCGGTCAGCAATACAACACGACTCGCTCATGAGCGCACCGAGAGCCGTGGGAAGCTTGCTCGGCAACACGCTGACTCGGATTCAGATGAGGATCAGCCACGACAAGAGCCTGCTCAAAGTAGCCAGTCGAGAGAGCCCATTCAACCTCGCCTAACTTTTGATAAAGGTGTGTGCAAGCTGTATGAGGTCCCTGAAACTAACCAGGATACACAGTTCTTGCACCGGTTGTCCAATTATGCTCTCTACTCGCAGCGTGGCTCAACTTGTATGCTGGGACTAGCCGACGCAATACAAACAAGCTTTTACAGGCTTTGAAATTTATTCTAGCTACAGCACTGGGAATTATATTTTCTGCACTACATGCTGCTGGGTATAATGTGCAGGCACCAACTCTGGAAATCCCCCGAGACATCCGGACAATATATTCACAGGGACTGCAGCCAGAGATTATTCGAACAGCTTGCTGCCCCAAATGCTATACACAGTATCCTTCCGATGCCATCCCAACAGTATGCAAATGGAAGAAGTCTAAAAGGGCAAGACCATGTGATACAGAACTGTGGACAGATCGCAAGACACCGAATGGTGTGAAGCGTGTACCAAGGGCTCTGTACAGCACACAGTCATTCCATTCCTGGCTTGGGTTTTTTCTTTCTAGGCTGCATATTGAAGATGAATTGGTAAAGACATCTGAACACTACAAACAATTCCACAGTGCCCCTGGAGATACTATGCATGATATTCATGAGAGTCCAGCATGGAAAACTCTTGGGATTATCTCCGATACCCATATCATCTTGTTTGGGCCATCTATATTGACTGGTTCAACCCATTTACCAACAAGATTGCAGGTATGTATTTTTGACCATCAATTTCTTGAGCTGCACTCATCTGGTTGGCACGCAGGGAAGGTTATATCTTGCGGAGCCATCATTCTCTATTGCTTGAACCTTCCTATTGAACTATGATTTCTCCTTGAGAATGTGTTCATTTTAGGCATGATCCCTGGCCCAAAGAAACCTGATGTTTGGACCATCAGCCACATACTTTCATCTCTCGTTGCCACCATAAATGAATATCTAGCTCCTGGAAAGAGGTTTCCCACCTTTCGACATCCTACTGGTGTTTTTGTTCAATGCAGGGTCCTCCCTATACTCGCAGATCTAGGGGCTATTAGAGCCATTGCTGGATATTTGTCACATAGTGCTACTATGTTCTGCAGCTTTTGCCTTCTCCATAAAGATGAGGTTGATGATCTGGACCATGAATCCTGGACTCTTCGTGATGGTGCAACTGTACGAGCACAAGCTCAAGAGTGGCTGGCTGCAAAGACTATAAAAGCCAAGGAGGCACTTGCGAAAATGACAGGGGTCCGTTGGACACCAATACATGATTTCTGGTATTGGGACCCTGTCAAGCATGTTATCTTAGGCTTTATGCACAACTCTCTTGAAGGCATACTTCAGCATCATCTTCGAACTTTGTGGGGTATCGGAAGAAATGCCCACAAGGAAAAACAGGTAGCCAATGTTGAGCAGGAGGAAACTTTCTCGGAGTCAGAAGCTTCGGATACATCAGATGAGCTCCAAGAATTACAGGACCCTCTTACTGAGGAGGAGGATCTTCAAGAATTACAGGAAGTTTGGACTGAGGAGGAGGAGGAGGAGGAGGAGGACAATGATCCTATGGAAATTGATGATGAGGATGACGGTGAAGCTTCAACTTCTTTCAGATCAACCACACCAACCCCTGGCGACAGTATGAATTTTGGAGACATGATGATTGATGATGATGAAGAAGGATCAGATGATGGAGACTTTCGTGCTGTGACCCTTGATGGCCATGAAGTGTTCAATATTCAACCACATGAGTTAGCACAGATTCGGGCCTGCATTCGAGATATCCAGCTACCTTCATGGGTTGGCCGACCACCCTCAAACCTCGGAGAAGCCTCACATGGCAAATTGAAAGCCCAAGAATTCCTCATCCTATTTACAGCAATATTTCCATTAATTGTGCCAGAATTCTGGTGGAGAACAGATTCCACCGGAAAGAAGCTCCTTGACAATTTCTATGACCTTGTTGCTTGTACAAATATTATTTCATCTTACACAACCTCCGACAATGAGGCTGATAAATACCTGGAGCACTACATTCGTTATCACACATCTATAGTTGAACTCTTTCCCGAGTTTAATCACATACCAAATCATCATTATGCAATGCATAACAGGGATCTCTTGAAATTCTGGGGACCAATGGCAACACTCAGTGAGTTCCCTGGAGAACAGATGAATGGCAGATTTGGGAAAATCAAGACGAATCGTCGGATACATATGTTTTATTATTTATATGGAAGTTTACTAGCATCCTGACTCAGTAGTTTTCAGATGACATGGACCTGACTATGTTAAGGCAAATGTCCCGTCGTGGTCGCTTGGAGGCCTATTTCAAGGATAGCAAGTTACAGGAAGTACAATCTACAGATCCCATCCACGAATTGGCCCAGATCCTTCAACCTGATGATCTTTCGGATTCCGGGGCACCTCTCAGACCACTAGACGGCTCTGAAGTTTCAAATATTTTAGGACGAGGAAAAGACTTGCCCCAATCAGATTACAACATAATTCTACAATACTTGCAATCGATTGGGCAGCCATGGCGTTCAAACAAGGACATGCCTCACCCAGTTGGTGCTTTGATTTTACCACCCCGGGCTCTTGCATTATACCAACATACAGTTGATCGGAGAGTCTTCAGTTGCAAAAAGGCCAACAAAGGAAACAGTGCTATCCAGTTCAAAAATCCTTTCAACAACTTGATACACACTACGGGTTACATCACGAGAATCTGGCAGCTTCCTCTACAAGGGCATATGCAAACCTTTTTTGTTGTGGAGCAGCACAAGCCTCTGTCACTTAGTGATCAATGGAAAACTCCATTTTTTTCCATGCCTCGCTTCAATACTACAGTTGTTGATGCTGCATCATCTGGACAGCTTTGCATTATTGAAGCACACCATATTATTTCTCATCTTACAGTCTACAAACGCCCAGCAGGCACTTACAAGATAAGGCAGGATTTCTTGGTTATTTGTACTTCAATGAACCGTGGCCGGCAAAGCTAGTTAGAACCTTATTTCTCATTTTACTCGCAATTCAAACAATGGCTGTTTTAGTTCAAGAAAAAAATATTGGTTGATTTTTTCCTCACGGATGTCCTTCAACGTGGTTCAGGTATGTGTAGGTTAAATGTGGTTCCACTGGATTCCGTTTTGTAAATCGACCGTTACAACTGGATGTAGGTCCAATCATGTGACCATCGGGCTCTCGGACCCGAACCTTGCTGGCATTGTCACGCCCGAAGACAGAGTTTCTTCGTCTGAGCTTCATGCCTTTCCCTGTTCTTCTGATCCCTCCTCATCTAGATCCCACTTGAGGGTCCTATGTGCTTTTCCAACCCTCACTGCCTCCTCATTGCCCGCCCCATTGCTGCCTGCATCCAAATTAGGCCAGAGGTCGCACTTCTGGCAAGGTGAGGTTACAGCTCCCCAGCCTATGGTGCTATCGTCCTAAACCTTTTGTGAATGCCTCATATAGATCCTATCCCACTATCCTATGTTGTCTTTGGACCTTCGCTGTGTTGTCGCTGCCTGCCCCGTCACCTCCTTTGCCCAAATTAGGCCAAAGATCGCACTTTTGGCAAGGTGTGAGTGCAGCTCCCCCGCCAGTGCTGCAATCCTCCTAATTCCTTTTTGCCCCCCTCGTATAGGATCCCCCCGAAAGCCCTGCAGCCTTGCGCAGCGTTCACCGCGTTGTCGCTGCCCGCCCCGTCGCCGCCTTTACCCAAAGTAGGGTAAGCTCCGCACTTTTGGCAAAGTGTGAGTGCAGCTCCCCCACCAGTGCTGCAATCCTTCTAATTCCTTTTTGCCCCCCTCGTCTAGGATCCCCCCAAAAGCTCTGTAGTCTTGCGCAACGTTCGCCGCGTCGTCACTGCCCGCCCCGTCGCCGCCTTTGCCCAAATTAGGCCAAATATCGCACTTTCGGCAAGGTGTGCGTGCAGCTCCCCCACCAGTGCTGCAATCCTTCTAATTCTTTTTCAGCCCCCTCGTCTAGGATCCCCCGACAGCCCTACGCCCTCGCATGACGTTTGGCAGGGCGTCGTCGCCCACTATGTCACCACCTTCACCCAAAGGGGGCGAAGTGGGTGGTCGCTTAACCCGGTGCTGCGCAAGCGGAGACATTGGATAGGCTTGAAGAATAATGTGTGCAAAAAGGTAGAGATGGGCTGGGGCGGAGAATGAGCATGCATATAAGTTTCCTAGTCCATTTGATATATAAATAAAGAATTTGCCTGGAGATGACCTCAATTTTAGTTCATAACAGGAGTCTATCGATTCAGACAAGCATCTATTGAATAACGGGGAGGAAATCTATCAAATATCATTCATGTCCACGTCGCCTCCCTCCTCATGTATCCCTCCCCATTCCTCCTCCTCCCCCTGCTGCTCCTCCTGGTCGTGATCCTGCTCCCCCTCGTCATTGTCATCGTCATCAGAGGTTTCGTCGCCCGAATCACCCTTCTTCTTCATCTGCGCCAGTTCCTCCGGCGTCGGTAACTGATAGCGGGCCTTCACCTTGTTGCCGTACTTCTTCATGAATGCGTTCCTCTTCATGATCTTGAATTCCTGCTGATACCAGTCCTCCTCTAGCGGCAGGGCAATGGCGGCCTCTGCATATCGAGATCTGAGGGCGGCAGGGAGGGCATTGAAGTAGGCCGGCTCAAACCAGTCAAGCGGGGCATCCGTGGGGAAACGCTGGCCGATGGTGCTTTCCACAATGTCTGGCATGGCAACACGACGGCGCTCATGGATCAATTGACCCGCCTTCTGTGTTGCCAACTTGATTTTCCAGCGCTGGGCATCGATGTGGCGGAAAAATGTGGTGATCGATGGATTGCGGCCAGGTTTGTCGTGAATGATGTAGCAAGGCTTGCCGTCGGGGTCAACACTCAGCTCATCGTCGGAGTGGCACTCGGGCTCAGCAGCGAGGTTAACAACTTGGGTGCGATAGCCCTCATTCCGGAGATAAGTAGTGCGCTGTGCAACCAGCTGATAGGCACAAAATGTTAGGTGGAGCTGTTTCAAGTATATTTTGACACGCACCTCCATGCGACACTTGTAAGCATTAGTGTTATTAATGGACCTCTGGACACTTCCCGCCGCCTTCATCTCCTTCTTCGCCAAGCCGTAAATGTAGGAGAAGATATAGTTCCGATAAAACTTCTCGAGGAGCTGCATGTTGCCGAGATTGGTGAGGTCAGGGCTGAGTCGAGAATAGCAGTGGGAGATGGCGACTTCTTGAAAGGTTTTAATCGCAATGCGCTCATGGACTCGATTGTACATGGAGCCAAAATTGCTGAGGACGTCCGGTGATACGACTGGTATTAGCCCAGCCGTGAAATCTCGCATTTTTGTGATTTCTTGTCAAATACAAGAAGTCCCCTGCCTGGTGGCATACCAATTAGAGTCAGAGCGAGCTCCGCACTGCTGACTGTGTAGCAAGGACGCGAGAGAGCCGTATAGACATTAAGGTTATACTACGACTTGGTCATTCAAATATCGAGGATCAGTATAGTAAACTTAAGGATGCCTCAAAGTTCGTCAGATTCAGTCCATAACTCATATCTGAGGGCGGATTGCACTGCAAAAGCTAGTTACCATACCCAGGAGATTAAACACAAAAGCCTAAGACTACTAGTTGGAACACAGTATACCAGACACAGAGACAGAACCAGTCCGAGGACTGCTATTGAGCCATCCTGGACAGGACTGGCACGAACGCGGACTGGACTGCAGGACCAGGGACAGTCTGAGGACTCCCAGTAGACCTACATTAGGGCAAAGCATCGCCCGAGGACCACTATGTCTGCCACAAAGTACGAGTAGATACTGGTCCAAGGACTGAGGATCAGTCCGAGGGCAACCCCAGACTTGGAGCGACAGCACGGCTGAACTATTTATAGTTCGAGGACTTGTGCGCCTGACAAATACCAATGTTCGAAAGAAACCGAGCTGAGCCTAGACCATCATAGAGTCCATGTGACGAGCGTGTCGCGTCCGAGGACCCTAACAAATACAATGGAAGATCTAAACAGGCAATGGGTGAACAGTTCAGCTCGGACACAGCTGAAACAATTTCACGGAGTGGATACCCACGGCCGAGCCGTCTCCGTCGGCCAGGATAATGATGTAGCATGAGCTATTTACAGCCATGCCGAGGCAGAGCAAGCACGAGGGCACGGACGGCAAAGCACGGCCGTCCGAGGACTCGCTAAATATACACCAAAAGAGGTGCCAGGCACCAGTTGTCTGCAGCCGGACCTCACCAAAATAGAGCGGCATCATCACATTTCCTTTTTCAGTTTCAAATTACTCTTTTTCATTTTCCAATTACTCTTTTTCATTTTCAATTTCTCTGTTCCTGTCACATATCCTCGGACTGTCACATAGTAGCCAAATTAGTATAAAAGACCAGCCAGAACACGATGTTCAGGCAGCACATTACAGCCCAGTTCGCCTAGACTCACGTCGAAAGCTTATTCCCAAGGCATTTGTGACTCTGTATCGTCCGTGGAGATTTGTTGTAATAAGCACATCTGTTGTTGTAGATTCATTAACAAGAAAGTTCGATTGTTGGCTACATCTAAGCTTTAAGGTTCATCTAAGCCATTCCTACTAGTGCATACAGTTGCCTAGTCATTGTCCCCTTGGTTGCAGACGGTTGTGCACCAAGTATTGTCCTATCAGTGCATACAGTTGCCTGATCATTGTCCCCTCGAACTGCAGACGGTTGTGCAGCGAGTATTGTCCTATCAGTGCATACAGTTGCCTGATCATTGTCCCCTCGAACTGCAGACGGTTGTGCAGCGAGTATTGTCCTATCAGTGCATACAGTTGCCTGATCATTGTCCCCTCGAACTGCAGACGGCTGTGCAGCGAGTATTGTCGAGCCGAGCCCATACAGTTGGTGTCCTCGGACTCATTTACACTCTTTAAAACCATATCCTGGTATCTCCAAGGCCTATATTTAGGTAGTTCTAAACTATCTGTAGTTCCGAGGACGTCCTAATAAGACTCCCTACAAACAGTTTCTTCAACATTACCTGAGAGGATTCAATCTTAGTCGTATATTTCGGCGTAGACCTGAACTCAAATCATTGGCACTGTGTATTGGTTGTGTGGTGTGTGTGTGTTGGTTGTTTGAGTGGTGTTCATAGCATCCCTCGAGTCAGTCAGTTAGCTCACAGCCGTACGCAGGTGCACCGTTTCACCGGACACCATTTCGAAAGGCCAGCGGAGATGATACCGGAATAAATGACGCGAAGGAAATGCTCATCAATGGCGAGAACATTCTTGGCAATGATGCTGTTGGTGCGGAAAGCCAGCGCTCGTACGGAGTTGACAGCGGTGATAGCTCCATCAATGATACTGGAATACCCAGCCTCGAGCGATGCGGTGAGCGCATCAAGATCATCAGCCGAAAGATAGTGCCCAGTCTCAAAGGCGGAAATATGATCAAAGGTGGGTAACTCAGGTACAATATTGGCCTGCATAGAGGCCAACATCACCCTGATATGCAGCTCAAATGTCGACTGTATAATTAAATGTTAGCGCAGGAGACACAAAGACAGTCAGGTAAATGACGCACCTTCAATTTTTTGTTCTCGGGTTTGACGTCCGCGACCCGTATCTTGTGCTGATTCCGTCGTTTCTTGGTGGCGGATGGAGGCATAACGCCGTGAGCTCGACGTCGTTTGTTGAATGATGGAGGCGGAGGAGGCGAAGCTTGATCACGAGTTCTCTTTGAGCCCGTTTTGGCACGTGCCATGCCAGAACCAGCGCGCAGGTCTCGGGATCGGCCGCGGGATGAACTGGCATGTGGGCGATGAGATGAACCGGCAGGCTGTTGAGTAGAAGTAGAGGACATATTAAAGGGAAAGATGCAGGTGAATGTACTGCGTCGGAATTTGGTGCTAGATTTAACGTTGAACAGACAAAGACGCGGCAATTCCCCAAAAACACGTCAACTGCATCAAAATTCTCATGCGGCATGACAGCGCGCCTCGAGGCTATGTATATTCTACGTGCATTAGATTGGAAAGGAATTGGGAGGCTGTGGTAACAAAGTGAAAACTCATTTAAATACTCAAGACCTGTTCTTGAACCTGAATATACAAGCTCACGGGACCGCGAATCAAGCAATAGATTTGCTGCTTTTATTTTTAGTAGCCGGTTACACTGCCCCTGTGATGGCACCCTTTCAAAGTGCCAGCCAAGTGCCTTGCAAGTGCGTGGCAACTGCCACTAAGGCACTTAACTTTCACATGCCTCGGCCCTTGCCCCCGGTGTATGTTTTGCGAGCTCTGGTAAGAACTTCGCGATGTAAAGTACTAGGCACAAGAAGGCTCTGACGTTTGTTGCAGATTTTGGCTGTGGCCAATTAACAATCTGTTCAACTTTCTTCACGTTGGCCTCGATTCTGCGTTGGGAGATGTGATGGCTGAGGAAGTCGACTTTGTAACAGAAAAGCTTTGTCTTCTTCGGGTTACAGTACAGGTGCACCTTTTTTAGCGCGTCAAAAATCATTTTGACATGCTTCTCATGTTCTTCTTTGTTACTAGACCAGATTATAATATCATCCAAATATACATGACATATTTTTCCTATCAGTTTGTGCAGAGTGGCGGTTACATGTCGTTGCTGAATAGCCGGCGCGTTCCGCAGCCCTTGCAGCATCACGACCCACTCATATAGCCCCAGCGGGGTCGTGATCACGGTATACTTTATCGAGTCTGGGTGTGTTCTGGTTTGAAAGAAACTATCTGTGAAGTTGATCATAGACCAGATTTTTCCCTTGGCACAGTCTGCCAGAATGTCATCGACTCAAACCAGTGGGAAGGAGTCGAGAACCGTATTCATGTTTAATGGTCGAAAATCATTTACCCATCTGGGTAGCACGAGCTTGTCTGCCTTTGGGATCAAGAACACTGGGGATGCATACAGGGATGACAACGGACAAATCCTCCCGGCATCCAGATGACTTTGTATAAGCTTTTGCCACGCATCTTTGTACTTCCATGGACTCTGGTACGTACACGACTTGAATGTCTTTTCGGCATCTTTGACAGTTATCTCACATAGCACATCTGTCAGCAGCTCGTCGACGTGCGGCATCGGTTTGAATAAACCCGAGTAGTCCTTGTGTAATTTATCGCTGTGCTTCTGAAGCTCTTCCCAATGGGCCAAGACTTCGATGTGCTCGCAAATGGTGGCAAAAACATTGACGGGCTTGACTTTCTCAAATTGACCCGTTAGTTGCATCCTGAGTCGCCGAGCCTTGCACACAAGCTTTAGCTCATCTGAGAGCTTCTTGTGGTCCATCTTTGTTATCCGTAGCTTTTTGCGCAGCTTTAACTTAGGTTTCGGGGCACTTTTCGGTGCAGGTGGGTTAAGTAAATTGGAATTGCACTGCTTATCGATGGCGGTGTATGCGTGGTGATCTACAACAATCTGATTACGAGACAGCCATTGAAGGCCCAAGATGAGGGGTGCACATAAGCTGGGCGCTATCAGTGCGCGTACAGTATTTGAGGTCCAATCTTTATTTAGAGAAATGGCGTGCAGCTTCATGTACTCAGTCAAATCCATTGTGTTCATCGCGTTTGGGTCCGTCTGGTCTATAGCAAGTGATATTGTCTCGGGCTTGTGCAGTTTGAAATGTTGCAGGCCAAGCTTCATCGCGATGTCCTCGTCAATCAAGACTAATCCTGACCTTTTGTCAACAAGGGCCTTAACACGGATCGGTACAGTGGAGTCCGGCCCCTCTACTAGGCATTTCAAGTAGAGGTGCTCACGGCGGTGGGAAGGGGAGTCACTCACACTACGTTCAAGTTCGTCATCTGAGCTGCTGTCATCCGAGTCATCGATGGCGGGCATGATGGCCGCGACGGTTGTGGTGGTCATAGACAACGTGGACTTCAATTTTCGGGCGGCGACGGACTCGGCGGTGACGGGTTTGTAGTTTGTACCCGAAGGAAACTGTTTGGGCAGTCGCACAACATGTGTGTGATGAAAAACACGATGGCACTTGAAGCACCCTTGGTTCTCCTTCAGGAGCGCACATTCAATGTCGGTAAGGATGGGGCAGCAACCGGAGGTGGAGGTAGAGGAAGTGGATGGGACCTGCAAAGGTGCACGAGAGCCGCCGTTGTTGGAGATGGACTTCTTGCTTTTACAGTCAAGGTTCACGTTTGCTTTCCTCTTGTTGCTGCGGGTCTCTTCCTTGCGAAGTTTGACGGTGATTTTGCGCTTGCGTGCGATGACGCGGAGGCGTTCCTCGTCGAGACAACACATCTCCAAGGCACATGTGGCCAGATTCTCAGGGTCGATAGCTTTAGCGGCGGCGCCGTTGTTCAGGGAGAGCTGGAGGTCGGAGATAATGCCGGCCTCGATAATGTGACGGATGCGGGTGTTAGACAGTTCTATGGTGGTGCCAATGAGGAGGGAACCATTGGAGATGACTCGAGTGTAGTAGCAATCAAAATATTTGGTGTCCATCATGCACAATGACATGATCTCCACGCGCGTCGTCTGTTCCCAGTCCTTGTGGAGGAATTTGGTGTGAGCTTGGTCAGGAAGGCATCAAAGGTGAGCGTGAGGACGCGTGTCTTCTCGGTCGGAGGGTGGAGCCAATTGATGATGTGTACGTCCCAGAAACAACAGAAGATCGAAGCTACCTGTGATGCGGGGGCGGTCCCTTTGTAGCCGAAGTAGGCCTCACAATGGAATTTAAATTGGTCAATAGCAAGCGGCGTGAGTTCGCCTGTGGTGAGGGTAGGGATTTTGCCAGTACAGCCTTCGCAGATGGCTGAGTTGGAAATGACGATGGGGGTGGTGGTGATCTCGTCGTCCGTGGACGAGTCAGAGGAGGAGAGGGAGGGCGATGGAGAAGGTGTCAGAGAAGGAGGCAGCGGTGTGTTCTCGGGAACGCTTTCAGGCGGCGGAGACGGTGTCAAAGAGCAAGAGTGTCTGTGGTTGGCTATGGCAGTGGCCGCTCGGGTCTGCAGTGGGGTGGCGGTCGAGGGAGTCCGTGAAGATGGCAGGGTGGCTACTTGGTGAGTGGTGGCTGTGTTGGAAGGGTGACATGGCCTCTCGCGCTGTATACAGTGTCAGAACGGCGCGTTCAGAGTGTTAACAGAAAACAGCGGGCGGTGGTGGGCACAGTAGGTCTTCCATGTGGGGAAGCGTGGGGAACAGAGGCAGAAACGAAGGCAAAAATCGTTGATCAAAGATCACGGATTTCTTGATCCCCATTGTAGCGGTGCAGTGGTTGTTATTTGAAAAAAAAGTGGAAACTCACTGTATAGAATACGGCATGAAACACTAAGAAGGAAAAGGAACCAGAATCAAATAGGACCAGAGTATATTTGTGAATACCAGATCGTAGTAAGAGAACAAGTCTAGAGTAACGTAACGGTTACGGTAACTCATGTAAGTATGTGTGATGTAAGCAGCGGGCTTACATCTACGTCCTATATGGACTTGTCGAGTTTCTGCCTCATATCAAATTTCCTTATAAGGCAACGAATCTCGGCAGGCTCGGCAGAGGCCATCAATGACATCAGCCACAAGCAAAACAAGACCCGCAATGGAATAGCCAACGCAAAGCAGTACAAGGGCAATGAGATACAAAATCTATAACAGAAATACATGTCTAAATGCATGGATTAGGATGAATGGCATGGTAATAAGGCAAATAAATATCTGCGCTGGCTTGCACTTGAGGATATTAGGTGTGTATAGTAGGGGCTAGGGGTGGCCATGGGAATCTGCATGCTATTGCTGCTTGGGACCGGGGGAATGGAAGGAGGGGCAGGTTCTGGTTGCCTGGGATTCAGTGTAAGTCAGTGTTGCAAAAGAAGGGGTTAATAAGGGTGCGCGCGGATCTTAAGGCCTTATAATGAGATAAGGGTTATTAAGGGTACCCATTATAAGGGTAAAATAAGGGTTATTTTCCGGGAAAGAGTACAAGACGTAGATAGACTGATATCTACCCCAAGTAATCATCCCCAGATCCTTCGAGCTCCCCGTCGTCAGGCTCCTCGCCGCTGTGCTCGGCGGCAAGCAATTCCATGTAAAGGCCCTCTTCCGAGATAGCGGCACGCGAGGGCCGAGGCATGGGCTCTTTGAGATCGCCGCCAAAGAGTTTGTCGAGCTGAATAGGGAGCCAAGCAGCCCGACGGCGGCCGCCTGCCGCAGTCTGCGGGGTGTCGTTGGTGTCCGAGTCCGAATCGTCTGCATCCCGCATTTCACTCTGCCATGCTGCAACTTGCTTTCTCCATGCGGCGCAACTGCTCACCAACACCGATTCCCGAGGCCTCTCAGCGTCGTCACTGTCGGTGTCGCTAATATTAGCATCGGCATAACGAGGAACTGCAAGTAGTGTTTTGATTTGAACTTCTGAGTGGTTTTTCCGCCCGTCGCGTTTTTGACGTAAGCCTTCGGCGTATTGGTCCTCGCGGATGCGTCGAGTGACCTTGGGGTGAACATCAGAGTTGCAATAGAATCAAGACTAGAACGGTACCTTGCTTTGTTGCGTCATTTTTTGCAGTCCGAGTCGAGCCCTTTTTTTGTTCTTCTTGTTCAAAAAATCAGAGAACGAGCGCTCGAGACCGGCCTGGTTTGCGACGAGGTATAGCAACAAAAGAGCAAAGTTAGCAAGCTCTGCGGTCTCTGCATTTGCGCGACGAAAGTTCCAGAAGGGAATTGGATTGTCCCCCTCAAAGAATTATCAGTTTCTGGCTCGCCGCAAATCTGCAATGAATGGGGACTTACATTTAGTTCAATGTAGGAAGCCTTGCTAGCAGAGTCGGCATCGCTCCAGAGCGCGAAGGCGCCCGTGCCGCTGAGATAGGCCATAAATGCGGTCGTGACTTGACGAGCTCGCTGATCAAGAGCTGATTTTTTGTTGGCCTCCTGCTCCGGAGTGAGCGGTGTCGTGGATGGACGTGAGTTGACACGGATATATAGCTGGGATTTATAAGAAGCAGAAGGAGAATGCAACGAGCAGATACACACCTTGCTGATTTCCGCAGCTAAAATAAATATGTCGATATTCGCCTTGTTGCCGAAACGCGACAACATCTCGAACGGATTGAGAACTAGTGCGAGAATGAACACGGCTTGATCCATCTCCTTCCACCGCTTCTCGAGTCGCTTGCACATGTGTTTGCCCAATGAGGCGTTCTCATGGCCGAGGAAGTGGCGGTACAGGCCCGCGAAGGCGAGAAGGAATTGATCGGGGCGGACATGGTCGCTCTGAGCAATGTTCGTGAGGTAGCAGATGTGTTCCATATCGACCACGACGGATTCGAGACGATCCCACCAAGAAGGCAGCTCGACGGACTCGCAATGTTCAATTGCATCCCGACGGAGGGCTGCCTTTTGGCGAGTGCGAGTCTCCGCACCGACTTGAGCCTTGATGATGTCCTGGCGATTGTTGAGGATAGCTTTGCGGATGGGCTCTTTCAAGCGCTGGAACCGAAGAGCAGCAACAAGGTGAGTCGTCCAGCGCGTGAGATTGGCGACGAGGTAAGTGAGAACTTTGCCGTGTGGATCAAGCGCGCGCTGATGCGCGTCGAAGATGTCGCGGACCTTGTCGTGATTGTTGAGCCAGTGGACGAACTCGATGAGCTCCTCAAACAATTTTGCTGCGTCTTCATTTTCCCGGATATATTCGCCGAGAATGAGTTGGCCTTGATGCGCACAGCATGCGAAGAGCAGAATCCAAGGGCGAAGCACACCGAGGTCGTTACGTCCTCGCTTACTACCACCGTCATTGTCGGTGAGAAAGCCGGCGACGTTGCAGCCAAGAACCCGCTCTGCCTTGTCAATCATTTCACCGAACCGGATCGCAAGGGATACCCCGTCTTTTTTCCAGTTGTTGGTGCGCAAGGTATCAACGAGAAGCGACTGTACGGTTGTGATTATTAGTAAAAAAAAAAATGTTCGCAGAAGAAATTTAACGGCACACCTTGAATTTGTAACTCAACATAACCCCAGCAACGTTGTCCTTTGCCACGGTCCGTACTCCATCGGTGCTAGAAGATCAACAACTTATAATATAGTCATGCACATATTACGGTGACATACCTCATCAGCACATTTTCTCCTTTCACTACGTCCGCAATCTCAGCGTCGACGCGCTCGCTAGCTCGCGTGAGAAGTGGCCCGCCCAATGTTGCACGAGTCGGAATTACATCCAGAGCACGGCCGCGGAACATGATAAATAGCTTGAGGATTTCCGGATCCTCTACCCAGTGCTCGGGAAGGTTTGCCGACTGTGTGGCGCGTAAAAACTGTTCGTGAATTACGTCTTTTTGCACCTCGCTAAACGGGATGTCGAGGCCACGGAATACTTCGAGTTTGGACTGTGTGAATGACTTGTCCACCTTCTTGCGCTTTGCCCCCCGCTGGCTGGAGCCACCGGCCTCGTCGTCCGCGGTATTCCCGTTGACATCACTAGCAGTTTTCTCAAGCTTGCGCTTCTCGGCAATCTTCTTTTCTGATTGGGTGGGTGCGGTTTTTGCGGCGAGCGCCTTCTCGGCAGGTGTGGCGTGGGGACATTTACGCAAGTGACCTGCCATAGCAGTCTTTTCACCGTTGCAGGACTTGCTGGCATCCACCGCGTCCTGCAAGGCTATTACCAGCTTTGTGAGCCCATGCACTCCGCGGGACAGCCAGCACATACCCTTGTCAAACCATTCTTCGACAATTTATCCGCAATGTCAATATTGATTGGAGCATTTGCAGGTCGGAATGTGTCGATGCACCGCCAGTGAGTCGCGCGATGGTGTGAGCCATTGGGGCGGTCTTCGCTGCGATGGAAGGGCCCCCATATGTCACCGAGCGTCGGAGCCATTGTTGCGGATGTGGGTGGCGGGCAGCGGCCTCAGCAATGAGTCAATCCCGCCTCACCGGCACCGGCTATCCTTACCCGTCATCGGCCGACTCGGCTTTATCGGCTGCCCGGTACCTAAGGGTTAGAAAGCCCTTATAATCGTCCTGGGCCCATTCTAAAGGCCTTAACTTATATTAGGATAAGGGCTTAATATCAATAACCCTTAACATTATAATGCAACACTGGTGTAAGTGACCTCGAAAGTCCCAATCAATAATATGTACACTCACAAAACCTTCTTGGCTTTCTTCACCAAGCTCCCACTGTTCGCTCCACTGCCATAGGCTGAATCACCAACACACTTTCGTGTAGACTTGACTGCTGGCATCATGACAGCCTGCATCTGAGGTGTTATATCCGTGCACTCCAGCTCCGGTCACGCTATGGTCACACTCCGGATCCGGACCCCCGGACCGATCCAGGACCAACCAGAACACTTCAGAACTTCGGATATTTATGTCATGACACTTTACTAAGTGTTTCTTCTGTTTATCCGTTTATCTGAGGTTCCTTTATTGTCTTCAACATTGCTTTACTTCTCTGTCCCCATTTAGATAGTGGCTTATTGTTTTACGCACTGGTCACATTACTTATCCACATTTAGGACTACAATTACGGACTTTAGTATATATCTGTCTTAGCTACGTCCAGTACTTCATCTGGAAAATTAACGTTGTTCCATGTTTCCCTTCATGGACTGAGTCTCCTCTTTCAATCTTTGTCTTCAACTCGACTCCAGGGTTAGGCCTAAGCCTCTGGACGTCCTTTTCGTACTTCAACTCTATTTCCGGTCCATTTCCGGTCTTTCCGGTTCCCGCACCACTCCGATCCACTTCCTTCCTATTCACCTCTGTTTCCTCGTTCCTGCAGATTCTACGCCACTCCGGTGTAACTCCGGTCCGGGCCTTCCGGTCCGGCCTCCTGGAGTAGTCCCAATCAGACTAGAATCCCGTGTTGCAGAGTGTTTCCGCTTTGTCTTGATTTTCGTCCTGGCTCGACACCCAGACAGTCGCACACCTGCTGAGTTGTGGTGTTTGCGAGAATAGCCGACTATTTCACCTCCAGTCCTGCTCCGGCTTCCAGACGTCTTCCGGTTCCGGACCTCCACGGGACTCCTCTTCCTCCTCTCAGCTCAGTATATAACAGTAGGAAGGTGATGCGCTGATGGAAGAATTGCGCCGTTATCACCGCTGTCAAGCATCTCATCAACCAGGGCCTCCAGATCATTCAGGCCTGGGAATTGAGGACTTTGGTGGCGTGGTCGACGTAAACGTGCTGCCAGTTGTTCAAGTTTCTCGGCGACGACAGTCAAGCCGCAAGGTTTTGCTGGAGTAGTGGTGGTAATAGCTTCAACATGAAGAGGGATGGCATGGGGTAGTGTCAGGATGTCAGGGATGGGGACTCCGGGGCCAGGAGAAAGGGCTGAAGGATCTCTAGGGTGGCCATGTCTAGACTCATTATAGAGGGATTGAATACCAGCGACATGCTTGCAGAAGGAGATGAGGGGGAAGTTGAGGCAGTTACGAGTATATGTATCCATGTCGACTTTGTAAATGTGGGAGGGATCAGATTTCGATGGAACAAGATACTTTCCATCCTCGATGTGCTGTGTGAGACGTGAGTTTATCAATATCAGTGGTAAATGGGAGCTACATACCTCAATATCTTCCTTCACATAGACTTTGCTTTGCTTGAGTACATCTCACCGCTTCTTGACTTCAATATCCACGCCTTCGAACCCTAGGTCTTGGCGGTGCTGTTTAAGCACATAATATGGGAGTACATCGGTCAGAAGTGTACTGAGAAGGTGATCAAGCCGCCGGTTGCGCTTTCCAAGCAGGAACTTTCCTTTCAGCATGTGGTGCCAACTGTAATTTGTTTAGTCAAGGTGAAATCTTCAAGGATAAATGTGACACACACTTCAATGAGCATATTGGTATCACAGGCCTTGAAGATTGTATGATTCTTGTGATACACGACAGACAATGTTTTTCGGCATACAGTATGTAGTCACACCGCTGATTTCCAAATTTTGGCAGAGCGGAGGTGCAATTCGAAACCAAATGTAGCGAGTTATGTTTAAGTCAGTCCGAAATTCAAGTTCATTCCCGTAGTTTAAGTATCAGTTTAAGCTGGATTGAAATCAGTTGAATAAGATTGAATTTCTGACGCGCTGAAATATGAAGAAACAGATTGTAAACAAACCATGTGAAACTAAAAGTCTAAACTACTTGTGTCGTTACTGGGATAAGCAC
Source organism: Mycena vulgaris (assembly GCA_029204335.1). NCBI lineage: Eukaryota > Fungi > Basidiomycota > Agaricomycetes > Agaricales > Mycenaceae > Mycena > Mycena vulgaris. The sequence continues at coordinate 210,094 of JARGYA010000038.1, read as the reverse complement.
ATCTGATACTCATTCAATACTTAACATATAAGCTGGATATGGGTCTTACTGAAACCAGAGCTGTAATCTCAAGTATCAGTTCTCAATTCAACTCCTCCGAAACATCCTGTTTCAGCTTGGATTTCAGCTCAAGCTGATATGCGAACCGAAACAACTAATTTCAGTTGCCCTAAAATTTGGTCGGCGGATGGTCTGCGGAACATCCGCTGACCATCCACTGCTCGTCCGCAGATGATCTGCTCATCGTCCACAAGCAATCTTCAGATCATCGTAATTAACCCACAGATATATTCTCTCTTCTCTGTTTTTTTTTGCCTACCAGGTCGAAGTTTGAAGCCCAAAATAACTGGTGTATGCATGTTTCGCGTGCATTTGGGCACATGAGACATGTGCAGCCTGAAGGGGATCTACTGAAGATCGGGGGACCATGGGTATGACTACCAAGAAATACATTCATTGTTGTGGATAAGAATACACCAGTGTAATAATACAGTGTATTTGATCGAAGCCCTTGGCTTTGAGAAGGGCTCAAGCCATGCATATGTCTCACATGCGTGAATACACGTGATGTATGCAGCTCCATACCACCTGCATACACCAGCCATGTTGGACTTTAACGTCAACACAGTAAGCGAAAAAAAAATCAGAGAAAAGAGAATATATCTGGGGATTACAACGATCTGAGGATTGTCTGCGGATGATGAGCAGATCATCTGCGGATGATTAGCAGACCATCCGCTGACCAAATTTCAGCACAACTGAAATGAGTTGTTTCGGTTCGCTGATAAGCTGTGTACAAACCACAGGTGTATTTTCGCATTTCGTGTCTTTATACTTATAAAGCACGCTCTCTCTATTCTATAAGAAGCTATCGGGAGCTCCGAACGAGTAGCTTAACAGTCACAAAGCTTAGGTTCTTTATTGGCATGATCCTATGGTGGTACCTCGACTTGGGGCCAAAGTACGACTTACTGAGAACAGGACTAACTACCTTATATCAGTACCCATGTGCGTGCAGATGAGCTGAGTGCTAGACTAGTATCAAGGAGATGGGAAGGAATACATGAAATCATATGCAGGTGACTGGGGCCTCCCAAAACGGCCGACTTCAAGATTGTTTACCATTGTGTCTCTTATCGAGAACAGCGCGACAAGTCACATGATGGGTCCAGACCCTTAGATGGGGCGAGACTTCTGTAAATAGACACGGCCAAGGTGAGTTGCCAACGGCTGAGTGTGCCTACGCATCAGAATAGCTGTGCCGGTTAAACATCAAATCGCGACGGCACCAGCACTTACCGAGACAAGTGGAACTTTGGTCTATCACAACAACCAGACTAGCTACGGACATGGGGAAGGTGTCTGCAGGTAGCCATATCATAGACAATGAAGACTGACACTTAGGACGAGCACTAGACGAAGAAGACTCCAGCTCGGAAGCTTCCGTTCAATTAACCAATAACTCTCAAACCGATCGTGCACCAAGGAGAGCTCTGACTCATAGAGCCGGCGCGTGGTCAATAGGAGTCAGGGGATTCCCTAAGATCGTCCCACGGCTCTACGCCGGGACGGAGTGCTTTCCGAGATGTAGTAATAGATGTGTTGTAAAGCCGAGATCCCAGTAGTATAAAAGCACGTAGTTTAGAGAGGTTCTGGAGCAGACTACCTTGGGGTTTCGCGCACAACGGTGCAGTGACATCACTCGGTTTACCTTGTTCACATTCACATCGGCGTTGTGGCTCGGAGTTGTCGTTTAGCTCTAAGACCCAAGTGACCGTTATCTCGAACCGAGTACTGTACCTTTGGCAACAATTGGATTGGATTGGATTGTATCTGTGATTGACTGTGTGACTGAATTGTGAATTGTGTGGACTCTGTCCAGCAATGCAGGTCGTATTGTGTGTGTGTTGTGTGTGTGTTTTGTGTTCTGTGATTTGTGTTCTGTGTTGTGTTATATACTGCGGTCCTGCAGGAGTGTATTGAGTCCCAAACCTGGAGAAATCCAACAAACCCGTCTTAATTGACATAAACTCGCCGGCTACTGGCCGTTATTGCCTTAAAAACCCACAAACCCACCGCTTGTACGAAGTCTCGAACATAGCGCGTATTGCTCAACTTTGGTTTCACAACTCTTGTCTATCCCACTCACCTGTTCTCTGAACAGTAAACGATCTATTGACCTAATACTTCGTCTTTACCCCCGAACACCCGCGATTATCATTACTCATAAAGAGGAGGAGTTGTTGTTTGTTTGATTGTTTAGTTAGTTATATTGGTTTTGACCTCTATCTCGGCTTCATAGTTATCGTTCCACCGCACCCCGAGTACCATCGTATCACCGGCACGGAGCCGGCCAAAGGCGGCAGATCAACAGAGACAAACTCTAGTTGACCTTAGCCTCTGCCAGCGCCCCGCGAAAGTATCACAACTCACGGCACACGCCAGGGTTCTGTGTCCTCAAAATTTTTCGTTGTTCTTAGTCTTTTTCTCCTCCCGCACCATCGTCTGCTTCGCCATGGCGCCCAAGGCCGCAAAAAAACTGTTGAAGTCGCGTACGAAGCCGCAGAGTCAGCCGACTGACAACACATCAGCGAACATGGAAGAGGATGAGCCGTTGACAAAGCGTGACAAGCCGTACAAACCCCTGAGAGGACGTCCCACGGCAGCATCACCAGCGAAAACAAGAGCGAGGTCTAAAGAGCAGGTAGATGCAGAGGTAGACGAGGAAGGGCCCAACTCAGATGGGGAAGAAGACACCTTTGGTGACCTCGGGGACACCTTGTGAAGGCCCATATCGCAGTGGAAACTGGTTCTCGAGGACGACCAGGACCAAGAGGACGATGAGGAGGAAGATGAACTGATGTCTTCCTCACCGGTTCGCCGCGCTTCATCCCCTAGCCCACTCGCCTTCCTCTCCTCCCCATTAGACCTAGACCACCTCCCTTCTTCCCCACTGGAGCAACTCACACTCCACGGGCGCAAAAAGATACTGCCTCCACGTTGAGAGAAATCCACCTGCATCACGTCACGCGAATTGGCCTCTTGCGAGCGTCAGCAGGCCGAGGTGGAAGAAAAAGCCAGGAGGGCCGAAGAGGAGAAGGCCAAGAAGGCCAAACCACGCGGCCAACTGCTCACAGCAAGAGGACGAGCCTCGTTGTCATGCAGCCAGGTATCCAGCAACCCGTCCTGCTCACGTATCCGCAAGCGCCAGCCCATGGGCAAAGACCCGGTGCAGACGCCAAAGCCACCACCTAAGAAGCCGAAGAAGACGACGCTGATGAGGACAGTGTCCATCAATGAGGCGGACGGTGAACTAGCCTTGGCCCAAGGCAAGAAGAAGACCAAGCGAAGAGTGTCGTTCTCGGAACCAACACCCTTGCCTAGCACGCGCTCAAACGCTCCCACAATGCTGTGTGACTACCCCTTCCTCTGATCATTCCACCACTGAAGCCCCCGATCTCCAGAGGACAGTGCCATGGGCGACATTGCCGACTATGACCCTGCATCCGACAAGATCACCCTCACAAGAGATCAACTAGAGAAACCCATCAAGTCAGGGCCGGCGATGAACATGGTGAATTTGTCATGTTTTCAGGAAAAAGGAAATTCAGGTGAGTATTTTTCCCCGCAACTCTTTCTCACCTGCTCCCTGCAGCAATCCCTTGCGTCCAGCGCAGCGTGGCGCCACCCTCGCACAAACACATTATCCTTCGGGCCACAAGGTCCCAAGGAAATGGCAAGCAGGGTGTGTGCAGGCGTGACCACTAGGTTGCGCTGAGGAATCCGGCCACACTGTAGGGGTTAAAGAATTTTTAGAGCTCTAAATACACTCCAAGACATGACAGCTCTTTCGTAACTAATCTTTGTACTCTGAGAAGATTAGATAAAAGAGAGGTTATAGTTTCAATCCTGCCAAAATATAATCCCTGTTTCATCATGGCCCAGTTTAAAAAAGATGACTAATATTTCCCCTTCTGGTTTGATTAGAAATGTGACACATTTTTGTGACAGATCTATCACTTATCTTTTCAGGCCTTTGTTTGAACAAAGAAAAGAAAAGATAAGTAATCTCTCCAATGAGAAGATGTCACACATTTTTGAGGAAAATATTAGTGAAACAATCAGCCATCTTTCCAAAATCAGGCCGGGATGAAACAAGGATTCTATTTTAGCACCAACCAGGACTGAAACCATGACCTCTCTTTTATCTAATCTTCCCAAAGTGGAAATATTAGTTCCAAAAGAGCCAACATGTCTTGGAGTGTATTTAGAGTTCTAAAAATGCTTTAACCCCTGCAGTGCCAGCGTGCTAAAGGAGCCGGGCCAGCGGGCCTGCGCTCGGCCAGCATGCCAAGGAGATGAGCCAGCATGACCGGACTCAGCCAGCGTGCCAATGAGGACTTGAGCCAGCGTGCTCAGACCTCTCAGTCGGATCAGCGAGTCCACGGCCAGCACACCGGTGAAGCAGGGGGAGGAGGGATGTCTGTCAGTGCACACACTTACCGTTTCTTCTACCTGCAGATTATGTGGCTTTGTTCATGCTGGGGACACCTGCCAGCCCTAAAGGGCAGCATGTAATAAACATCGACGACAAGAGAAGGATCAACCCTCACCGGCTGGGCATCCCCACAAACATCAAAACAAGCCTGTGTGCCAGGCTCAAAACATACTTCCCGCTCAGCGATCTTACGGCTGCAAACTGCCTTCATACCAACAAAGACCGTGATTCATGAGACAAGAGACACATGTTTGTGGAGGGCGGCGAGTTCATCACCAGAGAGATTGAGCGGGACAGCTCAGGCGACGATTACATCTTGCAAGCTGATTTTATCACGGCTGGTGAGCATTTGGTGGAGGTGGTAGCAGAGTTCTTCATGCCGCAAGACATTGCGGGCAAGTTCTCGAGACAGCTTGGGAAGCATTTCAAGGCCATTCACGACCACTCAGACTTCAACGACAACTTTCGTCGCTACCGCACATATCACACTGCGGTCTTCAAGGCCTTCATTGAGACTCCCAACTTCGACATCAGCATTTGGCAAGAGGACATCTGGGAAGACGTGCTTCAACAAGATTGCGACCGCATCATCTGAGTCGAGCTCAGCAAGCGGGTGGCACAGCGGGAGCGTTCCCCGATCTGCAACCGGCCCCACCAGCAACAACACCAGGCGACATCACCAAGCGGGAGCCAGGGGTTTTGAGGGAACTCTCCCTCGAGACGTGAGGAGATGGAGCCAAAGCAGAAGCCCAAAGCAAAGGGAAGAGAGGGTGAGTGCTGCATGTACTGCAGCAGCCACGAAGGCCACGACTCGCAAGACTGCACTGCGACCAAAGGCAAATGGTGCATCCGCCTCCCATGCTCCAACATGTTCGCCCCCCCAATCCCGACTCTCCACATCTGCTGGGCATACAACAGAGCGACCAGGTGCAGGCCATGCAGGTTCGCACATGTATGCTCCCTTTGCGGGACAGGACCCGACGGCAAGGGTGGAGCAGCACACTCGGCGCAGCTCCGCCCTTCCAACTGAACTGTTCCCCATTGTGACGTCCCTCAAAGCTGACCGTTGGCAGCACTGGATTGCTGAAGTGGGGCTTACAAAGGAGTTCGGGGACGTACCAAGGGGGATTCAAGAAGGTTTCACGCACGGACTTGACAGATTGCTAAATGCTATGAGATGCTCATGCCAAATGATTTAAAGTCAGCCCTTGAACACCCAGATGCTATCGACACATATCTTGCCAAAGAACAGGCACTTGGCCGCATCTCCCTTCCTCTTGACCCTCATGAGCTGGAGGCCCGCATCAGGCTGTTTCACCAGTGTTGGCCCTAAGACCTAAGGCCTCAGATTGAACCTTAGGCCTTAGGCTAAGGCCTAGGTTGAGGCTGCTCCTGTGCTTAAAGCCTTAGACATCACGTGTGACTTACAATATTCTGAAATTCGGCTACCACGACACTCATCATGGGCAACAAGAATGGACCGCTCTGGGTATTCTTAGGACCCCTGATTATCCCGCTAAGGCCTGGTCCAAATCCTGACAAAATGCACTTCGGGAGGGAGAATGCCTGGTCGGCAATCCTGACATACGGGAGCTGGACTGGATGGCCTGGTCTCCGGTCCTGACATATGGCTCAGCTGGCGTAGAGGTCTAGGTGCTTGGCGCTCGTGTCTGATTGGTAACTTGGACTTTTTGGTTGCCCGTTCGATCCCCACCACTGTCTGCTTTTTATCATTTGGAGCCCTCGTATGAGAGGAACTGATCTCCCTGGAATGACAAATTATATCAACTTTCTAGTATGTGGCCCCCCGTGTCGTTGCTGAACATCGGCTCAGACAATTTCCTTGATGCAGCCAATTACACCTGATTGTGTGGTCATAATATTTTTAGAGCTCGCCGCAAATTTCCTTCGCGAAGCTCAAGTCCTCGGATCTCGCACGGAAGATGGCACGGGATGAACACAATCTCACTGCCGATGATGCGCCTTTTGATCCTGCTGCATACATCCGAAAAGGCAAAAAATTCCCGACGAAAAACATACCAGACGCTGTCGCGAGCGCTCTCGCGCAGGTGCTAAAACTGCCCGCCGTGCAAGCCTCTCTCATTCCCGACCCCAACCTACCGGTTGCCACGTTCCTAGAGCTGCCCCTCCCCAAAAAATCCTCGGCCATCATCTTCAGCGAGACCACATCTTGGTTTAGCACTGATGCACCTACTACGTCCCTCGAATGCTTACTCGACCGGCCGATTCCACCCCGCCAATTTCTGGACGAGCTTTCGAGCGCAGTGGGGCAAGTCTGGTTCGACGGCTGCAACTCCATCGTGGATCAGCGGTACAATGACGGCCGGGACAGACTTCCCCTGTCCGCCTTGACGCTATGGAAGGAGCTTCTGCGCGTCGTTGATCACCAGAGATTGTGGAAACAGAGCCAGGGTTGGCTCACGATGGAGCTGGAGAAACCTGATGTCGATAGCAAGGATCGTGCGACCTTGATGGCTGCGGGTTCTCTGCTCGCCACACTAGGATGGAATACAAAGCTTGACAAAACCTGGACGACATTAAACCTGGCACTCTTCCTCAGCAATGCCTGGCTGACGGACGACCACATAGATATGATGATTGCAGACCTCTCTGCGCGTGTGGCGGCCGATCCTGAATTGGCCGATAAAGTCCTCATCGCGCCCCTCGCATTTGCTGTGGCGATTATGAATTCAGCGACGGCAAAGACATATGATCGCCAAACGAGCACACTTCTCGCTCGGTATACAGAAGAGATCAAGACCAAGGGGCTTACGCACCTGTATTTTCCGCTGCATGTCCACACCAATCATTGGATTGCGGGACTCGTAGACTTGAAGCAGGGCCTTATTGGAACCGGTACGTGAAACGCACGCATTCAACGCAATAGCTTATCAATTTTAGGTGATTCCCGTGTAAAAATGAACGCGCCCCCCCTCAAATTTGTCGGCGCTTTGAAGCGCTACCTGAAGCACGAATTCCGTCGTGATTTTGTGTACCAAGGAGACACCTTGGAGCACGGAGATCAGCAAGACACGACATCTTGTAGCATTCTTACGCGTAGTACCATTGCCGCCAGCGTTTCATTCGTCTGATCCGCCGCGCGGCCACTCGTAAAATGGTAAGTGGATTTACACTCATTCAATTTATTTTCTGACAAGTACCTGTCAGCCATGCACGCCTCCCGTTGCAGAGCCGCCAATCCTCACCTCAGAAACCCCGGCTGCAGTCAGTATCGCGGTCGCACTAGGAGATCATAACTTTCCCGACCTTGCAACTTTTGCGTTGACCGCTCCGCGCCAGAGTCACCCGACACTTTCCGACTTGATGAATCCCATCCCAGAAGTAGCGCCAGAGTCTCTTGACCTCGAGATGCACGAAGCAGAGCCAGGCTGCTACGTTGGGGACCACGGAGACCTAGAGCTCGATGACGCAGATGTCGATGAAGGCGGTGCGGTCGATGCGGAGGAAGGCGGTGCCGAGAAGATGGATGTCGATGTCGAGGATGCTGCTCCCACCCAGCGCAAAGGTTTCATGGCATACTTTGGCTTGAAAGACAAGGGGAAGCCATCAACGACCGCAAAGCTGGGAAAAAGATCTCGAAAGGCGGAAGCAGACCTTGACGAATCAACAGACTTCGATGCCATCACACCGGCTAAGAAGCCCAAAACGGCAAACGGTTCGGGAACGAGCAAATCCGCCGTCGCGGCGCAGAAGAACCGCGACGTGAAAACAGTCGCGCAAGTGGATTCAGCCAAGTACGCGGCTTGGCAGAACAGGCTTAGGACAACGGGAAAGCACCCTGACCCAGACATCAAATTCCACCCCACCGACCCGAGACAAGCAAGGCATTCACTGTGCGGGAGCTGGGTGACCATGGGACAGGTTTACGAGGCTGGGCGCTGGAATTATCACTTCAAAACGGCGTGCCCAAAGCTCCACCCCGAGAAGCAGCAAAAGATTGGTGACGGTTTGGGGAAGGTGCCGACGCTCAGAGCAATGGGATGGACGACAGGAAAATTCGGCGAAAATAAAACCAAGCCTGCCGTACCATGCCCTGGAATAACTACGAGCACATGCCCACGACTGGCTGTTTATCTCAAGCGGCCAGGTGGTGGGGGTGGCGGCGCTCGCTCAGTTTCTGTTATTGCTAAGCAGCTATTCGGGAAGCTCTTTGGCGGCTTGAAGGACGAGGACAAGACTGTGGTTACAGACACTCAGCGAATCGAACGGCAATGGGTTAACGACCGCCGCAAACAGCGAGTCTTCTCGACCAAATGCAAGAAACAGGTTGCTGCGAACAGCATCGGCTCCCGGCTGCTTCCTTGCAGCGAGTGCTCTTCTGTCCTCGGATTTCCTGCATTCAAGAGGGCGATTCGGCGTCCCGTTCCCGACGATGAGAACTATATTTATGTCAACGAGCAATACCGCAACCGGGACCTTGCGCATATTTTCGCACGTACAGTCGGCCTAAAAGCTATTTTTGAAGCTACGGTATGCGCCTCCTTTTCCCGCGACAATAATTACTTACCCCCTGGTCAGGATGCGAAGAATACCCCCTGCATCAAGTTCGCTCAGGGAACACTTGAAGGGAAGTACACCGAGTTCAAGGTGTTTGGTGGCCTTGTAGAATCGATGGTACAGAAGGTCGACCGTGTCGAACGCGGTGTTGGCATGCAAAACTTCAAACATGCGCCCTCATGGGACGAAATGGCCCATATTGTCAATATTCATAGTCCACGCGCCGCGAAAGCTCTACGCGAACATTTTCCACTTCGCAGTCATCGCAACTTTCGGTACGTGAAATCTGAAAAATATTGAATTTTACTTATGCGTTGCTCGGTTTTCTAGAGTAAAGGAAGCCAGAGAGCCGCGCTTTCCAATGGAAATCAACGATCATACATTTGCCCTGGTCGAAGCGCACCTGGCTGCGCTCAAATACGACGGACCTGTTGCCTTGAGCTGCGACGACACTAAACTGTTCCCGAGTCTGCAGTTGTACACGGACAAGGAAAAGCATGCGGATTTTTTGGTGGGCGGAGTCGACGGGCCCATACGAGTCGCAGATCCGGAAGCGATGAAGAAAATCCTGGCGGACCCTAAGATCGTGAAGGGGACCAAGGTTAATATTTTCTTCATCATCAAATTTAAGAATACTCACGATTGCTTCGCCCTGCAGGTTAGGCTATGGTGCTTGACCATTCCTCTCCCGGGCATCGCTCCCATCGTTGTGGCTGCGATGCCTATACACGACATGTCAGCGGATGAGCTACTCCCACCCCTGGAGAAGATATTGTACGGGCTGCTTGACAGGAACATTTGTGTCATCTCCTACGCTTGCGACGGCACAGAAACAGAGCGCTCACTTCAACGAAAGCTGGTGGCCCAGGCGGACAGTGTCATACATTACAAACTCACCAGTCCGATTCCTGGCGCACCCGACCTCGAACTTGTTATCGCAAAATTTCGGGGCTTCCCCGTTGTCATGATCCAAGACTCGAAGCACGCACTGAAGACCTTTCGCAACAATCTATTCACTGGGGCCAAACTTCTGGCTATGGGAAACTTTACGGCGCTCTTCCGACGAATATACGCCATGGCAATGGCACCCGATTCACCACTCTACCACCGGGATGTTGAACGACTTGATCGGCAAGATGATGCTGCTGCCTGTCGACTCTTCTGCGCAGTGGTACTGGAATATTTGTCAGAAACTCATCCGGAATACATTGGCGAGATCGTCTACCTCTTCATTTTTGGAGAGCTCGTTGATGCGTACCAATCCCGCGAGATTTCTCACGTCGTGCGGATCAAGATGGCTCTCCGAGCGCGGTACTTTCTGGATGCGTGGGCGAAATATCTGGCGGCTGCTGGCTATAAACAACAACAGTACTTCCTTTCTCGGGAAGCTGTCGACATCGCGCGGTACCTCATTGAGGGGATTATCTCATTGGTAATCGTTCATAGGGACCACATCCCCGGCACCATTCCCCTCCTCCCTTGGTACCATTCAAGTGAACCATGCGAACACACATTCGGCCAATCTCGGGACATTATCAAAGATTTCAGCTTTCTTGCCTTCATCTTCATGGCCCCAAAACTCCGCATCACCATGCGCGAGGCGGTACTCTCCGGCAAAGCATCGAATGGGAAGGCGGCTGCCTACGGTTACGACCACTCGTACTTCGACACTACAGGAGCCGATCTCGGAAAACTCGCAATCTATCCCTCGGATGACGAGATCAAGGAGGCGTCTGTGGAAGCCGCGGCTGAGTGTGACTCCCTCATCGCGCTTCTTGGATTGACCCCGGGTCAGCTGTACGAAGATATTGCTGCGCCCCTTCCGGGTATCGGAGCATGGTTTTCCGAGTCCAATGAATCGGAAGAGCCAGTCAAACCGGAGGAGGAGTTTGACAATGCCGAGCCAGTGATGTCCGAAGCCGAGGAGCTGCAAGCCCTCATTGACGCGGAGGAGCGCTTGGACGCGCCTTTGCGCAACGTGAGGCAGGATCACGAAATCATGTCACTCACCTGCGCCAGCATCGCTGTCGCAGTCGACGAGCATATTCGAGTGTAAGTCAGTGTGCAGGGTAACTCGATACAATACTAATTGTATTATACAGACAAGAATTCCAGCAAGTTGATACCGACCTCGCGGACCAAATCCTCGGTGACGAGTACCTCGCGCTTCATGACACGTTGGCTTCCGTAGCCAATTCTCTACCTGCTCTCCAGCTCCCATCCGATCTGTCCAAGGTATTCGGCCAGAGCGCCAACGTAACGGCCGAAACTCTGGATTTCAAGGCTCTGGTTCGTCAGCGCAGGGAGCACCAGTCGCCACAGGCAGCCAAGTGTACCCGAATAAAAAGTTCGAAGGCCGAGGATTCGGCCACTCCGGAGGAATCCACCCGGCGCCGAATCCTTCGGAAATACCACGAGCTTTTGAAGGAGGATCAAACTCGGGCGGTCGGAACTACGGTGGAGCGTCAGATACGCTGGCATACCAATCCTAAGCCCACTGCTGGAAATTTGGCGAACGCCGCCGCCGCCGCCTCTGCTATTGCCAAGATGGTATGTCCTGTCATTGTCTACTCATGGATCTGTTAATGACATCTCATAGGCCTCATCACGGCGCGCAAAATTATTCAAGGATGCGCAGCTCGAGCCCCGGCTCTTGGTGGTGGTAACAAATGCTGGTCTAACACTATTTAAGCCGCTCTCTATCGGGGATTTCAGCATAATTTGGACAGAGGCGGGACTACGAGTTGGTCGAGGTTTGTTGCATGTCAATTTCTCAAAAATCCCGCTCATAATATTCAGTCGAGGCTCTTTACTGCAAAGGTGGAGGAAAGAACGGGAAGCACGGTGCCGTTACAGACCACCATAACATCAGTGCTTTCTCCCACATCGGCACTCAGGTCTACAAACTCGTATATGCCCGCCAATTCCGCGCGGTTCCACAGGCGACAGCATTCTTGCAAACATACCAGTATCACCAGCTGCCGCCGTTCACATTCCTGACTCGTTTGTCCGGAGTGCCGACCATTAAAGCAGCCGGAATCGAGCTCACTCCAGGAGATGCGAGCTTATTTAAAGACCTCAGTTCTAGCGTCAATCGCTTCAACGCGGCTGTTAAAGCCTCTCGGAAACGCAAGAAGGCTACGGAGAATGACGCAGAGATGGACGAGGACACCTAATTACATTGTAAACCCTTCCGCACTCTGTTTGGGGCTCAGCGGCAGGCTTTCACGTTATTTTAAAGCCAATCCTGACATTTTGAACCGATTTTTGAGGCCTGGGGGCGGAAAACTGACATTTTGGGACCGATATGAGGCCTGATTCATAGTCCTGACATTCGGCGGAAATTTTTTTAGGCCTGTACCAGGTCCTGACAAAACGCTCCGAAAATTTTCAAATCCGTCCTGACATTTGAGCCCAAAAAAAACCAGGCCTTAGCGGGATAATCAGGGGTCCTGTATTCTTCTATCCACGTACCGGGACGCTGGAAAAGCTATTCAGGACTTCACCACGGAAGGAGTCTCTTCGAACCCGAGTATCATGCTGTGCTCAGGAGGAAGAGGAGATGTATGTGCACATTATGGCTGAGCTTGATGCAGAAGATGACTCACTTGATGATGGGGAGATAGAGATTGATGATAGCGAAGTTTACAGTCATTGAATGGCTGGCGCGGCACGGTGTGAAGCCCTCAATACAGCTGAGAATAAATTTCCTTTTTGGTTGCCAAGGCCTTAGATCACCTAAGGCCTATGGCCTTAACTTAAGCCCTAAGGCCTTGGAAATTCTGAGACTCAGTTTTTAAGGCCTTAGGACCATCACTGTGTTTTGCTGCTCCCCGATTGGCTGCGTCCAGAAAAACCCGCCGAACGGGAAGTGGCAAATGTACAACCATCAATCTTATTCCTACAATGACCCAAATGTTCCCTCAATCAACTCTCAGATCGACAAAGAAGACTTCCCATGCGGATGGGGGTCTTTCACACAGTGTTTCCTTATCCTGGCCAAGGCACCGCCGCACCGGCGGGAACGCAGTTAAGAAGTTGTGTTGTCGAACAATGCGGAATCTAGCAAGACATAGGCCACGGTTTTCGACGTCAAAGCACTTTTAGAAATGTCCCGTCCCTACCCCAAGTGTTATATCTGTGCACTCCGGCTCCGGTCACACTCTGGATCCAGACCTCCGGACCCTTCCGGGACCACCCAGAACATTTCAGAACTTCGGATATTTATGTCACGATACTTTACTAAGTGTTTCTTCTGTTTATCCGTTTATCTGAGGTTCCTTTATTGTCTTCAACATTGCTTTACTTCTCTGTCCCCATTTAGATAGTGGCTTATTGTTTTACGCACTGGTCACATTACTTATCCACATTTAGGACTACAATTACGGACTTTAGTATATATCTGTCTTAGCTACGTCCAGTACTTCATCTGGAAAATTTAATGTTGTTCCATGTTTCCCTTCATGGACTGAGTCTCCTCTTTCAATCCTTGTCTTCAACTCGACTCCAAGGTTATGCCTAAGCCTCTGGACGTCCTTTTCGTACTTCGACTTTCTTTCCGGTCCATTTCCAGTCTTTCTGGTTCCCGCACCACTCCGGTCCACTTCCTCGTTCCCACAGCTTCTACGCCACTCCGGTTTACCTCCGGTCCAGGCCTTCCAGTCCGGCCTCCCGGAGAAGTCCCAGTCGGGCTAGAATCTTGTGTTGCAGAGTGTTTCTGCTTTGCCTTAATTTTCATCCTGGCTCGACCCCCAGACAGTCGCACACCCTGCTGAGTTGTGGTGTTTGCGAGAATAGCCGACTATTTCATCTCCAGTCCTACTCCGGCTTCTAGACGTCTTCCGGTTCCGGACCCCCACGGGACTCCTCTTCCCCCTCTCAGCTCAGTATATAACACCAAGACCAAACACAGCTCATGATTGGTTGGAGAGGCAAGGTCCTCATCGACAATACTTTCTCCTTCGGCACGACAAGTTCTCCCGGCGTGTTTGGATGACTCGCTGGCCTATTCCTCCTCCTCATCAAATACATGTCAGTCGAAGATGCGCTCAAGTGGGTCAATGATTTCGTCTTTTTCCGGTACCCAGCCGGCGGATTGCGTGGCCAATTTGTCTACAAGTACGACAAATCATTATTCATTGAACTGGCCGACGACCTCGGACTCCCATAGGAATTCAACAAGCACACACCTTTCTCACACCTGTTCACGTACATTGGGTTCGACTGGGACACGGAAGAGAGAATAGTCACACTCCCAGAAGCGAAGAAGACCAAATATCTCCAAAGGCTCAAGCCATGGACCTCCAGCGCCAAAGTCACGATCAAGGACGTTGAAAACCTAGTCGGTACTCTCAACCATTGCGCATTGGTAGTCCCCCATGGCAGGTCGTGGATGGTCAATCTCTATCGTCTGTCGGGGTCGTTCAGCAGGGCATCCAACGCCTTCGTCAAGTTCGTGGTTTCCAACAAAGTGGCAAACGACTTGGCATGGTGGCGCAGTGAGCTGGAGCAGCCGCGGGCAGAGCTCAAGATACGAGAGCCTCCACTGCCATGCAAAGACGTGATCTACGTCAACATGTCAACGTGCTGGGGAATCGGTTTCATCTTCAGAGGCAAATGGCTGGCGTGGCAATATAAGGAGGGGTGGTTCACGGAGGCAGATGTATTGGGTGGAGGGAAATGGTCACGATAGAGCTGGCACTGCGCATCCTGGTCGCCTCCAATATCCACGATGCCCACATCATACTCCGATCTGACAACAAAAGCATCCTCGAAGCCCTGGCAGCGGGCCGCTCGTACTATCATTGGCCCCCCTTTGACAGTGCACCCCGATGTGGTAGTTCTAGTGATGGCAAGCTTAGTTCTTCGCATTTTGGTCCAGTAAAAAGATATGAGGTGTGTCCATATCCTGCCCACGCTCTGGCAAAATCTTGTACCTATAGTTGGTCTACAGCTGGTGCAATAAATCGAAAGGCTGATTTTGTGACACTTTGTGACCCTGCCAAATACAACCGAAACTCGCTACCACATGGTGTCCCAGCCTCGGGACGTCAATATCTTTCCACTGAGGCAATTTGAAAACACGAAAATATTTGAGGGTGTAGGACACATGCTAAAGACCTTATCCTTACGTGCCGGAGAAATTCTACGTGGGGGAAAAGATTATATCGACCGCCATCACTGCCACTGTCAAAAGGGGGACAATGATAGTATAATGCCCAAGAGAATGCCATCCTCCAACAAATCCTCCAACTATTTCATGAGCACAAAATTTGGTTCACCATTGTATGGGTGCCATCAAAGGAAAACATTGCTGACACGCCGTCAAGAGCAAAGCTTCCGCTCAAGGCGAAACTGTACATGAACTCACCAAAAGTGCTGAGGCACCTGAAAGAGTTTATCTACAATTCAGTAGTGCACAAAAGCTTGGGTAAATAGTGTTAATAGAGCGTCATTTGGACGACGATGAGGCCTTTAAGTCAGTACAGAGGTTGGGACAGCGGAATTGCGGGTCTCTGCATCTGGTATACTGTGTTCCAACTAGTAGTCTTATGTTTTTGTGTTTAATCTCCTGCGTATGGTAACTAGCTTTTGCAGTGCAATCTGCCCTCAGATATGAGTTATGGACTGAATCTGACAAACTTCGAGGTATCCTTAAGCTTACACAGCTATCCCGGGAGACATCAAAATCTGATAGGATTTGATGTCCGTTGAAATCCAATGGGTTTTGCTTGTTATTTGAAGGGAAAATGTTTAGCTACCGTCTGACATGCAAATTGGTGGAAAAGTTTGGCTTGCTGATCAGATTTGGGTGATCTGACCACCGAGTCGCTTTTTACCTCTGAAAATCCATTGGACGTTGCATGTGATTCATATCAGTGCATCAGTTCAGCCACCCCTTTGATTGACGCCGTCGCGCCTGTGTCCCGCACACATCCCAGAGGCGCTGCCATCCCGATGTGCGCCCTCATGCTGGTCCTCTTTGTTCTCTTCATATTACTCCTTGCACCTGAACTTGCCAACTGCCCTCTGTTCCCCTTGACATGCCATCGCAATTGGTTAACTCACAATGTCTGCTTCGGTCTTTTCCCTATTGAACTATCCTAACTGGTTTCAGTATTCTCCAAATCCCAGAACAACACATATCTATGTCTTATTTGCCCTAACAGCAAGGCCATCAACCTGTCCCAGGCCGTCGCGCACGAAGATACCGCAGCACATGTCGACCGTGTCTGCTGCGCCAATGTCAAGCCCACTACATGCGGGGTTAGACTAGGTAGGTAGTTAGGTAGGTACACCATTTTTTTTCTGCACTGCTAAGTAGCATATATTCATGCTTTAAGTACCTTTACATGGTTTGATTCACTGTTTAACTTAACAATTTAACAACAGCGAGTTGCACTTTGCCATACATGTGAGTCATTGGAAGTGAGGTGTCAAAGCTATATCCCTGAATACCCTCCTTTTCATTGTCTCTATGGTCTAGTGGTTAAGCAGTCAAGTCTGTCCTCCCCTGCCGATGGTTCGATTCCCCTATTATGTAAAATTTTGCTGAAATTCACTGCTATTCACCACATCAAAACCAGGGAAAGTGGTGCTATAGAAATTTGAAGAACCGAACGACAGGCCAGCCTTTGGAATCCAGCGGGTTGCAGCTCAGACGAAATTCAATGGCATCCCATTGGACTCCTACAGTCATCAAACTTGTCAGAATTTGATGACAGCTGGGATAGCCGTGTACTATACTGATCCTCGATAATTGAAGGACCAAGTCGTAGTATAACCTTAATGCCTATACGGTGAAACGATGCTACTCGGTGAAACACTGTGTATGTAACCACATATGAAATCTAATGCAATATAATGACCTCGAGAGATCACTAATAACACCAATAACACAACACAATCCACTCAATACAACGCGCAAGTTCGGGGTTCCAACCAAGTATTAGGTTGCTGCAATTTGGTACGATACGGTCAAAGTAGTAAGACTTTGTGCTACGGTGGGACGGTGAACGGCTTTATACCGATCTAGGCACTTTTATGGGCGGTGTGATAAGGACCGCGGTGCTACAGTGTGAAATGATGATGGTATTCACAGTGTAGCTGCGTTCGTCCTCTAGGGGTTATATCAAATGGTTTCTAGTTTAGAGAGGGTGGCGGTGGAGAAACAGGTATGTTGGTCCGGATGGTGTACTCGGTTGGAACTGTGTGGTTAACAAAACGGACGGTTTAGAATATAGAAATACTTGTTCAGATAGGTCAGTGGTGAAAGGTCTGAAACTCCTAAAGTCTCCTCTTTGATTCGGTTTAACACCTTTCCCCTAGGTGCTGGGCGAGAGACTGAATGCGTGAATCCTCCAAGTCGGGGATTCCGTGGTGGCTTTAACGTCGACAAGAGTTGGTCGTACGGCGATGGTGTTGCTAGGTACGTCCTTGCGGTCGTAGACAATTTGCTATGTAGACCTTTACAAGGTTCCCACTACTGCACGGCGATGTGTCTGCGTAGGAAGGTGTGCACAGGTAAGGCTTTCGAGGATGATGAAGCGCGAGCTCTTTGAGTTGGATGAGGGATTACATCCACGGACTCTTGTTACCTATCTTATCTAATCGGGCGTCACATGTGCATATACTGTGACGCCCTCGTGCCTCTTCCCTTACTCACGTCCACCATCTCGCAGTAAGGTTCATAGATACTTACTAGTGGATACAGATTCTACTGGTTATGGGCTTTTGAGCTTGACGTTGACGACGCAAGCCCGGATTCCTGTTTCCATGAAGATTTGGTGCCCTCGCTGAGCTGGAAAATACCTTGACGACGACTCGCACAGTGCGCAAGACACTTTACGACGACTTCACGCCCGAGCGACCCTCCAAATGTTTCCTCTCCCATCTCATCCCTCCAACCCGATGGGGCCTGGCCAGCATCCTCAGGACTCGCTGGCATTTCACCCATCGTCCTCGCGACCCCTCCCTGCTCATCCTGGCGTAGTCCCTCCTGGTGTTACTCCCTGTCGTGCGACAGCGCCCCCAGTGCCTGATCTGCACGCCGCTCAGCTCCAGCAGCAGTACGACGCTCGCCAGCGGCAGCAGCAGAATCCACATGCGCACGCGCAGCACCAGCCGCCACCGCAACTCTACGCGCAGCCTCTCTATCAGCCGACGCACCAGCAACAGCCTGTCTACCAGCAGCAGACATTCGTGCTGCAGGTCCTCCCTCCTGCGTTGCCTCAGCATGCATACACACAGCCGCCGTATGCCGTTTCCACGGGGCAATATCTGTCCCGCCCTCAACGCCCACACTTCGTCGTCCCGCACATGCCTCCTCTCCCTGCGCTTTTCCCCTCCGCTCCTCAGTATCCCTACGCCGCACAACCTTACCAGATGGCCCCGCCTCATCCTGGCACGGGGATCCCCACGTCTGCGTCGCAATTCGTGTCCGCGGCGGGCCCTGCCCCGAAAGATTTCTCGGTGAGGACGGTGGGATGGAAGGACTCGGAGAAGCTCGCGCTGGAGCGGAACAACTGGCGCCCTTTTGCCTCCAAGGTCCAGAACCAGCTGGGAATGATCCCTGGCGCTTCTCGGTTCCTTGAGGACGACCCCGACGACCCCAATCCTTGCCCCTCGTTGCAGATGTACCCCGCCCACTACCGCTATTGGAAGGAGTCGAACAAGGTCGTCCTGTCGTTTTTATGGGAGGTACTAGCGACCACGGAGCGTCCGCACATTGCCAACTGCACGCTCACAACGGACGCCTGGTCGCTACTGCGCTATCGCCACCTTGCGCGTGGGCCGGTGGGACAAGTCGCTGCTCTGAAACGCTTCTCGAACATCTCCTACGCATCGGACCCGAAAACTTTCGCAGCTACCACCACCATGCTGACGGAGACGAACGAGGCTATCTGGCAGTGCGGACCGCCCGATCCCGAGCTCTTCCTCCTTAGCGGCATGATATCCGCCCTCGAGCGCCATCACCCCAACATCACATCAACTCTGCTTGCCCTTCCTCACCTCACGCTTGCTCTTGCTCAATCCACTCTCGACGCGAAGTCTGGACGCGAGTTTGATGAAGCGGGCGGCAGCGAAGCGTACGCAGCATCGTCCGCGTCGGATGTGATCTGCAGCAACAAGATTTGCCCGAAGCCTACAACTCACACGTGGCCGTACTGCACGAGCAAAGGGGGTGGAATGGATGGCAAGACCGTCTTCGAGGCACAGAACAAGTACCGAGTGGACAACGGGAAGCCGCCGCTAGTCCCCAATGCGCCCAAGCCGAAGGAGCACAAACCGGCGCCGACACACATCAAGCGAGATGCATCGGGACGTGCGTATGTCACCATGCAGGGGATCAATTTCTTCCTCAACGCGCTGTCTGCGCCATCCACGGCCGCGAATACTGCGAATCTTGCGGACGCGTCAAGCAACCTCGTCACGGACGCACTGCCAAGCGGGGTAGGGAACCAGGATTTGGAGGCGTGGCTCGCCGGCCTCGAGGAGGAACCGCGCATGTCAATTGACTTCAACGAGCCATTCCCGTTTGCCGGCAACGCGCAGGGTGTCGATGACTACGAGCTCTTCGTGGACTCCGGCGCCAATATCCACATCTCGTCATACCGCGCGGACTTCGCCACCTTCCAGGAAATTGCGCCGCGCCCGATCCGTGGTTTCCAGGGGAGCTCCATCAATGCCACGGGGACCGGTACCATCATCACCGACAAATTCACGCTCGAGCATGCACTCTATGTCCCCGGGGCCAAGGTTTGCCTTCTATCTGTCCTTCGCCTTTGCCAGGCCAAGAAATACACTTTCCACTTCGACGACCGCGCCGCTTGGATCACCGATGCCGCCAAAGCGCTCATCTGCTCGGGATCTGTCTCTCCGGCCAAGAACCTCTACCGCCTCGACTGCCATCCCACTCCTCTCGCTGCAAACGTCGCCACCGTCTCTCCCTCCGCCCGCGACCTCCGCCACCGGCACCTATGCCTGGGGCACGCAAATCACCAGGCTGTAGCTGATCTCTACACGCGCGGCCGCGCTGACGGTATGGACTTTGATCCTTCCACCGAGGCGCCTATATGTGACGATTGCATCTGCGGTAAACAGGCGCGCACCAACGTTCACAAAGTGCCTGAGGGCCTCTCTCCGCCTACCACACGTCGTCTGGAGCGGGTTCATGTGGACTTGAGCGGAAGGATTGCAGTCAAGTCGAGAGTGGAAATGAGTACACGTTTGATATTGTCGATGCGCACACTTCGCGCGGTTTCGCCTACCCAGTTCCCAATAAATCATCGTGTTTCGCCATTCTCGTCGCATGGCAGCTTGAGACGGAAGCGCGTACTGGGGAGCGCGTCGGGACGTTCATCATCGACAATGGTGAGCTCAAGTCAGATGAGTTCATCAACTGGTGCGCAAGTCGAGGGACCTCCATCGTCTTCACACCACCACACGTCTCCAAACTCAACCCCTTCAAGAGCTCAATTCGGCTTGACACCCCACGAGGGTTCCGAAAAGTGCAAGCCGAATCTGAAGCACTTAAGGGAGATTGGGTGTCGTGCCTTTGTGTTCATCGAGGGCCATAACCCGAAGGTCTTCGAGTGCAGCATCGAGTGCGTTCTCATCGGCTACGTCCCGAACTGCAAAGCCTACCGGTGCTGGCAACGCTCAACGAGCAAGATATTCAATTCGGGCAATGTACGATTCATCGAGACCGGACAGACTGTTCCTATCGACTACCACGGACTCGCGCCTGCGCCCGCTCGACCGCTTTCTCCCAGCGTCGACGCCGTGCCAGACGACCAGTCCACACTGGATCCGACCATGTCCACGTCCGAGTTGCCCACAATCAGCGAACCTGTCCAGTTCGTTGATCCCCCCCCTCCTCCTGCTACTCCCGCGACTCTGGTGCTCCCTCCTCCTCTCGACGTCCCAGCGGGTCCTCGTCGCTCTACGCGCACGCGTTTTCCTGTCGTCCATCACGCTGCTGACAACAGCGTCGATGATGATGGGGAAATGGCTATTCTCGAGGGGATCGAGGAAGCCGTAGCGGCCTCGCCCGAAGACGACGACGGCATCGAGGACGCCATGCTTGCGCAGATCAACACGTACATGGCGGAGAACCCCATCAATGTGGAGTACCCGAATGATCCACGGAACAACCGCGAAGCCATGGCTGCTCCCAACGCAGACAAATGGATCGCGGCGACGCGCGAGGAACTCAAGTCCCTTCGCGACATGGGCGTCTACGAGCTTGTACCCCCATCCGCCGTCCCTCTTCACAAAACCATCCTCGATCTGAAGCCAGTCTACACCCGCAAGCGGAATGAGCTGGGCGAGGTCGAGAGGAACAAGGCTCGGTACTGCGCGCTTGGGGACCGTCAGAAGTACCTTCAGGACTATGAACAGACGACTTCACCAACCGCGTGCCTCGAGTCTTTCTGCGCCATTCTCCATGTAGGCGCGTCGCGTGGATGAGACATTCAGCAGGTCGACATTAAGACTGCGTTCCTGAATGCGCCTCTTCCGCCCGACGAAGTCCAATACACGCGCCAGCCCAAGCACTTCGAGGAGCCGGGCAAGGAGACATGGCTTTGGAAGCTCGTCAAAGCACTGTATGGGCTAAAGCAAGCGGGACGCGCCTGGACCTGCGCCATGCACGACGCGATGCTGGAATGGGGATTCCGCCGTCTGCTCTGTGAATGGTGCGTCTACGTGCGCGTCGTCGACAACATCACCAACCTCGTCGCGGTGCACGTTGACGACATGCTTTGTGCCGCAAGTACTGCCAGTGCAAATGCCCTATTCAAAAGTCAGTTGCGCGGAAAGTGGATGATCAGCGACTTAGGTGAAGTGAAGTTCTGCCTCGGCATCTCCATCGTCCGCGACGCAGAGCGCAAGACCGTCTCCCTGTCTCAAACCGCCCTCATTGACCGACTCGTCTCCCAATTCCACCAGACAAATGCCGAATGCCCGCGTACACCAATGGAGTGCAAAGTCCCGCTTGAACGCCCCGCATCCACCGACCCTCCCTTGTCTCGCGAACTCATGGACCACCTCGCAGCGACTCCCTATCGCTCCCTGGTGATGTCGATGATGTACGTCGCTCTTGGAACACGACCGGACATCGCTTTCACCATATGCAAACTCGCGCAATTCCTCGACTGCTATAACACCGCGCACTGGCAAGCGGCCGTACGCGTCCTACGCTATCTCAACGGAACACGCTGATACGATGGTACTCGGGGTGCGGTGGAACGATAACTATGAAGCCGAGATAAAGGTCTAAACCAATATAACCAACTAAACAATCAATCAAACAACAACTCCTCCTCTTTATGAGTAGTGATAATCGCGGGTGTTCGGGGGTAAAGACCAAGTATTAGGTCAATAGATCGCTTACTGTTCAGAGAACAGGGGAGTGGGATAGACAAGGGTTGTGAAACCAAAGTCGAGCAATACACGCTATGTTCGAGACTTCGTACAAGCGGTGGGTTCGTGGGTTTTTAAGGCAATAACGGCCAGTAGCCGGCGAGTTTATGTCAATTAAGACGGGTTTGTTGGATTTCTCCAGGTTTGGGACATGATACACTCCTGCAGGACCGCAGTATATAACACAACACAGAACACAAATCACAGAACACAAAACACACACAATACGACCCGCAGTGCTGGACAGAGTCCACACAATTCACAATTCAGTCACACAGTCAATCACAGATACAATCCAATCCAATCCAATCGTTTGCCAAAGGTACAGTACTCGGTTCGAGATAACGGTCACTTGGGTCTTAGAGCTAAACGACAACTCCGAGCCACAACGCCGTTGCGTATGTGAACAAGGTAAACCGAGTGATGTCACTGCACCGTTGTGCGCGAAACCCCAAGGCAGTCTGCTCCAGAAGAGTCAAAGACTAATCCTAACCACAGCACCGATGTGCCTGTGAACAAGATAAACCAAACGATGATGTGCACGCGAGTTGTACACAAAAACCGTCGGGCAGTCTGCTCCAGAACCTCTCTAAACTACGTGCTTTTATACTACTGGGATCTCGACTTTACAACACATCTATTACTACATCTCGGAAAGCACTCCGTCCCGGTGTGGAACCGCGGGACGATCTTAGGGAATCCCCTGACTCCTATTGGCCACGCGCCGGCTCTATGAGTCAGAGCTCTCCTTGGTACTCGATCGGTTTGAGAGTTATTGGTTAATCGAACGGAAGCTTCCGAGCTGGCGTCTTCTTCGTCTAGTGCCCGTCCCGAGCATCAGTCTTCATCGTCTATGATATGGCTACCTGTGGACACCCTCCCCGTGTCCGTAGCTAGTCTGGTCGTTGTGATAGACCAAAGTTCCACTTGTCTCGGTAAGTGCCGGTGCCATCGCGATTCGATGTTTAACCGGCACAGCTATTCTGATGCGTAGGCACGCTCGGCCGTCGGCAACTCACTTCGTCCGTGTCTATTTACAGAAGTCTCGCCCCATCCAAGGGTCTGGACCCATCATGTGACTTGTCGCGCTGTTCTCGATAAGAGACACAATGGTAAACAATCTTGAAGTCGGCCGCTTTGGAAGGCCCCAGTCGCCTGCATGCGATGTCATGTATTCCTTCCCATCTCCTTGATACTAGTCTAGCACTCAGCTCATCCGTACGCACACGGGTACTGATATAAGGTAGTTAGTCCTGTTCTCGGTAAGTCGTACTTTGGCCCCAAGTCGAGGTACCGCCATAGGATCATGCCAATAGAGAACCTAAGCTATGTGACCGTTAAGCTACTCGTTCGGAGCTCCCGATAGCCTCTTATAGAATAGAGAGAGCGTGCTTTATAAGTATAAAGACGCGAAATGCGAAAATACACCTGTGGTTTTGTACACGGCTTATCAACGCACCATGTCCCTGACCCTCGGCGGCGACAAACCCATCGTGCTCGCTGGCTACACCGATTCTGACTTCGCAAATGACGCGGGGAGGAAGTCGGTGATGGGGTACTGCTTCTCTCTAGGCTCTGGTGCCATATCCTGGTCGTCGCGGAAGCAGAAGGTCGTCGCTTTATCCTCAACTGAATCTGAGTACATCTCCGCCTCTGAAGGTGCGAAGGACGCCTGCTGGTTGCGTATGCTGGCGCGTGGTATCACTGTCGGAGTCAAGTCGGCGACGGACATCCTCGTGGACAACAACTCAGCTATCACCCTCGCTAACGACCAGTCCCTTCACATCCGTGCTAAGCACATCGACATTCGTTACTATCACATCCGCGACTGTACGGAAAAGAAGAAAATCTGCATTCTCCGCGTATCCACCGAAGAGAATACAGCCGATACATTCACAAAGGCCCTCCCTTATCCCGCTTTCGCACGCCATCGGACTGGCCTCGGCGTGGCTTAGGGGGTGTTCTGGTGTCGGGGGTGTTCTGGCGTGGGGGGTGAGGTTACCATCGTCCGAGCTGTGGGGGTGAGTTGGATGAGATTACATCCACGGACTCTTGTTACCTATCTTATCTAATCAGGTGTCACATGTGCATATACTGTGACGCCCTCGTGCCTCTTCCCTTACTCGCGTCCACCATCTCGCAGTAAGGGTAAGCTTTCTATACACGTGTTTATGCCTCGTACTCACTGTAAAGTAGTTCATAGATACTTACTAGTGGATACAGATTCTACTCTTTGAAGAGGAGCTGCAAGTGTGGGAGGAGAGTAGAGTGCCCTAGAGCAAGCGTGAACTGGTGTGTGTGTGTATATGTGTATGTGTATGTGTGTATATGTATGTGTATATGTATATATGTATATATATGTATATGTATATATATATGTGATCAACTCTTGTATTGGGGGACAAGGTACACTAGGTGAAGAGTGGGGGAAAACTCTTGCCCAAGAGTTTTGATGATGGTTGGTAGCTGTGTGTGTGTGTAGTATGTGGGTGTGGGTGTATCTGATAAGTATTTATATGTATCCTGAGAATGTCAGGCGCTTGAAACGTAGCTGGTGTAGCAGGCTGATGCGCGAACGATAAGTCAAGTTCGGAACGATAGTGACAATACTAGAGGACGGCAACTGAGAAGACAGTGCGGACCGGTCTGAGACAATAGCTGGTTCCAATGGCTGGACATTGGAAGGGGTGTGTAGTGCTGAGGCCGAAAGAGTGTGTGGTTGCCAGGTGGCTGGTAGAAGGATGTGCCAGACTTGTTTGTCAACAAGTGTGCTCGATCAAGGTGATGATGCTGGAGGTGCGACGAGTGTGGGTGGATGATGATGATGCACCCTCTGTGGTGTTCATGGTGCCTTCTTTTCTACACCCCTCCTATGTCTCCATATTCCCAATGGTTGGTCCTGTTATCTGCAAAGATAAGGGAGGGGAATGTCCAGATGTGGTGAGGGCTGAGGAGCCTGATCCTAGCTGGTGATCAACTGTGGATTGTGGGGGAGGCAAATTCCACTGGGTGGAGAATGGGGGAAAACTGTGTCCCAAGAATTTGATGATGGTTGGTGTCCCAAGAATTTGATAACTACTGGCTAAAATAGGTGGTCCTTTTATACCTTTTCCGACTCTACACAGCCTTCGGCCCCCGTCGCACCATAGACCTTCCCTAGAGAACGATCCCAGCGGATAGAGAGCGCCAATCCCCGAGGATTCGGCATATAGAATCGCTGTGTCAGCAAATCCGGCGGGATTTGGTGTCAAAACCTCGTCGTAACAGTCAATTCCGGCAGGATTCGCTGACAGACCAGCAGGATTTGGGATGTAGACTCATTGGGTCGTGTTTCAGGGCTCAAACATGTCCTAACATGGATGAATCGTCCCGTGTGCTGTCAGTGTCCGTCCTCTATCTGGCGGGAGCTCGGTGGTTGTTACTTCGTGGGCAGAGTGCGAGGATACAGGCCTCTCTGAAGGCGTATTCCGGAGGATTCCCATGGGTAGAGCCTGTATCTTGTAAAGTCCAAACTGTAGGTGGTATTCAAGACGTCTGGGGGGTCCGTGGTGCGCGAGCTACAATGTAATCCCGTGGGATCTTGGTCGTATCGCGCTGTGGTGACAGATGTGTGCAAAATCCCGTGGGATCGAGTTTGTGAGAATGCTTGTAGCATTGGAATTATATGAGATCCTGAGGGAAGAGGTCGTTGGGGGTGCGGTTGGTGTTGTACGAGGTGGATTCCCGCGGGGAGGGGCGCAGCGAGTGAGATTCCCGGAGGAATATCTGAATGCGGATTCTTGTAGTCCAAATCGGGTGATTGTGTCATGTCAAGTCCATCACAGCCGCGTTGGTGTGCGAGGGCATACACAGAGCGTATGGGACCCTCACAGCGGTCTAACGGCTTCGGAAAGCTTGGTTTTTATCACAAGGTTGGTGGAATAACTTCCTGGGAGTTGGTAATTCGCTTTTATAACACTGTCTGGTGTATTTCCGGTGTTTACAAGCTATAGCTAGAGTTGACTTTTATGTCTACAATGCCCGATAATCGCTGATCCTTAATATTCCGCTGTTCGCTGCAATAACCCTTATCAATTCTCGCTGTGTACGGTCTTTGGACTATGTCCGGTTCAATGATTCTCA
The DNA here is from genome assembly GCA_029204335.1 of Mycena vulgaris. NCBI lineage: Eukaryota > Fungi > Basidiomycota > Agaricomycetes > Agaricales > Mycenaceae > Mycena > Mycena vulgaris. The sequence goes on along the minus strand of JARGYA010000038.1, from coordinate 183,510 downwards.
AGTAAACAACGAAATATCAAGCGGAAAAACAATTATTATTTCTCAGTGGTACTCCGAACGAATTCAAGTCTTTCCTAATATCGTGCAGGCTGTAATAGCTACACTTGCGATAGGAGAGGGGTGAATCCACTGGCGAACTACTGCTATTCTACTGCTATTTATACAAACCCAAGAGTCTATATACGGACACTTACAAACAAACAAACAATAGAATGAGTCATGCCCTATGACCAGGGCTGTGGAGCTTTATATGATTTATGGTCACGAAAGCAGGCTGTAAAAGGTTAGTTTCAAATACATTGGTATATTTCCTGCATAAACGATCGGTCGTGATCGAAAGACCCGACATATTTGTGATGCCATCAGCTTCCTTGGTTCCTGTCCTGGCCTAGACCCCGCCTAAGCTTGGTCATTGCCGCTTCATCTCTATTCCTGGCTGACGCGCAACACCCTCTGCCCGTCCCGTGCCTTTTTGGTTGTTCTGTATTTCACAGAGTGATCGAGCTCGATCGTAGAAGCCCTCAACCGCTGTCAAACGTGGGATCCCATCGATCACCCGTGGAACCGGTTATAGTTCCGGTCTGGTGAGTCATCAATGCTTTTACGGCCGCCGCCAGGATCTCCCGACGCTTGTACTATCATCCGTTGAATGTAATCTAATCTTCAATAGTGATCCCCCAGTGTCACATAGTCGTAGTCTAGACGGCTTTTATATATCCTGACTTTGAACAGCGCACAGAGTACTCCAATTCCGTTTGAGAGAGGTAAAGTGACCTTTTAGCTATAGGTTCGTGGCTTCCCCAGACTCGAGCCCTTTGTGGTGGCCGTTATCTAGAACAAGCTACTGGCTTTAGCATGCGCTTATATCCTTAACTGGCTGCTCGGATCTCAACACCAGCCCTCTGAGACGGTGTAATAGCTTAGTTTATAGCCAGTGACGGCGACTAAGTGATGTAAAATTGAAAGATTTCACGCGTGTTCACTTAGCCAGCTTATCATCGGGGTGCGGTGGAACGATAACTATGAAGCCGAGATAAAGGTCTAAACCAATATAACCAACTAAACAATCAATCAAACAACAACTCCTCCTCTTTATGAGTAATGATAATCGGGGGTATTCGGGGGTAAAGACACTTCAGGCTACCTCTACCCAGACCTACTTAGGGTAGTTTCCCCCACTTAGGTGTGGGGCCTAAGTAGGTCCAGGATATGGGACCAACCACCGGTGGTGGGTGTATCCACCACAGGTGGAGCCCTCCACCAGACTGACCGTGGGTGCACCCACATATGTCACATCACGGCGGTGTGGATGCATCCATGCCCAGCTCGTTTTGGGGATTTTACGCCCTTCATGGGCCCCATATCATGTCCTCTGCTGGCCCCTGTTCTTGCTCTGGCCTGCACTCCATCCTACGCTCTTGTTGAGCTCATTTTGGGGATTTTGTGCCCTCCACTGGCACCGCTTTGCACCCCTCCTGGACCTTGCTCTTCATATCTATACCTACCCCCACCTGTACACATCCTCCCTTGTAATCACCTGTATATCCTTGCCTACACCCGCCTTGCCCCTTATATCCTCCCTTACGCTCACCTTCACATCCTTGCCCATCCCACCGTCATACATTCCTTACACTGGCCTGCAGCTTCCTTCCCTTCATATACACCTGCCTTGCTCCCTTATATCCTCTCTTACGCTCACCTTCATACCCTTGCCCATCCCACCGTCATACATTCTTTACACTGGCCTGCAGCTCCCTTCCCTTCATATACACCCTCCTTGCTCCCTTATATCCTCCCTTACGCTCATCTTCATATCCTTGCCCATCCCACCGTCAGATGTTCCTTACACTGGCCTGCAGCTCGCCTTTTTACCTGTGCTGCATCCACCCTTATGCTCGCTTTTGCATCCTTGCATCCTTACCTATGATTGTGTTAATATGCCTCTTATATCATCACCCAATAGTCGGGCTATGCTTGCAGGCTCTCAAACTTGTCTACTGGTTGCCCAGGACTCTTTCCGGCCTGAAGATAATCGGAAATACATATTTACTGGATGCATCCACCGACGGTTGAAGGTAGTCGGTGGATGCATCCACCAGTCTCTTGTTAAATGGATGGATGCATCCACCCAATGCACATGGATGCATCCACGGCGCTCACATGGATGCACCCACGCTCATGTGGATGGATCCACCGCTGATATTTGTAATGATGTGGATCCACCCACCACACCCATGTGGGTGCCTCCACCGCTGATATTTTTTACGACGTGGATGCCTCCACAATAATGTGGTTGCATCCATATGCCATACAGTGGTTGCACCCACTGGTTGTTTGGTTCCCATCTGGATCCACCCACCTCTATATGGGCCCACCCACCTCTTGTTTGGTTCCCATCTGGATCCACCCACCTCTATATGGGCCCACCCACCTGTTGTTTGGTTCCTGTCTGGATCCATCCACATGTCTCCCAGAAACACATGTGGATGCATCCATGATGTTATTTTTTTACTCTGGATGCACCCACATGGGACCCCAGACACCTGTTCCATTATTATTATTATTATTGTATGCTCCCCCAGATCTTTCCTTTTTTGTTCAATTTTCAGCCCTTATAATACTACCTTCAAATGTAGAATGTGTTTCCCTTGCTTACTGTATTTTTGCCCCTCACGTTATTGGGTGCCGAAGTTGAAATTACCTTTTTGGGACCGTAGCGGTTGTTGTGGCCTGTTTGCATCACGCCCCGCTTGTTATTATTATTATTGTTGTATGCTCCCCCAGATCTTTCCTTTTTTGTTCAATTTTCAAGCCCTTATAATACTACCTTCAAATGTAGAATGTGTCTCCCTTGCTTACTGTATTTTTTCCCTCACGTTATTGGATGCCCAGGTCGAAATTCCCTTTTTGGGACCGTAGCGGTTGTTGTGGCCTGCTTGCACCACACCCCGCTTGAGCGAAATATTTTATACACTGGTAAGTTATCGTCAGTGAGGCAATTTTGAGCCTGTTTATCATTATCTGGATGGGTGGGGTACGTTTCCTCTCCTTACTGTATCTTTTTTTCTTTCGTTGTTGGGTACCCAAGTCGGAATTATCAGGAAATTGTGTTTTACTCTAGTAGCTTTTTATTAGTCAACCGATTTTGAGTCCTCATATTATTACCTTCAATATTCCAGGACGTTCCGCTGGCTTGCTGTATTTTTTCTGTCCTTCGCTCGGTGCTTCCACTCAGAATTCCCATTTTGGGATCGTATCGGTTGTTGTGGTGTATTTGTCTGATGGCGGCAGATGGCGTTCATGCAAGTCAAGTTGGCTCCCCAAATTGAAATATAACGAAACTAAACACAGGGGGACTAAACATTACCAATTGGATTCCGCAGACCAAAAAAAACACCAAGTCAAGAAACGGAAAAGCAAAGGAAAAAAAAGAGTAAAGGCGTTGGATTGGAGGAAAGAAATACAAGTTATAAGAGAATTACTCCCGCTCGACCCCCATAGCCCAGCGCTGAATGCTATCAGAAGCCGACTCATGCTCCTCACCTGACAGCGAGATTTCCCGAAGAAAACGCTGCTGTGCTGGGTTGAGGACAAACACCGCAGCGGGCGGGCCTTCATCTAAATACGAGTTAGGATTTCCACGCCAGTACACAAAGAGAAACTCACCATCAGTCAGGGCGTCGAGCAAGGAGGGGAGGCTGGAGTGCGAGCTGAGGGTCATAGCAGTAGTGCCGGAGGTGCTGTGCGAGTCGTCGGCGGAGGCGTCGAATATGTCATCCACACAAGTGCCGTCGGTCTCGGAAGACGGTACAACGTCCCCCGCAACATCGGCGGCGTCCTCGAGGGCGTCTTGAACGCCTGTGTCGGCCGCAGTGGCGTCGGCGGCGTCAGCGGCGTCGGCGGCGTCAGCGGCGACGGCGGAGTTGAATCCGTCCAACCCCGGGCCCCAAGCTGTATGGGAAGGTCAGCACTTTGCGAAGGTGGGCAGATGGGGCTGACGTACGGACAAGCCCGCCGCGCGGCAGGACGCGGAAGAACAGGGAACCACCGTCAGCGCCCTGGACCCTCACTGATAACAATTAGTGGGCTTGGAGCTATGTGGAAGAGGGAAAACGCACCATATTCAGTCGCTTTGGGTCCCAACAGACTCATAAAAGCCATATCCGCTGCAACGGCAAGTAAGCGGAGTGAAGCGGGCAGACGGCGGGACGACATACACATTGTGATAAGTTCAGTGAAGGCGTGGGGTGTGTCGTGGACGTTCTCGAGCATTTGACGCACTGTTAAGGGATGAACGTGAGCAGGAGATCGAGAAGCTCAACACAAAGACTCACTAGCAGCCTCGTCGGCCCAAAATTCCTCCATGCATTCGGCAGCCGCAGCGGCATGGCCGAAAACCTCCTGTGGCGTCCATGGCCCCGGCCCTTGATGATTCATGTCGGGGTACCGGCGAAAGAAGGCGCGGGGGGGCGTTGGCATGAACCGGCGGATCTGCATCAAGTCGTAGTTGTGACGATGCTCCTCCAATTCGCGGAGGAACTCCCCGCGGTACATAGCGCCGCCATACAGGAAGTCGGGCATAATTGTCTGCTTGAGTCGGGCGATGCGGCGATTTGCGGGCGGGGTGGCACTGCCGGCGCGAGGAACAGCGCGAGCCGCCCGGGATGCACGGCGGAAGAAACGGGTGAGCTGGGCTTGGGTGGGCATCAGGATGGAGGGGACTGAAATGAAGCGCACCCACAGAGCCCTTCTATCTTTTATGACCTGCGCGAGCGAGTGGCAAGGCCACCCACCGACGCGAGGCCACCACGCATGCCCATTCGGGCAACTCTTTGATCGTGCTTCATCCCGTCGTGAACAATGTGCAAGCGGATCCCTGACCGCCATTGGCCGTCGACTCATCTATCCAATTATCAGTCGACGCTTAGATCGCAGCCGGCCACCCACCATTTTTCACTGCTGGCCACAATGTGGATTAACTCCGGCCTGTTCCATAGGTATAGGATGCCAGGCTGCATCTTTCTTTATTCACTCGTTCCCGTTACTTTACTGCTAATACATACATTTCTACATACGGGACATGGTGGTTAGAAGCAAGAGCAGAATAAGCGCCGGAACAAACAGGCGCACTACTTGATGTGATGAGTTTCGGCAGAAGTTCGGCATGTCGAAGGGCCACGTGACCGGTCGCGTCGCGTCCCAACACATAAACTGCATAGGAAAAATGAAGAACAAGTAATATATTTACACGTCAAATAGACCATTATCATCCCAAATTGACTCCCCCTCGTCATCCTCAGGCCCTCTATAATTATCCGCGCGTTCAACGGCTGTTAAGACTTGAAACAAGTCGTCGTCTTCATCGTCGTCCATCCCGTCGTCGGAGTCGGAGTCATATCCATCGCCCCACGACGCCGTCACCTCAGCGATCTGACAGCCAAGAAGTTCCTCCCTAGTGGGTCCCCATTCCGGAAGACTTTCGCCGCTGAATGCAAGTTGGTCGAGGGATTTCTTCCACAGGACGCACAGCTGAAGAAGTTCTTGGCGTCTCAGTTGGAATTGATATTGGATGGCCCCTGGATATGTCAGTCGAAATACACACTAGGAGCGAAATACATACCCTGAGTTATGGCGATGACCCCACAAACCGCCCTCCACTCGGTGGCAAACCACATTTGCAAATGCCTCCGCTCCCTCAGCAATCGCGGAGCCTCTTCCTTGCACCGATCCTTCTGCAGCAAGGCTCGTATTCCGGCTCGCACCTTCTCGTCGCTCAGCCAGAGGGGGGCCACCCCTTGCTCATCCCCATCCAATCCCAAATCCTGCCAGATCGCGTCATCCACGTCTAGCTGGTAAATCCCCTTCGCGGGAACGGGAATGGGAGCGATCGCGCCTTTTGGCGCTTTCTTGGCGTCAATGAGCGCCTTTATTTCGACGCAGGACTGGTTGTACGATTTAACGAGTCGGGCGATGTTAGGTTCGCGGCGGTTGATTGCTGCACCGGCGTGTTCGTTTCGTTGATTCTCTAAAATAAAATGTCAGTTACTGGCGAACGTTAAGACACGAGACACCACATACCGCTCCTCGTACGACGGAAAGAGCGCTCTATTGGATCGAGCTCGAATTTGCGATCCCGCAACTTTCCTCGCAATTGCTCCTTGAATATCTTGGCGCTCATCCGCGCTGAATAATACTGGCTGTGAGCAAGTTTCTTGAGCGCAGTGGAATCATCAATTCCCAGCGTACGCTGAAGACGGAGAGCCCTCTCCTTCTCCTTCTTCCACGCTTTACGAGCGTCCTCGAGATGCAGCTCAGCATATAACCGAACTTCCGGCGTGCAATCGTCTTCTTCCACAGATTCCTCCAAGGATGCCACCCGCTCGAATAAGACCTGCGCCTTTTTACGGGATACAAGGACCTCTTCAACTGCCGCTTGTCCCTGGTTTTTCGAGCGTCCTAGTCATTGAATGAGCCCGGGGTTTATAATGTAATTCGAGGAAAACTTACGTGGTACTGGCTTCGTCTGAACAGCCACTTGGTTCGCCCATTCCTCTCGCAGCACGTCCTCCGCTACTCCACATGCCTCCAGTTCTGCGAGCGCGTCCCGAAGCTTCCCCTCGCAGTGATGAGTCCGTCGCAGGAGCCATCCAGCGAGACGTCCCAAGCTTGTTTTGTCCGCATGCTCAATTTGTATATCAATGGTGTACAGACGGTGGTGGTACTGTCCAGTACGTTAGTCCTAGCCCTCGAAATAATCAAGCCCACGCACCCCGGAAACTCGCAGATATGCGATGAGCTTACTGATCGAATGCCAGAAGCGTTCACACCCTTCGCCGTTGGTGAAGCCGAACCCACAGCACTTGAGGGGATGATAGATCATTTGACATGGCCATCGGTGGCCAAACACGTGAAAAACCGACACGGCGAAACGGATGCGATCCAGGTACCTGTCCAAAAAGCCCCACTTCACGCAAGAGCGATGTAGCTGGCACGCTATATCGTATAGCACGCCAACTCGAATGTTGGCGGGGAGGTGCTGGAAAAGCATCTCCAACAGCACAAGCACGTAGTACTGCTTCTCCCCAGCACTGCGCATGTTGACGAGCCACAACACTCGGTCGTGGCGGCACAGTAGTCCCATGATCCCGGTGTCGTCGAAGAACTTGGTGCTAGCTTTCTCCCGCTTTTCGTCTGCCGCCTTGAATGACGATTCACACTCATCTAACACTGACCGGGGAACTTTCAGATTGACCCCCTCGTAGGAGTCCTCCTGTTCCTCTACTCGTGCCTGCTTCTTCGTCTTCGGTGCCCGAGCTCCCGGCGGGCGCACCTCCTCTACATGCGCTCCCATCTGGTCGGCGGTTGTCTCTGGCACGAATACGCTGTTGGGATGAGTGCGAGGTGGATCCCGAGCACCTTTGCGTCTGCGCTTCTGGGTAAAGCACGCATCGGCGCATACGTTGACGTCGACATGCTGAGTTGGGTCATGCACGAGCCCACCGAAACAAGCTGGGCATCGGCTGATGAGATAATCGCTGGGCCGGGTGCGAGGCGGAGGTTCGGGGAATGGATTAGCTGGGGGCGTGTCGTCGTCGTCGTCGCCTTCCCCGGGGGACACGCTGGCTGGCCTGCGGCGTTTTTGTAGGGAAGGAGCCGGTGGCACGGGTCGACCCGTTGGCGTGGATGGGATGGATGGAATTGGGGTGACTTGGGATGGTGTTCCGGGACGTGTCGGTGTAGATGATCTCGAGCGGGGACCCTCCCCCTCTTCGACTTCGTCGTCGTCGGTAGGATTGGCTGCCGCATCTTCAGCTCGCACTACGTCCCGTCCAGCAAGTAGCAGTTTGTCCACTGCAGCGTTCACGGCATGCTGCAGACTGATATACCACTCTAGTGCATTGCCGAAGCGGACACGGAGGGTATCCTGCGATATATGAGCCCCACAGCAAGCCAACACGGTGTATACACGTACTTTGGTCCTTAACTTATACCCGCGACTGGCAAGAAAACCTTCCAACGTATTGCAAAATGCCGTGTTATTGGGTGGTAAATTGAGGAATAGTCGCGTTACGAAATCCAATACCTGGAGGTCGACGGCGAGACTCGGATGTTGCGGGGAACAAGGGAAAAGGCCAGCCTTCAGTAGCTGTATTGGCGCAGGGGAGCATGCGCACACTGCCAAGACGGACGTGCTCTATCACTGTGTTCGTATGTTAGACGTGCTATGTGCGAGCGAGACTACCCACGTACCATTCATACGAACCAAAGCAATGTCGAGCGCCCGCCTACTGCAATTGCAGGTCGTCGCTGTGTCTAGCGCAAGTCCCGCCGTGTCTCGGAGCGACCCCGTGTCGTACATTAGTTTGATGAATACCGGGACGAGCATCGGGATGACTTCAAGTGTCCAGCGTTGCCATTGTCTGCTGCGCTTCAGAATTAACGGGCGGGGTGTGGGAGGGTTTTGCGAGGGGAGATAGTCGGAGGTCACGAAGTCGTCCTCGCTCGGGAGAGTGGCGTCGGGATTGCGGCGGGAAGGGGACTGACTGCGGGGAGGCCTCCCCCCATCCGCCTGGCAGCGGTCGGACCAGGCGCTGGCTAAGAGTCTGGCCATTCGCGCAGTAGACGAGCGGTTCCGGAGCCGGCGGCCCTAGGTCTGACCAGCAAGTGCACCGGCCGAGGAACTGAGAACACCGCCGCGCGCACTGTAGGGTCCACTGGTGTTCTGCACGCGCTGAAGCTCCTTGTCTGTGAATCACATTCTTCTAGTGGGGCGGGGTTGTGAGGAATAGCTAGTTGCAAGGCCAAAGCCACTCACTCGTGCTGTTGTTTACGCTAATCACTTCGAAATTCTTTTAGTGTCTTTGTGCCACCCGCTCGAACGCGACGCGACTCGACGCGCCTTGAGATTACTATCTACACTATTAGATTCTACTGTACGACTAAGATGTCTTTGATATGTTACTGCTACTTTACATGCACTATGTACGTCTACTTAGGGGTACATGGAAGTCAGAAGCAAGAGGAAAATAGGCGCCCGGGCCAAACAGGCGACCACTTGATGTGAAGCGTCTCGGCAGAAGTTCGGCATCCCGGGACCATCACGTGCCACGAACGCGTCGCGTTCGTTGAGGCCACTCGACGCGTCCCACGCGTCGCGCTATTTAGCAAAGTAGGATCGGTGTATTATATGACATTATATATACAGTTATTTTTGACTACCGAGGGTATATACAATTATTGCGACTACTGGGGGAATGTCGTGGTAGCACAATCGCCGACCGCCTGATTGTCCGACAAGCACAGTTTCAGGATGTGGAAATAGATGGGGCCGCTGCCATCCGCGCATCTGACTGCGACCACGTCTGGGCCGTGGTTGTGCGTAATGTATGGCTGGGTCTGCGCGTAAGAACCAACCAGCGAGGTGTTTCCCTCGACGTCCGGACCAAGCACAACGACGCGCGCAATGCGCCTCGTGATGAGGGCACTGTCCGTCTGCCAGGACAGGTTTGATGCAGGGCGGGGGGAAGGCGATCTTGTCAAGCCTCGAACCAACGCGGTAGACGGCGACCTGTTTTTTGATGTCTGGGACAGCGCTCAGCATGACTACCCCATTTTTTCCTTCGGCGGCGCGGGCTTTGGGAGAGACTTTGATATCTCTGGTGGGCAGGAAAGCGGTGACCCCTTCCATCGTCACATCGAGGCGCTTTCCCACCAGACCCGCAATCCTAAGCCATGTGCCGTCGCGTTCGCCAGCCAGCCGTTGCTCCTCGTACTCCGACTTCCTTTTTTGCTCTTGCAAAAGTCGCTCCTTCTCGCGTTGTTGTTCTTCCTCGGTGGAAGACCTGAGACCCCACTCGGGATCGCTTTCCTGGGGGGCCAGCGGCGGCGTGGCAGCGCGCGGTTGTGGGGGAGCAGAGAAATTTGCCAAGCGCGGGGCGTAAAGCACCCTGGACGGAAGGTATTGAGCTTGTGCCAAACGTAAACGAGTCCTGAAATCATGTTAACGAGAGGTAGATAGTTGAATAAAATGGGGCGCACAGGTCGTGGACCACATTCTCGATGGGCACGTTGATCTCTTGATTTGACTGGGATCGGATCGTCACCATGATTCCCTTCGTATCCCCCGTCAGGTATCGCCGCCTCCGCCCACTGGCCTGCTGCGATTTAAGGTGTTCGCTCCGCTCCTTCGTGTTGTAAGTGCGGATAACCTGCCCACGGAATCCCTTATTCGGATGCTTGAATCCGACGAGGACGTAGATGTTGGAGTACTCCACTCCGCTGTGGCTCAACGACGATGTAGAGCCCGCTGGCAACCCTGTCTCGCTCGACCCTATCTCGCTCGATAAGTCTTTGGTGAAGCTCTGCGAAGCTAGTAGGCGGCTCCAATTCGATCATCTTCCTGGTGACCGCCTGATTCGCTTGCGATGCAGCTTCGTACGCCGCATAATCGTCAGCCTGCGTTTGCCTCCGGTATGCCAGCGTCTTCGCTGGACCGGGACCGGACAAGGTTGGAGGGTTAACGAGATGCTGAGTGACCACAGATGGCGCTTGTGTATTGATGAAGCGGCCGATTAGCGGCAAAGTTCTCTTCGTCGAACATGAGGAAATCTACATCGGCCTTCATTACATGGACCTATTGCGAATCAGTACCTGTTCTTCAGTATTTGCGGATGCGTCGCAACTCACAGTCTGAGCGAGGGCATCCGGGTTGTTTTGATGCTGACATTTTACCATTCAGATTAGGTTACCAAGCTAAGAGAATTCGCCTACATCAACCAAGTCAAAGCGCCCAGTCTTGTGTCTCTTGACGATCCACTGATTACCCGCTTCGCCAGGGCCCCATCATGAAGTCTTCTAGAACTTCTCGCCCGTCTCGAGTCTACAGCAAAAAACAATCATAAGCTTCCAACACAGATACCATTAGAAGACGAAATTACCGTAAATAAATCAAGACCACCATCTGAATGCACCTCAACAACGAGCCCATGTAGATTTTTACGGTCGCCACGCACAACAACGACGAGATCCCCTGGCAAGAAGTGCCGATTTACGTGTTCCATCGAGACCTCTATAATGCGGATGCCGTCCGCCTGCAGCTTGGATGGCAACATTCTCGTCGAATTCTGCACCAGATTCAAGTGCGACGCTGATCTGCGACCCATCCAAAGAGGTGATCCGTCCGCTAAGCCCTCGATACACTGGCCCACAATTGACGCGAACACGGTCAAGGACGTGGAGGGGGGGCGACGGGCTCAGAATGTGCCGGACCATTTGGTTGAGTGGATACACAAAGCTCTGTTGGTCCGCGTGCGGAAAGTTCGGGGTGAGTCGGCAAACTCGCTTCAACTGGCCGCGCGCAGAGAGTTCAGCGATTTCCAGAATATATGGAGCCTCACCGCGACGCTCGCCTGCCACAAGGAGTACGCAATCATCAGCCTCGATCGCCTGGCTGGGACCTGCAAACGACCGACACAGCAGCGCTCGGCAGTGAGCAAGAGGTGTCAGATCTCTGGATCGGGCCCACTATCAACAACACGTGCATGGCTGATTGCCGATAGCTTCCCCTTTGGCACTTCGTACTCATGACGATAAATTGACACTAAGTAACTCTAGAGTTGCCATTTTGAAGGTTCATAGTCTTAGTAGTTGTGCCTAATACTCCGAGGGATAACGGATGGTGTCAGAATATTTATTTATAATTAATTACAGGTGTAATCAATCCAACCGTCTGTTTTCGACGCTCGAGTATCGTTTGGGTCGTGATTTTCTTTGTGTTGCCATGCTGGATCGGCAAGTTTTGAACACTTGAAATGGATCACTTGCGGCCAAGTGAGAGGGTCGCCGCGCACGGCCTGGTCGGTGCGGTGCTGGACAAATATTTGGCAATATTTGGCCCCCTTGGCTTCACGTGTTGTTGATGGTGGGCCCGATCAAGAGATCTGAGACCTCTTGGCAGTGAGTACCGCGGAACGGCGCGAGTTCGTCGATTGCGGGATCAACTTGTGGGTACTTTTGAGCAGATAGTTTGGTGCCCACTTGCCGTGGCTGGCAGGGATCCGGGGTCTCTTCAGCTTTTGGGTTCTGGCTCTGTGGGGGTGGTGGGGGGGCGTCGACCCTTTTCATGAGGAGCTCTTTGGGGCCAAGCACGAACGCCAGCTCGCCCTGGAACCGAATCCACAAGCCGCGAACGACCTCACCCGGGTTAGGCAGCGCTGACCTTAGCCGCCGTTCCATCCCCCTCAGCGTTTCGTTGTGGGGCGCTGGGCGCACATTCGCGGATGGTGACAGGGTCCTCGCGATGACACCGAGAGCGGGATCATTGGGTGCCACAAACGCTGTCGCGCCAGGCTTTTCGCAGGCGGCAGACGCGGAATAGTCGCAGGCGCGGTTCTCAAAGCGGGCCGCAATGGCCTCCAAGGCGTTGGTGTCATCATCGTCGTTGTCGTCGAATGTCCACAGCTGGTCCGTTTGTAGCTGTGGAGGGGTATCGTCAATAAACTCTAACGGAAAGCGCTCAGAAATATCCATTATGTGGATGGACTCAGACATACCAATGTCAGAATCGTGCAATTCCTCCTCCTCTTCCTCGCCATCTTGGGGATCATTCTCCTCGTCCGAGTCAGTGGCCGTCGTGTCCAGATACGTCGTGAGCTTTTTGTATAGATGCCTGGCGCGCGCTTCCTTGGGCGGAGGAGAGGCGGTACCCATACCCCATACGCGAAGGAGAGGTGGTCCACATATGTTTGGCTGCGGGCGGAGGGGAGGATGAGGAGGGCCAGGGATGAGCGGACTTCAGCGCAAATGTTACCAGAATGATAATGGCAGATCCAGGCGTACATTTGCGGCTGCGAGGGCTTCGCAGGGAGAGATATATGGCGTGAAATCACGGGAATCGCGAGGCTGGAAGGGAGTGGGCCCGCGCGATTCTGGGTCTGGGAAGAAGAGGGGAGTGCGGCCCCGGCTTCCCTCAGATGACGTCGGCTCTGCGGGCTTGTATGCGGGAGTGGGCGCTTGGGAACCTGTTTGCGGAGGTGGGTGCCAGGTAGGCATGACACTGGTCTCACGAGAGGGCGGGAAGTCGGTGTTGGTGTCGACATCTTCGCCACGTGCCGGGGTTTCCGCGCCCGGTTGAAGGAAGTGCGCCGGCATACGATAGGGCACGGAGGAGAGCACTCTGGCGTCGTGGTCCGCCAGAATGCCGCTCATATTGAAGTCCGCCTCGTCGGCGCGTCGGATCTGCACCTCGGAGGAATCTTCGTCGTCCTCGTACTGGTCGTCCTCGTTGAGGGAACGCTGCACTTCCGCGCGGTCGTCAATGTACGGGTTGCGTGCACTAAGGAGTAACGTGTCAGCCTTGTTCACGTCGTCCATCACAGCGAGCGCGCGGTGCATATGTATTATTTTTATTTCTATTATTGTCTATTCTACTGGACTCGGCGCATGGTTTGGGCTCGAAGAGACATCCAGCAGGACACCTCAACGGTGATTTATTGCTTTGGTTTCTATCTATCTAGCTACTACCGACTACGAGCGGGGACTGATAGTACTTACCGAGACATGTGGTGGTCGAGATCAAGTGCCAAAAGGGTGGCTGTGCCGTAGGGACACCTTGTTTGTTGTGAGGTGATTCGGCACGCTCGGCATCCGACTCGGCCTGCCGAGCGTGCCGAATCACCTCACAACAAACAAGGCGAGCATTTGGCACAGCCACCTTTCGCTTCTTGATCCCGACCATCATGGTCGTGGTCAAGAAGCGCCGACGGGCAGGATGTGGAGCGGGTGGAGGCGGGCGATGAACATGAGTAGATATACGACTGTGTAGATATATATAACGTACATAATGGCACAGGTACAGGGCGCACAGAGGAACTAGGAGGGTGCAAATACGGGAAGTCAGCACAGTCGGGATAGCACAGCGGTGGACAAAATGTACGGCGCGCACTCAGCCAGATGGCAACGGGGTATTGGGATGGGCACTGGGCACGTCTGGATGAATGCACAAATAATATAAGTGAGTGATCGCGCAGAGAGAGAAGAGACGCACAATTGACGATAGGTCACCCAGGAAGCGAGTGGGGAGCAGGGCGTACACGCAGACCTGGAAACTAGGCATCAGGGACTGATTGCGGAAGGAGGGAGAACGTACAGGACAGTTGATAGAAGCGGGATGCGGTGATGCATGGTGAATAATGAGTGAGTTATCGCGCAGTGACAGAACAGACACACCATCGAATTTAGACCACCCAGGAAGCGGGACAGAGGGCGTACTCACAGACCTGCAAGACGTGAGGGATTCAAGATGGAGGAAGCAAGCGGCGCTAGACACGAGGGGTGAGTGGACGTTGTTGCGACGAGGAGGCGACATACTTATAGTCCTAGGACACTGACCTTGATCAAAAGGTGTCAAAGCGAGAATTACTCGATCGAGACACTTGGTGGCCAAGGCTTGCTGGGTTGGTGGCCACGGCTGGCATTTTGTGATGCTCGCTCGGTTCACCAATCACATCGCGGGGGAACAATGGTAAGCTTTCATGGCGGGTAAAGAAAAATAGACATTGCTTAGACGTGTTTCCAGCGCAGCCACTGTTCTTGTCCCGTCCTCAGCCCAAGCCCACTCCGTCCAACTTCGAACGCCCCTCGATGGAGCCCCGTGTAACGAGATTGCGCAAAGTCCCGTTGACCCAAGCCGTTCCAGACCCGCCCAGGGAACGACGACCCAAGAGGAAGGCAACTGAGTCCTCAGTACGTGGCCGGTGGTCTCCAGTGTATTTGTCTAATACTCTCTCGCAGAATGCCGCCGCCGACCCCCCCGCTGCTAAGACCGCTGTCAAGAAATCGAAGTCCAAATCCCAGATTACCGCCCCTGAACCCCCCGCTATTAAGAAGTCCAAATCTAAAGCCACGGCCACAGAGAAGACGGCTGCGGTGCCAGTCAATGCGGTATGTACGCCTGGTAATAAATACGCACAAGATTCTAACTGCCTGGCTTTAGCTGGATGGCGGGAACAACACAGATGAAGACCTTGCCCCCATTCGGCCCAAAGCTCGTCCCAGAATCAGGGCAATGGGGGCCGCAGGCGACCTAGCCACCGACCCTTTTGATCTCTCGCATCGGCGTCATGCGATATCCAAGAAGTCTAACCAAGAGCCCGTTCCCGCGGACAAGGCTGATGAGGTCTGTATCACGACCAAAGAAAATTGCCAGATTTCTGACACACCGTTTAGACGTCTACGAACGCGCCTGCGCTGCCTGAGGATGTCGACGATGTCCCCAACAAAACCACTCCAATCCTCCCGACGACGCCCGCTGGCAGCCCTCGCCCCGTCTTCTATAGCTCCAGCGCACACTGGGGGCACACAATGAAATGCGGGGCCCGCAAATTCAACGCAAATCCCACGCAAATTCATTATCTACCCAATAACTACTGATTATTTGAGGGCCCCGCAATTAGTAGGAATATTTTGAATACTCTCGATATTTGCATCTTATTTACGGGCACCGCAAATAAAAAATAAGCTCATTATTTTCTCTTCAATATCCGATCATTTGCATAGTGCGCAAATTTTGAATTTGCGGACTCCGCAAATCAGAAGCAAATCAGAGTGCCAAACACTCTGAAAAGGAAATAAATATGATCATCTGACCAGCTGGAACTCCTTCCAAAGTAGGCAATTCTTGTGATTGCTCTTGATTAGGAAATACACTTAAGAGTATGAGGGGTGCCTATAGGAATGAAGAGCTAGACTTTGTCTTCTTCAGACTGTCAGCTTGTCAAAGAGAATAACACTGGACTAAATAGAATCAATGAAATTCAATCACATGATCTCGGCCTAGGAGCGGCCCGGAGCTTGTGTCGAATCAAGTTTCCATTCGACACAAGCTCCGGGCCGCTCCTAGGCCGAGAGCATGTGACTTTCTGATTTAGCACTGGTCCTGAGTTCAATTCCCCCTTGTGCCATTCTTTTAAAAGGAAAAAAGAAATATTTATTCTCGTTGTATTTCTGTCTTCAAAATGAGAGTCCATGAGATAATGATCTCCATTGTGAGACTGGCTCTGGGGAACAATTTTCTCAATCAGCATTATGGTCACATGCAGTGAGGACTCGTCCCCACAGCACGTGACTAACCTGAGTGATAGTAAGCAGTATGATTAATGTTTTCCCAGGCCCCTATTTTTCGGTCTCCACTCAGTTTTACTATGTTTTGGCTGTTTTGAGTGCCTTGGAACTGCAGAAAGGAATGGACAAAGATCCTGAGATAATTCACGGCGCTGCAGGCATGGAAAAAAAAGTAATCATGTCCTCAGAATTGACAAAAGCACCTGAAATATTGATTCCCTTGCATTGACTTTTCTCCACAACAGTTGCATACAAGTACTCCATAAAGGTTTGATACTATCTGTGTGGTCAGTGAGTGCTGCAGGCCAAAAAAAAAAATTGACTAAATGCATTCACAGCAGTAGAGAAGGGTACGTTGAAACAATTGATGTTTCAGTGAGTACATTTATTTATATGCTAGAAGGATCCAATCTGTCCAATTTTCTCTCCCTATTTTGTTGAGGATTGTATCCCTAATGGCCATGTGTCTCTCTTCAACACCAACTACCATGTGTTGGACTCTGTCCTAAGACCTCAAGAACCCAACAGTCAATATTGAATTATTAATTCGGTCGAGGACACCAGTGAGCTGAAAATCTCCAGAAATATAAGGTGAGGAGGGCAAAAATAAACTGTCAGGTACATCCAACAGGTTGAAAGAATGGATGGCGGCGCACAAGAGGAAATAAAAAGTGCTGAAAAAAGTGCAGAGCAAGGTGTTCGAACCGGCAACCTCCGCAAAAAAAGCCATCACCAAAGAGGCACTGATACCTCTCTACAATCTAACCATTTGCAGTTTTGGCTCCTAAGGACCCACTACTTGCCTACCAACTTTGTGAACATTTTTGAACTTAGACTTTCTGGTTCCACATATGACACCAGAACCGTATGATTTAGGGGTAAGGTGACTAAGTCAGGTGGACCAGGGGAGGGTCCGGTTTGGTAGTATTTGTGTGACGCTGGTGGGACGTGAGAGGATGCACAGGTCGACCCTTTCAATCTTACCACCGTGTGCCTACACATTTAGCCCTGTATATATATTTTGCAGGTAAATAACCCTCTTGATGACTCGGACCTGGATGCACATAAATTTTCCTACCTTCCTCAGCGCTTTCACCCGGGTCACAGATGCATGTAATTTTTCTCCCCACTGATCAGGTTCTCTGTAGGTGTTCTTGGTACGGCTGTATTCGCATGCGGCTTCTTGTTGAGTCCAAATCGGGTAATAGTTGTTTCTTCTTCGCCAAGTCCTTCCGTCATCTTCGATAGGCTGATGGTGCTGCGCGAGGGCATACACAGAGCGTATAAAGCCCTCACACAGCCCACAGGTGTCCACGCCTGCATCCAATTGATGCAGGTAATTATTTATCCACTTCTCTACGCATCGACAGGCATCCATACCTGCATCCGGGGGATGCAGGTACATATTCCTGTTGATCTCGCGCTCTCGAGAGGTTTACTTCCCCGCATCCAATCGATGCAGGTAAGTATTTCCGGGCTGTTCTTCTGAGATTTGTCGACAGGTGTCCCTGCCCACCATCCAATCGATGCAGGTGATTATTTTTCAATTCTCTACCATCGACAGGCATCCATACCTGCACCTGATGGATGCAGGTAACTATTCCTGTTGATCTCGTGCTCTTGAGAAGTTTGTCTACCCGCATCCAATCGATGCAGGCAAGTATTTATCCAACTCCCCGGGTTGTTCTTCTGATAACCGTCGACAGGTGTTGATGCCTGCCGTCCAATCTATGCAGGTAATTATTTCTCCAATTCTCTACCCGTTGACAGGGGTCCATACCTGCATCCAACGGATACAGGTAACTATTCCGTTGGTCTCGCGCTCTCGAGAAGTTTACTTACCCGCATCCAATCAATGCAGATAATTATTTCTCCCATTCTCTACCTGTCGCCAGGTGTCCATAGCTGCATCTGACAGGTGCAGGTGACCATTCCTGTTGTTCTCCCGCCCTCAAGAAGTTTACTTACCTGCATTCAATCGATGCAGATAACCTTTTCTCTACTCCTCACGGCCCTCAACACCTGCATCCATTCAATGCAGGTAATCATTTATCCAACTCCCCCGGCTGTTCTTCTCATACAGGTGTTCATGCCTGCATCCAAATTGATGCAGATGATTATTTCTTCACTTCTCTACCCGCTGACAGGCATCCATACCTGCATCCGACGGATGCAGGTGACTATTCCCGTTGTTCTCGCGTCCTTAAGAAGTTTACTTACCTGCACTCAATCAATGCAGGTAACTTTTTCTCTCCAACTCTGCGGGCTGTCCTTTTATACCCATCCACATGTGTCGCTACCTGCATCCATTTGATGCAGGTAACTTCTCATACCTGTTGAAGGTGTATCCTGCATTCCCAGGGAGCAGATAACTATTCCTGTTGTCCTCGCGTCCTCGAGAGGTTTCCGTAACTGCATCTGTGGGATCCAGATAGATATTCTCCTAATTTTGGCGGGCCAGTACTGTCACCATGTTTCGGACTCTATTTTGACTTCTATTCTCGCCCGTAAAAATCCATCAGCTTATGCTTTCAGTCAGCAGATTTGGAATGACAAAGCCATAGTTCTATGTACTCTCTGCCGACGATACAATATAACAAGCCTTACTTAACTCCCCGGCACTTCCTTATACTCATACGGTTCCAAATCAATATAAAGACCCGAGTGAACGTGATTGCTCTGACTTGAGTCATGTAGCTCACGCTCTTCCGGATCCGTGAAATCCCTCTGTTGCCACACTCTTCTGCACTGCTGTTAATGTGTGCCAAACGTGGGTTCACTTGAGCATACATCTTCAAAAAAGCGGCTGGTGTTACTTACCCGCATCCAACAACTAGGTGCCCGCACCCCTCAGTGTGTCTGTGCACGACAATACCCCAACCCCAGCTCCCAAGCAGTTTCGGTGGGTGCATCCAACCACCAACCCTCTTTTACGGGAACCCAACACCCCGGGCACAATGATGCTTCGATGTCGACGCCACCGTGCGGCCGGCTGTCCACCGTGACAATTCAAGAAAACCTTCTCCTTGTATTTATGCCAGATGGATCTATGAGTAAAAAATGCAATAGAAATGCGGCCAGTAAACTCTAAAACCTCGTGCAGCAAGATCTTCCCTCGAAGGGCAATCATGTCGCCGGCGTCATATTGCGAATGAAGATTGACCTCGGGCTCGTGCATCCTCCTACCTTCAAATTCCCCAGCTGCGACAAGCACAGCCCATCCTTCATTGAGGTCCGATTTGTCACGATGGAGAGGGGTTTGCCGGTTATACATGATCTCATGTCCTTCCACCTGAACAGGATTGTTCACACCAACAGTTTTGATGTATTTGATGTCTTTCTCGAGGGCGATGAAAAGGAGTTTGACAGCGGCAAAATAACTCGGGTCGATAGCTTGCAAGAAGTTGCTGATCCGGCAACTGAGTAGCCTGGTTTCGGCGATGAATTTGAGTGCACACAAAAAAGATGTGCCTGTCCGGATGATATCTCGAGGAAGTGTGGGAGCGTTGTTCTACAGAGGGAGAATATAGTCAGTAGTGCTGAAAATATTGACAAGCGATGTAATATATGCACTGGATGACCAATAGCATGCCAATATTTAACGAGTTTGTATAATCTGACATGGGCGCCCTTCGTTTGAGTATAAACCTTGGTGTTGTCAGTTTTGCTGTCGGCGCCAGAACACAAAGACAATTTGATGTTGCGCGCCAAGCCCTCTAGTCAGGTGTGAAGAATAGACTGGATAAATTGTCAGACCAACATGTATGCATTCAGAGCTGAATCAGAATGCTCACATGGGATGCTCCCTGAAGGGCTTTCGGGATTAACCAGAAAAGGTCGACACCATCCTTACTACGAACATATAGGGGGCGGTCTCCAGACCAGT
This sequence comes from Mycena vulgaris, assembly GCA_029204335.1. Classification (NCBI taxonomy): domain Eukaryota; kingdom Fungi; phylum Basidiomycota; class Agaricomycetes; order Agaricales; family Mycenaceae; genus Mycena; species Mycena vulgaris. The sequence goes on along the minus strand of JARGYA010000038.1, from coordinate 163,505 downwards.
CAATCAGGTTGGCTTTGATGGTGTCGCAGTTGGCCTTGAGCTGAGCCTTGTTTGCGCATGCACGTGCACAGTTGAATGCCACCACAACTACTGAAAATTAAAGGGGGGATATAGAGGAAGAGGGGGGAGCAAGATCTCTGGTTCTTGATTCACCACCTTGACTCTGATATTGGATCAATGGTAATTCAAGGGTGATACTTGTGTGAGACATACTTTCTCTTCTGCTGGGGTTGCTTTGGGACTTGTTCTGTGTTAGACTCGGGCTCTGGACGCTGACGCTTTGCAGGTAGGGACTTTGCTGGAGGGGCCATCAGGAAGGATGAGAGGTTGTTCTGAGAACGACGACAAGATTCCTCATTTATAAAGCAAGAGAGGCCCGAGCAAATTACCAGATATAGACTAACAATTGAGTTTGATGGATGGCCATTGGCACTGCAAGAATGTTCAAAGCATCAAAGAAAAGAACAATCAAGATCAAAGCTGAGCCGTCACAGTGGCCCCATCAAATGCACTGAGCTCGATCATTTTTTTCAAAGCATCACGGTAACAAAGAAGGAAACAATGCAAGATCAAAGCCTGAGCTGTCAAAGTGACCCCATCAACAGCATCAAGCTCGATCATCGGGGTTTGATCGAGGCTCGATCATCCAAGTCCCAATCGGGTATGTAGGCCACCAACAGAATTACTGGTGCCACTGAGAAAATGTATAAAGAGCTCTGTAAAATATGGACTCCCCCAGGTTCCTACCCAGCCGCGGTTTTGAGGATCACAATCTCAGTAGCGCAGTTTTTAAGCAGATACAGAGGAAATAGAGAGTTTGCGCTGCAGCCATCAGCGCCACTCAGTGGCTGATTTGCAGTGCGCAGGCGAGTGGCTCCACCCGTCAAAAATAGCTCCCAGTGGCTCCAAAAGCCATCTGCGGGTATTTTTGGCGGGTTGAGCCATACATCAGCGCACTGCAAATCAGCCACCAGATGGCGCTGATGGCTGCAGCGCAAACAGGCTAATGGACTGACCGGAAATTTCGGACCGAGTTATGCAAAATAACCATTTCTCTGTATTTAATTGTAGTACTGCCCCTGAGATTGTTATCCTCGAAACTGCGGCTGGGAAGGAACCTGGGACTCCCCACCCTACTGTGGTTAGTGTGTGACACGGTATGGTATGACACCACGGTGTCATGGGTACGGGTGTCACGGGTGCGGGTACGATGGTGGGATTTTTCAACACCATGAATACCGCAACCCGTACCCGTATACACTGCTGTGATTGAAATCTTTTACTTATAGAAAACTGGCCTAGAAGTGTGTTGTTCACTTTCCCTACCCAACTTTTATCTGAGAAGAAATGAAGGAAAAATTCAATGCATTTCCTTTTGACTTTCTGAAAGAAAAAGATGAAATCCTTCCTGTGGAAAACCTTCTGGTAAAATCAAGAATCTTTCCCAGATTTTTCTCTGGGAAAAAGACAGAATTTTACCTTGGGAAGAAGTTTAAACAAAGAAGCTTCCTTTGTTCTTTGTGGTTTCCTTAGAAAAAAGATGGTCTTTTTCCCAGAAAAAATGTGGGAAAGAGCCTAGATCTTTCCAGAAGGTTTTCCACAGGAAAAACCTTATCTTTTTCTTTCAGAAAGTACAAAGGAAATACATTGGATTTTTTTTTCATTTCTTCTCATGTAAAAGTTGGGCAGGGAAACTGCAGAACACACTTCTAGGCCAGTTTTCTGCAAGTAAAAGATTTCAGTCACAGCAGTGATAATGCAAAAAACCACGGGTTGCCTGAATTGAACCAGAGCCCTCACAAAAGCCAGAGAAATTAAGGTAAGGGCAAGATCCAACTACACTATAGTACCATGAATATAGGCTATACATGTCTCTCTCCATACATCCTGAATTCTTACCTTATGATTGAGCAGCATCTGGAAGCTGGTCACCTGATCAAGACTTGGAGCAAAACAAAACATTGTTTGGGCAAAATAAAACATTGCTAAGGCAAAATTCAAGGTAGAACCTTGCTTCTTCAACCTCCTTTGCCTACATACTACCTTCTATTTCATTGTTCTCGACAAAACCAAGAGAGGTACTCAGAATACCATGGTTAAATACCACAGTTACGAACCTGCGGGTACAAGCAAATTACCGTGAAAACCCGTACCCATGGGAAACAGGTGCGGTGTTATGGGTCACAGGTACGGTGTGACCGCGTGACACCCGCGGTATCACCTGTGTCACACCCGCGGTATCACCTGTGTCACACCCTAACTGTGGTCCCTCGGTCTCTGAAGGGTGCTGCACCTGAAGGAGCATCGAGGCCTTGCAAACTAAAGCCAAGGATTGTTTGCTTTCAATGGCTTTTAGTCCCTGTTTGGATCCTTGTCTGTTGCCACCTACCCTTGTCATCCTGAACGCACTGCGCTGAAGGGACTGATTAAGGCCTTGCAAAGCCCTGCTTTGAGACTGGTTTGAAAGCCTGTCATCAGATCGACAGAACACTGACAACGATCACACAAACAGACAGGACCATGGTATAGATTCCAAGCGGCAAGACTCCAGGCTACGAGCAACGAAAGGGAAATACAAGGTGGTGGTAGTCAGGGTGTGAGTGTGAAGAAGATCAAAAGGACGTGTGACTGTTAAATAGGAAAGTGATGATGACTAAGTAATTGAGCTGGCAACGGTAAAGTGAAATGATGCTTAGTCAGGAATATGATGAATGTTAATGTTGTGTTTGAGGAAGCCATCCTTACATGTTTGCTTTCAACAGCAGGAGCCTTTGCGAGGATTTAATTCCTTCGGCGATATAACATATGTTATCACTCATGCCATCAGAATCCTGCTCCTATCCTTGTGGAATGTCCCTCCTCCCTTGTCATCCTGAACGCGCTGCGCCGAAGGGATTGATCAGTGCCTTGTAAAGCCCTGCTTGAGACTGTTTGCTTTCAATGGCAGGAGCCTTTGCAAGTATTTAATTCCTTACGCTGCACGCAATATAACATATTTTATCACCCATGCTATTAGAATCCCATCCTTGTATATTGTCCCTCCTACCCTTGTCATCCTGAACATGTTGTGCCAAATGGGTGGCACGTGATCCGGCTGTTGCCAGCGCAAACATTGAAACAAACTAGGTTCGGAACAAGCCGCCTTCGTCACATGATATTCACATGCTTCAGAGGGAATTCTGAGAAGACTGAAGGGGCTTGTACCAAGACATCGAAAAAGAGCAATGTCTTTGTCGCATTCTAGTGCCCTCAATACCACATCAAATCCTTAGGTATTTAATATAAAGTGTGCATGTGAAGTGCAAAAAGGGCTCCCTCGACTAGGATTTATTTTTAAGTTGACACCTGCCTCGTAGAGCACCCAGCATTCCAAGCCTTCGACATAGAGTGGTATCTCACATTCTCATGAATATCCTAGGGTTCGAGGCCGAGAAAAAAAAGTGAGGAGACAGAACTTCTGGGACAATGTCCCACATACCCTCAGGGCTTGATGCCGCATGGAAAGGTCACAATTTAAATGTAAAAGTGGGATCGAAATTGGGCCTCTTTTGGGATGATTTGTCCTCAACACGTCGCATCCCTTGTGCCTTCACCACTTTTGCAGGCACTTTCTTCCCGCCTTTCCGGACCTCTTATGGCCGGTGCACCATTGAACATGCCTCGGCCGCCTCTCACACCACGCTGCCGGCCATTTTACCCGTTGTACCGCGCTCACCTGGGACTCCTCGACAGTACATCCCCTTGCGCTCAACATGTCTTCTGGGCATCAAGGAATGGAAACTCACATTTGAGAAGACGTGCAAGATGGTTATTGACAAACTGAAGCTGCCATACATCCCATATGACTTGCAAATCCATCTGATTATCCGCATTCTGCGCGGGCACGACTCAATCTTCCTGGCTGGAACAGGCTATGGAAAAAGCCTGATTTTCGAGGCAGTGGCGGTCCTAGGGGGTAAGAAGAAAGTCACAATTGTGGAATGTCCATCAAAAGCATTGGAGGCAGACCAGGTACACATTTTTGGCTGCGCATTCACAGTGCTGTATTAAAATCCGCTTCCACACTATTCCAGGTCAAGCAAGCCACTGATAAGGGGCTTAGTGCATTCTAATCAACGAGGACAATCCCCACGAGCCAGCCGTTTGGAACCATCCTCCTCAAGGCGCCTCCTTCGTGCTTTATTCTTGGAACTCTTTCATTCACGCAGCATCCCAGACATTCTTTGACCCCGCGTGCAACCTGCTCCTCCTCCCCGGGCCACCCTTCTCACCACCCGCAATTCCCACTACGAGATGCACACCCCCTCCCTCGCTCCGCTCCTCACCCTCCTGCAGGTTGGTTGCCGCTCCGCCCCCCATCCCCATACCCAGCTAATCTCCATTCGCTTCCCACTCGCCCCCTCATGCACACCACGCTGTGCCTCCGAGCGCACACACGCTCGCCCTCCTTGAGCATGTACGCACACCCAAGATCCTCCTCCAGGCCGCCGATGCCGTGCACACCGCCCAAAGCTCGGTGTTTTGCTCCTGCACCTCATCATGAGACCCTTGCAACTGACTACCACTAGATGCTGAGCCGTGACAGCGTTGCTGCGCTCCTGCGGTGTGCCCTTCCATGCCTCCTTGTGCTTGCGGATGCTGATTCTGCCCACTCAGCATCATCTCCGCGCACACGCTCGACACTGATAAGCCATCTACAAGGCCAGCCTTGCAAACACGCATTTTGCGATCTTTAGCGCGCATCTAGAGTTAGCACGAGTCCCGAGTGTGTAACTAAGGGCTAGAACCATACAAATGGTGCCTACTATCAAGGGGATAATCATCATCCACTCTGTGACCGATGGGAGGTCGTAATAGTATATATTCGCGTGAATATCTACTATGTTGTTGACTATTTGTTGTAACGACGCGACGTGATGGGTCATGTGATCGAACCGGGAACTCGGGAACCATTAACTGTGCCCCGGCCGATGCCGGACTTAGCTGGGGTGGAGGGGCTGGCAGACAACGGAGAGGAGGCTGAGCTCGACTCTCATCCTGTGATTGAAGGTAAGTGTCTTGATTCTGTACTCACATGAGTTTTTTTAACTTATGATCATCAGATTCTGTGTGCAGGTCTGCTGCAGTTCGAGCTGTCTCTCATCAACCAATCCTTCCACCGGTGTGGGCAGGTTTTGTTGAGAATCCAGTCTTGTATATGCACAAGCATCATGATGTGCTGGCAAATATCCCTCTAGGCACAGCTCCTCGCTGTAGCTGCGGTTCACAAGTGAACATTGCCAATTCAACAACCACAATCAGATGTGTTGTTTATACGCTCACTAAAGCTGTCCATACAGAGATTGAGGTTCAGATGTGTCACAGTTGTCCATGCGGTGATTGAGGTGCGGATGTGTCACAGCTCTTCATCAGGCCGGTGACGATATATTGGACCCGACGTGCGCCATTTGGAGCTCTTCAATTATAACAATCGAACACTGTTTACCTATTCTCTGTTTGACGAGTACACCTCTGCCTTCACTTCATCAGAAACTCCATTCATGGCTTGGGTGTCAGTGGTTTCACGGTGATACATGTCTGCAGGGACAAGCCTGCCATTTGTCAGCAAATTTATCTTCCGGACTGCTTGGTTTCTCTTTTGCGACCTGCAAGCACTGGGAGGCAACATGACATGCCCGGATTGTGGGATGCATCCAGAAGACACGATATGGGATGGCGTAACTTTGGTATTCAATCGGAAACAGCTGTTGCCCTCTCTTTGTCCCCCTACGACAATTGCTGCTGCTGCACCAAGCCACAATCCGCAGTATGTGTATCAGCAAACAGCCATTGTAGATCCCACTCTGCGAAAAGCAGTCTGGCGCCTGGTGGAGGGTCCTGCGTTGGATGAAGGCGGAGTGGATGAAAACGTGGCTGAGGGCGCTGAAGGACTGGATGCTGAGGCAGAGGTGAAGCAGGCCAAGTCAAAAAGGGAGAAGATGATTGCAGAGGCGGTTGAGCTCGCTCCTCTAGTCTGTACATCTCTGATCGACCTCGACGTCGGTTTGGGTGGGCTTTTTGAATCTAATTTTGGCTTGACAGCAATGCATTCCTAGTTGCGGCGGGTGAAAGTGTACAAGGATTTAGTTATCCAGGTGCATGAGTCGTATTGGGAGGGATGCAAGAGTAAAGGGAAGCCAGATGGCAGCGGAAGAATCAATTCTCCAGATGATACCATTACCTGCGTTGCTAAAACTTATGCGGTTTTGCCAAGATCCAACAGAGAACAATGTGAAGCAGCTGCTAGAAATTCCAGCAGTCTATAATATTTTGAGGCATGAGAAGTCAAGTCCAGGGGGATATTCGGGGAACACAATGAAGACGTGCAATTGGCTGGTAGCCAGGACCACCGATGTGGTGTCGTGTTTGATTGACGAAGGCAGGAAGCTGGAAACGCCAGGGAGTATGATCCAGGAGCAATGGCAGAAGGTATGCACATTGTGCATTGTATTGAATATGGTCCGTTGATTACAATCAGAGTGGCTGCTACTATAGCATGCCCCAAATCCGGCGGCGTCCTCAGTACCCCAAGCTGAAACATGATCAAGTTCATGAAGGTAGCAAGCGAGGGGCGACCTGTTCAAAATTCTATGCACAATATGGGCAGCAGCAGCTTACCGGCGGCATCATGTGTGTATGGTGTACCCATAGCATATGCTATGGCTTCCATTGCATTCTGCTTGGGGAGGCGAGGAATGATGTGTTTTCCGCCATAGAACACACTGGCGTCAAGCTCCCAAACACGTCATCTGATTTCGCTTGTGCCCTGGGTTCCTACTGCATGAGTTAGGAACCGGAGTATTTTTCCGATACTCAGTTCACAATTGTCGACTTTCATGCCTCCGGCCATACAAAATGCTCACCAGCCGCTTTTTTGAAGATGTATGCTCAAGTGGACCCACGTTTGGCACACATTAACAGCAGTGCAGCAGAGTGTGGCAACAGAGGGATTTCACGGATCCGGAAGAGCGTGAGCTACATGACTCAAGTCAGAGCAATCACGTTCACTCGGGTCTTTATATTGATTTGGAACCGTATGATTATAAGGAAGCGCCGGGGAGTTAAGTAAGGCTTGTTATATTGTATCGTCGGCAGAGAGTACATAGAACTATGGCTTTGTCATTCCAAATCTGCTGACTGAAAGCATAAGCTGATGGATTTTTACGGGCGGGAATAGAAGTCAAAATAGAGTCCGAAACATGGTGACAGTACTGGCCCGCCAAAATTAGGAGAATATCTATCTGGATCCCACAGATGCAGTTACGAAAACTTCTCGAGGACGCGAGGACAACAGGAATAGTTATCTGCATCCTGGGAATGCAGGATTGTAACGGTACCATTTTATACCCTCACCCACTCCCCACCATTTGTCTCTTTACACGATCCCTTGACTCCGCGCCACCTCTGGCGTGCGCGCTCACGCGCCGGCTTGGTAACCGTCGCGTTGATAAACCGTCTACAAGGCCAGCCTTGCAAACACGCATTTTGCGATCTTTAGCGTGCATCTAGAGTTAGCACGAGACCCGAGTGTGTAACTAAGGGCTAGAACCATACAAATGGTGCCTACTATCAAGGGGATAATCATCATCCACTCTGTGAACGATGGGCGGCCGTAATAGTATATATTCACGCGAATATCTACTATGTTGGCTATTATTTGCTGTAACGACACAACACGACCCATCACGTGACCGGCCGGAAGTCGGGAACCATTAACCGCGCTCCGGTCGACATCGGGATTAACCAGGCCCGGGCCTATTTCGAGTGGCAGTTCAGTCCACACTAAGGGGTTTAGTTCGCAATAAGAGTAACGAGGGAACCAAGCTTCCAACCAGGGAGTTTGGGGTATCAATAGGAAGCTACAGTTATTTCCGAGCTAGCCTAGTACGAAACAGGACGAAGGGAAGAAGAATATTGGAGATTAGTGGTCGTTCGCTCAACAGGAGCTGCACCATATACCCGATCGAAACCAGGGGACCATAGGCCCGAAGCCGGGCCAATATGTCAACAAGCGACATAAAGGAGTTCCAGGAAGCCAATCACATTAAATAGCTCAGGCAATTAGGATACCAGATTTCATGTTGTATTAAGTAACATATACCTGCAATAGTGTCATCATGTAGTGTAAGCATAATTAGAGTCGTATAAAGCTAGCGTAGAAAGAGCGAGGACGGCACTGAATCACCACCCAGTTAGAGTTTATCTCGAACAACCAGGCGGTCACATTTAGGGCTTTGTTTCGGACTCCATATTGTCCAACGAATATAGGCTTTTTGGTTATCTGCAATAGTGTTCTGCTTTGAGTTTTATAGGCAGTGATACCTGTCTTGAGTACTTTGTCCTATAGGCAGTGACCCCTGTCTTGAGTACTATTTTGTGCGGATACAGAAGAGTTGGCTCGGTTACAGAATTGTGTATTGTGTACCGTGTTGTATCTGAGGCTTGTTAGTCTCCAAAGCGGACTTACGTCCAAATCAAACCCTACCAGCCATCCACGCCGTTATCTGCACTATGTTGGAATATCTCCCAGCCGACTCGTATGAAACGTGTATTAAGCTGCTGGCACAGCAATGCACTGCACGGTTGCGATGCTGGCATGGATATGCACAGGAACGTTGCGAGATGTGTTTCAGCTGGTCTGAAACACATTGTTCTATGTCCATTATTCTACTTACCTTGTTCTTGAGGTATAAAAGGCCTCTCACTATCTTGAATAAATTACGATCTTGCTTTCCCTACTCTTCCCCTCTCTTTGGATACCCCATTCTCACACACTATAGCTGTGAAGCTTTACAATCAATCAGTGTTGTAACCTTGACTCGTTAAGAGCGTTGATAGGGTATGCATCCGAGCACCCCTGAAATTGCTGCTTTTGCATGTTTCCAGCCTTATGGCGAGGAAGCATAAGACACAGAGGGTGCTAGTTACATTCCTGGAACTGAGCACTAGAAGCCATTAACAGTGCTGAAAAACTAGTGATAACCCAAGGAGACTGAGGGTGCCATTGTGGCTTTCATACAAAGCTAGAGATTGCGACTCGGACTCAACCCCACTGGCTAACCATAGGACTCTTCCGGCAAGCTGTACTTTTGTGCAGCAAGCTCGATGTCAATATGGGCACGAGGCAACCAAGGGACATTGGAAGGATTACAATAAAGCTATTTGATTTGAAACCTACAAGTACTACATGTGCCACCAGGATAATGATATTCGGCTTCCGAGTTGAACTCAAAAGATGTGCTCACCAATGGAATAACGGCGGAGGGGAGAAATGAACAAGTCATGTCACATGACAATGCTCAAGTCTGTGCCAATCCAAAGTTATGCCACATGAAGTCACGCCAAAACTGTAAAAAGATATAATGTGCAAGCACGCCACCACTTGCACTTGGCGGAGAGGCTACGCCACTTGCACTTGGCGCAGAGGCTATGCCACCTGTAATAGACCGGCCCTAAACCAATCACATGACTTCATCCAAAAGCAGTTGGTGGTCGCTGAACTTGGGTGCCAAGAGATAATAAAAGGCTCAGTCAGCCCATCAACTAATCAGACTGCGGAGGGCTGCGGACACTCCTAACCGAGTCTACGCGGGGAGACTGTAAGCAGAGGTGGCTTAAACAGAACTTGCGGGTGATTGGCGGCTACACCATCAAATGATACCCAGGCAGACACCTCTAAGTCTGCCCAACTACCAGGATATATCTCGCTTCAGTTCAGTTCATCATTTGTAAAGACCACTTATCATTCTCTTAGTTAGTTGGGATCAATCCCTCTCATAGTATAAAAGCCGCATGTAAATTAGTAGTTAGTCAGTGAATAACTCCCCCCTTAATGGCACCTAGCTCTTAGCAGCTTATAAGGCCTCTAGTCCTTATCCCGTTTGATGCACACACTCCCTTGGCGCAAGCCTGAGTTGTCCCTCCGTCTTCGGCCCCCGCCACTTTGTTCAGTCGCAGAGCTATTCGTAGCTGCGCTGTTCATACGCCAAAGTCCATTCCTATCGGGGTTGCTGTGTGGCGGAAACCAACTATTGGTGTACGGAACATCCTTGGGTTGCTCTGCCCCATCGGCATCCATCTTGTTCAGTTGCAGAGCTATTTGTAGCCGCGCTGTTCATTGACAATCGTGGTTGATTCAAAACACTGAGGTCGGAACCACGACCTCCCATAAAAGCTGTTATTGTTTGGTCTCTGTGTGGCGGAAACCAGCTATTGGCGTACAGAACATCATTGAGTTGCTCTGCGCCATCGGAACCCACGCTGTTCGGCTTGCGCCACTACTCTGTAGTCGCGCCACACACAAAGGAATTATCTTGAGCTTCAGGAAAAACCTTACCATTTGGTGGAACCATCTCCTGGTGTACGGAACGTCTTGAGTTGCCACTCCGCCACTTGTAAAATCAGTCAGCTACCCAGTGGCGCTGTCCTTCGCCAAAATCCCAATTTAATTGCGGTTTTGTGCACCACTCGTAGACTATCTACACCGGTCGGCGCAAGGCTGTTAAACCTGTTGAAAGCCCGTCTGAGGACCTTTCCAAAGCAACCCAGTGTCACACTATTGAAATTGACAGTCAATACGCCTGACCTACCCCCTCGAACACAAATATGATAAAGCAGCAGTTGGTTGTTGTTAGTTGTTGGAGTTTGGTGTTGGGTTGAGTTAAGACTGAGGTCTTACTCAGTTAGCATTAGATTTCACAGCTGCACGCCACTGCACCGTTTCAGCGTGTGTCGTATTGTTGACTTGAAGACTTTCCTTCGGAATAAGCTTCACATACAACCAATTACTTGAACTATCAAAAGCCTAGTTTTCCTAGACCTATACTACAACCCTAGGTCTAGTAAAACCCGTCTTTCTCGTCAGGTCACCCTAAGGGGCATATAAAGGAGTGTTTAGTGTTTGGGATTTGATTGTTTGAGTGTTTGAGTTGTGTTAGTCTCTCTCATAGAGTCTGGCTCAGTCTCACTCGTTCGACAGTTGGGTTTTGTTCATTGTTCATTTGCAGCCTTAGACCCTGAGCAACCGTTTCAGTGTCATTTAATCTAACTCCTTGTTTCACTCGGAGCCCCTATTTAGTCACAGTATATAATATGTCCGTAGTCACTAGTTACGCTAGTCAATCTACTTTTATCCCACTTACTCTGCGAGTTCGACTACCTCGCTTCTGAACCTCGTGTGCCGGAACCTCGTCTTCTCGACTCCGTCACATCTTTTTAAGTACTCCAACCCTTGTCGCCGCTACTGGTTTACCCCTGGTCCGATCAACCTTGAATACCATGCTGCGAACGATTCATTGCAAGAATACTACCAATATGGACAATTCTAGTAAGTGTCATATAGTATATACCAGGTCTTCTGTTTGTGGAGGCCACCACCCAGTGCCAAAGCCCCTTTACAGTCCACAGGCTATATCCTTTGGATCTGTCAGGGTTAACACTCTTGACTACCCCCCGCTCGCTAACGCGACGGAGTACACCGTTGCTCCGGCATCGAGACCCCCCTCCGTTAACGCGGATCGACCCACGTACTCGTCGGTGTCGAGACCCCTGAAGTCCCCTGTCAACAGCCTTGACGGGTACTCGTTTGACTTGCCTCTGTTGAGGCCGGTCTCTCCGGACGTCAGCGATGGAGAATTGTCCACGCCGGAATACTCCTGCGGTGGATGGACTCCAGTCTCGCAAAGGACCTCGCATACTCATCGCGAGCGTTGCAGTGGTTCGAATAGAAGCCTACGTACCTCTGGTAGTGTAAGGACTGCTTCAAATGAGAACCAGTCCGATCCTGAGTCTGGGTCAGAGTCGACGTTGGCATGTGCGACTAGCAACATGAGCCGTGATGAACTACGGGCTTTGTCTTATCGCCATGGCCAGATTGCCAAGCAATTCCGCCTCTTAGAAGAGCGGAGGGCAATTGCTGAAAGAAATCAGCAAGACTGGGTCGTTGTCATTAACGACTCACCGGTGAACGATAGCGCAGGCCCTATCCTTGAGCCCGTGGGCATTCCCCCATCGGGACCCTGCGTCGCGCAACCGTAGAGGAAGTCCCAGATGAGAACGATGTTGTCTTCCAGAACGCGGGAGCGGGACCATCCCGGAATAAGGGGAAAGGCCCGGACCCACGTAATTGGGGGGACGTTACAGCCCTCAAAGGGTTCTCTCAGAAAGAGATCAATGTGCAGCTTGCGATGTTCGAGAACTATGAGGAGATTAATCATCTCAAGAAGGAAGATCAGTCCATACCTTTGGGTTTGCGGGTCGACTTCGAAGCGTTGGAAACATCCTCTCCGCCTGTGAAATCTAGGTGCAAGCACTCAAAGAGCCCTAAGGAGAGAGGCCGGAGTTCATCTAAGAAAACTCCCGCCATAATGGCAGATGCCGTTCCGGTCGCTCCAGAAGCTGAAGCCAACAAGCCGGCGTGGGCTCGTGACCGCGTCGAGAGAGCACCTGTCGCAAAGGTTCAATTCACAGAAGCTGAACCAAAGGAGTCAGAGGCCTCACCTGCTGCTTCGAACATCGAGCCTGTGGCCGACAAATCTAAGTCCGGACGATCTGTGTAAGAATTAGTTCTCAATCTCAAAAATAGAATTAATGAGCTTGAAGCAGAGAAGAAGCAGCGCGCTTTGAGAAAAGATAAGGCCAAGAAAGCCAAGCTCAATGCAGAACAGGATGCTAGCGTGTCGAACACGTCCAAGACACGTGCGACACCGATATTCACGCGAACTTCCACGCCTGGAAGAGTCGCAACCGAGAATTTCTTCAAGAAATCCCTCCGAACAGGGACGCCCGCGGCCACAGCTGCTTTGTCATCGCCACCGTCCGACCCGTCTGACGGCTCGAGCTCCGATTCAGACGCAAGTCCCAATCGCTCTAATCAGTCAGCATCTGGATCCTCGTGACGAGGAGCCTCTAGTCCATGTTTGTTGTCCAAGCGCAAGCGTGGTTCGGATAGGAAATCTAAAATGAAGTTGAGGCCCATTCCTCCGACCCGTTATAATGGAGAGCCCAGTGCAACCGCCATTCAGTGTTTTGCGCGCGAAACTCGGACTTACCTGAGAATGGGTTGTGTCGCCACGGAAGACCAAGTCTTCTTTGTTTCCTATTCCTTGGACGGCCGCGCACTTGATTTCTATACCCAAATTGTCAAGCCTGACCAGACCCCATGGGATTTAGTGACTTTTTTCGTAGAACTTTATGAGTTTTGCTTCCTGGCGGATTTCCGCAATAAACAGACGAAGTGTCTTGATCGCTGCTATCAAGGCACAAAGGATGTGTCTGCCCATGTTGCCGAATGGTCAGCGCTGTATAATACACTTGGGTTAGAAGACAATCAGGAAAAAGTTGTTAAATTATTTCACAGCTTTAATGCGGCGAGATCAACCGTCGTGATGTTGAAGCCGAAGAGGCTACCGGGGACGAGGTTGTAAAAGCGGCTGAAAAGGCCGAGATTCTCTTGGGGATTACCGGCAACTCAGGTGGATCTTCGAAACCACCGAATTCTGGTGTGCCTAGGAATGAGTCGTGTCAGCAGGAGCAACCACGTGCTCGGGATAACCACACATGTTCAAATGGTGGCGGTTTTAGAAGCCGAGGACGTGGAGGATGCGGAGGGCGCTTTGGTGGTCCATCGCGTCTGCGCGAAGAGGTCTTGAGGACTTCCTCCGCAGAAGTTCAAGGAAAATCTGCGAGGCGGACTGAGCTATCGCCGCAGAAGCGGAACAAAATGCTCGCCACAGGCCTGTGCTTCACCTGCGGGGAAGCAGGTCACTTATCCCGAAATTGCCCTATGAATAATTTGGTACCATCGAATAAGAAAGGCAAACCGCCCGGGTTTAGCACGCATGCTGTAAGCCTTGGGGCCGGTTTGACTTCGCGAGACACGTTGTTCGCGAGCACCACGGTGTTGGAATTCATGCACGTGGGCTCACTTATGCCCGACCTAGGCAGAGTCGAGGAGGGCGGAGTACCCACTCTAGAAACTTGGGATTACTCCGTATTTTCCGATTCCGACTCTGAGAGCTTTGACTTCGTACCTTCCGAACCGCTTTTGCTAGGCTGGTCTGACTCTAATTCTTCTGATTCCTTGGATGGGTCTAGTGTCTCGGGTAATAAATCGCCAATTGGAAATCTGCTCGCGTTGAGATTAGCAGACTTGTTGCATGCGGCTCAACTGTACCCAGGTGATCCGTCGGACTTACCGGCTCAGCCAAGAAACGGTTGCATAGCCGAGGCGATGCCTGAGGGCAGGTTCTTGTTATACACCTGCTCCGAGACCGAATTTGCCTTGATGGATCACGTACTGGATCGAGATGTGATCTTGAGCGTGGACTTGGCCCGAAGCACCAATTTCCAACCAGCGTTGTGGTACGCTAGAACGTTAGACGCTGGTGTGTCAGAGGGGACGTTAGAAGGTCAATATACCGAGACCTCAGGTGACGTACAAGCCTACTGTGTCAGTAAATTGCTGCGCTATTACCATGGTGAGTACTTTGAGGTCTACCAGGATCCCATGGATGAGACGCGGTTGAAAATCGCGCAAGTCCACTCGGGGGTGCTTACCTTCATTTCGAGGCAACTGCTCAATGACCGAGAGTTTGACCTCAGGGAATGGTATGAGCGGGAGGAAGAAAATTCCTCAGGTAACAAGTTGGATGCGGAATCCGATAGCTCGATGCCTCCCCTGCAGGACGTCTCTGATTTGTCCGATGATGGCTCGGGCGACGAAGATTCCGACTCGGAGTCAGGATCGTCAGTGCCATCTCTGAGGCCAGTTAGTGAGCTAACTGAGAGTGAATCCGATGGAATCACTCACTCCTCCATGCCGGGGTTGCAATATGTTCCTTCTACAGAGGACGGCGTCTCGGAACCTAAACGAAAGAACTGGGCCACTGCCCTGGGTGAAGTTCAGGAATGGAACCGCATGCACGGGGCGACAATGCCTTACGTACCGGAACCAGTGGTTGAGCTCGAAGAATTGGCCCCGTATGGTGATCCTCAGGAAACGCTGGAGGACCGCCTTCTTTGTTGGTGTGAGGCTATCGAACATTGCACACCGCGGGGAATAATTCCCTCGCGTAAGTGCCGTCTTGGGGACGTGCTTGGCAATACTCTTGCCGCCATGTTGGACTTCTTCCAACCATACCCGGCTGACGAGCAGGTGCCTTGGTCTGACGAGCGGCGAGACACCGTGGGATTTAGAGTTTTAAACCCTGGAGGAGATAAGCTAGTAATTGAAGATGTGTTCTTCGATGAAGTTACGGTGTCCCCATTGGAGTATTTGAGAGTTCCTGGGTTTTATATGCTGGAGTGGTTTGCCGGCCACTGCGCGGGCGCGCGTGGTCTGGAAAGGGCCTCGAAGTCACCCTTGCATCACTTCCCCATTGAGGAAATATGGGCCGACAGAATTCAGCAGTATCTGGATGAAGTTAGCCTTGATTATCCTGAAATGGGAGGAGTTAGTAGCTCGAGGGTGCAGAGGGAGCCTGGATTGGACGACCTTGAAGGACCCGATAATTATCGGATATTCATCTCAATAAGTCACTACGAGATGCAAATAATACTTACTGAAGAGGAACTCATGAATCCCATGTTGGATCTCATGGACTGGGTTGCCAAGCGCAAGCTTAGGCTCCTGATTCGCGAGAACCACGAGCAGAATTGCTGGAAAAGCACTGAGCACGGCAGCATTTTCGGGAGGTTCTTTGAACCACGGCCCAAAGTGGAGGGCGAGTTTATCCTGCATTGCGCAGGCGCTCAGATCCCCGCTGATGGCGTAAAAGGAATTGCACACACCACGTCTACTCCGCGAGTTACTGACCGCATTGTAGCGCGCCCGCTAGTGACTGTGGTGCGCGTAAACGGTGAGCCTGTTTGCGCACTCGTTGACACCGGATCACTAGACGATTTAATTTCTAGCTCAATCGCGGATCAGCTAAGACTGAAGCACAAGAAACTCGAGGATCCAATTACCTTGCAACTTGCTGTACAAGGTTCGCGCTCAAAAATAAACTACTCTGTGAATGTCAAGTTCAGTTATCAGGATATCTCCGAGTCGCGGAATTCCCTCGTGGCTAACCTCAGCGGTTACGACATGATATTGGGTACTGCTTGGCTCTTCCAACACAAGGTGAACATAGGAAACAATCCGGCTCGCGTTTGTATCGGAAGCGCTAACTCTGTCCCTTTGGAAGGGGTCGCTACTGCTCGGGTATTTGCCGGATCTACTGAACTGAGAGAGGAGTCGCTGCAAGCCGCGCGGGAGGAGCTACTGAAGTACGCTGAGCCTATATGTAAAACGGCTGGTGAAACTGGTTTACCTCCATTGCGCGCGATCAACCACACTATTCCTCTCATTGATGAAGAAAAGATTTACCCATGGCGACTATCTCGTTGCCCTGAAGCGTTAAGACCGCAATGGGACGAGAAACGTAAGACTTACCTTAAGGCTGGTCGATGGGAGGTCTCTAGCTCCGCAAATACGTGCCCGATGTTATTGATCCCGAGGGTCAAAACTTCGCCACCTAAGCTGCGCGTTGTCGTAGACTTGGGAGCGCGCAATGCCAATACGCGGAAGATGACGTCCCGCTTCCGGACATGGAAGGGATCCTGCACCGCGCCACGCGGTGTAAGTATAGATCCTTGATTGATGGGCAGGATGCTTACGAACAAATTCGCGTCGTCCCTGAACATGTCGCGCGCACGGCTGTTAGTACACCGGATGGAACGATGGTCAGCCTGGTGTTGCAACAAGGTGATTGCAATGTGCCTGCAACTTATCAGTCCTCAATGAACTATTTGTTCGGGGAATACATCGGTGTATTCATGGACGTATATCTGGACGACATCATTATTTACTCCAATAGCCTGGAGGAACATAAACAGCATGTCAAAAAGATTATCGACATCTTGAAAAGAGAAAAGCTTTACCTAAGCGCGAGCAAGCTCCAGCTTTTGAAGCCGGAGCTCAGCGTTCTGGGTCGTTTTATTGACAACGACGGGATCTGTATGGACCCGGATAAGGTTGATAGCGTGGTCACCTGGAAAACTCCCACCAACCATGAGTTATTGCGTGGATTCCTTGGATCCGTGATGTACCTTGGAGGTGATGTTCCGGACGTGCAAGTTCCCATGGGGATACTGCACGAAATGACCAGCGATTCTGTTGCCTTTCGATGGGGATTCACGCAGCAACGAGCATTTCAGGACATAAAGAACCTGGTCTCTCTGCATCGTGATCATCATCGAACACCACTGGATTACAAACCTTCAGCGCCAAAAATTTGGCTTGTGATGGACGGATGCTCCAGTGGTGTGTCTGGCGTCGTGTGCCAAGGCGACGAGTGGAAGAACGCCAAAGTTGCGGTGTTCTTCTCCGCGAAGCTGAATTCGGCACAGCAAATTATGCCGTGCACGAAATCGAGATGCTGGTGGGCGTGGAATCCATGCTGCGCCATGCAGACATCCTGCAGGGATGTAAGTTCACGTGGATAACTGACCATAAAGGTCTGATCCACCTGGCTAAACAGAAGGACCTGTCTGGAAGACAGGCGCGCTGGATTGAGAAGATCTACAGCTTTAACTTTGATATTGAGTGCATACCTGGTACCAAGAACATGCTAGTGGATGCGCTGTCTTGGATCTACTTGAACGAGGCGCCTGGGACTGTGCGCGCTCGATCAGAGTATACCTACCACGACGTGGTTAGCAACAATGGGCTGGAAACAGATGCATTCTCCATGCCTGTAATTGCTGGTATGGAAGCGATGGCATTGTCTTCCAGCGACAGAGTTACGCGTTCAATGACCCGCGCCACTGCAGAGCCCGACGCAGAGGTTGGGCAGGAAAGCAGCTGACTCAAAGTCAGCCTCACGCGACGCAGAGCCGAGCGCATTTGGGTCCAAATCCGGCTTGGAGCCAAAGGAGGGCGGGGGTCCAAAGAAAAAAAACGAAAAGAGCGCCAAGCACACAAGAGAATCTGCAGTGCTAGACACTGGAGATCCCGTTAGCCGTCGAGATGGTGAGAAGGACCAAGAGAAGGCATTTGATCCGCTGTCAAACGCGGAATCAAAACCGGTTAACACTGTGCCTTCCGATAACGCCGATCAGCAGGATGGATATGAGAACAATAGGACTAGTTACCTGCATCCAACGGATGCAGGTATGGACACCTGTCGACGGGTAGAGAAGTGGATAAATAATTACCTGCATTGATTGGATGCGGGTAAGTAAACTTCTTGAGGGAGCGAGACCAGCAGGGATAGTTATCTGCATCCGTCGGATGCAGATATGGATGCCTGTCTCTGGGTAGAGAATTGGATAAATAATTACCTACATTAATTGGATGCAGGCTTGAACACCTGCACCTGCATCGACTGAATGCGGATAAGTAAACTTCTCGAGGATGCCAGAAGCCAAAAGAACACCTGTGTGCATCTGTGGAATGCAGGTAGGGACGCCTCTCAAGGATGCGGCAAGTCAAAAAATTACTTGCTTGCACACCGGGGGCAAAGAACGACACATGCAGAATGTGAGTGCGTTTAACACATGTGCTGCGCGGGTAGTCACAGGCCAAACAAAGCCCCTGTTACAGCTTGACAATCGTTCTTTGCTACACAAAGGACAAACAAAGAATAGACAAAGGGCAGGACAGGACTCCCTGCACCTGGGAAACCTCTTCTGCCCTTTGTCTACTCTTTGTCCCTCCTTTGTCTAGTAAAGAATGATTGTTGAATTGTCACACATCTTTTGTTTGGTAGATCGTTACCTGCAAAGCACATGCATTTAACGCATGTGGCTGTCGCATGCGTCGGTTCTTGCCCCCGGTGGCATGCAAAGGATGCAGGTAGGGATGCCTGTTGGCGGGTGTGAGAAGCACAGAAATACTGACCTGCATCAAGGACGCCTCCCAAAGCAGCCAGCAGGACAGTTAGGTACCCGCATTGGACACCTCTTAGATTCACCAAAACATCATATTTACCTGCATCCGGCATCTGATTAGGAAACACCGCGGGAATATTTACCTGCGTCGCCTGCAGTCCAATTAGCTTCATCCATCGAATATGGGTAAGGACGCCTACAAAGGACCTGGGCGGCACTGCATGCAGGTAGGGAGAACGGTTGAAGCATGAGAATAGCAAAAGTATTTACCTGCATCTGATGGATGCAGATACAGGCCTACCGAGGACCTGACAAATGGGAGGAATATTTTATGGGCATTCAATGGATGCAGGTAAGGAACCCTAGGAAAATATAAGAACTTGGGGGGAATACTTACCTGCATGTTGTGAATGCAGGTAAGAACGCGGGTAAGTAAACTTCTCGAGAGCGCGAGACCAACGGAATAGTTACCTGTATCCGTTGGATGCAGGTATGGACCCCTGTCAACGGGTAGAGAATTGGAGAAATAATTACCTGCATAGATTGGACGGCAGGCATCAACACCTGTCGACGGTTATCAGAAGAACAACCCGGGGAGTTGGATAAATACTTGCCTGCATCGATTGGATGCGGGTAGACAAACTTCTCAAGAGCACGAGATCAACAGGAATAGTTACCTGCATCCATCAGGTGCAGGTATGGATGCCTGTCGATGGTAGAGAATTGAAAAATAATCACCTGCATCGATTGGATGGTGGGCAGGGACACCTGTCGACAAATCTCAGAAGAACAGCCCGGAAATACTTACCTGCATCGATTGGATGCGGGGAAGTAAACCTCTCGAGAGCGCGAGATCAACAGGAATATGTACCTGCATCCCCCGGATGCAGGTATGGATGCCTGTCGATGCGTAGAGAAGTGGATAAATAATTACCTGCATCAATTGGATGCAGGCGTGGACACCTGTGGGCTGTGTGAGGGCTTTATACGCTCTGTGTATGCCCTCGCGCAGCACCATCAGCCTATCGAAGATGACGGAAGGACTTGGCGAAGAAGAAACAACTATTACCCGATTTGGACTCAACAAGAAGCCGCATGCGAATACAGCCGTACCAAGAACACCTACAGAGAACCTGATCAGTGGGGAGAAAAATTACATGCATCTGTGACCCGGGTGAAAGCGCTGAGGAAGGTAGGAAAATTTATGTGCATCCAGGTCCGAGTCATCAAGAGGGTTATTTACCTGCAAAATATATATACAGGGCTAAATGTGTAGGCACACGGTGGTAAGATTGAAAGGGTCGACCTGTGCATCCTCTCACGTCCCACCAGCGTCACACAAATACTACCAAACCGGACCCTCCCCTGGTCCACCTGACTTAGTCACCTTACCCCTAAATCATACGGTTCTGGTGTCATATGTGGAACCAGAAAGTCTAAGTTCAAAAATGTTCACAAAGTTGGTAGGCAAGTAGTGGGTCCTTAGGAGCCAAAACTGCAAATGGTTAGATTGTAGAGAGGTATCAGTGCCTCTTTGGTGATGGCTTTTTTTGCGGAGGTTGCCGGTTCGAACACCTTGCTCTGCACTTTTTTCAGCACTTTTTATTTCCTCTTGTGCGCCGCCATCCATTCTTTCAACCTGTTGGATGTACCTGACAGTTTATTTTTGCCCTCCTCACCTTATATTTCTGGAGATTTTCAGCTCACTGGTGTCCTCGACCGAATTAATAATTCAATATTGACTGTTGGGTTCTTGAGGTCTTAGGACAGAGTCCAACACATGGTAGTTGGTGTTGAAGAGAGACACATGGCCATTAGGGATACAATCCTCAACAAAATAGGGAGAGAAAATTGGACAGATTGGATCCTTCTAGCATATAAATAAATGTACTCACTGAAACATCAATTGTTTCAACGTACCCTTCTCTACTGCTGTGAATGCATTTAGTCAATTTTTTTTTTTGGCCTGCAGCACTCACTGACCACACAGATAGTATCAAACCTTTATGGAGTACTTGTATGCAACTGTTGTGGAGAAAAGTCAATGCAAGGGAATCAATATTTCAGGTGCTTTTGTCAATTCTGAGGACATGATTACTTTTTTTTCCATGCCTGCAGCGCCGTGAATTATCTCAGGATCTTTGTCCATTCCTTTCTGCAGTTCCAAGGCACTCAAAACAGCCAAAACATAGTAAAACTGAGTGGAGACCGAAAAATAGGGGCCTGGGAAAACATTAATCATACTGCTTACTATCACTCAGGTTAGTCACGTGCTGTGGGGACGAGTCCTCACTGCATGTGACCATAATGCTGATTGAGAAAATTGTTCCCCAGAGCCAGTCTCACAATGGAGATCATTATCTCATGGACTCTCATTTTGAAGACAGAAATACAACGAGAATAAATATTTCTTTTTTCCTTTTAAAAGAATGGCACAAGGGGGAATTGAACTCAGGACCAGTGCTAAATCAGAAAGTCACATGCTCTCGGCCTACAGTGGCGGCGAAATCTGATGCCACCCCCAAAAAAGGAAGGTGCCATCAATTTTCCTCCTTCTCCGTTATCTCGAGCCACACAACAGATTTTCAGACAGGATTTTTACATACAATGGTTGCTATACATATGTACAACTACTCTGTAATTATATTTCGATGAAAACAGATGATACACTAAGGAAATCCCTAAAACATCAAGAAAAACACGAAAGAATTCAAGTTAATAGTCAACCCACAAGAAGTCATTTTCTCGCAAGGCGACAAGGCGACGCGGAAACGAAATGTAAACCTTCCTAGTGTATTCCTGGAAGTCCTCCGATCCCCAGATGGCCGTCAGCGCGTCAAAAAGCTGATCCGAAGTCTGAATATTGCCGTATTCGGGCAAAAGTCTGACTCGACGGTCCAACTCGGCCCAGCAATTCTCTATTGGGGAGAGATCCGGGGACCTGGCAGGCCATGGGAACACATTGATGCCCTCGTCGCGCAACCAGTCCCGCGTCCGATGTGCATTATGTTTTGAATCGTTGTCCTGCTGGAAATAAAAGAAGCTGTGATGCTGGAGGAGGGGAAGACGAAGGATGGTGGGGAGAAGTCCACGAGAGAGGATCTCGGTGTATTGTTTTGAGTCCATCAAGCCCTCCACGCGCACCAGCGGTCCTGTTCCGAGCAGGTGGATACAACCCCAGACATTCAACTTGCCCCTATCCTTTCCCTTCCCTCTCCCATGAGGCACCCGACGCTGCACGTTCCTGTCGGCGAGCGCAGCTTGTCCGCGCGGCCGCCGACAGTACCGCTTCCCATCAGATCCATGCAAAATGAATTTTTTCTCATCCGAGAAAATCATCATCCCGCGGGTGAAGACAGCCGGATCCTCCCATTTGCGGTATCTGTTCCACATCGCCTCGCGTTGGCTAATATGGTGGGGAAGGAGATCCGGCTTCTTCTTCTGTGCAAAGCCTGGGTAGCCGGCGTCCCGCGACAGCGCTTGACGGACCGTGCGAGCAGGAATGTCAGGCATGAGCATGCGACGCACATCTTCCCCATTCTCCAACTCTCCCGTGTCAATCAAGTTTGTTGCCTCCTCGAGAGCGTCTCGTGAGACTCGTTTCGGTCTCCCTCCTGGATTGTCCTTCCTTCCCGTCACATAGCAGTTCTCGTCATTTTCCATCAACTTCCGGTAGTTGCGCTGCAGCGTGCGCTTGTGGAGGTAATTGTTACGAAACTCTGGTTGTTCCATGATCTTGTCCCAGGACATTTTATCACGATTTTTGTAGAAGAGGAGGGCCTTGCGCTTGGTAGGGGTGCACTGGTTGTACTTGCGCACTTCAGACGCGTCGTCGGACATCGCGTTGTGGTGGTTGTATGTGAATAAAGGAAGAGTGACATCATTGTGGTGCTGGCCCGTTTCTGACGCAATCCTTCAAGTTTTTAATCGAAATAAAGTTACAGAGCGGCTGTACAGATGTCTAGCAACCATTCTATGTAAAAATCCGGTCTGAAAATCTGTTGTATGGCTTGAGATAACGGAGAAGGAGGAAAATTGATGGCACCTTCCTTTTTTGGGGGTGGCATCAGATTTCGCCGCCACTGTAGGAGCGGCCCGGAGCTTGTGTCGAATGGAAACTTGATTCGACACAAGCTCCGGGCCGCTCCTAGGCCGAGATCATGTGATTGAATTTCATTGATTCTATTTAGTCCAGTGTTATTCTCTTTGACAAGCTGACAGTCTGAAGAAGACAAAGTCTAGCTCTTCATTCCTATAGGCACCCCTCATACTCTTAAGTGTATTTCCTAATCAAGAGCAATCACAAGAATTGCCTACTTTGGAAGGAGTTCCAGCTGGTCAGATGATCATATTTATTTCCTTTTCAGAGTGTTTGGCACTCTGATTTGCTTCTGATTTGCGGAGTCCGCAAATTCAAAATTTGCGCACTACGCAAATGATCGGATATTGAAGAGAAAATAATGAGCTTATTTTTTATTTGCGGTGCCCGTAAATAAGATGCAAATATCGAGAGTATTCAAAATATTCCTACTAATTGCGAGGCCCTCAAATAATCAGTAGTTATTGGGTAGATAATGAATTTGCGTGGGATTTGCGTTGAATTTGCGGGCCCCGCATTTCATTGTGTGCCCCCAGTGGCACTGTGGAAAGCCCCCTCTGTCCAGCTGGCCTTGGCACGACTGGAAGCGAATCGAGAGGTGGCGGCCGAAATGTCTTGGGCCATCCCTCCTACACCTCCCGCACCTCTCCCGGCTCCGCAGTTCATGCACCTGGTCGACATAGCCAGGCGCCCGAGTCTGTTCCCCCCGCGCAAGGATGAGTCTCGTCCTGGTCCAAGTGCTCGTGCCACCACGTCCCATTTGTCCCTCCACAACGCTTCGCCTCAGTTTCGCCCAGCTCCCCATGGCACGTCTGACAGTCCTCCACACGACCCCGTGGCCGAGTTTGGCGAGGGGCCTACCGACCACGAGGAGCTCGACGACTTCCCTGACATCCAGGGGGGCGGCCGCGATGATGACGAGGAAGACGACTTCCTCGATATCCTGGGGGGTGGCAGCGACGGCCATGATGACGACGCCGACGCCCTGGGAGGTGGCCGCGACAACGAGTCAGACAACGAAGGCTCCATTGTCTCGAGCTACAGCACCACCGCCGCCGCAACTCGCAAGGAAGATGCGTGCCACAACAAGATTGCCATACAGTCGACCCATGCCCCCCTCTTTGTTGCGCAGGAGGAGCTGGACGCTGAAGACATGGAGCAGTACACGGCAGAATTCTCCAAGAAGGCCAAGGGAAAGGGGAAGCAGAGGGGCGATGGAGAGGATCCGGACGACGAGCTAACACCGAAGGTGACGTTGGGCAAGGGCAAGGGGAAGCAGAAGGCGGTCGCAGAGTCTGTGGCAGCCAGCGATCGCGAGCTGGACGGTGACAGTGACGACGACGACGACGACAGCGATGACGACGAAGAAGACAGCGAGCCACCGCCAGCGACAGAGTGGGACCTCACCTCGGAGCCTTTGTCCAACGAGGCCCGAGAACTCGCGCTCACTGCCCGCCGTGTTTATCATGCCAGCATTGCGGCTGTGGCGCGGCAGGCGGGGAAACAAGTGTCTGCGGTTTTCAAGGCGGTCGGAGACCACACATCGACGCCGCGGAGGACCAACTCGTGGAACGCCTTCCAGACGAAGTTTCGCGCTGAGAACAAGAAGTCCCCTGACGGTATGTATCCCTTCTTCTCACCTGTGGTCGCAGAACTGAGAGCCGCTCCCCTCCAGTGACAAAGGAAGCGTATAAGCAACTTATGCGCACGGCCTACGACGAGCTGTTCTCGTCGCTGTCTGAAGAGGAGAAGAAGGATCCTGCGGCACGTAAGGAATGCGTCCAGGAGGTCCTGGACTGGTACGAGGCGAATAGCATGGCTATGCTTGACGACAGGAAAGGCGATGGACGTGGGCGTGCGCTGATGAGTAAGATCATTCAGCCCTTCATCCACCAGGTGCGTTGTGTTGTTATCTTCGTTCCGATGAATGCGACGCTGACACCCCATTTGCAGAGCACGGTCACCAGCAACGCTTACGACGTCGAGGTCTTCGGCTTCGGGATCGACCCTGTGAGCGACGTCGCCATCGTGTGGGGTGGCACACCGACCTTTTATGCGGTGTACGACAAATACAAGATCCCTATCAAGGCGAAGCTCAATGATATGAAGGCGATGATCCAGTGAGTTACTCTGTTTTAGACTATGGCTGGCGGCTGATATGCGCTTCAGGGTTGTACGCATGGCCGCACGAGAAGCGGCGAACGGGAAGGCGTCACACCCCATCTTTGTGGACTTCTCCAAGAAGCCGACGGAAAAGACTTGGCGCGACGCAAGACGCCGGCATTTTTCAGAAGTGTGCCTCAACGATATACGTGCGTGTTTTGCCCTCTGCTTTTTCACCAACTTGAAGCTGATTATGGTTTTGTCATAGATATCATTAGCAATGCCCGCCGGGCCGCCATCGAGGCCGGTAGCCAGGCCGCTAGCGATGACGTTGTCCTGGAGCCACCCTCCAAAATGGCTTGGAAGAAATGGGCAGACACGGCCGTCAAATACAAGATTCGCATCGAGAACTGGCCGGTCGCTCTCAAAGCGACGTTCCCTTCCGAGGGCTTCGAGCTCGGTCATATTAACGGCAAAGGGGCGACTGAGGCTTTCAAGGAGGCCTGGGAAACGATGAAGAAAAGATACGAGGGCGGTGAGGAGGGCGGTGAGGACGGCGGAATAAAAATTGTTTCGTGGACGGAAGGTATGTGCGCATTTCATTTTTTGCTGAACGCCTGTTGATGGTAGTGGATAGATGAATGCGAACTGGACGACCTTGCCGACATATGTGATGTTCCACTCGTTATTTGCGACGACGGCACCACTTTATCGTCCGGCAAGAGCTCGAAAGCCCTGTTGCGCAAGATAGAAGACGTCAGCGACACGCAGGTCACCACGAACGCTGAAGGCTGGGCCGTCGCAGCTCCCCAAGAAACGCAAAGCCCTTCAGGCCGGCGACGAGACCCGGCCGTCTAAGAAGCCAAAGCCGACGAGCTCCACCCCGCGGCGACGCCCGGACAACGACGACGGGTCACATATCTCCACCACCAACACCTTCAAATGCCGGTACATCAATTCGGAGGTGATGTCGGGCGTCTTTGCAACGGACGGCTTCGATGAGTACACAGGCCCTCCATCCAACATCGACAAGCACACGCTGGTGTTAGACCTGACCACGAGCGAGTGGCACCCTTGCCCTGCGGGATTCAGACCTCGCGTGGACAAGGGAACGTCCGCGGTCCTGCGCTCCTTCATTAACTTGACTGATTAAAGATGTACCACTATACTTATGTACTCTGTATTCCACCTATGCGCTTCTTACATTGTTTCTATTTCGTGTACATGTCGTTCTTTGACAAATTCAAAGCCTCGATGACTGTGAACCAAACAAAGAACAACAACCTGCTACGATCCCAAAATGGTAATTTGACTTAGGTACCCAACAACGCGAGGGAAAAA
Source organism: Mycena vulgaris (assembly GCA_029204335.1). Lineage (NCBI taxonomy): Eukaryota > Fungi > Basidiomycota > Agaricomycetes > Agaricales > Mycenaceae > Mycena > Mycena vulgaris. The sequence goes on along the minus strand of JARGYA010000038.1, from coordinate 137,050 downwards.
AATACAGTAAGGAGAGGAAACATACCCCACCCATCCAGATAATGATAAACAGGCTCAAAATTGCCTCACCGACGATAACTTACCAGTGTATAAAATATTTCGCTCAAGCGGGGTGTGATGCAAACAGGCCACAACAACCGCTACGGTCCCAAAAAGGTAATTTCGACCTGGGCACCCAATAACGTGAGGGAAAAAATACAGTAAGCAAGGGAGACACATTCTACATTTGAAGGTAGTATTATAAGGGTTAAAATTGAACAAAAAAGGAAAGATCTGGGGAGCATACAATAATAATAATACACCTGCCCTGCCCCCATATAGTAACGTATTAGATGGAGTGATCCCATCATAGGCGGGCAACCAATTAGTATTCATAAGCCTATCTGCCTAGCTCGGCGTGTAATACCTTCATTAATTCACACTTAGAACATCCAAAAGCTCTGGGTCGGCAGCGCTCAGCAATGGCCGTGGGCGGCACGTTCCCAATTGGGATCCCAGGTGTGTGAACCGTAACCGGCAACTTCCGTCGCCCGCATCACCGGCTACCGCTCATCACCGGCATTCCGCTCCCCGCTCCGCTCCCCACTCCCTTCCCCGGTGGCTTCCCCGCCGCCTCCCTTGCCCGCCGCCTGCCTTCCCCGATGGCTTCCCCGCTGCCTTCCTTATCCTCTCGCTGTCAAACTCCCGCTCGCCCGCCATCAGGTGCGCGGCAACTCCTGGCAACTCCCCATCACTGGTGTTCTGCCCCCCCCCCCGCTTCCCGCTTCCTCCCCGCCTCCTGCCTTGCCCGCTTCCTTCCTCGCCGCCTGCCTTGCCCGCCACCTGCCTGCCGTGTCACCAGAACCATTCCCGCTGTCAAACTCCCGCTCGCCAGCCATCAGGCGCGCTTCTTCACTTCCCTCCCCGCTTCCTGCCTTGCCTGCCTTGCCTTCTCCTGCTTCCTTCCCCGCCACCTCCTTTCTGCGCCGCCTGTCTGCCATGTCACCGGAACTCCGCCGTCAAACTCCCGCACGCCCGTCATCAGGCGCGCACGCACCATTGAGCTGCCCCGCGATGGATCTTTACTACCTTTATATTAGCTTATTCAATTATTTATTTCACGTCACCACTGAATATATTGCCAAAAAAAAAGAACTAGATAATTAAACTACGGTAGTGAGAGCGGTAGCAATGGGGGCAGCGGCGTCGGTAGCGACGACCGTGGGCAAAGCGGGGGTACCAGTGTTCGTGATGGCGGGGGCATTGTTGTCATCCTCGTCATCACTGATGATTGTATGGCTCTTGAAGCCGCGCCCCGCTCCACTGCCAGGCACCCTTCCATCCTTGAGACGCTGCAGCGCCGCAAGGGTTGTTTCATCCTCGCGCACTGCTTTAGCCTTCGGGCGTGGCTTGGGCCTGGTAGCTCCGCTTGGTGCAGCAGCCTTCGCCGCGGTAGCCTTGGGTGCCTTAGGCTTGGCAGCGGCTTTCCGCGTGCGGGGCTGTGGGTCGTTGGCAGACGCCAGGGCTTTGCATCGCTTTTTCGGAGGGGCAGGGGCTTCCGGGTCCTCGACGGAGTACTGCCCATGTGTAGTGCTTGCGGCGGCGTCGGCGTCTTCATCATCGTCCGCGGGGTGGTCGTCGTCTGCCGAGTCGTCGTTCTCATCGTTTACGACGCGCTTACGCTTCTTCCCGATGTCACAACGGGGGGCACGCTGCACGTCGGTGATGCGGCCTGCCGCTATCGCCTCGTCGTAGTTGGCCTTGCGCTTGGTGAGCACAGCGCGGTCGAGCTTGACCCACGAACATTCCCCCGCCTTCAGCGCATTTAGCAGCGTGCGAAGGACGGGGATGGATGAGGTGAGCTCGCTGGGACTGCACCACTTGTCAGGTGTCCACCCAGTGAGTTCCACGCCGTATCTGTGTACGACGTGCTCCTCGTAGTTGATGTACGCCATCGCAGCGTTAGCCTTGCCCGTGATGTCAACTAGAATATGTCAGCGCTGTATCTAGTCCCAGAAATGTAGTGTACGCACTCAATCCCTTCACGATCATGTCGCAAATCTCCCGTTTGGCATATGCTGCCTTCTGAGGCGCTGTGCACAAGAGATCTTTAAAAAAAGAATCATCAATCAGTTGTATCCCACACGAGACCAAGTCCGACGTACTCATCGTGTCGCCGCCTGCAAGCGCAAAGGCCTCGACCTTTGCTCCCACCCCTGCTTGGTCCCAACGCCTCGTAACGGCTAGGGGCATGTAGCGCTCGAGGTCCGGGGAGGTCCAGTGCCACTGCGGCCCGATGTGGAAATCGGAGTTGTTGCGAACAATGAGGAAGAACCCTTCGATGCCGACCCGGATCGAAAGGGCATCCATCTGACAGGGAAGGTGAGCGTCCTGCTAACGTTATATGTGGCCACTCACCAGCCTTCTCATGTTGCGAACGGTGTTCGCAACGTCCTGGACGCGCGCACGTGGAGTGTCCCGATGGATGACGCCATCCGCCCGGTTGTCACTGAAGCGCTGCACAAGCTCTGCCTTCTCCTCATCCGTGAGGCGCGCGTACTCATCGTAATATTCCTTGTGAAGTTCAGGGACATTCATCTTGCCCCCATCTGTTTTCTGCGTGAGTACGATTCCATGATAGGTACCATGACAGTACTCACTTTTGCGAACCTCAGCCGCTTTCTCGCTCTTAAACGCGTTGTAAGGGTTAATTTTTTCTTGGCAATGGACCATGCGAGCGCCGCCTTGAAAGAACACGTCTAGGAAGTACCGGGGTTTTTTATCAAAGCGCACGGCAAGCTCTTCGGCCTTCTCCATGGTAGATGTAAACCATTCCTCTAATAAAATGCGGAGTCAGTCGTGTCGAATAACGCGTGAATATTAATAAAAACATGTTTGCACTCACGAATACCCTCGTCCATTGCAGACCGTGTCTTCTCCGAGTCATCGTGTTTTTCCTTCTTCTGTTCGGCCGTCAACGGGGCGCGTGGCTTTGCTGGCTGGCGGCTGCGTGGCTGGCTGACTGCGGCAATAGTTTTCTCACTGGATGGCATTTTTTTCAGATGGGCTGGAATTCCAGACAGGTTGAAGGTGCTTGGAAGTGAGTGCGTGGGTGCTGTGGGGCCGCTACGGAACCCAAGTTAGCCGGTGGCATTAGAAATTTAGAATGCAAAATCTGCAATGAAAGAAAGATTAGTCGGTGTCAGAATGAGACGGCCGAAATGCGAAATAAAAGAGTCCGGTCAGAAATCGAAAGCAGAGATGAAAGAAAAAAATTGTCGGTGTCAGAAAGAGACAGCTGAAACTAGAACAAGAGAGGAGTCGGATGTCCGAAATTGAAAAGAAAAGATAGAATCATATTCATGTCGTACATGTAGCACAAAAATCTATGCTCCGTCCGCTTCGAGTGCCTCGAGGAGCCCGGCCCTTGACTCGGCAGGAAATCCAGACAAGGCGGCAATTTCCTCGGACCACCGCAAAGGGCTGAAGATACGGCAGATTAGCCTAACCGCATCACAATGAAGCTCGAGGCCTTCATTCATCAGGAATTGATGAGTGGTCGTTCCAAGTGCGACAGCGGGTGCCTGAGGGCCGCGCGGAGTGGGTGGGTACCGAGATGGGCTAGCGAGATAGGGCGGGGGCCTAGTCGGCGTTGCGGGAAGGCGAGGTCTTGCAGGAGACGAGGTGTAACGTGTCCCCGAACTTGTGTCCACGACGGCTGTAGTAACAAAGTTAGCAATGAAATAAAGCAGCAGCGGCGACTTACATCGAGTGGCCCTGAGATCACTCTGTAGCTGGGAAATCTCTTCCTCCATCCGCAATACCTGCGCCTTCGAACGTTCCTCCCGAAGCTCGTAGTCCGACACGACACCATGGAGGATTTCCACTTGCCGCTCGGCGCTACAGAGATCCATTTTGAGGCAAGAGACCTCGCCTTCGAGAACGGTGATCTGGTTAATCTCGTCGATGTCGTATACAGGGGGCGGGGGCGGGGCGCTAGTAGCTGGTGTGAGAGCCGGGGTGAAGCCGATTGGACGGCCACGGAAGAGGTAGTGTGATGAGCGGGGGATGGGACTCGGTATGAGAGGGAGGTGTGCAGTCGAGGGCGCCGCTGGAACCATACCATTGCCCTGAGATAGCGGCCAGCTTCGAGCGTAGGCGCGTCGTGTCCATGCAGCGGCCGTTGGGACACCAATGTTCTCGATGAACAGCTGGGCGATCGTGGCGATCGCTGCGTGGCTCCCGGGATTCTCCTTGACGAACGATGGCGGGAGATAGACGTGTGCCTTGAGTTATTCAGGCGTGAGCGGTGCGCCCGGGACAGTCGTCCCATCCACGTGTAGGATGAGTGTCGTGCTCCCCGTCGCGCGATCCCCCTTTGTGGCCTGTTTTTTGTCAGCGAGAGCTAAAGTCGACTTGCGGGGATGCACCAGATCCCACATTGTCTTCCTTGCGAGCTCTGTGAACAGTTTGCGCTCAACATTGCCTGGGACACCGCGGTCAGGACCACACCAATTCAGGTAAGTTCCGACGTACCAGCTGGCCCCATCGGTGTCACATTGCGGAGGTCGTCGAACTCCGGGAAGAACTGGGATGGATCGACGTTGTGCTGGTTGTCATCGCTTGCTCCAGCAGCCAGGAAAGCGATGTTGCTGGTGTCGAACTTGGACCGTGAGGTCATGTATCGGCCGACCTCATCCATACGAGCACCGAGGTGGCGGCGAAGGTCGAAGACGCTCAGAGGGTCGAAGGTGAGGGAGGACCACGAAGCAGGCGTCGTGGAGATCGGGATACGGGTTGCGGGGGTGCGGACCTGGACTCCAGGAACACGCCAGTTCCAGTTGGACATGGCGGAGAAGAGAGAGAGAGTGTCCATCAGAAGGAATTCACACGGCAACTGATCACTGATTGCTCATCCGGATTGAGTGCTAGGAACCTCTTTTCACTCTCTATTGACGACTCTGCGGTTCTCTATTGCTGGTTGTAGCGTCGATGGATATAAGGCTTGTCTTCCTATTTCTTACCAATTTCCTAGGTGCGTGATGAATTTATTGACCATGTTTAGGCAAGAAGATATACCCTAGCCCAATTCTAATTGCAAGTGTGTTCTGCTCAATGAAACATTGCCCGACGCTGTAATTGACAAGTTGCATGCTGTTAGTACCTGATTAAAAATTCTCGTCTGTTTAATACATCCTCAGAAAGAGTAATAGCACTCAGAGTGCGAGAATTTCCGGTGGAATATAGCAAGGTTGAGGAGCTCTCGGGCTTTGTGCACAGCAGAATTAGAGTTGCCCAGACGTCTTGATTGATTGTGGTGCAAAATTTAAGCTCTGGAGGCAGTCCGAAATTTCGACGCTTTTACTACCTTTTGTCACATACCGGGTTGTGCAGGTCGCCAAGATGGATTGTATACCCCAGGAATCAATAGGAGAGGTAGTAAGAGCAGTAATCTTGCGAAAGATCTGGGGTCCTGGGGTTCCCGGGTGTGAGGCACACGAAAGAGGTCATAAATGGCCTATAGTTGCGGGTGGTTTAAAGACTTTAAGTTCATACTCTACTGCTTCTGAAACGACGCAGCAAACATATCTACCCACTGGTTCCTGCTTTCACCGAGATTTCTTCCACAGCAGATTAAAGGATATGTATCATTGCTCTGAGCATTTTCTGCCATTTTATTTGGCTGTCTTCCGTCCCAAACCCATGGAAAACTGGAATGGGGGTCAAATTTAGCGGGTAAAATCGGAAATTGCTGCACAGAAAAATTAAAACCTCTTGCCAGATTGTGGATTTTGGTAACAGTATTCTTTGATGTACTCTCCATTGCTTGACACGTAAATTGAAGCACAAAACGCGTCGAACCGTCGTTATGACGCGAATTAGGAGGAGACTCCGGTGTTCTAATCAGAAGACCGGTTCCGGCCCGAAGGCGCCAGCCAATCGGAGTGAGCCTCGGGAAACGCCGGCTCAATCAAGAACATGTGTGGACAGGCAAATCACAGCAACTACGTGAAATTGGAGCGCAAACAAGATAAGTTAACCTAACTGTAAACTACTCATTACTTCGTCCAGCAAATCCGAGTCCACGTCGTGGAGTTCTCGCTCGGTATCCTCGGCATCATTCCCTTCCTCATGCTCAATGACAACCTGTGTAAGTCCGAGTGTGGTGGCAGCCCATGGGGGGAAGGGAACATCATCATTGTAACCAGGTTCACGCCCCTCGCGTTCCCCGGGGAATAGAGAGCCGGTGAAGCCAACTAGCTTGCTGACCTTCACCAGCCGCTCAACCACGCCCGCGTTGATGTTCGCGCGATATCTCCACTGGGTGCTGAGCTCATGCGCCAACCCCAAGTTGTTGGTCGGTGCCGAAATGCAGGCGGTGATGGCTTTGAAGTAATCGACGTGGTCGTCAATCATGAACGTGAGTAGACGGGTGATCTCGACATCCAACCGTTGAATTTCTTCCTTCGCACGCTTGATCCCGAAGTACAGAACCATCGCTTCTCGGCGCGCGGGCTCGGCCCAAGGAAGCGTGCGGATGTCGGTTCGTGTATCCTTGAGAAGGTCGAACTCCGCCACTGACGCTAGATTGGCAACCTCCGCCCAAGTGACCTGGTCCCGGGGTGGATGAAGTAGTATAGCAGCGGCGTTGTACTCCGATAAAGCATGTCGGACTGCGGGAGCGCGGGTGTGAAGGGCCCTCCCAATCTTCTCCCGCAGCTTGTACGCTTCGAGGATATCTCACGGTTAGCACGGAGAAATTGATCCAGTGATTGACTCACCAACGCCACTGGCACCAAGCTTCGTCATCTCTAGGAGGCGCTGGACCACAAGCCGCTCCAGCTCGTCGAGGGCTATACGATACCTCCGCTGAGTCATCATCTCTAGAGCGTCCTTGTATTCCTTCATTGTAGGTACCCACCGTTCGGCAATTCCGTGTTCTACCTCGTGACGTGAGAGCTGTTCCTCAAGCATTACACAGCGAGTGTATGTTGTACGGTATTTTGCTCGAACCGACTGAATCTTCGGCCCGGTCCAACCGTCTCTTGTAATGTGATAATCCAGGTTTCGGAAGTCGTGTGCCGCTGCCACGGAAGTGGACCTGGAATAAATCTCAAATCAGCACGAGCTGGGACAGAGGTAAAAGGAATAGAGACTGAGCCACTGCATTTTTGCCCAGGAGTTCCATGTACTCAACGGTCCATAAAGTATCCGGAGGTTCTCGTTTTAGCCGATCCAGGTGAGCGCGTTCCTGGACCAGATATAACTCGTAATCTTCGGCTGTCGTATGTAGCTGTAGTTCGAGTGCTTCTAGCATAACGGAATTAAGTGCAATCTTCTCCGTGGCTTGGCGGTAGTTCTGAAAGATGAACTTCCCTGGAATGGATCAGACAGGTTAACACTGCAGGCAAGGTACATTTTTACTGCTGCTTTCATTCCGAATTTATGAGGATATTTTATGTAATAGTATCACAATAATATCAGTTGATTTTATGATGATATTATAGGTAATTCACCATAAAATCAATGATACTCTGGTGATAGCCGATAAAATCACCATACTATCATACTGAAAGCCTTGATTTTATTCTGATAATATTACATAAAATATCAGGATAAATTCCTATTGAAATCAGTCATAAAAATGGTCATTGCCCACAGTGTAAAGTCGTTAGAGAATAAACAACTTACCAGAGCTTGCATATTTGTCGAGATCATGAAAGTTGAAATGTTCATCGATTTGCTGTTGCCTGTGGAATGGCGTAGACAGCCGTGTGACAGTCGCAAGGTTGTTGGACTGGCAAAAAGTCCTCTCGCACTCCTCAAAGTCTTCCAATCCCACACCCTCGACGTACAGGGGGTGCCAGTCGACTTGACACCCACGGTTGTGCGCATGTCCGTGCCATGCCGGCACGACACCTCGCATGCGAACCGCGACAACTCGGCAACCCAATGAGCTGCGCAGGAGGGTTTTGAAAAATGCACACATGATATCGTAGCCCAGCCCCAGTTCAGCACCATAGAGGTCAAGGAGCCGCTTCACAATGGCCAACGGGTATTTCATCCTGCCAAAAGATCAGCATATGATAGAAGATTGCGGGGACATCGCTTACAGTTCCCCGCTCCTGATCATGTCACACATGACAAGGACGTGCCCGTGGCGGCAGACAGCAATGAAGATCCCGGCAATGGCGAAGAGGGCGAACATTTTTTTTTGTGCCTCTGGACCTGCATTCTTCCAGCGCTCGACGCAGGTGTTCACACATTTTTCAAGCTCGTCGGATTCGGCATCATTCAACTCGTTGATGTTCAGCCAAGTGATGTCGTCGTCGCCATCCGCATCGGGCGGTGGTGATCCGACTGTATCCCCGCTCGGTGGTGTACTTGAAGGTCCGGTGATCGGCGGAGACGAGGGTAGCGCAGAAGTGGAGGCGATTGGATCAGTAGCTAGTGCGGCCCTGACCGCCGCAAAGGATGCTGCTGTTGCCATATTAACCTGGGGAAACAAGGTTAATCTGTGAATACAATTTTATGGACAGGGTACCTTTGGAGCGGTCTTTACTTCATCCTTGAAAATGTCCACCACTGCAGCCGTGAGCCAACGGAACGATTCGGTCTTCCGGTTGTCGAAACGGGACTGGCCAGCAAGAAAAGTGCTGTCGACGAGCTTGAGAGAATTATTTCCGTCCATACATCCTAGTCAAGACAAGGGGAGTTTGGGTTCACCGGTAACTTTGTAAAAGCATGGAGGGCAAATATTCTTAGCTTTCCAATCCTCATCACGTCCAAGCGCTGCCTGCACACGGCCATCAACGCTGCGTAGGATTGCGAGATACGCATCGTATGTGGTGGTTAGCTGTTCCGCAAGATACGCTTTGCGAGGGGCCTAGAGAAATAGTAAGAAAAAAAAGGCTTGAATCAAGTTAGGCAACGATACACTCACCATATGTAGATAATTAAGCACTTTTGCAAGACCATCAATGCTAAATCGGGGGCAAACGCGATGGATTTGTCGGTAGACTTCGAAGGTCTTAATGGAGAAAGCGATGGTTGGCTGATCGGGCGATCCGCCAATGAATCCGTGGAAGAGGAGGGTCTCATTTGCGCTTTTGGAGCCCGCAGTGTATGAGAACGTGCCCTGTGTATGCTCTGCATACCATCAGCTTGCAGTTGAGCACCAAAAGGTAAGTTACGCGCCGGAAAACCCGAGAATTTCAAGAACCCAAACCCCTGGAGCATCAGCGGAGGTAGAGATTGGTCCGGCACGTTTGAGCTCGAGGTATGCCGTCACGAGTTCAGGCATTTGGCGTGCCCACGAATCGACCTGCTGCTGAACGCGACGCCGACGTCGACGTGAGTCCCCCCTCCTGTAAGTATATCAGGAGGGAGTTAATTGAAAGATGAGTAACTGGAGGGACGCACCCAGGCTTGGCCTTCTCCCAGATCCGTTGGAAAATAGCCTCCCCCCCAGCATGACTCTGTAGAAGCCCTTCTTCGCCCGGGGGGAGGGTTTCAAACCCACGCTCGTCTTCGGCATCCATATTTTTATCCTCCCAGCCATCGTCGCTTCCCGAGTCCACATCTAGATTAAAGTTGTTGTCATATTGAACCTCCGGCATGGCTGAATCAACCAGAAGCTCCTCGCGCTGAAGAAAGCTCATCTCTGTAGTACATTAGGTTACTGATCTACTTAGAAGTTTAATTTCCCTACGAGAGACTTGATCATTGTAGTCTTTATTGGCACGTGCACGGTCCAGAGCGGATTTTGTGATGTTGACTGATTTCGATTGCTTCGCTTTGCCATATCTGCTTCCGTAGCTAACCTTTACTTTAGAAGAGAGAGCACTTTTCACCATAATGGCTTCGCGGGAAGGGAAGCAAGGTGTCACGGAGATAGGTGAGTTGTGCCTCGCGTAAGGCCGCATGCGGATCCCACCAGCATTCCGGCTGTGCCGGGAGCTCGAAGCCAACAGGCAAGCAATGAAGAGTTGAGCAGTATGCGTGCAGGCCGGTGAAACGGGGGAACAGCGATGAGGGGCGTGGTGACAGCAGTAGGCGAGGCGGGGGCGAAGGCGGGCGGAGAATCAACGATGAGGAGCAGGCGGGAATCGGTGCACACCTGATGGCAGGTGCCGGGCAAGCAGGAGTGTGACAGGAAGTAAAGCGGGTACAGGTGGTTACGGAAGTAATGATGAGCAGGCAATGCGCAGGGCAGGCGGCGGGCAAGGCAGGCGGCGGGCAGGGCGGGCAGCAGGCAAGGCAGGCGGTGGGCAAGCCAGCGGGCAAGGCAGGAGGCAGGGAGGAAGCGGGAAGCGGGGGGGGGCAGAACACCAGTGATGGGGAGTTGCCGGGAGTTGCCGTGCACCTGATGGCGGGCGAGCGGGAGTTTGACAGCGAGAGGACAAGGAAGGCAGCGGGGAAGCCATCACGGAAGGCAGGTGGCGGGCAAGGGAGGCGGGCGGGGAAGCCATTGGGGAAGGGACGGGGAGCGGAGCGGGGAGCGGGGGAGCGGAATGCCGGTGATGAGCGGTAGCCGGTGATGCGGGCGACGGAAGTTGCCGGTTGCGGTTCACACACCTTGGATCCCAATTGGGAACGTGCCGCCCACGGCCATTGCCGAGCGCTGCCGAGCCAGAGCTTTTGGATGTTCTAAGTGTGAATTAATGAAGGTATTTCACGCCGAGCTAGGCAGATAGGCCTATGAATACTAATTGGTTGCCCGCCTATGATGGGATCACTCCATCTAATACGTTACTATATGGGGGCAGGGCAGGTGTAATAATAATAACAAGTGGGGCATGATGCAAACAGGCCACAACAACCGCTACGGTCCCTAAAAGGTAATTTTGACTTGAGCATCCAATAACGTGAGGGAAAAAAATACAGTAAGCAAGGGAAACACATTCTACATTTGAAGGTAGTATTATAAGGGCTGAAAATTGAACAAAAAAGGAAAGATCTGGGGAAGCATACAATAATAATAATAATAATGGAACAGGTGTCTGGGGTCCCATGTGGGTGCATCCAGAGTAAAAAAATAACATCATGGATGCATCCACATGTGTTTCTGGGAGACATGTGGATGGATCCAGACAGGAACCAAACAACAGGTGGGTGGGCCCATATAGAGGTGGGTGGATCCAGACGGGAACCAAACAAGAGGTGGGTGGGCCCATATAGAGGTGGGTGGATCCAGATGGGAACCAAACAACCAGTGGGTGCAACCACTGTATAGCATATGGATGCAACCACATTATTGTGGAGGCATCCACGTCGTAAAAAATATCAGCGGTGGAGGCACCCACATGGGTGTGGTGGGTGGATCCACATCTTTACAAATATCAGCGGTGGATCCATCCACATGAGCGTGGGTGCATCCATGTAAGCGCCGTGGATGCATCCATGTGCATTGGGTGGATGCATCCATCCATTTAACAAGAGACTGGTGGATGCATCCATCGACTACCTTCAACCCGTCGGTGGATGCATCCAGTAAATATGTATTTCCGATTATCTTCAGGCCGGAAAGAGTCCTGGGCAACCAGTAGACAAGTTTGAGAGCCTGCAAGCATAGCCCGACTATCACTGTGGGCAATGACCATTTTTATGACTGATTTCAATAGGAATTTATCCTGATATTTTATGTAATAGTATGAGAATAAGATCAAGGCTTTCAGTATGATAGTATGGTGATTTTATCGGCTATCACCATAGTATCATTGATTTTATGGTGAATTATCTATAATATCATCATAAAATCAACTAATATCCTCATAAATTCTGAGTGAAAGCAGCAGTAAAAATGTACCTTGCCTGCAGTGACTATTGGGTGATGATATAAGAGGCATATTAACACAATCATAGGTAAGGATGCAAGGATGCAAAGGCGAGCATAAGGGTGGATGCAGCACAGGTAAAAAGGCGAGCTGCAGGCCAGTGTAAGGAACATCTGACGGTGGGATGGGCAAGGATATGAAGATGAGCGTAAGGGAGGATATAAGGGCGCAAGGAGGGTGTATATGAAGGGAAGGGAGCTGCAGGCCAGTGTAAAGAATGTATGACGGTGGGATGGGCAAGGGTGAGCGTAAGAGAGGATATAAGGGAGCAAGGCAGGTGTATATGAAGGGAAGGAAGCTGCAGGCCAGTGTAAGGAATGTATGACGGTGGGATGGACAAGGATGTGAAGGTGAGCGTAAGGGAGGATATAAGGGGCAAGGCGGGTGTAGGCAAGTGTAGGCAAGGATATACAGGTGATTACAAGGGAGGATGTGTACAGGTGGGGGTAGGTATAGATATGAAGAGCAAGGTCCAGGAGGGGTGCAAAGCGGTGCCAGTGGAGGGCACAAAATCCCCAAAATGAGCTCAACAAGAGCGTAGGATGGAGCGCAGGCCAGAGCAAGAACAGGGGCCAGCAGAGGCCGTGATATGGGGCCAAAAACGAGCTGGGAAAGGGTAATAGGAAGGGCCAGAATGTAGGCTATTGGCAGCCAGTACAGCCAGGAAGGATGGAGAGCTAGGAGGAAGAGCAGGGGCCAGCAGGGGCTGCGATATGGGGCCCGTGGAGGGCGTAAAATCCCCAAAACGAGCTGGGCATGGATGCATCCACACCGCCGTGATGTGACATATGTGGGTGCACCCACGGTCAGTCTGGTGGAGGGCTCCACCTGTGGTGGATACACCCACCACCGGTGGTTGGTCCCATATCCTGGACCTACTTAGGCCCCACACCTAAGTGGGGGAAACTACCCTAAGTAGGTCTGGGTAGAGGTAGCCTGAAGTGGTAAAGACCAAGTATTAGGTCAATAGATCGTTTACTGTTCAGAGAACAGGGGAGTGGGATAGACAAGGGTTGTGAAACCAAAGTTGAGCAATACGCGCTATGTTCGAGACTTCGTACAAGCGGTGGGTTTGTGGGTTTTTAAGGCAATAACGGCCAGTAGCCGGCGAGTTTATGTCAATTTAGACGGGTTTGTTGGATTTCTCCGGGTTTGGGACTCGATACACTCCTGCAGGACTGCAGTATATAACACAACACAGAACACAAATCACAGAACACAAAACACACACACAACACACACACAATACGACCCGCAGTGCTGAACAGAGTCCACACAATTCACAATTCAGTCACACAGTCAATCACAGATACAATCCAATCCAATCCAATCGTTGCCAAAGGTACAGTACTCGGTTCGAGATAACGGTCACTTGGGTCTTAGAGCTAAACAACAACTCCGAGCCACAACGCCGATGCATATGTGAACAAGGTAAACCAAACGATGTTGTGCATGCGAGTTGTACACAAAACCGTCGGGCAGTCTGCTCCAGAACCTCTCTAAACTGAATCCCCTGACTCCTATTGGCCACGCGCCGGCTCTATGAGTCAGAGCTCTCCTGGGTACTCGATTGGTTTGACAGTTATTGGTTAATCGAATGGAAGCTTCCGAGCTGGAGTCTTCTTTGTCTAGTGCTCGTCCCGAGCGTCAGTCTTCATCGTCTATGATATGGCTACCTGTGAACACCTTCCCCGTGTCCATAGCTAGTCTGTTTGTTGTGATAGACCAAAGTTGCACTTGTCTTGGTAAGTGCCGGTGCCATCGCGATTTGATGTTTAACCGGCACAGCTATTCTGATGTGTAGGCACCCTCGGCCGTTGGCAACTCACTTTGTCCGTGTTTATTTACAGAGGTCTCGCCCCATCCAAGGGTCTGGACTCGTCATGTGCCTTGTCACGCTGTTCTCGATAAGAGACACAATGGTAAACAATCTCGAAGTCGGCCGTTTTGGAAGGCCCCAGTCGCCTGCATGCAGTGTCATATATTCCTTCCCATCTCCTTGATACTAGTCTAGCACTCAGCTCATCTGCACGCACATGGGTACTGATATAAGGTAGTTAGTCCTGTTCTCGGTAAGTCGTACTTTGGCCCCAAGTCGTGGTACTGCCATAGGATCATGCCAATAGAGAACCTAAGCTATGTGACTGTTAAGCTACTCGTTCGGAGCTCCTGATAGCTTCTTATAGAATAGAGAGAGCGTGCTTTATAAGTATAAAGACGCGAAATGCGAAAATATACCTGTGGTTTGTACACGGCTTATCAACGGCTCTCTCGCATCCTTGCTACACAGTCAGCAGTGTGGAGCTCGCTCTGACTCTAATTGGTATGCCACCAGGCAGAGGACTTCTTGTATTTATCAAGAAATCGCAAAAATGCGAGATTTCACGGCTAGGCTAATACCAGTTGTATCACCAGCCTGCGCCAGAAGAGCCCCAGCATTTTGCATGTCTTCTCCAAGTGGGATCACATTGTGTTCCCAAACGCCAAGGCCAACTCTGTCGACCCGGCGAGGAATTATCGCGGCAGGAAGAGCAATGGCTTTCATCACATCATGGAGGCCTTGCAGGAGGATGCTGGGCAGGAAGTCAGACCGGGTGATGGTGATGGCGAGTGTGAGGTTGAGCACAATGATGAGCACGAGGGTGAGCGCAATGGTGGGAACGGCGATAAGCAGTAGTCGGATGACGAGTTCTATGCCCATGTTTTCCTTTGCCTTCCGTAGCCTCTGTCCTTCTCTTAGTTCACAATTTCAGATGTCCTGAGGCTTGGATTGCAGGTCAGAGCTTGGTAGGCACTGACTTGCAGTTGTCAGGACTGATCAGGCAGAAAAAGATGGGTATGTATAACATCAAGTACTCATTTTTATTGTGGACTGAATGCCTCAGTGGTTAATGCTAATGTCTCTTGAATTCTAATGCATTGTTAAGGTCTTGTGTTCAAATCCTGCCACTAACACTAGTTGCACCTTAGGAAAACCAGTACAATGTGGGCATCCTGACGATCTGGTGTAGAAGTGGTAGTACCCAGGATCAAATAACATCCTCTTCCACATTGTGCTGGGCAAGGGAGTGGGCACTGCATCGTCAGCAGATGTGAGTACAGCAGAGACGTGGGGATGGTCTGGCAGCGAGCGGTGGAGCAGGTTGGCAAACAGATCAGTGGTGGCAGTGGGTACACGTGTGCAGCACTCCCGTGCCCCATTTGAGTGTGGGGATCACATCTGACATCCCTCACAATGTTGCGGGGTGGGGGCCATTTGAGGATTGGAGCGGGACAGGGCAGTAGTAGTAATGGGCATACAAGCATCCCGTGCGAGCATGTGGGGATTGCAAGTGCCCTGTCAATGCAGGGAGTCAAAGGATAATGGGTTCCCAAATCGCGAGATGAAGAGCTCAAGACCATGAGAGTGGAAGCAAGATGGGATTTCAGCAGATGAGTGCCGGCATGTGCTTCACTCTGTCGTGTCGTAGGAGGAGAGTGCAAGGCGGTAACATCGTTACTTTGCACGCCAGGATCCTTTGCACTGCTGAGAACATGAAGCGCGAACCATTTCCCTTCGCATGTCGTATCGGGGGTCCCATATACTCCACGTTGCTGGGTCTCCCCTGACTCTTACTTACTGTTTCCCTCGTTCGGAATCACTTGACAGCCCCTGATGACTACCTATATTCCAACTTTACTTCACCTGCCTCAAACCTCCAGTAACAATATGTACATTTCAAAACACGCCAGCTAATTAAAATCTATTTGTGATGGCTACAAAATTGGTGGCAGCTCGTGCATGTGCACGCTCTCGTGCACCCACACCCTCTTGCACTTGGGTGTTTCCACCTGTGTTGGGGCAAGCTCTGTGCTGTGCTTGCGCTTGAGGTGCGCTACGGACAAGGCAGTGGAAAAACGGCCTGTAGGCAGCAACACCACTTCTCCTCCTCCTCCTCCCCATTGCACTTCTTCCTGGAGCGCACAGATCTCCTCTGTCAGCACCTGGACGACTTTGACGATCTCCCGGAGTGTTGCCGGGGCAACAGTGAGCTCAGTCTGGTGCTGAGGAATCAAGAGAAAGGCACTCACAAGGCAGCTCCGCTGTTTCTTCACCTCCTCCTCCTCCCCATTTCAGTTCCTCCTGGAGCGCCCGGACCTCCTCTTTCAGTGCCTGGACACCTTCTATTGTCTCGCAAAGGCCGGTGTGTGTGGTCAAATATGCCTGCATCACTGTCTTATGGTATGTGTCAAAGCGCTGGAGCAGCTCGTCATTGAACGAAGTGCGGGACTTCGGGAGCACAATCGTCCCTGCAACGATGAGGGCGTCGAAGTGGCCTCTGGTAGCGTTTTTGTAGGGTAGAGCCAGCCCACCGGGCATGAGTCTGGTGGTCTTCTGCCAGTCTTTGCTGACCATGAGGCAAGAGTGGAGCACTTGTTTGGAAACTCCAAACATGGACTCCGGGGACAGCCTGTACACGTGGTCCTCTACATCCCTGCTGTGACCGGCCTGAAATGTGTTTATAGCGCTGATGGCGTCCTCACCGAGAAGCTCCGTTGCAGCAGCGCATAGCTTGAACTGCCAGGCAATGTTAATTTGATGCCATGGGTTGAGTCCGACTGGCCAGCCAAGGACGTGCTCAGTCCAGTGGCCCATGAGGGCACTGAGCGTGTCGGACGTGTACTGTTTCCCATCCATGAAAAGCATAGTGGCGTAATCAGCCACTTTGCCAGGGAACAGAGTCTCAGCGATGAACTGTGGGATGTGATTCAGTTTCAGTCAGAGGAGTAAATAACTAGAAGAGTGGGAAAGCCTCACCACTGCGAAGGGACGCATGATCATGTGGACCTGCACAATGACATCAGCACAGAGGGCCGACACTCCACAGGGATGAGCCGATCCGCTTGCCCATTGTTTGTGGTCTTGTCATACTGGCAGAGGAGGGTAACAATTTTGTCCAGGGCATGTAAGTTTCGGAGGCGCGTTGCACTGTTCTTTACAAGCATGGTCGCCAGCTTGGTGCCACGTACCGGGCTGCCGCTCTTGAACTTGGTATCGACCATGGACAACCCATCCAACTTGGCCACCGAGGCCATCCATGACCAGCAGCATTCAATGTTCAACTGCTCGACACCATTGCCGTCTTGGGTGACAAACTTGGCGCGGAGCTTGGGGTCTGCCAGGATCCCTTCAAGGAGCTTGCTCTTGAATGCGATGAATGGGTTGCGGGGGTCATCGATGAACGAGTAGCCAGGCTTGGTCTTGGTGAGTGTGTCGGCAATGGTCCCATATGGGGCATGGATCCTGAGGTTGAGAAGCACTTTAGTTTCTAATAACTCAATTATTCTTGACTCAAGCAAATCAAAAATCTGTCCCAATTGGTCCAGTGTGATCCAGTTCCCCTTGTACAGTATTTCGGACCAGTTCTCGTGGTCCGTCCACCAGACATGGGGCAGAGACATGGTCTGGTAGGCGAGTGTGGTGGTGTAATGCTGCAGGCTGCACAGCAAGTTAAATGTGGCCAGCTGATTTTCGATGATGAACTCGCGGACAACATCATATGCTTCTGAGTGGGTGGGGAACTCGGTGAAATTGTCTGTGATGAGGCGGTGTATCTCCATCAGTGTTGCATACTGGATTCCCCAGCACTGCAAAGTAGTGCCTGACGGTATCGTGAATCCATTCAGAGTCCCCCTTCAGCATCTCGACCATCCGCCGCAAGAGCGCCTCCTTGCCACGGTACGGGGCCAAGTGGTGTACCCACTTCGTTCGCATCAGGAGTGGGCTGATCAGGTGTGCGTTCGGAACTTCAGCAGGCAATGACTTTGCCAGTCAAACATTTGTGCCTGCACCAAAAGGTCCGGCACCGCCGGGAGAGCCGCACCGTTGGGGGCCTTAGGTGTGACCAGAATATTGGTCCTTGTTGCTCCCGTATTGACTTGCTGGACAGCAAGATCAGAAGGTATGCCATCTTCACCCCAGAGTCCATTCCCGCACTTGACCAGGTGTTTCTTGACATACTGTCTGTTCCCGAGCAAGCCGCACTGGGGGCAGCCGTGAAGGCCGGTCCTAAGACTGAGACCGGCCATCTCGTCTCTTGGCGAAAGTGAAGGTGTGAACGACCAGTCTGGGTAGCTCTCACATATCTGGGAGCTGACAGCAATTTTCTGGATGGTTTTCGCGAGGGGTTTGGATATTTGGCAACGACACTGTTTCAGGTGCTCTTTTATGTGGGTGACAAAGTTCCCCGAATGGAGCGCTGATTTGCAGTCGAGGCACATGAAGAGCGATAGCTCACGATTGATCGCCAACCCCACCAATTTGAGCTCAGGCGTCGAGATCAAGCCCCACGAGACAGGAGCGAACTTGAAGTGCGTCACCAGGGAGTTCTGAAAAGGTCATTTAAGATTAGTTATAAGCTAAGTTGTGTCTGACGAAGCTCCAGCAATGTGGCCATCGATGGCCGAAACTGGAATGACAGTAACGTGAAAGAGAATTGTGAGTCGACGAGAACGAAATGGAATCAAGTGGGTGGCACCAGCATTTAAAAAAGGAGCAAGCCTCCCATGCACCATATACTCATCAATTTTTAGTTGCCAGAAAGCGCTAGATCCCTATCTCCCAGGAACAAAACAGTGGCATTCACTTATCAAATGAGATGGCATGCAATTGTGAAAGGAAATGGATAGAATTAGGCATGAAAGTCACGGTGTTTGGAACTCAATTGGAACTACAATTTGTTCGACAATGTATCATATTTGTTAAGGAAAGGCAGGCATGCCTGCGGAATACAATGAAAGAAAAGTGTAGGTAGAAGGAAGTTGGTACTGGTGCGGAGGTGCTCCTCCATGTCAAGCTCCTCCACACACCGTTGAAGCGATGCTACTCGGGGTGCGGTGGAACGATAACTATGAAGCCAAGATAAAGGTCTAAACCAATATAAAGGTCTAAACCAATATAACCAACTAAACAATCAATCAAACAACAACTCCTCCTCCTTATGAGTAATGATAATCGCGGGTGTTCGGGGGTAAAGACCAAGTATTAGGTCAATAGATCGTTTAATGTTCAGAGAACAGGGGAGTGGGATAGACAAGGGTTGTGAAACCAAAGTCGAGCAATATGTGCTATGTTCGAGACTTCGTACAAGCGGTGGGTTCGTGGGTTTTTAAGGCAATAACGGCCAGTAGCCGGCGATTTTATGTCAATTAAGACGGGTTTGTTGGATTTCTCCAGGTTTGGGACTCGATACACTCCTGCAGGACCGCAGTATATAACAAAACACAGAACACAAGTCAGAGAACACAAAACACACACAACACACACACAATACGACCCGCAGTGCTGGACAGGGTCCACACAATTCACAATTCAGTCACACAGTCTATCACAGGTACAATCCAATCCAATCCAATCGTTGCCAAAGGTACAGTACTCGGTTCGAGATAACGGTCACTTGGGTCTTAGAGCTAAACGACAACTCCAAGCCACACTGCCGTTGTGTATGTGAACAAGGTAAACCGAGTGATGTCACTGCACCGTTTTGCGCGAAACCCCAAGGTAGTCTGCTCCAGAACCTCTCTAAACTATGTGCTTTTATACTACTGGGATCTCGACTTTACATCACATCTATTACTACATCTCGGAAAGCGCTTCATCTCGACGTGGAGCTGCGGGACGATCTTAGCTATTGGCCATGTGCTGGCTCTATGAGTCAGAGCTCTCCTTGGTACTTGATCGGTTTGAGAGTTATTGGTTAATCGAACGGAAGCTTCCGAGCTGGAGTCTTCTTTGTCTAGTGCTCGTCCCGAGCGTCAGTCTTCATCGTCTATGATATGGCTACCTGTGGACACCTTCCCCGTATCTGTGGCTAGTCTGGTTGTTGTGATAGACCAAAGTTCCACTTGTCTCGGTAAGTGCTGGTGCCATCGCGATTTGATGTTTAACCGGCACAGCTATTCTGATGCGTAGGCACACTCGGCCGTTGGCAACTCACTTTGTCCGTGTTTATTTACAGAGGTCTCGCCCCATCCAAGGGTCTGGACTCGTCATGTGCCTTGTCACGCTGTTCTCGATAAGAGACACAATGGTAAACAATCTCGAAGTCGGCCGTTTTGGAAGGCCCCAGTCGCCTGCATGCAGTGTCATATATTCCTTCCCATCTCCTTGATACTAGTCTAGCACTCAGCTCATCTGCACGCACATGGGTACTGATATAAGGTAGTTAGTCCTGTTCTCGGTAAGTCGTACTTTGGCCCCAAGTCGAGGTACCGCCATAGGATCATGCCAATAAAGAACCTAAGCTTTGTGACTGTTAAGCTACTCGTTCAGAGCTCCCGATAGCTTCTTATAGAATAGAGAGAGCGTGCTTTATAAGTATAAAGAAACGAAATGCGAAAATACACCTGTGGTTTGTACACAGCTTATCAGTGAACCAAAACAACTCATTTCAGTTGTGCTGAAATTTGGTCAGCGGATGGTCTGCTAATCATCTGCAGATGATCTGCTCATCATCCGCAGACAATCCTCAGATCGTCGTAATCCCCAGATATATATTCTCTTTTCTCTGGTTTTTTTTTCGCTTACTGTGTTGACGTTATAGTCCAACATGGCTGGTGTATGCAGGTGGTATGGAGCTGCATACATCACGTGTATTCACACATGTGAGACATATGCATGGCTTGAGCCCTTCTCAAAGCCGAGGGCTTCGATCAAATACACTGTATTATTACACTGGTGTATTCTTATCCACAACAATGAATGTATTTCTTGGTAGTCATACCCATGGTCCCCCGATCTTCAGTAGATCCCCTTCAGGCTGCACATGTCTCATGTGCCCGAATGCACGCGAAACATGCATACACCAGTTATTTTGGGCTTCAACGTCGACCTGGTAGGCAAAAAAAAACAGAGAAGGGAGAATATATCTGTGGGTTAATTACGATGATCTAAAGATTGTTTGTGGACGATGAGCAGATCATCTGCAGACGAGCAGTGGATGGTCAGCGGATGTTCCGCAGACCATCCGCCGACCAAATTTTAGGGCAACTGAAATTAGTTGTTTCGGTTCGCATATCAGCTTGAGCTGAAATCCAAGCTGAAACAGGATGTTTCGGAGGAGTTGAATTGAGAACTGATACTTGAGATTACAGCTCCGGTTTCACTAAGACCCATATCCAGCTTATATGTTAAGTATTGAATCAGTATCAGATGTGCTTATCCCAGTGACGACACAAGTAGTTTAGACTTTTAGTTTCACATGGTTTGTTTACAATCTGTTTCTTCATATTTCAGCGCGTCAGAAATTCAATCTTATTCAACTGATTTCAATCCAGCTTAAACTGATACTTAAACTACGGGAATGAACTTGAATTTCGGACTGACTTAAACATAACTCGCTACATTTGGTTTCGAATTACACCTCCGCTCTGCCAAAATTTGGAAATCAGTGGTGTGACTACATACTGTATGCCGAAAAACATTGTCTGTCGTGTATCACAAGAATCATACAATCTTCAAGGCCTGTGATACCAATATGCTCATTGAAGTGTGTGTCGTTAAACGCACGAACTATAGACACTTTCCGGATGACGGAATCGTCTTCCTCGTTCAGAACCCAGACGTGACCCGCCTCCACAAATATATATACCGAATGTGTCCTCCCCTTGACCCATTCGCCGTGGCTGTCAGCTCAGATGATGAAAGACGGTTCCTCCTCGCGCCTGACGATCTTTCCGGTCTGGATGGTGAGGGGATTGGCTTTGGCCTGGGCGCGTACAAGGGACCCAAGCTCCCACTCTGCCGACGCACTTCCCCGTCGGTGTTTCCCTTCCCCCAACCACCGCTCGTTGAGCGCGGCGTTCAGTACATCTACCGCATTTTGAACCTCAGCAACCTTCACTGGGGACGCAACGCCTGGGTAAAGTTCAGTGTATGCCAGGAAATTCATCCCAGCGTCGAGGCTCATTGCTTCTTGCATATCCCTGTCCCGAGCGTAGGCCAGGTGAAGTGATCAACTGACGAGGAAGCAGATCAAGACGTTGCTGGTGCCGAGGGTAGCCTGCAGGATTGTACCATGAGGAGCGTCCCACAGAGAGGCAATCTTCCCAGTATTCAAGGCGCGGAAGGTGCAGAGCAACTCAAACGCTTCGGCCGAGACGCGGCCTCCAGCGAGGATCAGTCCTGGTCGAGTCGCGATGAGGAAGTGGTGCAGACGTGTGAGGTCTGCAACGGTGGCCGCCATGTTGGATCTCATGGAGGGGTTTACATTGAAAGTATCCAGCTGCGAGAGACCTGTCTGGGTGAGGACGCTCTCGAGGTCAGCGTAGGTCCCGCTGGCCTCGAACCGGTTCGACGTGCATTGAGCAGCTTATAAACTGTAACCAAGTCAGCTGAATGATCAGGCTGATGGTGTAGAAGGCTTTGCGTACCTCGACCAGACACATATGGGAACTCTTGCATCGTGCCACGGAGCGCTGCGACAACCTTGTATGGCCGTCCGAACGCGATGAAGCCCCTGTTGAGCGCATTGATAGACCAACCCAGAGCCATCATAAACCTTTCAGTAAAGTCTGTCCATCTTGCGCTTCGGGCTGGGATCAGCCGCCATTGCTTTGAGAAGTATTTTTTTGCGCTGTCACCATGCGCAGACAGAGTACCCTCATTGAAGAACCTGGAAGAGCTTTTACCAGGGACATACTCTCCTTTGATAACTTCCCCCTTTGACTTCCCATCCCAGCGCTCGTTCTACTGCTTCTTGCCACTCTTGGATACGACAGCTCCCAGCGCCTGTCGTACACAGTCGTAGAAGCATATGCCACTTAGGGTGCTAGCGTCACGTTCGCCGGGGTCCCCCTGGCCGGGGTAATCAGCCCATAGGACCGGGTCGGGGTCTCCAACCATCTTGACCTGGGCTGACTCGGTCTTGATCACACTCGCCAGATGCTCCGCCCAGTATTTATCGACTCGGGCCACCAACGCGTGCACCTCCCACCACACAGACTCTACAGCGCCGCTCTGCCGCAGATAGTTCCACTTTTTATCTGAATCACCGCTCGAGAGGGCCTGGATGCGCTGAAGGATGTCATCCCTGTGCGCAGTGGATCCTTGGGGATACACATCTATCCATTCAAGTATGAGGTCCGCGCCAACGACTGAGCAGAGCCAGCGCCAGGAGTTCTGGCAGAAGAAGAGACGGTGTTCTTGATAAATGGACACCAGTTTCTCGGGCGGTGGTGGGAAAAAAGTTTCGGGGGCAGGGTCGTGCACACAGGTCACAGGGGATATCTTGACGTCGCCGGGCGCAGGGACTTCGGTGGCTGCCAGGGTGTGAACGTCCTCACGCATGGAAGCAATCTTGCCCTGCCTCGGGCGCAGAATGGGGATGCTAGTCGTCGGTTTTCGGGTGGAGGTGGGGTCAGATGAGAGCGTGCATGCCTTGGTAGAGGAAGACGACGCCGCCGCCTTGGAGGAAGACGACGCCGCCGCTTTGGAGGAAGACGACGCCGCCGCTTTGGAGGAAGACGACGCCGCCGCTTTGGAGGAAGACGCCGCCGCCGCTTTGAAGGAAGATGCCGCCGCCGCTTTGAAGGAAGATGCCGCAGCTGCCTTGGAGAAAGACAACGGCGCCGTGGGCTTGGCTGACCACGACGCCGCCACGGAAGAGAAGGACAGTGATGCCGGCTTGAATGAGGCTTCAAAAACAATGTCAGTATTGAACCGAAGATCTGGAAAGACATGACGTACACCACAGCTTGGAGGATAAAGCCGCCGTGGAAGATGACGATGCTGAAGTGGAATTCAAGGACGACGCCGCCCCCCGAGGAGGAAGACAACGCCGCCGCCGCCAAGTGCAAAGAGTCCGTGATTGCCCATGCGTAGGCATCATCGTCTGTCCTGCCCCCGTTCAGAGTATCAGCAGGGGGAGGCGCAGCGTTCTCCCCGAGTGTCGGGCGGGCAAGGGCCTTCCCCTTCTCCTTCTTCATCTCCTTCTTCTCCGGCTTCTTTTTGTCCTTCTCTCTCTTCTTGCCCTCCTTCTTCTCCGCCTTCTCCTTCTTATCTTGATCCCTGGCGCCGCGAAGCAAGGCTTTGAACGCATCAGCGACCAACTTGGCTCGGTTAGGTTTGGGCGGGGGCAGCACTGTCACCACATCCTCATCGTCCGACGTGCTGATGTCAATAACCATGGGGTCAACCATGTGACTGGGGCCCGTGTGATTCGCAGCGCCGGTGGCGGCGGGCTTGTAAGTGGTGGCCTTAGGGGCGACGGGGTCGTGAGCGACAGGCTTGGGGGCGACGGGGTTGTGAGTGACAGGCTTGGGGGCGACAGGCTTGGGGGCGACGGGGTCCGAGCGGGACTGGGCCTTTTTCTTGCGCAGAGGAGGCGGACGGCCTTGAGCGCGCGCGCTTTATGCCATGGCCCTTGACCCTCCTGTTGGGGCTGCTCGGGAGCTTGGCAAATGTGCGGGCGACCAGGGGAGAGTGGGGCGAGGTACGGTGGAGGACAGTCGCGCGGAAAGGGCTGACGTCCATATTGACCGGGAGGTCCTGCAGGACCGCAAGACAGACCAGCGTGCGGGGCGCGTCGGGGGCAGGCACCGCTCAGTGCTTGGCGGGAGGCGAGCCGCCGACAACATTTCATCCATCCGCTGAGGGCAGCGTTCTCGCATGCTTGCGTGAGATCTTGGGGGGAATAACTGATGTAGCAACGACATCGTTGGGCGCGACAATGAAGCTCCCAACACTGGCAGGTCCCCCCGCCGCGGTCTATGTACCAATGTATGAGTTGAGGTGCATTTTGGAAGAGCCGTTTGAAGCCGCATCCATCACATGACGTTGGGAAATGACAGTTCCGCTCCGGTCGTACCTGAACTGGGAACGATGTACCTGGTGAATCCTCACATGTGTGGCCTGTTGCCCGTCGATCAGCAACTGGGTTATCGCGAGCTCAGCGTTATAATCATCAAGATGTGTGTGTGCGGCGAGGATCCAGGAGTTGTAGGGTGTATGGAACGCGAGGTACAATCGTCACACGCATACTTCGAGAGGTTCTTCCTCCTCTGGCTGTTGAAACTGGAGTGAGCGTGCGTTAGTGAGACAGAGGTGATTTATATAACGAAGATTTCACCATCGTCTTATTGGGGTGGGTGTGACTTGGGAGGATACTGTAATGATGGAGAGAGTACAATGGAGAGAGAGTATGTTTATATTTGTCATGCATGTGTTGTTTGGTCCTGTCCACATACGGCGCCTGCGCCCACACCTTGTCTTGCACAATGTCCCTTCCCTGCTGAATACCGTTGGAGGCGTTATCACATCTACTAGCCGGCTCCGACTTGCGATATCCCATCCCCACCAGATTCCGCATCTCTTTGGACTCCTCCCCACGAGACCTGCTGCAGCAGCTGGACCACCTTACGAATTGGCCCCCGATCACGAAGTATCCCACCACCTTCCCGGATGACTATCCCCCGGAGTTCCCTCTTCTTTTGAATGGTCAACTAATGCTCAAGGTCTACAAGACGAGCGAGAACGGCATACTCAAGTGGTTCGGGGACGCATTGATTGAGGCGGCCGTGTATTCCGCCCTCTATCCATCGATCCCCCACTGCACCATGCCAATCAAGATGGTACGGCATGCAGAAGTGAACCTGGTACATGCAACTTACACTTGGTCAGACCGTCCTACCCACAATTGCAAGCAAGCACTTTTTGAGCCATCTGGCCCTCCTGTATGGATTGCAGCTACACGAGCTAGACCTGGACAAAAACATAATCCCCGGGATGCATCGCGTGTGCCTCTTGTTCAAGGCAGTGGTGGGAGCACTGGGAGTGAATTTCGGTGAGAACCTAGCTGAGCGTGCCTGATGTTCAACTCAGGATCCATACAGGCATTCCCAAAACACTCAACTGGCTCCGCCGTCTCTTTGACCCGTGGATCAACATTCTATGTAGCAAGCACGAGTCTAGCTCTTCTGTCGCGGCAGAGGACTGCGCTTACTACCAGCATCGGATTCGGAGCTTCGGCGGGGTCCCAGTGGTGCCACTGTGTCTTAACTTGAAACTCGACAGTGCAAGCCTCTTCCATGGCGATCCCCTCGTCCGCTCCGCGGTACTCTCCGGGGACATGTTTTGAGTAAAATACGGGAAAAAGTCGGAGGGTATTCCGAAATGATCCGATCAGTGGCTATGCAGACTGCGGACTGCGGGCGTAGTTGCTGCGGACTGCGGGTGGCTGTGCAAGAAAGAGATATATAAGAACAGCTGAATCACGGCAGAAGGTTTTTTTTTAAGCACCCCACGTTTGTACTACGTAGTAAAAATAAATTTACTTCTACTGCTCATTTGTTTGCTTGATCTTCTCAGTGTGATCAAGCATATCTGTTTCTCACCCAGACCGTCTGCAGTAAGAACTTCTGTGCCCGCTACACACTGCTTGATTCGTCGTGTCCCCTAAGTACGGTACTTAGTTAGCGCTGAAGGCCCCGTGTAGATATTTTTAGCAGATCAGAACAGAGGCAGATTTCACCGCCAGATTCCAAGAAAGGGAATTTTATTTGTGGACACGGACACTTGAGAATTTCTCTGAATAAAGCTATTTCCGAGAACCTCAAGGGAAATAATTTTCCACTTGACACCGAGTTCAAAGTCCGAGTATCTCTGTACATTGTCATATTAGTTTAGTCATAGTAGATTATTCATGTGCCAGCGCACTGATGAATATCACTACACTTTACTCCAAACTTCCGCCTTGCGTGCCTTCACTTGACTCGTTGAGACTCTCCGAGCACAAGTGACGCGCTCTAGGCAACCTTTCTAACTTTAACTTCACGCTATAAACCCGAGTCTTGAAAAAACTAAGCCTCAGACCTCGGATTTCGATCAGCGGACTGATTTGCGGGCTCTGACAGATATCGAAAGAGCCAGAGGGATATCTAATAAGTTTAGGAATATCCTACTCTTTGATATTCCCTTGTTGCAATTCAGACCGCGTGCCAGGGTCGATACCACTTAGCTCACCCGTGGATTCGCCAGTTTACTTCGTCACCAGATTCCTCAGATAGGGCTTATCAGTCCTTACACCATCTCCTTGATACTGGTCTAGTACTCAGCTCATCCGCACGCACACAGGTGCTGATATAATGTAGTTAGCTCTGTTCTCAGTAAGTCGTACTTTGGCCCCAAGTCGAGGTGCCGCCATAGGATCATACCAATAGAGAACCTAAGCTCTGTGACTGTTGAGCTACTTGTTCGGAGCTCCCGATAGCCTCTTATAGAATAGAGAGAGTGTGCTTTATAAGTATAAAGACGCGAAATGCGAAAATAACCTGTGGTTTGTACACGGCTTATCACCGTTTGAGGAGCCACAGTCAAGTTTGCACTCCTCCGTTTTCGAGCGCTTCAGCGGCATTGTCTCACGCAAGTAGTTCTCTGCCCCAGGCTCGAGGTCCACTCATTGAGCAAGTGTTTCCCTCCCCCACCCCCCGCTCTCGCCGCTGGCGCCAACGTGGACTGGATCTCCACGCTCATCTCCACACTCGTCTCCCCGCTCTCCTCGCTACCGAGCCCCCCCTCGCTGTGCTCTTCGTTATCCCATGCCGTCCCCGTCTTGTGCTCATACATGGCCAGGCTCTCCCCCTTGTCCATTGTCTGCTAGTACCACGAGCACAGTGAGAACCATCCGCTGTCCTCATCCGCCCGGAGCATGCACACTCATGGCTCTCAAGGCCTCCATGGTATATGGTGGCAGGTGCGCGATCATCCCAGGTGCATATGGAATGGGTGCAGGAGGCCCAGGGATCGAATACAGCGAGGCTGGGGAGCTTCTCACATGCATACCACAGATCCTTTGTCAGCTGCGCATCCCTGCAGTGTTCCCCGAGTGATGGTAGGCTCAGCGTCGTATCCAGAGTAGAAGTGGACGCTCATGCTCAAGATCCTCTCCAGCAAGGTGCCACCCCCTCCCCACAGTGTTTTTGTTCACCAGTTTCCAGTGTAAATTGAAAGCCTGGCGTGGGGGACTTGGATACAATATTGAAAATATCGAAATCCTGTAAATGCGGGGTTCCTAACCCTAGTCAACCTCGATGCCCCATTGCGAATCACCCCGCACCCAGGCGCAGCGACACGAGGCTGAGGCACGTGCGAAGCTCATGCTGAGCGAGGTGCCTGCAGAGAGCGCCGCCCTCGACAGCAGGGGCTGTGACAGCAGTCGAGCGGCACGGGTGGTGGGCTGTATTCCCTTGCTGCATAAGTGAATGAGGATACGCTTTCCGCATGGGGGAGGGGGACTCACCTATCCGCTCCGCTTGTGTCGCCTCACTTGTCTGCACCGACAGGGTTTTTATATGTAAAGTACCTAGGAGTTCAATCGTAATTAGGTTCTAATATATGATAAATGAAATGCCAAGGAGCATGGTGTAACGTGCCAAGGTGCAAGGGCACACAATTGTGCCGGTCCTATGGGAAATCTTGGAGTAGATACCCGAGACATATTAGGGTGGTCGTCATGTGGTTTCATGACATTACCCCCTCTTCAAGGTTGGTGTCCTCAACGACTGCTGAAGAGTGGAAAAAAAAATCTCCCAAAATCCCGAAATCCCTGTTTGTCCATGTTTTCTGTCTTCATGTGTTCATGTTGCATTGTCGCATCTATTGTTTTTTCTTGATTTTTGTGTGTTTTTTTCTGAGTCAATTTTTGGAGGCGCGCTTAAACACTGAAGCCTTTAATCCTCAGGTGTGCTAAACGCAGCAGCCTCGACCACTTCATCTTTCCACCACTTCTTTTCCTCCTCTTCCCTTGGTTGATTTTTGGGGGCATGCTTAAACACTGCTGCCCTGAGTCCTCTGGCACGCTAAATGCTGCAGCCTCAACCACCTCTTTTCGACCCCTGCCCTGCCATCAGACGCTGTGAGGCTGTATACACCCTGTGTATGCCCTTGTGCAGCACCATCAGCCTAACAAAGATGACGGAAGGACTTGGCGAAGAAGAAACAACCATTACCCAATTTGTACTCAACAAGAAGCCACATGCGGATACAGCCATACCCACGACCGTACCCACACGGGATAGCACCCACTCTCACCATCCTCGACCTCGCCACCCATCCTACCCATTGTCTGCAGCTCGACAGCGCCATGCACTCAGCTGCAAACTTGCATCCACGAACGCACTTGCAATACCAACGGACATCAAGCGCAGATGATTGGCATCCCAGCTGGGAACGGGCTCTGGCTGAGCACTGGCCATGCATGCACTGTACAGGCCTTGCAAACCTACTCGAGAACGGACCTGCAACTCATAACACTGGGGTCAAGATACAATTTTCTGGGTCTGAAAATTTTAAGCAAATGTTGGTTTAATTTGAAACATTCCTGAAATATCCTCATAATAAACCAGGCCATGAAATCTTTAGAATATTTGAAAAATCCTTAGCATTTGTTCAACTTTTCCTGAACTGGGAAATTTTGAGTGTATTTTAAACTTTCCCATCGGCACCTCGGCTTGTTCACACGACCTCGGGTAGACATCCAGTTACTCATCATAGCTTACACATACGGCCCGGCCATCTTGTATATAAGTAGTCTCTCGGTAGGGTTCTTCTCCATCGAGAAGAACCTCGAATACAACGGTTTTACCTTCATAAACTCGAGCTAGACGCTCCCCTCTTAGTCGTCCTCTCGAGCAGGCTCCTTGCCGACCGCTCGTTCTCTAACAGAAACCCATCAATCTCAAATGACCGTAAATCTCTGAGATTTCACACACTTGATCATGATGTAACCCCACTATAGAAGAACTGTATAATGTTCTTGGAGTCAGTACTCTGAGTGTTCAATCAGTGATCAGTGCCACTAGCTTCATTTCTTTACCTAGCTTATTGAGAGCATTTTCAAGCCCATTTTTGACTCTTAACAATTCTACCTATTGTCAAATGGACTGTAGTTCACAAACTCGACAGTGTGAGCATCATAATCATGTTATCTGGGATCTTCCAGAGCTTGTTGGAATTTGACATAAGCTCTGGAAACTGCCGGAGGAGTCATGTGATTTCTGTGGATCCTGGGTTCAATTCAGTCTGGTCCCATTCTTTTTTCAGATCTAATTGATGGACGGACAACTTTGTTTTAGCTTAAGCTTTGACCTTTCCAAGTACTGTATTTAAAAAAATACATATCTGTAATGTTCATATATACTCTGGATGGTGTTTGCTCAAGAAAAACTGGCAATTGCAGTAGAAGAGCCTTCAAGCAACCTAGAAACCAAATTTAGAATCAATGCTTTGGATGTGGGTTCAATTCCCCAGGTTGTTATTCAGCCTGAGTAAATATATAATAGAAACTCCAATCAAAGTTTAGGACAGTTATAGATTTGAGAGGTCACATGACACAGCAGACAAAAGTAGAAAATCCTTTTGGATTTAGGCTTAAACCAGTGAATGACAGGACATTCACATCTATCATGTTCTCATGTTATATATCAACAACTTTAGCTCATAGGATATAGATGATTACTCCAAATGCAGCTTGTAAAGCACTTTTAGTCTTTTGTGGTCATGGATTCTTGTCCTAACACAGCCACATAGGACAAGAATTCAAGACCAGGAAGGCACGTGAGGTGTGTACAAGTACAGACCACACGTGATTGTAATCCATATTCTGAGGGCTCTTGGTTCGATCCTGCCCTCTAGTATTTATTTTCTCTATAAAGATTCTCTAGAATTTTGCTGTTAAAAACAGTCTAGAGAAAGCATTAGGAGTAGCTGTATAAGACTGGCCCTCTAGATATTATGAGAAGAAGAAAAATTTTAACCTTTAACCTATGTGCCATTTGTAAATTTAAATCATAAATAAGGTAATTCCCACTTGTATGAGCAGCTAGTAAATAGAAGTGGATAAATGGTTACTCTCCAGGCTGATGTACTGATTTTTGTATCACACAGGTTGACCTCTTGGTCAGCCACATTGTTATTTGTACCCCCAGCAAGAATATATACAGTCGAACTTGTCTTAACCCATACTTGTCCAAACCCATAACCTGTTAAATCCCATACATTTTTGCATCCACCAAGTTGGTTCCCACTGAAAAGCACCCTAAAGCCCATAACTCTCTCAAACCCCATAGTCCATACTTTTTCGACGGTAAAAACCCATAATTTACCCCTATTTCGTATTTGCATATATTTATTTGGCAATGTTTTGGACAGCATCCTCATGCCAGCTCATCCGTCGCTCGCAGTCCTCAAAAAGTGACTTTCTGTCCTTGCGCAAAGTGTTAAAACACGTAAAGAGGCCCTTATGGAACGGCTTGGAAAGAGTAAGATCCTGTCGCTGTCCGAAGATGCTTGGCTTGATGATGAGGCAAATCATGTGGACGAAGATGCTCTGATTGACAAGCTCGAGAAGGCATCAGATTACGAGGCTGCGCTCTCACGCCTTGATTCAAGGGAGACCAGAGTGCTCGAGAAGCTGCAGGGACTTGCTGGAGAGGTTGGAGAGAAGTCAGTGGCCAAAGCCTCAAACAAGCGCAAAAGTGCGCTTTTTTATTATTTCTTTTGGTGTATGCTTGATCTCATGACTTTGTGACCAGGGCCAGAGGACTGAAAGGAGTTTGTGAGGACTGGAAAGAAGGGACCAACTGTCCCAGCTTTTACCAAGAAGGAGAATGTGACATTAGCTCAGCGAATCGAGATCCTCGACTGGCATCATGTGCAGTCAACGAAAAGCCAAACGAAGACCGCAAAACATTTTGACCCCATTTATCCCAACCTCCGCATTAAACAACCTCTCTTATCTGAATGGTTGAAGGATGAGCAGAAGTGGCGGGATCAATGGGCCGAGGCGCAGGAGCAGGGGAAACCTGGAAACGCCAAGCGCATCAAGCAGGTGGAGCATCCTGATGTAGATGCCATGCTCGAACTCTGGATTTCCAAGCTGATGCGTGACCGTGTCCATATCACTGGGGAGCTCATTCGCGAGAAGTGGAAGCACTTTGCTGATTTTAGCGGGCATCCCCAAGGACGAGCGGCTGGCATTGAGCAATGGATGGCTTGATTCCCTCAAACTTTGGTGTGGGTTGCGGCGTCATGGAGAAGCGAACAGTGCCAATCTCGTTGATGTTGATGCCGACAGGAAGCGCATCCAGGAAATCATCTTTCATGAGGGCTATGCACTGTGCGACATTTTTAACATGGATGAAACTGGCCTTTTCTGGGTGTGAGTGGGCCACTCCATTTGTCTGAATATCAGTGCTTATTCTTACCAGGATGCCTCCGGACCGTGGTCTCATGGACTGACAAATGTCTGGTGTCAAGGGTGTGAAAAAGTGCATCA
The DNA here is from genome assembly GCA_029204335.1 of Mycena vulgaris. Taxonomy (NCBI): domain Eukaryota; kingdom Fungi; phylum Basidiomycota; class Agaricomycetes; order Agaricales; family Mycenaceae; genus Mycena; species Mycena vulgaris. The sequence goes on along the minus strand of JARGYA010000038.1, from coordinate 104,925 downwards.
CCTACGCGCTCACAACAAATGCAGACAGCTCCGAAAAATTACCCCCATTCATCATCGGCAAAGCCAAGCGTCCTCGGGCTTTCAACAAAAAAACTGGTGCCCAGCTTGGATTTGTTTATCGCAACAATGCCAAAGCCTGAATGACGACAGTCCTCTATCAAGGATGGCTGCGTGACTTTGACAAGAAAATGTGCAAGGCAAAGCGGCACATTCTCCTGTTGCAGGACAATTTCAAAGGGCACGACGCACCATCAGATCTGACCAACATCTGTGTCGAAAACTTCAGTCCAAATCTCACAGCCCATGTTCAGGATCATCCGTTGTTTCAAGGCCCATTATCACCGCTTTTTTATGCAGCGCGCCCTTGACCGCTATGACGAGGATGTCCCACCCGCCAAGATTTATGATCTCAATCAACTCAAGGCCATGTGATTGGCGGATCTTGCCTGGCGCGATGTTTCATCCCAAACCATCGCAAATTGCTGGGTGAAATCTGGCATTCTCCCCGGTGCCCAAATAGCCGCCAACGTGCTTGTGCAGCTTGGAGACGAGGGCGAGGAGGGCCTGTCCAAGGTCTTGGACAGCCTTGAGTTCGTTGGAGTTCTCCAGAAGGGGAATCGGCTGGATATTTCCGCTCTTGTTGACATACCTGAGGAACAGCTCATTGAGGATGCAACAGATGAAGAAATTTTCGAAGTTGTCATGCACACTGACCAACAGAATGGGGAGATCAACAGTGGCGATGAAAATCCAGCCGATGACCCAAAGCCAATGAGGAAGGAAGCTCTCCAAGCTGTTTCGACGTTGCGTAAGTATCTTTCGGATGTTGACGGTACATTTGCTCAAAAGCTGGAGCTGGGACTCGCTACATTTGGACGTGAAACTGAGTTGGAACGCTCCAAACACCTCGTTTCAGCCTCTACTACTGACTACTTTGCACGCACTTGAGCTACAAATATTTAGTGATTTTTCATGAATTTATTTGAATTTTCTTGGGTATTTTACACTGGGCTCTGTCAAAACCCATGACCTGTGATAACCCATACTTTTGGCCGTCCACCGAGGGGTATGGGTTATGACAAGTTCGACTGTACTTCTCGGCCTGATACACCTGTATTTGTGCCACATAAATTTACTTTCCTGCCTAACAACACATATTCCACTCCTCTGGTCCTGTTCCGGCCCCATCTTTGTCCTCTAGACTGTCCCAAGTTTACATCTCTTCTGCCTTTTTAAGTAAGTCTTATTTATTTCCTTATTGAGATCCGAGAAGCCCAGATCATGAAATCTCAAGAATCAGATGACCAGAATTTGATCTGATTAGTTCCTTTTTGAGGATGTTTGGCTGGTCAAAATGATTCAAATATACCGAGGCGGTAAATTTGCAATATACTGACATGGTAAATAGTGATCATATGATGTGGAAGTTTAAAATACACTTAACATTTACTGGGCCAGGAAATGTTGAACAAATGTCAAGAATGTTTCAAATATTCTCAACATTTAATGGCTCGGTAATATCATCAGGATATGGTGGGAATGTTTAAAATTAAACCAAAATTTACTTAACATTTTCAGGCCCAGGAAATTGTATCCTGCCCCCAGTGTAACTGTTGGAGTCTGTGACTGGACTGTGACATTCTCGCATTCCTGCTTACCTATTTGATCTGGTTTGATCCTTACTTATGTAGTTGTACTTAGTAATGCTGACTGAGCAGCTGACTGATCAGCTGACTGAGCAGCTTACTGAGCATTACTCATCCTTATTACTCACATTACTCATCCTGTTCCCACACACCTACAATACATATATAAGTAGGCTAGTGTAGTCCTGGAGTCCTCAGTTCTCACTGTTGACTTCAGGTTAGTACTTACTTCCTTTTCCTTGCCAATGCACAAGAGTTCTCACTGTTGACTTCAGACCTCTGTGCTGCCTGTTATAACAGTAACCAGCTGGGTATGGTGTCGTCTCAGCAGGATACACCTTCGCCTGGGAGTCTCAGGCTCATTAGCTCCCACCATCCAACAGCTCGCAGGACAATCCATCCATCTTGGGACAAGACACGAGACGGGGTTGCTCCTTTGCCCAATCCAGGCTCCAACCCAGCGGGAAACAATGTACTCGCTTGAGTTCCCGACGAAACCCTTGAACTGCTCCTCATACTTAGCAGGGACCTCACCGCACAACAGGTAGTGGGAGCCCGTGGCTGTGTGAGGACAAAACAGTATAAAAGCCCTATGAAATATGACCAGTAGTCAGTACATTCTCGGTATTCACAACCCCCAGTACTTTCCCCCAGTACAACCCCCCAGTACTTTCCCCCCAGTACTTCCCCCCAGTCAACTCTTGGCAATACAGAGTCACACACACATATAGTTCAAAGCTTGTCTTCGGGCATTCTACTCCCCCACTTGCAGCTCGTCACCGAGGCTTGCGCTCTTTATTCTCAAAGCCCCAATGGAGGCTCACATCCGCTCTTGCCATACGCCAACCATCCGCCACAGACATTGAAGCACAAGTATCTCACCCTCTTGACCACCCTGCACATTGACTATACAGCACCCAACTGGGTATAAACACACCAGAACCACTTGTGCTTGCCTGAAGTGCCATTGTCTCCACCTAGGACTCCCTTTGATAAAACCCTTAGAGGACAACACACACTACACTGCAAATCCCATTTTTTTCACATCATAGCAACGTGGTCCTTATCACAGCGCTAAGTAGCTGCCATCAGGCGTCATCAGCTGCTCTCACCTGCCATCACCTTCAGATTGCCATGTTCTGCTGTGCTGCGTCGTTGTTTTGATGTCTGGTCCAAGAGGGAATGATGGGGGGGGGGGGGTTGTGAGAATCCCTAAATGAACTCTTTCCAGATGAGGAAAGGGCATTTTGATGCTGCAATTCAAAGAATTTGAATTCCTGCGGCTTCTTGAGGCACCTCTGAGCCTGGGATTGGGAACACAGGGTCTCTTTGAGGTGATTTCCCACCTTCCAATCTTTTTCCTCTGCCCATCATGTATCCCCTAGCGCTGCCCCGCAATCCTGAGGCTCCATTGTTGTTTGTCAACCATACTCCTTTTGCCCTCCTTTTTGCCCCAGCTGCTCACATTGAGGATGCAACTCCCTCTCAGCTATTGACCCCCAGCATCTTCTGGCTGCACAGCTGGGTTTTGCCCCTTCCTCCTTGGACTGCAAATCTCGAAGCGCAGCACATCGTGTGTGGTCCTTGTCCTTTCCTCTTCCAGCAGCATGAAGACCACGTGCCCGCCCCCTCGAACCCCCCCTGCCCTCTAGATAATGTTGATCTGGATGTGCCCTGGGCCGATTTCGCTCACCAAAACTCTGTGGCGGTGCGAAAGTGCCTATTGGCACACACGTCGCCTGTATGCATCATCACATCAAGTGTGTGTTCCTACTCGGACATTATCAGCCACTCCTCTTCCCTCTCTCTCCGTGATCACCCTGATTATTCTCCATCCTCTCTCTCTTCCCTTTTATTCAGATATCTCCCCGTTGGGCCTCCACCTCTCACTTGTGGCGGTTTTTTTGTGAGGGAAACCCGGAATTGGAACTGGGGTCAACTAGATCTGCAGGATGTTTTCATAGGTTGTGTGTCCACTGCGGAAGAATCCCACACGGCTTTTGAGCAATCCAGAGCAGGCCACTTAGAATTTGGACGAATTGGTGCATGTGTCGGCTGTGCCCCCAGTTGTTTTGCTGATAGGTTTCCCTAGCTCAACGTAGAGCAGCTTCTGCACCTCGTTGCCCACAATGGCGTGCAGGTTTTTATGCATCCAGGGATTCAGTGCTTGCAGTTCACAGCATACCAAGGTCAGCCTCCCAACAAATTGGGAGACAGAACACGGTAAAAATCACTGTATTCCACCATCGCAATCTTATCACCGGATAACAGAATTGATCTGGTGATCCAAACTGATCCGAACTGACCCGAACTGCAGCATCATTTGCAGAAGCATGTCACGATTCATATCAACATGTAGTAAGGAAATGAGTCACATAGAGTCATAATGAGTCGCGAAGAGTCATACTAAAAACTGAGTCAGAAAGAAATGACTCTAGTAGGCCCAATCCGGTAATTTAGAAATGTATAAAAGGCCTGAGATTCCTATGAATGAATCCTTTTCCCTCCTGAAATTCTACTGCCAAAGAGATATTTTTGTGTCTTATCTCTGCAACCTGAACCTTAAGCCATCTATCAAGCCCAAGTACACCTGAAACAACAACCAGAAAGATTATCCGAGAACCACACACTATGACAGCCTAATTATTCTGCACCCTGCTTATGTAACACCATTAAGAACCTGAGAGTTTCTGAGAACTATCCTGATCAACTGATCAGACCTGCCATGCATGCTTACCAGTAAACTTAGTGCACTATCCGTGGAAAAACTATCCACAGGAAATCACTTGGATAAAGCCATTCCAGTGCAAAAATTCCTACTACATAATTTCTTTTAGTTGACACCGAGGTATTCAGCCGGACCTCCGCCTCACGTGCTGAAGCAGCACCTCAAGGGGTTTCGGGAGCAAGTCAATATTCACTCCTCTCCACAAGCACGCACCGACAGTTTTTTCCACACTGTCTATCTCCTCGCTGAGGACTGGGTTGATCTGCTGTGATAAGGACCGTGGCGCTACGGTGTGAAAGACAATGGTATTCACTGTGTAGCTATGTTCGTCCTCTAGGGGTTATATCAAATGGTTTCTAGTTTAGAGAGGGTAGCGGTGGAGAAACAGGTATGTTGGTCTGGATGGTGTGCTTGGTTGGAACTGTGTGGTTAACAAAATGGACGGTTTAGAATATAGAAATACTTGTTCAGATAGGTCAGTGGTGAACGGTCTGAAACTCCTAAAGTCTCCTCTTCGATTCGGTTCAACACCTTTCCCCTGGGTGCTGGGCAAGAGACTGAATGCATGAATCCTGCAGGTCGGGAATTCCGTGGTGGCTTTAAGTTAACGTCAACAAGAGTTGGTCATATGGCGATGGTGTTGCTTGGTATGTCCTTGCAGTTGTAGACAATTTTCTATGTAGACCTTTACAAGGTTCCCACTACTGCACGACAATGTGTCTGCGTAGGAAGGTGTGCACAGATAAGGCTTTCGAGGATGATGAAGCGTGAGCTCTTTGAAGAGGAGCTGCAAGTATGGGAGGACAGTAGAGTGCCCTAGAGCAAGCATGAACTGAGGTGTGTGTGTGTATGTGATTAACTCTTGTATTGGGGGACAAGGTACACTGGGTGAAGAGTGGGGAAAACTCTTGTCGAATAATCGAGTGACTACTGGCTAAAATAAGTGTCCCTTTTATATCTTTTCCGATTCTACACAGCCTTCGGCCCCCGTTGCACCATAGACCTTCTCTAGAGAACGATCCCAGCAGATAGAGAGCATCAATCCCCGAGGATTTAGTTTATAGAATCGCTGCATCAGCAAATCCGGTGGGATTTGGTGTCAAAACCTTGTTGTAACAGTCGATTCTGGCAGGATTCGCTGACAGACCAGCAGGATTTGGGGTGTGGACTCATTGCGTCATGTTTCATGCCTCGAACACGTCCCAACATGAATGAATTGTCCTGCGAGCTGTCAGTGTCCGTCCTCTATCCGGCGGGAGCTCGATGATTGTTACTTGTGGATAGAGTGCGAGGATACAGGCCTCTTGGAGGGCATATGCCGGGGGATTCCCATGGGTAGAGTGTGTATCTTGTAAGGTCCAAACTGTAGGTGGTATTCGAGATGTCTGTAGGGTTCATGGTACACGGGCCATGGCGTAATCTCGTGGGATCTGGTCGTATCGCGCCATGGTGACAAGATGTGTGTGAAATCCCATGGGATAGAGTTTGTGAGGATGCTCGTAGCGTTAGAGTTATGTGAGGTCCCGAGGGAAGAGGTCATTGGGGGTGCAGTTGGTGTTGTACAAGGTGGATTCCTGTGGGAAGGGGCGCAGTGAGTGAGGCTCCCGGTGGAATGTTCAAATGCGGATTCTTGTAGTCCAAATCAGGTGATTGTGTCATGTCAAGTCTGTCACAGCTGCGTTGGTGCGCGAGGGCATACACAGAGTGTATGGAACCCTCACACCTCCCTTATACTTTTAAATATTAACCGTCTGAACCCAAAATCATTCCTCCACACCCTTCGACATCGACGGACACTGCAACCATTCACTGCTTTGTTCAGTCCAATGTCAACTGGCCTGTTGATCGCTTCTTCATCCCCTGTGGAGGCCTCAAGGTCTTCCTTCATGAGAATCTCCGGTTCAAGGTCTTCCTCCTCATGACTGCTGTGTTTCCCGACGCCTATGCATTGTATACAATCCGCGTGTTTGCTCCTGGCAAGGGAGAAGCCGTGTGCCTTGATGTCGCGGACCTTGTGTGCCATATGGTACGCATATGTTGTATGTTTTTATTTATGTTCATGTGCTGATATGTCTTTGTGTCTCTGTGGTTCTATGCAGGCCAAATCCACCAAAACAAGTTCTATTTTCACACAGAGTTATTGCTGTGCTGAACGAATGCACCTGGATGTTTCATTTCATCCTCGTATTGCTACAGGTGGTTGGATTCAAGGAGAAAATGTCGTTCTGACGACCACCGAAGTTGTTGGAGAACGGGCTAACCACATTCCAGTGGGCTTTCCCAGGATTACTGTTGAAGCGTGCACGCACTCCAACTGTAAATGCAATGTCTGGGCGTGTTTGGGTGGCCAGATACATCAGAGAGCCAACAGCAGACAGGTAGATGCTGCCATACTTTTTGGCTTCCTCCTCTGTCTTGGCCCCCATGTCCTTGGTCAAGACAAGACCAGGAAGCATTGGAGTGGAAACAGGCTTGCAATCAGCCATCCCATACTGCTCAAGCATGTTCACAGCGTACTGGCGCTGCGAAAGATGGATGTCTCCTGTCTCTAGATCCCGCTCAATCTTGATACCCAACAGCCACTCTGTGGGACCAAGATCCTTGACTTTGAATGAAGAGCCAAGTTGAGCAATCACCTTGTCAATTTCAGCATCATCCTTTGCAGAGATCATGCCGTCATCAACGTAGATGGGGAGGATGATGCGCACAGTGCCGTTGGAGTAGATGTAGCACGAGCGATCAGACTGGAGACAACGAAAGCCCATAGACAGGAGCTTCGTGTTTAGCTTCTTGTTCCACTGCCGGCCAGCCTGCTTCAGTCCATAGATGGACTTGCGCAGTTTAAGGAGCTGGCCATGGTCTCCTTGAGGAAATCCTTCGGGTTGAGTCATATAGACATCCTCCTCTAGATCTCCATTCAGGTATGCCGATGAGAAGTCAATGGAACGAAGCTTGAGATCATGCTGAGCAGCAAGAGCAAGGATGATGCGAAGTGTTGCAGCCTTGAATGTAGGAGAGAATATCTCGTTGTAGTCGATGCCATGACGCTGGCCACGACCATCTGCAACGAGGCGGGCCTTGTAGCGCTCAACAGAGCCATCTGACTTGTGCTTGATGATGAAGACCCACTGAGAACGAATGGGCTTCACACCAGGTGGTGCATCAACAACATCCCATGTGCAGTTCTCCAGAAGAGAGTTTATCTCTGAGACTGCTGCTTCTTCCCAAAGATGAGCATCTGCTCGCTGTAGTGCTTCATGATAAGACCTAGGATTGCCTGACTGGACAGCAGAGTGAGCTGACTGAACAGAAGCAACATTGGCCATTTGAAGTGCTTCACTAGCTGGATCTCCATGATGTGCCACAACGAGCACACTGCCTGGTCCCAAGAGCAACTCGTCTTCGCTGTCCTCTGAATCAGAGGGAACAGCAGCAGGAGGGTTTCTGTGTGCCTCCCAGAATGCCTGTGGACGACGGTGCTCTGTAGTTTGACCATGGAAGCGGCGACGTGCAGCAACACCTAGAGGCGATGGTGGCTGCTGAGGGGGCTCTTGAGGAGGTGGATTAGGAGAAGGAGGGCGGGTAGATGGTGGAGAGGGATTGGGTGTATTTGGGTTGGTTGAAGTAGGAGTTGGTGCAGGGGGTGCTCGATGAACACTAGATTCATCATCCTCATCTCCCCCATCATCGCGCACAACCTGTGGCTTAGACGGAGGCAGATCAACGAAGGACGACGTCGGTGTGTGAGGACATTGCCTCATGATAGTAGGGCTATTCCTGTTGGGAAAAATGGCGGAACTGGGAATCAAACCCAGGACCTCAGAATTACTATCTGACGCTCTAACCAACTGAGCTATTCTGCCGATAGTGTGAAGGGAACTCCCAGAAGGACCTTCAACAATTCCCAGGGAAGTAGCGCTCGTCAAAGACAGCGCGTGTTGCAGTATGGATTATGTTCCTTGCACACTATCGGCAGAATAGCTCAGTTGGTTAGAGCATCAGATAGTAATTCTGAGGTCCTGGGTTCGATTCCCAGTTCCGCCATTTTTCCCAACATGGTAGCAGCAACTCAAAGTCATTGAAGTCCTCTAACCAGGCAGACTAGAGTGCCTAGGGAAAAATGGTGCCCCCCTATGTGAGTTTCCAAGAGCCAATAGTGCTCGGACCCCGGGGGAGTGTTGAAGGTCCTTCTGGGAGTTCCCTTCACACTATCGGCAGAATAGCTCAGTTGGTTAGAGCGTCAGATAGTAATTCTGAGGTCCTGGGTTCGATTCCCAGTTCCGCCATTTTTCCCAACATGGTAGCAGCAACTCAAAGTCATTGAAGTCCTCTAACCAGGCAGACTAGAGTGCCTAGGGAAAAATGGTGCCCTCCTATGTGAGTTTCCAAGAGCCAATAGTGCTCGGTGTTGGAGTAGGAATTAGTCATCGGCGCTTAGGTACCTATTCCCTCTCACGATTGTCTCGGACCCTTACATATATGGATATTATTGTACTGTGACCCATGACCAACGGACCGCATGTACATAGGCTTCTTAGTAGCATCGGCACCTCGGCTCGTTCACACGGCCTCGGGTAGGCATCCGGTTACTCATCATAGCTTACACATACGGCCCGGCCATCTTGTATATAAGTAGTCTCTCGATAGGGTTCTTCTCTATCGAGAAGAACCTCGAATACAACAGTTTTACCTTTATAAACTCGAGCTAGACGCTCCCCTCTTAGTCGTCCTCTCGAGCAGGCTCCTTGCCGGCCGCTAGTTCTCTAACACTCGGATCCCGGGAGAGTGTTGCAGTATGGATTATGTTCCTTGCACACTATCGGCAGAATAGCTCAGTTGGTTAGAGCATCAGATAGTAATTCTGAGGTCCTGGGTTCGATTCCCAGTTCCGCCATTTTTCCCAACAGCGCGCTCAGATGTGACCATCTTTCTGGTTACTGGATTGTAGAACAACCATCCTTTGTACTCTGTGGGATATCCCACAAAGATACACTTCTGGAAATGTATCCCAGAGACATCTCTCTTGTCTTTTTGCACATGCACATAGGCAAGGCAGCCCCACACACAAAGGTGCGACACGTTTGGCTTTCGCTTAAACCAAAGCTCCTCCGGAATATGAGACGATGGATGCATGTTTGCCACATGGACATAAGCAGCAACTGCAAGCGCTTTAAAAGACGGAGGCAGGTTGGCTTCATGCAGCATAGCTGTTGTGTGCTCATCAACAGTGCAATTAGCACGTTCTGCAGTTCCATTCTGCTGAGGTCTGTTCCTTGTTGAATGACGGCGCACAATGCCTTCAGAGAGCAAGTAGTTCTTGAACTCATTGGACATGTACTCCCCACCTTCATCGTCCTGCAGTTCCTTGATTTTGCGCCCAAAATGATTCTCAGCATAAGCTTTGAACGCTTTGAAGGCAGCAAATGTACCACTCTTGTGTTTCATGTGGTAGGCCACTTTGAAACTAGTATGATCATCAATGAAGAGAACACGATGTCTCCAACCCTCTCGGGTGAAGACTTTGTATTCCTTCAGATCAGAGTGTATCAAATCAAGGGGAGCTGTAGAACGATGTCCAGTGGAAGGAAACGGACCTGCATTCAGCATGCCTGCAATGCATGGCTCACAAATTGGATCTGGCCTCTGGTTTGAAGTGAGCTTCGCACCAGTGACCAGTTGCTTGCTCAAGATCTTATGGGTGTCAGAGTGATGCCCTAGCCGACGATGCAGCAGATCCAGATCAAGAGGCAAGGTTCCAACTGCAAAAGCTGAATCAGAAGAAGGAGAAACGACCTCTTCTCTCACAAATGCCTGGTTCCTCTCATCAATGTCTGCCTCAAATAGCAACTCCCTATCTCGACGAAAGAAGATGGTAGATCCCTCCATGAGAATAGAATAGGAATGCATTCGAGACAGATAAGTAGTAGAGATGAGATTATGAGACAACAAAGGAACATATAGGACATGTGAGAGGAGAATAAGTCGGCCACGACGTCTGTATATACGTGGTCTAAGCAGTGCATCTCCTATCAACTCGGAGTAAATAACCACTCCATTTGCGACTTGAATTGGAACTCTATAGGGGCGTGCATTCAACAGACGAGCACAATCAGGTGTCATGTGCGAAGTGCACCCTGAATCTGAGATCCATCTTGTGTCAGCAAGTGATGAGTTTGGAAATGGGAGAGCACTTGCATTAGATGCAACGTGAGACGTTGCTGCTGCACCCTTCTTGATAGGCCTAGGCTTCTCAAGCAGATCATACAACTGGTAGCAGTTGATGAATAGATGGTTGTCTTTGCCACATGCTGCACAGAGCAACTTCTGCTTTCGGGGTGCAGCTGCAAGGGCAGCAGAGGATGAGGGCGAAACAGTGGGAGCAGTTGTGATTGCAGCCATGGCCAGACCAGATAGAGGACTGATCAGACTGGTGTCTCCCTCCTGATGAGCAGCCCTAAATGCCTGGTGGTTGGCATAGGCCTGCTCAATGACTGACACCTTGAGATCGTCTGGAGACTGCTCAAATGGTGCTTTGAGGACAGCATACTGTCCGTCATCAGGAAGGGCCATGAGAAGAAGCACTGATTGTAGTTCCTCCTCAGCACTATCAAGAGAGAAGTCTTTAGGTCTAGACTCTTTCAGAAGACGCATAGCAGCTGAGACGTGCCCAGTGAGAGCCAAGAGCGACTCCTCCTCCCTCGGATGAATGGAGGTGAGTGTCTTGTAGGCACTGAAGCGAGCTCCAGCCTTTCTAGGAGCAAAGGTAGACTCCAAGAACTCCCAAAGTTCTTTAGGATTGTCCTCATGCTGCATGACAAGGGGCTTAACATCCTTGGACAACATGCCCCACAGGATGCCAGCACACTTCTCTTTGGCCGATGCATCTTTGTTTGCATCAAGACAGCAGTGGAACACCTCCTTGCGACGCAAGTAGGCTTTAGCATCGCTCTTCCACTCCGAATAGGATGTCTCCTTGGAGAGCATAGGAATCACTGAGTGATCCGAGTCTGCCATTGCCTCTAGCAGTGTGTGTGAAGAAGATGTGGGTAAGAAATGATAGGTAGGTGGATAGGTGCAAAGACTAATGCTAATGAACACCCAGTTGTAAGGCACTTAGGCCCTATCCCCAGAATCACAGGGTTGACTACCTGGATGTTTTCTGGTGGAATTAAAGACTACCTCTCAAAGAGGGTTTGTCCCAACAGTTGGTGCTCCACCTGCCCTGCCCTGATATCGTGACCGATCTGATGGACGGATCGGATCGTGATCCGGCATCTAGCGGGTATAGGAAATAGCGAGTCCTCTCATCCCCCGGTAATACCCCCCGGTATCTCTCGACTTTTCTGACTTACAGCCCGAGCGCTGCCGCCCTCCCACGTGCTCTCTCGGGGCAGGTTCTGGACGTTTCCGGCCATCCGTATTAGGACTCACTGCCACGTTCCCAATACGGATGATCGTAATGGGCGTGTTCGCCATTTCACGCCCATCACCGTCGTCACTCCCGCCACCACCGCCGCCTCCTCATCGACCACCCGCCTCTCCCGCTGCCCCTGCCATCGGCGGCACCGCCTCAGCGCCCTCAACGCCCTCGGCGCCCACCGCTCCGCGCTCCCACGCCGCCCCACGCGCAATCATCGCCGTCGTAAATCCTGCCGCCGCCGCTCCTATGTTAGAACAGGCAGCACAGAGGTCTGAAGTCAACAGTGAGAACTCTTGTGCATTGGCAAGGAAAAAGGAAGTAAGTACTAACCTGAAGTCAACAGTGAGAACTGAGGACTCCAGGACTACACTAGCCTACTTATATATGTATTGTAGGTGTGTGGGAACAGGATGAGTAATGTGAGTAATGAGGATGAGTAATGCTCAGTAAGCTGCTCAGTCAGCTGCTCAGTCAGCTGATCAGTCAGCTGCTCAGTCAGCATTAGTAAGTACAACTACATAAGTAAGGATCAAACCGGATCAAATAGGTAAGCAGGAATGCGAGAATGTCACAGTCCAGTCACAGACTCCAACATCCTATTGTCAACACTGCGGCGGCCTACGCTACCCCTTCCGCGTCTCTCATCTCACGACGACTCTCGGACACCACCATATCTCCCGCGTGCCGATGCCAATAAAGCCGCTCCCATGTCCCTCTGCGCCATCAGCGTGTTGTCACCGTACCCGCTCCCACCATCAGCCACGTCTCCCACACCCTCATTCTCTGCCGATGCCTGCACTCAGTGCTGCCTCCACGTACCATCCAGACAGTATAATTGTTGTCCTGCATTCAGTGCACATGTATATAATAGAAAATAAAATTGCAGCTGGATTAAATGAAGTGCGGGACTACATCGACGTGTCAATGGGCGCGTCAGCAGGCGCGTCAGTGCTAGCACCAGCAGGCGTGCTAGCGCCGCTTGACCCGATTTCCCTGCTGCCTCCCCTATCCGACTCGTCGTCCTCGATCATTGCTCGGCTGCGCACTTTGGAACGACGTGCCTTCAGATTCGCGAGGGCCTTGCGTGTGCTCTCGTCGTTACGCGAGCGCTCCGCGGCGGCAGCGGCCTTCCTCGTCCTCGGGGCAGTTGTGGTGGCGGCGGCTTTCTTCATGCGCGGTGCCGCCCCGACCTTCGCGCTGGATGTCTTGCGGCGCTTCTCCGGTGGCGTCGGGTCCGACGTAGTCGCAGAACTGGTGGCGGTTACTGAATCCTCGTGGTCATCGTTGTCGCCGTCGCTGGGCTCGTTCGGGTCCTGGTTCTCGTCATTTACGTTGCTGCGCTTGCGCTTTTTGCCTTTGTCGGAGCGGGCGTTGCGCGACTTAGGTATAACCTTGCCGGCGGCGACGTCTTCGTTCCATTTCTTGATGTGGGCCCTGCGCGCCTCGGCAGAAAGTTTCATCCACTTGCAGTCGCCGTTGTTGATGGCGTTGCGAAGCGTGGTGAGGACGGCCAAGGAGGAGCTGAGGTCGCTCGGGCTGCAGAACCGATCAGCGGTCCAGCCCACGAGCTCGATGTTGGAGTCTGTGACTGGACTGTGACATTCTCGCATTCCTGCTTACCTATTTGATCCGGTTTGACCCTTACTTATGTAGTTGTACTTACTAATGCTGACTGATGACTGAGCAGCTGACTGATCAGCTGACTGAGCAGCTGACTGAGTAGCTTACTGAGCATTACTCATCCTCATTACTCACATTACTCATCCTGTTCCCACACACCTACAATACATATATAAGCAGGCTAGTGTAGTCCTGGAGTCCTCAGTTCTCACTGTTGACTTCAAGTTAGTAATTACTTCCTTTTCCTTGCCAATGCACAAGAGTTCTCACTGTTGACTTCAGACCTCTGTGCTGCCTGTTCTAACAGGTTATGGGCCCCGGGCTTATCATCTAAGTCTATCATCTGGGATACTCATCCTCTGCATTCCTGCTTCGCATTTTTGCATCCTTGTCTTGCCCTGGTTGTGTGTGTGTTCCTCTTTGTATATAGGAGCACCAACTGTTGGTACAAACCCTCTTTGAGAGGTAGTCTTTAATTCCACCAGAAAACATCCAGGTAGTCAACCCTGTGATTCTGGGGATAGGGCCTAAGTGCCTTACAACTGGGTGTTCATTAGCATTAGTCTTTGCACCTATCAACCTACATATTTGTTTTTACCTACATCTTCTGCACACACACTCCTAGGTGCATAGCTATGGGACAACCTGCATCTCGTCTCTCTCAGTCGCCCTCATCCTCTGCTGCTCCAGCAGCTGCACTGCAAACACCGGCATTTTCATGTGCACTGTGTGGGGCCAATCATACTCTTTTGCAGTGTGCCCAGTTCCTGGAGCTTGTTGCAAAGAGAAACCCCAAAAAGCGTGCAGCTGCAGCGTCTTTCATGCATGTGGCCTCCAATGCAAGCATTGTATCCCACTCAACTTCACTTGTTGCAAACAGGGAATGGAAACCGGATTCTGGGGCTACTTCACATATGACTTTTTGCCCTGAGTTTATGTTGAATGCTCGTCCACATAAAGTTCCCATTCAACTTGCAAATGGAGTTGTTGTTTACTCCGAGTTGTTGGGAGATATGATGCTGAGGCCACTTGTGAATGGACGTGAGAGCCGACCTATTGTTCTTTCAAATGTCCTATATGTTCCAATGTTGTCTCATAACCTCATCTCTACCACATATCTGTCTCGAATCCACCGTTACTCTATTCTCATGGAGGGATCTATGATCTCCTTCAGTCGAGATGGGGCTTTGTTGTTTGAGGCAGAGATTGATGAGAGGAACCAGGCATTTGTGAGAGAGGTCGTTGTTCCCTCTTCTGATTCAGCTCTTGCAGTTGGAACCTTGCCTCTTGATCTGGATCTGCTGCATCGTCGGCTAGGGCATCATTCTGACACCCAGAAGATCTTGAGCAAGCAGCTGGTCACTGGGGCGAAGCTTACTTCAAACCAGAAACCAGATCCAATTTGTGAGCCATGCCTTGCAGGCAAGCTGAATGCAGGTCCGTTTCCTTCCACTGGCCATCGTTCTGCAGCTCCCCTTGACTTGATACACTCTGATCTGAAGGAATACAAGGTCTTCACTCGAGAGGGTTGGAGACATCGTGTTCTCTTTGTTGATGATCACACCAGTTTCAAAGTGGCCTACCACATGAAACGCAAGAGTGGCACATTTGCTGCCTTCAAAGCGTTCAAGGCTTATGCTGAGAATCACTTTGGGCGCAAAATCAAGGAACTGCAGGACGATGAAGGTGGGGAGTACATGTCCAATGAGTTCAAGAACTACTTGCTCTCTGAGGGCATTGTGCGTCGTCATTCAACAAGGAACAGACCTCAGCAGAATGGAACTGCAGAACGTGCTAATCGCACTGTTGATGAGCACACAACAGCTATGCTGCATGAAGCCAACTTGCCTCCGTCTTTCAAGGCGCTTGCAGTTGCTGCTTATGTCCATGTGGCAAACATGCATCCATCGTCTCATATTCCGGAGAACACTACTCCTTATGAGCTTTGGTTGAAGCGAAAGCCGGACGTGTCACACCTCCGTGTGTGGGGCTGCCTTGCCTATGTGCATGTGCAAAGAGACAAGAGAGATGCTTCTGGGATACATTTCCAGAAGTGTGTCTTTGTGGGATATCCCACAGAGTACAAGGGGTGGTTGTTCTACAACCCAGTAACCAGAAAGATGGTCACATCAGAGCGTGCTGTCTTTGACGAGCGCTACTTCCCAGGGAGCAGCCCCACCCTAATGAGGCAATGTCCTCGCACTCCTACGTCGTCCTTCGTTGATCTGCCTCCGTCTAAGCCACCGGTTGTGCGCGATGATGGGGGAGATGAGGACGATGAATCTGGTGTTCATCGAGCACCCCCTGCACCAACTCCCACTTCAACCAACCCAAATACACCTAATCCTTCCCCAACTCCCTCTCCACCGTCTACTCGCCCTCCTTCGCCTGATCCACCTCCTGACGAGCGTCCTCAGCAACCACCATCTCCTCTGGGTGTTGCTGCACGTCGCCGCTTCCATGGTCAAAGAACAGAGCATCGTCCTCCACAGCACTTCTGGGAGGCCCACAGAAACCCTCCTGCTGCTGTTCCCTCTGATTCAGAGGACAGCGACGACGAGCTACTCTTGAAACCAGGCAGTGTGCTCATTGTGGCACATCATGGAGATCCAACTAGTGCAACACTTCAACTGGCCAATGTTGCTTCTGTGCAGTCAGCCCACCCTGCTGTCCAGTCAGGCAACCCTAGGTCTTATCATGAAGCACTACGGCGAGCAGATGCTCATCTTTGGGAAGAAGCAGCAGTCTCAGAGATAAACTCTCTTCTGGAGAACTGCACATGGGATGTTGTTGATGCACCACCTGGTGTGAAGCCCATTCGTTCTCAATGGGTCTTCATCATCAAGCACAAGTCAGATGGCTCTGTTGAGCGCTACAAGGCCCGCCTCGTTGCAGATGGTCGTGGCCAGCGTCATGGCATAGACTACAACGAGATATTCTCTCCTACATTCAAGGCTGCAACACTTCGCATTATTCTTGCTCTTGCTGCTCAGCACGATCTCAAGCTTCGTTCCATTGACTTCTCATCGGCATACCTGAACGGAGATCTGGAGGAGGATGTCTATATGACTCAACCGGAAGGATTTCCTCAGGGAGACCATGGCCAGCTCCTTAAACTGCGCAAGTCCATCTATGGACTGAAGCAGGCTGGCCGACAGTGGAACAAGAAGCTAAATGCGAAGCTCCTGTCTATGGGCTTCCGTTGTCTCCAGTCTGATCGCTCGTGCTACATCTACTCCAAAGGCACTGTGCGCATCATCCTCCCCATCTACGTTGACGACGGCATGATCTCTGCAAAGGATGATGCTGAAATTGACAAGGTGATTGCTCAACTTGGCTCTTCATTCAAAGTCAAGGATCTTGGTCCCACAGAGTGGCTGTTGGGTATCAAGATTGAGCGGAATCTAGAGACAGGAGACATCCATCTTTCGCAGCGCCAGTACGCTGTGAACATGCTTGAGCAGTATGGGATGGCTGATTGCAAGCCTGTTTCCACTCCAATGCTTCCTGGTCTTGTCTTGACCAAGGACATGGGGGCCAAGACAGAGGAGGAAGCCAAAAAGTATGGCAGCATCTACCTGTCTGCTGTCGGCTCTCTGATGTATCTGGCCACCCAAACACGCCCAGACATTGCATTTACAGTTGGAGTGCTTGCACGCTTCAACAGCAATCCTGGGGAAGCCCACTGGAATGCGGTTAAGCATCTCTTCCGCTACATCCAGGGCACTCTTGACTACTGCATCACCTACTCCAAATCCTCGTCCCTATCCTCATCACATCCCTTTGCTGCCTACAGTGATTCCGATCATGGGGGCTGCAAAGACTCTGGGAAAAGCACTGGAGCTTACTTGGTGATGATGAATGGTGGTCCAGTGAGTTGGAGGAGCAAACTGCAGACCACAGTCTCTCTCTCTACCACTGAGGCTGAATACATTGCTGGTGTGGATGCTGGAAAGGAAATCAAGTGGATACGCAATCTCCCACTTGAGTTGGGGTATGGAGTGTCTGGTGCCTCTCCGCTCCTTCTAGACAACCAGTCTGCAATCTCAGTGTCTAAAAACCCTGAGCATCATGGTCGCATGAAGCACCTTGACTTGGCTCATTTCTGGCTTAGACATGAAGTTGGGAAGGGCTCTATTGCAGTTGATTATGTGCCCACTACAGAGCAACTTGCAGACATTCTGACCAAGGCTCTACCTCGTCCCACTGTGGAGAATTTCCGCTCCAAGATGGGATTACGGGGGAGATAGGCGAGACTTGTCTCGTCCCGGGGGAGTGTTGGAGTCTGTGACTGGACTGTGACATTCTCGCATTCCTGCTTACCTATTTGATCCGGTTTGATCCTTACTTATGTAGTTGTACTTACTAATGCTGACTGATGACTGAGCAGCTGACTGATCAGCTGACTGAGCAGCTGACTGAGTAGCTTACTGAGCATTACTCATCCTCATTACTCACATTACTCATCCTGTTCCCACACACCTACAATACATATATAAGCAGGCTAGTGTAGTCCTGGAGTCCTCAGTTCTCACTGTTGACTTCAGGTTAGTAATTACTTCCTTTTCCTTGCCAATGCACAAGAGTTCTCACTGTTGACTTCAGACCTCTGTGCTGCCTGTTCTAACACTCGACCCCATACCGGTGCACAATGTCTTCGTCGTAGTGGACATACGACATCTCCGCATTGGCATTTTGGGTGATTTCCACTATAAAAGTATCAGTACGAATCTATTGCACACCACAGGATGTCGTGCCGAGGCCAGTAAGAACACCCTGTCGAATCTCGACCTTGAGGAAGTCGGTCTTCTGCTTCGAAGTTCGTAGAAGGTCTAGACACCGTCGTCAATGGAAGCGTAGATGATAACACGTCGTATTACGTACTCGTCGTGTTGCAGCCAGCGACTGCGAAGGCCTCTAGCCTCGTGCCGACCTCACCAGTATCCCACTTCTTCCGCACCGCCAAGGGCATGTAACGTTCAAGCTCTTTCGACGTGAAATACCATTGCGGCGCCATGTGGAAATCAGACGTGTTGCGGACGATGCAGAAGAACCCTTCTACACCGACGCGATATGTTAAACCGTGAAACTAAGTTTGTTGAGTAATGTTACACAAGGTTAAGATGCCACATACCATCATTTGAATGTTCCTGACTGTGTTCGAGACGTCCCGCATACGCGCCCTCGGGGTATCGCAACACAACTTGGCAGCATCACGTTTGGACTCCGTGAATCTCTCCACAAGGTTCGCCTTCTCTTCGGGCGTCAGCTTGAGGTATTCCTCGAAGTGTTCGTCGTGAAGCGCGGGGGCGTTCTTGGCCTGAAGACCTTCTGCACTGGAATCAATGGCAGGAAAGTGTACAAATCGTTCTACGCACCCTCGCAAACTTGAGCCGCTTTTTCGCTCTTGAATGCGTTGTATGGATTAACCTTCTCGTGGTGGTTGACCATGCGTGCGCCGCCTTGAAACATCATGTCAAGGAAGTAACACGGCTTCTTGTCGAACCGCTGGGCCAGTTGGACAGCCTTCGAATAGGTCTGCGCCCACCACTCGCCTGCAAAAGAACAAAGGAGGTTAGATGGAGGGCATATATTGTTGCATAATGGATTATGTTCCTTGCACACTATCGGCAGAATAGCTCAGTTGGTTAGAGCGTCAGATAGTAATTCTGAGGTCCTGGGTTCGATCCCCAGTTCCGCCATTTTTCCCAACATATATTGCAAGATGGGTGCTTACCAACGGCTTCGTCAATCTGCGCCTGGGTCTCTGGGCTATCCTCGCGCTTTTTCTTCTTCTCCTCGGCGGTGAGTGGTGCTCGAGGGACGCTGGGTGTCTGGCGAATCCGTGGCTGGCTGAGAGCTGCGATGGTCTTGTGGGACGACATGGGTAGTGAAGGCGAACGAAATGGTGAATTTTCCGGGTACATAGTACGCCGCTTTAGGCTGCACCGATTGTTGAGTGAAAACGTGATCGTGGCTCGCACATTTTCTATGGTAACCATTCCTGTATCATTTGTACCCGTGGCCAGAGCGCGGAACGAGCCGCGATTAATGCCCGAAAAAATCCGTCGTTCCGCAGCAAGGGCACGGGACGAGCCGCGATTAATGCCCCGAAAAAAGCTGTATCCCCGCGAAACCGCATGGTTTTGCTGCGCCGAGACACATGGCTTTGGCTGCGCCGAGAATCGGCCTCCCACAGAATCCACTTCACACGAAAGAAAGAAAGCGTGCCAGATTTGTAAAAGATAAGAAATACTTGGGGGCGAGAATTAGCTAGCAACATCCGCGTTCATGGCCTGCAGCAAACCCTCTGTGAGATCATCTGGAAGGTCAGCGAGCCGATTGAGTTCGGCGTTCCAGAGGGCCGGACGAAAGCCGCGGACGATGAGATTGAGGCTGTCAGCGAGGGTATTAAGCGAATGCGCGGCCAGGAACGCCGACGTGTGAGCACCGCACGCTGCCTGGCCGCGTGCTGATGAACTTTCCCCACGCGGCGATGTGAAAGCGGAATGGCTGCCAAGGCGGGAGGGGGTGGAAGACGTGTACGAGGGGGGGGCATGGCGGGGCGGCGGCGTCGATGGGGGGTTCGTGGAAGTCGCCAAGCGCGCTGTAACGATGTCAGTAAGTATGAGAAAGGAATGAATTTGGTGCGCACCTCTAGTATTGCGAAGCTCAAGCTCCAGCTGCTGGATCTTTGAAACCTGCGCGTCTATGTGTGCCTCCAGCTGGAGCTTCTCCTCGGCATGGTCGCAATTCATCTCCTGCTGCACTTCCCGGATATCCTCGAGCATCTGCCGCAGACCGTCGTTCTCGAACGAAAGGTTCGCGGCGCGATCTAAGGCATCCATGAGAGCGCTCTCCTTGGCCGTGATTTCATCAATGTCGTAAATCTCGTCCGCGGGGGGACTCACTGCCGGCGGCGCAGCGGCGGTAATGGCTGGGGTAGTGAGGGAGCTCTCGGGACGGCCAGGGAAGATGTAATAGGCGGAAAGGGCGCCGGTAGGGGCGGGGATGAGAGCTGTTGGAAGGCGGATGGTGGGGAGATGCCCAACCTGGGTCATGCTCCAGATATAGGCTGCGCGACGTCGCCAATCGGCCGCGGTGGGGATGCCTACGTGCTCGATGAAGCTTTGCACGATCCCTGCAAGAGCTTGGTGCGTCTCTGGATGATCAGCGAGGAACCGGGGAGGGAGGTAGCAGTGCGCCTTCAGGCGCTCTGGCACAAGCGGGGCGTTGGGGATGGTGGTCCCGTCGACATGGATGACCATGGTGGTTCCCCTGAAGGTACGGTCCCACTTGGTCGCCTGTAGACGTCTCAGATTACGTGGAACCACTGTTAAAACTCCACTTACAAGGTCAAAAATGAGGCGGCGGATCTTGGCTGCAAAAGCTTTTCGAGCTTCCTTCCCTGCGAAGACTTGGTGAGTAAGAATCTTGCACGGTATTCCATGTAACACACCTGCCTTGCCCTGGGGCAGTGAGTCGTAGAGCTGTCGGAACTCGGGGAAGAAGGATTCGGCATCTACGGTCAAATGCTGGCCATCTTCAGTAGACCCGGTAGCCAACCAGGCAATGTCGCTGGCCAAGAAATTGGCGCGGGATCGATTGAAGCGGCCATTTTCATCGATATCCACACCGAGGTGGCGGCGAACCTCATACGCGCCCCGAGGTGTGAACTCGAGGTTGTCCCATGGGGTGGGGTTGGCGGGGATCGTCTGTCGGGTGGGGGGAGGAGGGACGGCCAAGGTGAAGGCTGGGGATTGAGCGGTGATCGTCATGGTGGGAGGAAGAGAGATGCGATGGCAAGAGCGTTTCCCACAGCGATCAGTGACATGATTGCAGTCCACATTTGGACTGAGCTCCGGAAGCGACCTTCAAGTTGCGGTTTGCGAGTTTCCAAGTCCAACTTCACGCGTTTAACTCAGGGATTTGATTTCCCAGGTTGTACCATGATTTTCCTGGAAAGTATCTCACCTCTCCGCAATTTATTCAGCCTGTTTGCAACAATATACCCCGAGTGCGTAGATTAAAGTTTGAATTTAGTTGTGAAGTCGGAACTTGTCAGATATCGAGTCTTGAGGTCTACAATGTGTTTACTGCCAGCTAAAAATTACTTTAAGCTCTAAATCTAACTGTCACAACTGTTGCGAGCCCTGCAAGGCAGAAATGTTCAAGTGGATTACACGTTGAGTATGAACTCCTCAGACGTGTACATTCAGGAACTATCGTTTTCAATGTCCCTAGGCGTTAGTTACAGAAATTAGAGCGCCGGAACCACTCCGAATTTTGGGCGCCTATTCTCGTGTTTGGTGGATTTCGGGACATACAGGGGCCAGACTACCAGTTTGAGCGCTGAGTATGCATGGAAGGATGTCATTCAATCAATTAATGTCGAAAGATCTGGGGTCTTTGGGTTCCTAGGACCTCAGAACGCGGAATAGCCTTTAAATGAGCTGAAACTGCAGAGATATTCAGTGTTCAACTACGAAATAACTTGGCTCAACTCAACCCACCGACCAGATTTTCGCCTTTCCCTGAAGCTATTGCGGGGATCTCTCTCGAATCAAGATATATGGGGGCAGCACCCTCTAGAGCATTTTTTCCGATTTTACTGCTGAGTTCTGTGCTCGATATTAACGTTGGTTGGTTTTCCGGTTACACCTTGGCAGAGGAACTGGCTTAACTGTACGATATTATATTCTAAATTAGTTAAACCGCCATTTCCTTCGGGATTAAGTTCGGAGTATGCTAATACAGATCCCCGAATCTTAAACTCGATGAAATTCAACATGTTGCTCACTCCAGCCTCCAACTTTCGCGAGGGGATGGCTGTCTCGGCTGTCGGGCCGTACATCCCAGCCAATAGGAACTCATCTCCAATATTCCTGACCTCCTCCGAAACTCCCCGAAATGAAGAGAGATCGACATCGTTTATTATACTGCAGCACTAATATCTATCTCCATATTTTCCATAAGCTGTGCCATCATCTCATCGTCCACCCCGACCAGCTCCCGGGCCATTTCTGCGTCCTCGTCGTCATCCACAGCGACTTCGAATAACCCAAGTGTATCTGAGGCCCACGGTGGCAAGGGGATGTCGGAATTGAGCGCCGGGTCACGTTCAAGACGCAGGCCCGGGAAAAGACTTCCAGAAAATCCAACGAGCTGACTTGCCTTCACGAGACGCTCAACAATGGAGCGGTTGATTGCCGTACGAGCAACCCACTGCTCCGAGAGCTCGCGAGCGAGATGTGGCGCGGTGATGATGCAGGAGCCGATGGCACGCCAGTAATCGAAGTGTTCATCGAACATGAACGTTATGAGACGTGTAATCTCAACGTTGAGGCGGCGAATTTCTTCCTTTGCCTGCTTGATGCCGAAGTAGAGCAGCCGAGCCTCGCGCCGTGATGGGTTTGTCCAGGCGAGCTTCCGGATATCGGTGCGTGCGTCGCGAAGGATGTCAAAATCCGCCAGGCAACGGTTTGGATTACTTGTGCCCAGCTCAGCTGCTCTCGCGGTGGATTGAGTTGGGCAGCGGCGGTGTTGTATTCGGTAAGCACCTTTTGAATGGCCTGTGCACGGGTCTTCAGAGCTTTACCGATCTTCTCGCGAAGCTTATACCCTGGAATTAGTCAGTGGTGCAGAAGATGGGGAATGCGAATAGAAGTCCGCACCAACACCACTCATTGATAGTTTGGTGAGCTCGAGGAGCCTCTGCACAACCAGCCGTTCAAGCTTATTGAGGCACAGGCGATAGCGCCGTTGGCCCATGAGCACGAGAGCATCCATATACTCTTGGGATGTAGGCGCCCATCGGGTTTCGTACCCGTGCTCCTCTTCAAAATACCCGAGCTCTGCTTCAGCCAGGGAGAGCCGGGTAAACGTCGTCCGATACCGTGTCCGCACAAGCTGGATCTCCTTAGCTTGATAATTCTTTTTCTGCATAAGATAGTCGAGGTTGCGGTAATCCTTTTCGGCGGTTTGCGATGCATCGCTGAAAACTGGTAAGTCAGAGGTTGAAACAGGAAATTTCGACTCACAGGGCGACCTGGTACTTGAGTAGCAGCTCCATGTACTCGATGGTCTCGGCTACAGCTGGCGGCTCGTGTTTGAGGCCTTCCAGATGCGCCGCCTCGTCTTTGTGGTCATTCTCGTAATCTTCACGGGTCGTATGTAGTTGTTCCTCCAGAGTTTCGAGTTTTACTAAATTGAGTGTGATCTTCTCGATGGCTTGCCGCTAGTTTTGAAAGATGAAATTCCCTGTCAGGACTCGTTAGTTAGTCCTCTCGATCAGGGATGACTTAATGAAGCGACGGTGCCACGGCCCAATTCGGACGATCATGTCAAACGGACTTACCGGAAGCAGTGTGCTTGTCCAGATCGTGGAAGTAAAAGTGTTCATCGATTTGTTGCTGACGGTGGAAGGGAGTCGCCATGCGTGTAGCAGTTGCGAGATTGTTAGAAAGACAAAATGTCCTCTCGCACTCTTCAAAATCTTCCAGTCCCGCACCGTCAACGTAGAGTGGATGCCAGCCGATTTGACAAGCACGATTGTGGGCATGTCCGTGAAATGCCGGCACGATGCCACACATGCGGAGGCCGACAACACGGCGGCCCATGGAGCTCCGAAGAAGTGTCTTGAAGAAGGCACACATAATGTCATACCCGATGGCGGGGCGTTCACCATAGGTGTCGAGGAGGTAGTCAATAATCGCCAGGGGATATTTCATACTGAAAATCCACGTTAGAGCTGCGTGATCAGGTGAGAAAAAATGGACGCTGACAGTTCACCGCTCCGTATCATGTCACATATGACAAGTACGTGGCCGTGTCGGCAAACCGCAATGAAAATTCCAGCTACGGCGAACAAGGCAAACATTTTTTTGCGGGCCTCGGGTCCGGCATTCTTCCAGCGCTGTACACAGGTATCGACACATCGTTCTAGCTCGTTGGCTTCTTCCTCGTTGAGCTCGTTGATGTTGAGCCAAGCGACGTCGTCGTCGTTGTCATCCGGAAGATCGAACAAGCGGGGATCATCTGGATCGGGAGTGCTAGATCCGGCGCGCGGAAAACCGGATTGAGCTTGATTGTCTTGGCGCGGAGCAGAGGCTGGGGTAGGATTTGAAGCCGGGGTAGTAGATGGCTCAGCTTGTGCACCTAAAGCGGCGGTGACTGCAGCGATGGATGCCGCAGTTGCCATAGATATCTGGAATGCAGGGCATCAGTAGAAGTGTAAATGCGCTTGGAGAAGCTTACCTTTGGCGCGTTCTTTACTTCATCCTGATAGCGATCAACCTGGCTCGGCGTCAGCCAGCGGAACGAGAGAGATTTACGGTTGTCAAAGCGTGGATGACCCGCTCTGAATGTGCTGTCCACGAGTTTCAGGGAATTGTTCCCATCCAACGCACCAAGCCACGAGTATTTGAGCGGGGCTTCCTTCTCCACCTTGTAAAAGCAGGGCGGGCAAATTCCCGTCCAAATCCATTCCTTGTCGCGCCCCAGGGCGGCCTGTACGCGGTCATTGACAGCGCATAAAATGGTGAGGTACGCATCATATGCCGTGGTGAGTTGCTCGGCAAGATATGATCTATGCGGAATCTTCAAAATGATTAGTATACTGAGCGGAACGATTTCTTAATGAAACACGGACCTTGTGGAGATACGTCAAGGTCTTCGCCAACGAGTCGATGGTGTACCGCGGGCAGACGCGGTGCACCTGGCGGTATATCTCGAACATACGGAGTGAAAACGCGATGGCAGGTTGATCAGGTGATCCCCCAATGTAACCGTGGCGTAGGAGCGTTTCATTGGCTTTCTGAGCGTCGGGTGAATGCGCAAAGAGGCGGCTGCCGTTCTCTACCAAGTTCAAAATCATTCTGATACGATTCCAACACTAGTTTAATAAGATACGTACCAGAGAAGCCGACTACATTTAGTGGCCATACTCCATCTACCTCCGCACTTCCAATGTCCTTGAATTGAAGATATGTGTCGACGAGGAGGGGGAGCTGAACAGTCCATGAGTCAATCTGCCTCTGGACACACATTGAACGTTTCCTAGGGTCTCCGCGGCTTCTCCGAGTCAGGCGTGAAAGTGAACGAGTGAATAGAACTTACCCGGGCTTCACGCGTTCAAGCATGCGATGAAAAAGGCCTTCACCACCGGCATGGCTTTCAAGTGAGCCCTCTTCTCCAGGTGGTAGGGTGTAGAAGCCGGCAGAGTCGTCGGGAACGTCGTCCCAGTCACTGTCGTTGTCCTCGTCGCCGCCGAGATCATAACTTACATCATACACATTGGGCATTTCAATATCAGAATCTGCGAGGAGTTGCTCGCGCTGGACGAAACTAAGACCTGAGAGAGAGATGAGGGACACGAGTCAATGCTATAGAAATCGACACGTACTAGCAATTTGGTCATTTTGTGCCTTTTGCGCAGTGGCGCGTTGAGCGGCAGTTTTGTTGAGGGGGATTGACTTCGTAGCCCCCGGCGCCCGGGGCTTCCCAGTAGTTACTTTCACCCGATTGGAAAGACTGCTACGACCTTTGCGAGAAGACATGCGTCGACGTGGACAACGCTGTAAAGATGGTGAGAAGTGCCTCGCGTCCACGCGGATCAGTGCCCTCGGGTATCTCAGATCTGAAGGCGCGCCGCTCCTGCAGGAGCGGCGGCAGCGGCGTTCCACAGTGTCTAGCTAGGCGACCTGAGATGCTGAGTCGTACGGGGGGAAGGCAGAAATGGCTTGAATTCAAAGGTTTCTACACAGAGAAAATGTACTATGTGATCTAAACGAGAAAAAGGCACACCCCGGGGAAAAGGCGGACTCGCTGCATCACTGGCATGATGGAAGTGCCCATCTAGGTGCTGGCTGGTGGCGGGAGGGCGACGGCAATGACACTGAGGGCTGAGCTCAGTGAGCTACGGCGGTCCACGGGCGGAGAATGGCGGCGTGGGAGATGGCAGTTGGCGGTGCATCAGCAGAGATAAGCGGCGCGTGAGAGAGGGCTGATGGTGGGAGTGGGGAGGTTGGCGGCGCGCTGATGGCGCAGATGGACAGCAGCGGTGCTGGTCTGCGCTGAGGGTGACGAAATGGGTGTGAGGGCACAGAGGAAGGATCAGGCGGTGGTATGCCGGCGACGGGCGCGCACACGGAGCTGAGCACAAAGAAGCGGCGCTGGCGGGACAGCTGCCATCAACGGCGATGAACACCGATGATGGCGTGTGGGGCGGGCGGAGAGCGTCGAGGGCGGCGGGCACTGGGGGCGTTGACGACGTTAAGGCGGCGGCGGCGATGCCGCCGATGGCAGGGGCAGCAGGAGAGGCGGGGTGGTCGATGAGGAGGCGGCGGTGGTGGCGGGAGTGACGACAGTGACGGGCGTGACACGGCGAACACGCCCATCACGATCATCTGTATTGGGAACGTGGCGGTGAGTCCCAATACGGATGGCCGGAAACGCCCGGAACCGGCCCCGAGAGAGCACGTGGGAGGGCGACGGCGCTCGGGCTGTAAGTCAGAAAAGTCGAGAGATATTGGGGGGTATTACCGGGGGATGAGGGGACTCGCTATTTCCTATACCCGCTAGATGCCAGATCATGATCCGATCCGTCCATCAGATCAGTCACGATATCAGGGCAGGGCAGGTGGGTGCTCCTATATACAAAGAGGAACACACACACAACCAGGGCAAGACAAGGATGCAAAAATGCGAAGCAGGAATGCAGAGGATGAGTATCCCAGATGATAGACTTAGATGATAAGCCCGGGGCCCATAACCTGTTATAACAGGCAGCACAGAGGTCTGAAGTCAACAGTGAGAACTCGTGTGCATTGGCAAGGAAAAGGAAGTAAGTACTAACCTGAAGTCAACAGTGAGAACTGAGGACTCCAGGACTACACTAGTCTACTTATATATGTATTGTAGGTGTGTGGGAACAGGATGAGTAATGTGAGTAATGAGGATGAGTAATGCTCAGTAAGCTGCTCAGTCAGCTGCTCAGTCAGCGGATCAGTCAGCTGCTCAGTCAGCATTAGTAAGTACAACTACATAAGTAAGGATCAAACCGGATCAAATAGGTAAGCAGGAATGCGAGAATGTCACAGTCCAGTCACAGACTCCAACAATTATACAGATATTATCTTACCCTGATCAGACATGCGAAACCTGCTCATAAATAGCGCTTACTATAGAAGCATCAGCACTGCTGGCCGGTTAAACAGCCAATGAATAGGCATCCAGTTACTCATAGTAGCTTACGATTTGGCTCGCATATCTTTGTATATAAGTAGCCTCTCAATAGGGTTCTTCTCTAGCGAGAAGAACCTCAAATACAACAGTTTACATCTTATGACTTGAGCTAGACACTCTTCTCCTAGTCATCCTCTCGAGCGGGCTACAAGCCTGGCTGCTCGTTCTCTAACAAGCAGAGTCTCTTGTCTCACTGTGAGTTGTGATACACATCTCTTATTCTTATGCACATAGACTAGTATAGCCTGGGTCCTCAGACCATTGTGCTGCCTGTTCTCACAATTCAGCAGTGTTTGGGTGTTGAACACAGAGATGCAGATGAGAGCTGAAGAAGCAGATAGGTGTACAGATGGAAGGCAAAACCACAATCAATTACACAGCCCCAAAATATTTGCCTGCACAGGAAGAGTGCCCCTGGTGCTGCCACTTCTGTGGTGGCTCAGGCATAAGCATTCCTTGCTGACACATGATATCAGTGTTGGAGTCTGTGAGTGGACTGTGCCGCATTCCTGCTTATCTAATGATCCGGTTTTGATCCTTACTTAATGCTGACTGAACAGCTTACTGAGCATTACTCATTCTGTTCTCACATTACTCATACTGTTTCTACACACATACAAAACATATATATAAGTAGACTAGTGTAGCCCTGGAGTTCTCCACTGTTGACTTCAGACCTCTGTGCTGCCTGTTCAAACAATCAGAGGTATCAGAGGGGGAGATGCATAATGTACAATTTGATACACTATATACAGTTTGAAAATGCATATCATTCTTTACCCATCAAGACACTGGTTAAATATTTCAAGTTTTATGCTGAAAATTTTAATGCAACATGTTTTGAATTTCACAGCAATTTTTCGCCAAAAAAGTAGATGAAAAACTCGAAACATTTTTGTGGCCTTGTTGAACCTTGTGAAAACTTCTGAAAAAATTGTTTTGAAGTTCAAAAAAGTCACGGAGAACTTCCAAGTTTTGTACTTGGTTTTTTGCTGAAAGATTGCTATAAAATTCAACACATTTTTCACTGAAAAACTTGAAATGTTCAACCAGTGAGATGCAGACAAGTAGCAAAGAAAACTGTGTCATCCTTCATAAAAACCTGATACACTTTAACAGAGTGTGATTGTTGGAAAAATGGCTGAACTGGGGATCAAACCAGGACCTTCTCATTACATGCAAGATGCTCTAACCCGAAGGTATCCAACTGAGCTATTCTGCCGATAGTGTGCAAGGAACATAATACATACGGCAACAGATAGTGATATAGGCTCAGGCCCTTCATGATCACATGTCTGAAAGAAAGGCTATTCTCAGCAGGGGCTCTGGCCTGGCAAGAATAGCACAAGTGTAAGGAGGAGTGGCAGAGTGGACATGTGGCAGCAGCAGGCGAGCACATGGGTGGAGCCAGTGCTTTCCAGAGGGGGCAGGAAAGTGTTAGTTGCTTGCAGTGACATGTGCTGACTCCAAAAGAATGATGGGAAGTAGAAGTGGGGTCAGCAGGATAGAGTCAGAAATAGGTGTTGTTAGAGAGGTTGCTGTGGAGGCTGCAGAGATTCACTGTAAGCAATGGAGTATCTGGGAGAATTGTTCAGGATTGCCTCTGATGAGGGAATAGAGCTCTGAGGGGGAGTTCCCTATTGAAAACAGTGTCAGACTGGCTAGATAACTGTGCTGAGATCATGTGACCTCACAGGCAAAGGAAAAATTATTGGCTTAAGTAGGGTTCGAACCTGCGTCCCTAGCACTCTAGGGTAGTGCTGAAGGTGCTGGCAGAGTTGGGTGGTTAGTCCCTTACACAATGATGGACAGTTAGTCACACCGGGTTTGGTTGCCACCTCCAACAAACTAAGACCTAAACTTACCTGGAGAGCAATAGTTGAACATTTCAAGTTTTTCACTGAAAATTTTGGTGAAAAATGTTTTGAATTTTACAACAATTGTTCGCCTGAAAAGTAGGTGAAAAACTTGATTTTTTTTTGTGATTTTTCAACCTTGTGAAAAACTTCTGAAAAAGTGCTGAAAAAGAGTTCAAGAAAATCATAAAGAAGTTTCAAGTTTTTCACTTGGTTTTTCACTGAAAAATTGCTGTAAAATTCAAAACATTTTTCACCAGTTTTTTCACCAAAAAAATTGAAATGTTCAACCAGTGGAGTGAAAGGAACAACTATTTGGTTGTAGTGGCTGATCCACAAAGCTGTTCTAGGACAAAACCTGTATCAGATACAATAGCCAATGCTATGCAGGGAAATCACAGCAAGGTTGTGCTCAAAAGTATTGGCCATTTGAAGTGCTGCACTAGTTGAATCTCTATGATGTGCCACAATGAGCACACTGTCTGGTTTCAAGAGCAACTCATTGTCACTGTCCTTTAGAGGGAACAGCAGCAGCAGGGTTTCTGTGTACCTCCCAGGCAGATGTGTAGCAGTCACCACAAAGTACTCAACCACTGGTGGCTCCATTATATGCCATTTGAGATCTGAAAGGAGACACCAAGATCAAAGACCTAGTGGTATTCCCAGGCATCTGTTATTCACCCTCTTTATGTACTCAGTTGGTTGATTTTGGGTGTATCCCTTTCACAGTGGCTCACCATAAAAAAAGAAGGAGCTCACCAGTAAAGATGTATCTGACGAAGAGATGCCCGTTGCATTCACCAGTTTAAGTTTAGCAATGCGCCCCACTGCAAAGCTCCGTCCTGCTGACCGTGCCTATCACATTGATTCTGTCTACCCTGAGCTTATTATCGACCCTAACACTCCTGCTCCCTCTCCCTTCTTGAAAGAAAAGTGTTGAGCAGTCTTGGATGTGTGAATATCACTCTGCCACATATTGAGGGTGGTGGTATTACCATAGCGAAGGCATGAGCCATTCTCGAAGATGGTCTGGGAAGAATAAATTCCTGGGCACCGTCAGTTTTTTACACCAGTGTCTAGTTGCCATTCAGCTGATTTTCTCTCATGCACAGTATCTTGTGTTGAAGCTTGGATGTTACTGGTCCATGACATCAACTGATATGGATCTCCCATTCTTATTGTCCTGATACTAATCAGCATCTATTGTTTTCACCAATACTGATCTTCCCTTATTGTTCTTACCTACTCTATTGTTCTTGTACCTATATAGGTAGCTACTCTTGCAATGGATCTGGGCTTTTTGCCTTCTATCTGAGACCTGTCTGAGACCTATCTCCCTTTTCAGCTTCCATCTGTGTTCCCACTTCCAACATCTTGCCCACATGCACTGCATGCTCTGACTTCTTTTCTTTCTCACAATCCTGAACACAGTACTGGAGGGTCCTGCAAAGTGCTATGCTGTAAGGATCCAAGTTCATATATACCAAGGCCTATATTTTTCTTTCATTTTTTACTTGTATAATCTCCGTATCGAACCCACGACTGATACCATGCTCGTATATACAGTAGATTAGTCATCATCTTAGCATGTGACAATATCATCTACACTTTGCCAACAACCCTAGTCATCATTGCGCCTTTACCCCTCACTGAGTAACTCCGAGGACTCGTTGAGTACCTCCGAGTCATTGAAGGCACAGGTGACCTCTATCTGTTCATTTATACCCATTCAAAGCAGTCATCTGACGATCTCCTGCTTTTCATTAGGTTTTGCGTTGCCACATAGTACACTCTCCCCTCTTCTGAATATTTGGAGAGGTTGAGCACTCGTTTCACGGAGAACAGATATCTGACTCTTAACGAGTGTCACTTCGAGAGTGACTGTAGTCACTGGGGGCAGGATACAATTTCCTGGGCCTGAAAATGTTCAAGTAAATTTTAGTTTAATTTTAAACATTCCCACTATATCCTGGTGATATACCGAGCCATTAAATGTTGTGAATATTTGAAACATTCTTGACATTTGTTCAACATTTCCTGGCCCAGTAAATGTTAAGTGTATTTTAAACTTCCACATCATATAATCACTAATTACCATGTCAGTATATTGCAAATTTACCGCCTCGGTATATTAGAATCATTTTGACCAGCCAAACATCCTCAAAAAGGAAATAATCAGATCAAATTCTGGTCATCTGACTCTTGGGATTTCATTATCTGTCCTTCTCAGATTTCACTCCTCAATAAGGAAATAAATAAGACTTACTTAAAAAGGCAGAAGAGACGTAAACTTGGGACAGTCCAGAGGACAAAGATGGGGCAGAAACAGGGCCAGAGGAGTGGAATATGTGTTGTTAGGCAAGAAAGTAAATTTATGTGGCACAAATACAGGTTAATCAGGCCGAGAAGTATACATTCTTGCTGGGGGTACAAATAACAATGTGGCTGACCAAGAGGTCAACCTGTGTGATACAGAAATCAGTACATCAGCCTGGAGAGTAACCATTTATCCACTTCTATTTACTAGCTGCTCATACAAGTGGGAATTACCTTATTTATGATTTAAATTTACAAATGGCACTGTTAAATGCATGCAAAATGTGTTTAATCATGTATATATAGTCCAAAGCTTGTAATCAGATTACCTGATTACAAATGGCCTTTTGGCACAGTTGGTTCTGCTGCTAGCTTTGGGCACGGGATTTAACAGTGTAATCAGGTACAACCGGTCGCGAGTTCAATCCCCAAAGGTGGCAATATTTTGCAGGCCTGTGGAACCTGACTTAATTTGTCATCATTTGATCTCGGTAACGTCCGGCAGGTTGATCATGTGACCTGCGGGTCTCCTGTGTGTATCATGTGGTCTTCGGAAGTGCACCCGGGGTTCCGTCCCCGGTTCCGGCCCATTCCGGGCTTTTCTGTTCCATTCCGGAACATTTCGGATCCATTCTAGGATCATTTCGCACTTCGAGGGCTCAGTGCCTAATGGGGGGGCACTGTTAAATGCATGCAAAATGTGTTTAATCATGTATATATAGTCCAAAGCTTGTAATCGGATTACCTGATTACAAATGGCCTTTTGGCACAGTTGGTTCTGCTGCTAGCTTTGGGCACGGGATTTAACAGGCACATAGGTTAAAGGTCTAGAGGGCCAGTCTAATGCAGCTACTCTTATTGCTTTCTCTAGAATGTTTTTAACAGCAAAATTCTAGAGAATCTTTATAGAGAAAATAAATACCAGAGGGCAGGATCGAACCAAGAGCCCTCAGAATATGGATTACAATCACGTGTGGTCTGTACTTGTACACACCTCACGTGCCTTCATGGTCTTGAATTCTTGTCCTATGTGGCTGTGTTAGGACAAGAATTCATGACCACAAAGGACTAAAAGTGTTTTACAAGCTGCATTTGGACCAATCATCTATATCCTATGAGCTAAAGTTGTCACCCTCTTTATAAAATTACGTGTGTCCGTCCGTCCGAAGCTTTTTAAGCTCCGTCCAATCTCTGATGATACCGCGCTCCACGGCAGCTCGCCGTCAGTGATTGTCGGGCTCCCGTGTCTGCCAGTCTACAGTCAATCAACCTTTGGCAGACACTGCCTTCGCACTAACATTGACAGATGGCTCCCACCACAACGAAACAAAGGCTGCCGCGGCCAACGTCAGCATTGTCAGCAGCGCGCGGAGTCACTTGGAGAGATCTCAGTTGGGGAGCAAACCTCGCGAGGCTTGAAAATGAACAAAAATACCTGAAAATTAGGCCTTCAACGCCATTACCTCATATATTCACTCTTATTCTGAGGTAATAATATGAATCAGCATCTTTGCTCAATGCCCAGTGCAGATGGCCTAATTTTATGCAATGGGAGAATAAAAAAAAAAAACTGAGATAGGTGGAATGAAGGGGAGTCAAATGTTGTGCTTCCGTCTTTCTATTATCGAGATAATTTATCTCAGCACTGAAGTAAATCGTCAACTCAACTCGATTGAATTCAACCCAGTGGCATCATAGTTTTGGATATTCAGTCCGCCTATGAGTTTATTAAATTCAGATAAGGGGATGGGAGGCCGCGAAGTGGCCGACCAGTCCCTTGTTGATATATAACATGAGAACATGATAGATGTGAATTTCCTGTCATTCACTGGTTCAAGCCTAAATCCGAAAGGATTTTCTACCTTTGTCTGCTGCGTCATGTGACCTCTCAAAATTATAACTGTCCTAAACTTTGACTGGAGTTTCTATTATATATTTACTCAGGCTGAATAACAACCTGGGGAATTGAACGCACATCCAAAGCATTGATTCTAAATTTGGTTTCTAGGTTGCTTGAAGGCTTTTCTACTGCAATTGCCAGTTTTTCTTGAGCAGACACCATCCAGAGTATATATGAACATTACAGATATAGATTTTTTTAAATACAGTACTTGGAAAGGTCAAAGCTTAAGCTAAAACAAAGT
Organism: Mycena vulgaris; assembly: GCA_029204335.1. NCBI lineage: Eukaryota > Fungi > Basidiomycota > Agaricomycetes > Agaricales > Mycenaceae > Mycena > Mycena vulgaris. The sequence continues at coordinate 70,951 of JARGYA010000038.1, read as the reverse complement.
TGTCCATCAATTAGATCTGAAAAAAGAATGGGACCAGACTGAATCGAACCCAGGACCCGTTGAAATCACATGACTCCTCCAGCAGTTTCCGGAGCTTATGTCAAATTCCAACAAGCACCGGAAGATCTCAGATGCTCACACTGTTGAGTTTGTGAACTACAGTCCATTTGACAATAGGTAGAATTGGTAAGAGTCAAAAATGGGCTTGAAAATGCTCTCAATAAGGAATGAGGCTAGTGGCACTGATCACTGATTGAACGCTCAGAGTACTGACTCCAAGAACATTATATAGTTTTTCTATAGTGGGTTATATTATGATCAAGTGTGTGAAATCTCAGAGATCCCAGAGTTTACGATCATTTGAGATTGATGGATTTCACTGATTGCACTACTTTTGGAAATCATTTATTGCCATTTTGAGAAGGTTTTGTCATGCAGCACATGTTTGGTGATCAAAAATGATTCTGATATACCGAGGCGGTAAATTTGAAATGTGCTGAGGTGGCAAATAGTGATGATTTGATGGGAAACTGTAAAATACACTCGAAATTTCCCAGGTCAGGAAAAGTTGAACAAATGCTAAGGATTTCTCAAATATTCTAAAGATTTCATGGCCTGGTTTCTTATGAGGATATTTCAGGGATGTTTCAAATTAAACCAACATTTGCTTAAAATTTTCAGGCCCAGAAAATTGTATCTTGCCCCCAGTAAGTAGGAATTCTTTACCACAATATAACCCGTGGACTTGCCAGAGCTTTTAATTGCAGAATTGAATACCCGTAAGGTTCGCCCAGTCCTTACATATGCAGGCATCCAAGATTACCCACTGCTGCATTAAAGGCCGCAATGTCCGTTGGCCCAATGCACTGGATTTACAGCTCAAGACTGCTGACCCTGTGCTCGACGAGACCATACACATCTGCCTCAAGCATCTCCTCAAGTTTCTCTGCCAACAAGGCATCAACTGTTGGGTGCACAAGGAAATGTCAGCAGCACAAATCATTGCCTTCCACCAGGCGAGTATATTGCTTGGGCCTACCTAACCTACTGACATCAATATCCCAGTTCTTCGCTGTAATGCAGGCATCAGCATTGACTGCGAAGCAGTGGGAGCTCTGAGCAATGCTGGAAGCAGTGAGGGATGTGTGGACAGACAAGACTCTGCAATGTGCCCTGGCAATTGCAGGCTTCTGCTAATAACAGAATATATCATGGCTACAATTCTGGCTGGAGCTCGTGAGCCCTGTGTAACACATGTTCTCACTACATTCAGCAAAACTCCAAATTCCGAGCAGCAGCAGACATCGTGAAGGACAAGCTGATGAAGTTCATTGAGAGAAGAGGCCAAGATATAGCTGAGTGTGCTGATTGTCAATGCACCATTGACAGCACCATAATAATTGGGCTCATGGCATTGATGTCTTTCTTTTGGTTTCAGTGTTGCATGGTCAATGGTCACTTCACTATGGCCAGAGGTGCTAGGGCTGTGTTCTAGGGTCATATTGAACATAAACATTCTTCTGTCTGGTGTGTTATGTTCCTTCATCCCTAAATGATATCTTATCTCTGTCTTTTCTCAACACCAAGAAAAACAAAGGGCAGACAGGCTCAGATAGGAACAGTGACAAGTGGGAGAATAGGGAAGGTTGTGATTTCTCGAGTACCCAGTACACTAATTTATTCAAACAGCCTACACCTCTCTTATTAGTCTCTCCAGCAGGAACCTCGCCAAGAGTAACCTCAATCTCTTATATATATCCCTAGGATCCTGGAATGCTGTTTGCAACCTCACGCTGAACAGCGTACTCCCCCCGAGGTGGCTCTGGGGCCTATATCAACGACGAGCTCCAGCATATGCAAGAGACCCTCAATGAGTTCCAGCGCACTTATAGCCCACTGAACACGCTCTCTTTGTTTGCTGTCATCTGGTCCCCACGGCCCACAGAGTTATCCCGCATTTTTATCGCAAAGCACTTGGTGAGGAACACTGCCCCAAGATCTATATCTGCACTGTGCTCGTGTCTATGGGGGGCCCTCTCATTCAAGCCCGCTGCCTTTGTGATGTTGCGGGTTGTATTGGGTGTGACCAATGGGAAAAATAAAGGCTGCTGCCAGACTCAAACTGACGACCTTCTCATTACAATACTCTGAACCCAAAGGTTAACCACTGAGCTAAGCAACCATTATTGGACCTGAGGAGTGACTGCTCTACACTGTAGCATTACATCACTCCCCACACTGTCAACACAAGTTTGGGAGCCTTAGAGCGAGAGCTTGACAACATTGCTGTCAAAGCCTGTGGTGGAGGCTTCAAGAAAATCTGTTTCTACTGCAACACCTATAAAACAGCCATTCTAGAGCTCCTCAATTGCACAATAACAGCCTGCATGATCAATCCCTTCTCCTCCATGCTATCTTCACCGCTGTACACACACACCACACATTTTCCCACATTGCTCAGCGACTTGAGGCAGAAGCCCTCAATCCCGTCTTCTTGAGGTATAATGAGTTGGCTGAGCTTTTGGATGTGCTAGGTATCAAAGAACTAGTCAAAGGTAAGCATTTTTACTGTTGCCTCAATAGTCTCTGATTTTGTGTAGTTTACTTTGGGCCCAACAGTCTCGATATCCATGCAGTGACCGAGGAGGAACTCTGGTACACAGTGCACTACAACATGCCTGATACTCGAAGGGAGTACCTTCCCTCCAAGACATGGAACGACAGATGCTACGGTTCCTGGAACTGTGATCTCAACCCTTTTTGGGGTGTGTGGATAGCTTATTGTAGTATCATGGGGACATGGAGAAGGAAGAGGAGGATCTGGAGTACTTCGTAGGCCGAGATGACGATGAAGAAGAGATGCTTTTCTTCCTGGATGTCCGTGCAGTGGAAGAGGCAGAGGAGGAAGCCGAGGAATTTGATGATGATAAATAGAGCAAAAATGAAGGGAGCGAGGTGGAGAGCGACAAATGGAATAGCCAGATCAGTGGCAGCAGAAGCCAGGGTAAGGGCAATGACTCTGAGGGCGACCCCAAAGACCACTTTGAAGAGGAGTGAGAAGATGTCTGTAGACTTAATATTTAACCCTGATTTCTTGAAACTCTTCATTTCAAGCTATATACATGCGTGACGAAGGTTGATGACAACTTGGCATGAAACAATGCAACAGTTCTGCAAAGGTTATCCAATGTGTACACAATGTGGGGTAGTCTTCAGAATTCTGTATGGTGTAGGTTGACCAAAGAAAGAGGCCATCTTGTCTGCAGATGAAACAATTGTTGGAGTCTGTGTTTGGATCGGACGATCAGATCAGATTGATGCAGAGCTTATTGTTGGGATACTGATCTCCCCTATTGTTCTTCTTATTTTTCTTATTGTCTTTCCTGATACTGATCTTGCTCTTATTGTTCTCCATAAGGCAAATATTGGCTTCAAGGTAACAGATTTGCATCTCAGACCTGTCGATGCTATCAATACTATATTCTTTACTCAGCTTTTGAAGAACCATATATCTGGTCCATTATCTGCTCTACCTTCCTGCATTTATCCCCACTTGGTGTTGCTGTTCACGAGCAGTCCAAAAAGCTCTGCCATATCTATCATCTTGTTGACGTTAGAATTGGCTATCGGTGTCTAGGTACCTATTCCCTCTCATGATTGTCCTGGACCCTTACATATATGGATATTATTGTACCGTGACCCATGACCGATAGACCGCATGTACATGCATCCTGGCTCGTTCACACGACCACGGATAGGCATCCGGTTACTCATCATAGCTTACACATACGGCCCGGCCATCTTGTATATAAGTAGTCTTGATAGGGTTCTTCTTTATCGAGAAGAAGCTTGAATACAACAGTTTTACCTTCATAAACTCGAGCTAGATGCTCCCCTTCTTAGTCGCCCTCTCAAGCAGGCCTTTCGCCCACCGCTTGTACTTTAACACATCTCTCTGTCAACAACAGCATTCCAGACTCTGAGGCAGCTATCTCTTATGACATGCATAATTGTGCTGTTGACGACCTTATTTCCAGCCTAGGAATAATGTAGAATAAATGCCTGGATAGAATGATCCAATTGAAGTTCAGATTAGTGCTGCCGCAGCTTGGCTATGGCTGGCTCAGCTCAGTTTTTGATGGCTCAGAAGCTGTTTCTATTGAGATCATGTGACCTCACAGGCAAAGGGAAAAGTATCGGCTTAAGCAGGGTTCAAACCTACATTACTAGCACTCTAGGGTAGTGCTCTAACCAACTGAGCTACTAAGCCATTGGCAGAGTTGGGCGGTTAGTCCCTTACACAATGTGGATGATTTTTAGTCACACAACGATGGATACACAGGTTCAGTTACCACCTCCAACAGTTTCCAAATTGGGTAAGCTGAGCCACCATTGAGCCACTGGCTTTTGATGACTTTGGCTCGCCTTCAGCTAAGCTATAGCTCGTCACCAAATTGAACTTTGCAAAGGAATCAGTGATTCTGGACATTATATCCTTTGGAAAGAAACCCTAGTCATCCAATGGTGCTTGCAAGCACCTGAGATCATGCTCAATTTGAGCTCAGGGCCAATTTCAACATCTGTTGTACAGTTACTAGTTAGGCAAAAATGAAGGCAAAAGACAAGGGGTGCAAAGGCCAAATGTGTACATTTTGAACCGTCAAGTGGATATGTACAATAGGGACAGTAGAGCATTGATAGTTGACTGTGTTCTAAATTGGGTCTGAGCCATGGTTTAGCCAGCTTGAAACCAGCTGAAGTTGAAGCTGAGCTGGTCGAAGCCGGGATCATGTGGCTCAGCTTAGCTCACACAGCTTAGCAGCTTCAAGCCTAACTGCAGTAACACTAGTTCAGATAGCATATTGCTTGGAGATAGAGAGGAGCAAGCACCAGACACTACAAGAGGACTGATCAAATATAAGTTTACATCTCTTCTGCCTTCTTAAGTAAGTCTCATTTATTTCCTTAGTGAGAAGTGAAATTTGAGAAGCACAGAGAATGCCGATATATTAGAATCATTTTGACCAGCCAAACATTCTCAAAAAAGAAAGAATCAGATCAAATTCTGGTCATCTGACTCTTAGGATTTCATTGTCTGTGCTTCTCAGCTTCTTAATAAGGAAATAAACGAGACTTACTTAAGAAGGCAGAGGAGATGTAAAGTGTAAATACACTTAACATTTACCAGGCCCGGAAATGTTGAACAAATGTCACGAATATTTCAAATATTCTCAACATTTAATGGCTCAGTATATCATCAGGATATACTGGGAATGGTGAAAATTAAACTAAAATTTACTTAACATTTTCAGGCCCAGGAAATTGTATCCTACTCCCAGTGGCAGGCTCTAATATCTAAATGCAGATTCTTGTAGTCCAAATCGGGTGATTGTGTCATGTTGAGTTCATCACAGCTGTGTTGGTGTATGGGCATACACAGAGTATATGAAACCCTCACAACAAGTGGGAGGGAGCTCTTTGACAGTGTTTGGCCTTGGACTGTTTATACCTTTAGGTTACAGCAATTGGCAGTACTGAAGGCGTGAATCAGAAAATTGTCGTTTTAGGCAATTTTCGATTCGCGCGACCGATTTGCCCATAACTCGACAGAATCTTCACCAAATGAGCTGAAACTTAGTTAAATAATTCGGCCTAATTCATATGCTATTAGTGATAGAAAAATATCAGCGAAATAATAATATCTTTCACCGTGTATCAATCAGCTTCTTCTGAATGTCAAATCCACTTTCTATCACTAATAGCGTATGGATTAGGCTGAATTATTTAACTAGGTTTCAGCTCATTTGGTGAAGATTCCATTGAGCTATGGGCAAATCGGTCGTGCGAATCGAAAATTACCCAAAACGGCAATTTTCTGATTTGCGCCTTCGGTACTGCCAATTGCTGTAAGTCATTTTCGTTTTGTGGGCTTTCACCTGAGTCCTGAGAACATTGAGTAGGGTTCAGAACCTAAGTACAGGGCACTTGGGCTTGAGGTGATCATCCACAGGTGCACATGTTAGAGCTGATCCTTGTAGGTGATCACAGTCATGCTCAGTGGCATAGTACTTCTAGATGCAATGCTCGTCTGGTGGCAGATGTGTGCACTGGAGATGTGGGATCTACAGGATCTCCATCTGGTGTATGGTGAAGCAGGGGATGCATAGGGATCAGGAATAGCGCAGACACAGTGAATGCAGTGAAGAGCCAAGAATAGATGATGTTTGGCTGCTCTGTCTACTGCTGATATGTCTAGCACAGCCACTGATGTGTCTATATGCACTAGTACAGCACTTGATGCATTGTCCTGCAGCCCCAACCTGTCAGACACAGTAGTCAATACTATGTGGGGAATGTACAAAGGGCCAAGGTCATGCTCAAAAAGGGGAAGGAGAATGTGGAAATGATCTGTATTGCTAGTGGAGATATGACCAGCTCAAGACTGAGGACTACAGCTACTACAGGTCTGTATATATATTGTGGTAAGTGTATCAGTGAGCATGAGAATGGTCTGAGTAATAACAGGAATACTAATAAGTATGGACATGGTCTGAGTAGGTATGGGAATGCTCTCAGTCTAACTATAGATAGTAACAGAAAGATCATAGTGAGGTCTGATAAGCTTAGATAATGTTGAAGGTCCTTCTGGGAGTTCCCTTTGCACCATTTAGCTCAGTTGAATATCTTCAGGTTAGACTATTGCAGGTTTGAATCCTGTTTCAGCCACTTTTCCAACAGATAAGTAATCTGTTCATGACATTACTCCCTCTCACACAATGGGTTGGGCTGTTTCAATCTTCCTATTTTCCCAATTGTACAGATGCCCAGGAAGACAGGGTGTTGTCGTGAAGTTTTCAATATGTTTATAAATGAACTGGGTATTTTGGGGGGTGAGGGGCTGAGGGGTGTTTTCAGTGGAATTTATGAAGACTGGTGTTATGTTCAACCAGCTCCCAGCTATCTTCCTCCTTTGGATATCCTTTCCAATTATTTGAGCTTCCCCTTTCTAAGCCTTGAATCCAACACTTCTTCAACTTCATACTCTTCATAATCATCAACAAGCTCAGGTGGCGGTGCAGGGGGTTCTTTCTGGGAAGGGAATTTTGGGGTGGTGAAAGGACACAGGAGGCATTCATTGAAGACAGGATGTTTAATTTCCAAGAGAGAGAGAAGGTAGGAGGAGGTGCCAATCTTTTTTATGACCTTGAACGGACCATAGCATTTGTCATCAAATTTCTTGGCAGGGCAAACAGTGGTAATGTAGGTCTGTTCCTTCATTAAGGACCATGTCGCCTGCCTTGTACTCGATAGCATCACTACGCTCCTGATCGTAGAACTGCTTTATCGTCTCTGCAACTGCTTTTAGAGATGACTCTGCTTCCTCCCTGATCTTCTTCATGCTCTTGGCAAATGCTTCAGCATCAGGTGTGCAGACAGTTCCTTTGGGCTTAATCCCTTTCTATGGATGTTGTCCATAGTTCAGGAAGAATGGAGAGTAGCAGTATAGATCTTATTGTTCTAAGAAAACTCAGCAATGGCAAGCCATTCTACCCAATCATCCTGGCGATGGTTGACAAAGATCCTGAGGAACTGCTCCAAGTTCTAGTGAACACACTCTGTTTGCCCATTGGTTTGTGGGTGGGACACAGTAGAGATTTTGATGTCTAGAAGCTTGCATAAGTCTTTGCTGAATTGTGATGCAAACTGAGTTCCCCTGTCATGTATCAACTGTTCTGAGAGCCAATCTCCGTGTTTACTGCCTGGAACTTGGCAGCTACCTTTTCCCACCTTCTGCTAGCGCCGCTGGTAGACCTCATCATCCTGTCTCCATAACCGGCACAATGCCGTGTAGTGCCGAGCCTATATCTGGTCTGATGCAGCCTGATCTCGGTGGGCCATCTCTGGCAAACAAACCACCCGGCCAGTGCCGAGTCTGTCGAGATTGAACAGAAATATGCAATTCAAAATTCACAGAAAATTCATAGACAATTGGGAACGAGAAATGTGTGCCGCACATGTGGCTATAGCTATATTGGTACAGGTGAGTCTACATAAGCCTAGCTCAGGTAGACACAATGTTGCAAACATACACATAGGTAGATAAAAGTTGATGGTGTGTGTCTACTACATGTAGGCATACCTAGACATATATCTGTGTGTACCCCTATATATGTTTACGCGGGTAGACAGAGCCTCTGTCTACGGGGAGGCCTCAACGCAGTGAACTTGCTCCTCAGCAAACACAAGTGCCACTGGGCCTCCCTCAATCACGGACCCAAGCACCCGCCTGGCTCTGAGGTTCCTCTGATCCGACCCGCACAGGAATATACTGGCGGCAGACAGTGCAATGGAATGTAAGTCCCAATAGGTCCCCATTTCCAGATTTGAAGCCTTGGCAATAGAACACACAAATAGAAACTACAAGTTAGGCTGTACCTTCAGTGTGCCCTCTCATTACTTACTGAACATCTCGTGGCCACCATGTTTCATCCAATTGTCCCGTTGGAGTTGCGTTGGGGCAGTACATGTCATGATGTGACCCTGACATGACCCTGATGTGATCGCTTTGACGGGACCTGTGTACATATAAACAAAGTTTAGTCCTTGTAATGGGATTTGGCGTGTTGAGCACATTGCAAGTGGTAGTGCAAAAGAGAGAGGAGAAAGCATGCGGCATAGAAACTGACTCAGAGTGCGGCGCTGAGTCGCCGCTGATGCGGCACGGCAAACCTCGGAACGGCTGTGCAAAAGCTGTGTCGAAGGCAGCCATCTAGCACCGGAAGATGGTTACGCAGCGAGCTGGGAGGTCGATCTGGTATCTCCACCAGTGACTGAGTTGCAAGACGGCAGAAGCTCTTGGAGGCGGAGACCATGAGATGTAGGAATTCAGAATCTGAATTCTACGTCGAGCACGGCGAACAGAAACAGTGGAATCATCTGATATGCTGTGCTTTTCGGTGCTGATGTGACGCTGATGTGACGCTGTCATGATAGATTGATGTCGAGCGGCGCAAAATGTCTGTACTGACTCAGTAGCCTTAGATGCATCACATTTTTGCGATGCGGGTCAGTAAAAAGTTAATGGTCGTCGGAGAAACATCGGAAAAAGTGCAATTTAATTGATGCCCCAAATGTTACACTTTCTGGCTTGGGGGAGGAATATAAAAACGAGTATAAACTACTGTTTAGTCCTCATAATAGACGCCAGAGCCTGCTGCCTGTCCCACGACTGCAAAGTCCTCCCCCTCCATCCTACCATGGTGAGGCCCCGCAGAAAATCATTCCATGGAGCGAACATTAAAATCAAATTCTGTCTCTTTGCTGCTGGGGAAGTCTGCAGAGAAGACGATTTCCTGCACTCTGTGAACCCCACCTGATTCTGCGGTACACATGTCGAGATTGTTTGGACTCAAGAGATCGATGCTGCCAATCACGGTCGGGCTCCAAGGACGGGGGGCACTGTGATACCGTGTAGTATATATTGTATGGACACTAATTACTTTACATTTCCTATGTACATATTCCTTGAATAGTCATGTGTAAAGTGTCATGCACAGATTACTTAATCTATCTTTCTTTGCATTGTACCTTTATGTCTATCTAGCTCTCGCTTGCCCTGAGCTAGAGGATCTGTGCAACCATGTAGATCCTCGCTCCAGCTGAGCATTTATCCCATCTGCTCTCCTCTCCAGGAAACAGGAGCCTGATTGAGGGTTACACAGTCCCTTATGCCAGGGATACAGGCTCAAGTCCTGAACACGTGGACTCGCCTCTCCTGGATGGCTACCCCAGCCATGGCTCGGCACTTGCAGTGCCACCCTTCTAGTCTTATCTCGCAAGAAGACCCATGCCAAAGCCATTCCGCTTCACAGGAGTGCACATTTCCGACCTTGTCGTAGAAGTACTTTGTATCGTCCCAAAAAGTATACACTGGTATGTTCATAATTTTGGTCACATAGTACTATTAAAGTAGAAAGAATAATCCCATATAAACTACCAGAATCAGTTCCAATTTCCAACTGCTTTTATTGCAATTCAAGACTTAGTTGTTCGAGTGCAACCTCAGGAGTATATATGAAACACCTCAGTCACATACATTTGAGAACCTGGTACATTCAAAGCAGACATGGTACATTCCATCAATGTGCCGCTTTTCACATCAAAGGCGGCACTTGCCATATTGGAATGTACCATGTGTTGGTAAAGCCCAATTTTGGAAGAGACACATGTCAGATTCCCATTTCTCATCTTTTCTTCTCCCACCACCACTCTTCACCTGTCGAAATGTTGAACGCACATCAAAATGGGCCCCGATGCCAAATCACAATCAAAACACACACCTGCCGACCAAGAATACCTTGACAGCCTTCCTGTTCATCAGTTGATGGATTTCCGGAATTTTGTACGTCGTCTCCACGGTGTTAAGGTGCTATTCTTATGCGCCAAACCAGCTGTTCACTCCCATGTGCATTGCTCTGAATGCGGCCAAGTTCCTCAACCACGAATGGGTGGATATTGGTGAACTTTGGAAGTATCCCCAGCACACAGCCAAAAATCCTGGGTTCGACTCGTTTACAACGAGTTTATCCACACCCCTGGCTCCGGTTCATGTCACAATCGAAGCGACCCCACTGTCTGTGGCCCCCATGCCAGCTGCTGTGATCAAAGCGGAGCCTAGAGAGTACCACGAATAGCGAATATCGCAAATATTCGTGCCAAGCCATTTGCGAATAGCGGATATTTATATTCGCGAATGGCTGTGGCTGTGCTATTCGCATGAATGTGAATATCAGTTTTCAGGAAAGTTGATATTTGCAAATATTCGCAGCTGTAATACACAGCCAAGGTTTCAATCAAGCATGGTAAATTTGAGTCTGTTTAAAACATCTCCTCTCTGGAACCAGAACATAATTCATTTACACCAACTAGATCTGTAATTCCCATGTAAACCAACCACTTTAGAGACATCTTTACTTGGACAACTGCTTGACACTGTTGACAGGTTGAACACGGCAAGTGTGATGGTCAATCAAATGATTGAACATGCAAGACGAGGGCTTGTATGAGTCTTTGACAATGTTTAAACTCACAAGATAGCATAAAAGTGCGCTCAGCAACTCATTGGTGGCTGCTAAACCCCCGAATTCTCAATGTATTTGTTGAGTATTTGTATTCATGAATATTCGCGAATATTGCTGACTAAGCAACAAATATTTGCCATCAATATTCGTATGAATGCGAATATCAGTTTTGAGGTTTTGGTGAATATTCATATTCACGAATATATATTCGTGGTATTCTCTAGCGGAGCCCCAGGCAATTAGCATGTCAGTGCAGGGTTCGGTTGACATTAAGATGCGCGTGCTGAATGAGGACGGACGAGAAGTTCTTGAGCTTCTTTCGGATTCAGAGCCCGACACCGGTGATCCTGATTTGGACCTGGAGGTTATTAACACGCTTCAGTGCATGTCTCGGTCTTCCAGCATGATCCCTCTGACCGGTGCACAATTTTTTTTCATATCTGGCTGAACTCATTATTATAATTCTTGTAGATGCTGATTGTTTCAACAACCACAATGAAGCAATCACATCTTGGTCTTCAAATCCAGCTGGAGTGCAATTGTCTATCATCCCTGACGGCACTCATTGTGATTATTGTAGATGCTGATGATTTTACTGACAATGATTCTGACTCCGGAAAACCAGTCACGAGTTCTGGAGCGGCCGTGCTATCGGATGGTAAGAAGAATTATGTTATAGCGTGTTTAATGCTGATTTTGATTGCTAGATGACGCCTCTGATTTGGAAGAGTCTGATATGATGTGGTAAGACAACGGGACATCGCTTGTGCACATTGGGAAGTTTTGTCTCACTCAGAAACTGACCGTCGAGCGTATTGAATATCAGGTGGGCCCAGCTGTCATTTATCCAATCCACCGCACTCCCACTGCAATTGTTGGCTACCTCACCAATGGAATATGTCAGCTGCGCGACCCTGCCACCAAAGAGTTGTATACACTGAACACAATCATCATGAACACTGTTTGTCTTTTATTAAAAATTATTGCAGCCTTGATTCTGACTTTTTTCTTCTTTGGGGTAGGACAATGACTTGTGGGACTGGTTAGGCAGTGCTCGCACGGGTGCGAAAGTCATATTTGCACCTGGGGAGAAGGCTATCAACTGCCAACTTATTCACTACAGATGTAAAGGTGTGTATGTGTGCAGTGAGCTTAATACTACACTTCGAAGTGTGGTACACTTCAAATTGGACCTGGCCCCACGCAATGCCATCATCACGACTCAGCAAGAGACCCAAAACAGAGAAGGCAACACTCAAGAGGAGCGGGTCGCATTATAAGTCCGCTTTTCATTTATTCAAAACATATTGTGTAAGCATGTTCAACAGATTTTTGACACTCGTATGGGGCGCAGCGTGCCTGGCTGTCGATTCACGGGGCAATAAATGCTGGGGTGGGCCAGTATTGAAGCCCAAACCTCAGGTACTGACTTCAAAAATCTAGACTTTTGTTCACTGACCTTTTGATCTGATAGGGCTCATCGCGCGGTCATCAATATTTCGCTGGGTGCAGCGGTTGGACTCAGAAATTCAAACAGGGCCACTGAACTCACAGTATCCCGGATAATGTTGACGAAAATCTCCTCGCAAACACCGTTGCTGGGCGGCCACTCAGTGACAATTCCACTAAGGACACGCTAGCTTGCAGCGGTCTTATTCATCTGCATACAGAACTGAGAAAAAAAAACTGCTGTGTGATTCTCCATTTGTCTCAAATCCACTCCTGCTTATTCCTTCGTAGTACATGCTCACATTGTTAACGGGATGCAGGTGCAGGGCAGAATCCAAAATTATTCCTGCAATGCCATGATTTATGTCCCCACAGATCCGTCGATTCTCAAAGTGCTTATTGTCCACAACAAAACTGGCCATAACCATTCGATGCCAACCCTCACTAAAGTATTGTTTGGCCACAAAGACACATATTGGCAATGCATCGAAGTAAACAGTGTCCTCGATGCCACTGTGGCCAAGATTGATAACAGTTTGAATTCTCGGGCTTGGATTTATTTCGTGGCTGAAACTTCTCGCAGCGCCATCAACTAAACAACTCCTCAAGGGGAAGACCCCGGCCACGCACACTGCCCCACTGCACAATAAACCTGTCAAGCAGGACTTACTTCACACAGCAAAACTCGAAAAATACCCAAATGGTCTCGGCGTCGATGGTAAGCTATGATCTTTTGTGTATTATTGCCGTTTGCAGAAAAGATGGCAGTGGTGGTAAATACATGCAAACTTGGGCTTTTCGAGTCGTAACTCGCGAGCCTCGTATCTCCTCAACCACTGCACCGAACCATGCATGTATATAGAGAAAATTGATCGCTTTTTCAAGGGCAAGGTGGCCCCGGTGTTAGTTTGGTGATTTGAGCAATTTCTGGGAAGTCATATCTGGTGGCCTCGTTTCCGCTCTTTTTGAGCTTTTCTCGTGAACGGCGGTGTTTTGAGCTTAGGTCTAAAGACAAAATCTGCTCGTATGATTGGTCTGGAGGTGCCCCCGGCCAAAAATACTCGAGGCGAGCCACCCCCCACGTGCTGTTTGTCTGTTTCAGCGACTTCCGCTGACTTCAGCGTGTTCCTTCCACTTCTTTCCACTCTGTTGTGCATCAATTCATAATGGCGAACCAGAGGAAAGCTGAACAAAGGCAGCCACGTGAGAAAAGGCCTAACGCTGGCAGGAGAAAGGCTGCGAAGAAGCAGGACCAAAACGACAAGCCCTCTTCGAGTCCTCCTGGGTCTCCACCACTGCGACCGTGCGCGCGTCCACGTAATTCAGTCACCAAACAGCCAAGCATCTCGCAGTCTCATCAAGACGTGGCTGAACTCCTTATGGGTCTAGGAGGGCCGCCACCATGCAACCTGATGAATGCAGTATTCGACAAGGTCTTGGGTTTGACACCTGAAGAGAGTGCCCAGCTTGACACAGATCAGCTCCGCAAGATCTCGAAGAGTTCAAACATTAGTTATCTCTCTTTGACGTGTCACTGTTGCATGTTCACCACGCACCTTTTGTGGCTGACAATGATAGAGCTGACAATGATTCTGACAGCAATGATGAGGAATATACCATCATTTACGATGTTCCATACAAGAACGCAACCCGGGAACTGTCACTGACATCCACTACATCCTACGGCGCATTTCTAACTGCGCTCGCGGGGAAAATGGATGTCAGTATCACCCATCTTTCGGCAATTGGGTACATCCCATCATACAAACCCGTACCAAAACTTTTGGAAACTTCAACAGATTATGAAAGATTGATGGAGGATATTGCCGCCTACTGTAAGACCTGCTCGGCGAGTAAGAGCGGCAAAGTGAAGCCGTTCTCAATCGCCCTAAGTGATACATCAGCTGCCCCTGCTGACGGGCGATTCAAGGCGAGTACGTTTACAGCAAAGTGGGTTTTTCACTCACCTCACATCCTACATAGAATACATCCAAGAAGAAAGGCACCCAGCCTGCGGCACCACTCGAGGCGACCAAGATGCAAGAGCACAAACTGATGGCGGAGATAGAGAAACATCATGCATGCCAGGAACATGTCGGAAAGGCATGCTATGTAACAGGCTCCAGGGAGCACTATCACTACACAAACAATGATCTTGTGATTTGGGCGACCCTCATGGTAGAATTTGTCGTGTCTTTACATGCTGGCCTGCTGATACGACTGGTATTAGCCCAGCCGTGAAATCTCGCATTTTTGTGATTTCTTGTCAAATACAAGAAGTCCTCTGCCTGGTGGCATACCAATTAGAGTCAGAGTGAGCTCCGCACTGCTGACTGCGTAGCAAGGATGCGAGAGAACCGTATAGGCATTAAGGTTATACTACGACTTGGTCCTTCAAATATCGAGGATCAGTATAGTAAGCTTAAGGATGCCTTGAAGTTCGTCAGATTCAGTCCATAACTCATATCTGAGGGCGGATTGCACTGCAAAAGCTAGTTACCATACCCAGGAGATTAAACACAAAAGCCTAAGACTACTAGTTGGAATACAGTATACCAGACGCAGAGACAGAACCAGTCCGAGGACTGCTATTGGGCCATCCTGGACAGGGCTGGCACGAGCGCGAACTAGACTGCAGGACCAGGGACAGTCCGAGGACTCCCAATAGACTTACATTAGGGCAAAGCATCGCCCGAGGACCACTATGTCGGTCTCAAAGTACCGGTAGATACCGTTCCGAGGACTCTAACTCAGTCCGAGGGCAGCCCAAGACTTGAAACAACAGCACGGATGGACTATTTATAGTTCGAGGACTTGTGCGCCTGACGAATACCAATGCTCGGAAGCAGCCGAGCTGAGCCTAGACCATCATAGAGCCCATGTGACGTGCGCGTCGCGTCCGAGGACCCTAATAAGTAGAATGAAAATCCTAAATAGGCAACGGGTGAATACTTCAGCTCTGACACAGCTAAAGCGATTTCACGGAGTGGATACCAACGGCCGAACCATCTCCATCGGCCAGGATAATGACATAGCATGAGCTATTTACCGCCATGCTGAGGCAGAGCAAGCGCGAGGGCATGGACAGCAAAGCACGGCCGTCCGAGAACTCACTGAATATACACCAAAAGAGGTTCCAGGCACCAGTTGTCTGCGGCCGGACCTCCCCAAAATAGAGCGGCATCGCCACATTTTCCTCTCTCAGTTTCAAATTAGTCTTTTCATTTTTCAATTACTCTGTTTCATTTTCAATTTCTCTGTTCCTGTCACATATCCTCGGACTGTCACATAGTAGCCAAATTAGTATAAAAGACCAGCCAGAACGCGATGTTCAGGCAGCACATTATAGCCCAGTTCGCCTAGACTCATGTCGAAAGCTTATTCCCAAGGCATCTGTGACTCTGTATCGTCGCTGTGAGGGCCGGATACGCCCTGCGTATGCCCTCGCGCAGCAGCACCGACACGATGGGGATGACATCACGTCTCGATCAAAGAAAGACCAATTTCGTCATTGGTGAAGCAGCAAGAAGCCACATGCAGATACACCTAATACCCACGGGGGACGAGCTGCACTCTGCACCAACTTGACCCACCCAGCACCACGGACCTTCGTCATGACCTTCCTATGCACTCCATTTATTCCCATCGACCTCGCATGCAGCGGCGATCCACGCCACAGGACTCCCAGATACCAATCCCATGGGGGAAAGGCCGCTCGAGTTGTATCCCTCGGGGGATAAGCACACTCGGACCATCTCCCTGCAGGGGACGCACACCACAGCAACTCACAGTCACCACGCGAGCTCTGGCAGCGCAAGCATGGACTATGCACACTCTATTCATGCCCATACCCAACAGAGATATGAATCCCCAGCAAGTAGACTTGCAACTGCGGACATCTCGGGCTCATTTGCACCTCATACCGACAGCCCGCGGGAGGATTCAGCCTTTCTGGGCACAAACCTGAAACGAGGGTCGCTCCCTTGATCAAATTCAAGGTTTGTCTCTCCAGAGAACGGCCTTCCCACCAGGGATACAATCGAAATATCCGAAAACATCGGTTCTGTTCCTCGTACCCACCAGGGATTCGGTCTCCCAACGACATGTGGACGTTCTGGAAGGAGGGAACACATGGTAACAGGGCCCGGAGGCTGTGCGAGGGCAATAAGTATAAAAGCCCCATGAAAAGTCTGCAGTAGTCAGTCAATTCTTGGGTAGTGGTTTTCCCCCACTTTTCCCCTCCTGTGTACCTTGCCCATCCAATACAGAGTTGATCACACACACACACACACCAGTTCACGCTTGTCTTCGGGCACTCTACTCTCCTCCCCCATTGCAGCTCCTCTTCAGAGCTCGCTCTCCTCATCCTCGTCGCCTTCACCAAGCGCACACCTTCCTACGCAGACACTCCGTCTTGCAGTAGTGGGAACCTTGTGAAGGTTCATTTGGCAAATCGTCTACAACCACCTGAGCGTACCAAAGCGATCCCACTTGCCGTACACCGTATCCTTGTCGACGTTGAAGCCGTCTGCGGAGTCTCCCATTTGGCAGATCCATCACCTCGCTCCCTCGCCCAGCACAAAGGGGAAAGCATCAGAGTAGAGGAGAAGCAGAGGCTTTAGGGTTCAGAAGCATCACCGTTCACCACTGACCTACCTGAACAAGTATTTCACCTTCTAGACCGTCTTTTGCAGCTTACCACACAGCACCCAACCCGGGTATAAACACATCGGAACCACACGTGCTCGCCCCAAGTGCCACTACCTCATCCTAGGACTCCCTCCGATAAAACCCCTAGAGGACGATACGCGCTACACCGTGAATCCCACTTATTTCACACCATAGCAATGCGGTCCTTATCACACCGTGGAGATTTGTTGTAATAACCACATCTGTTGTTGTAGATTCATTAACAAGAAAGTTCGATTGTTGGCTACATCTAAGCTTTAAGGTTCATCTAAGTCATTCCTACTAGTGCATACAGTTGCCTAGTCATTGTCCCCTTGGTTGCAGAGGGTTGTGCACCAAGTATTGTCCTATCAGTGCATACAGTTGCCTGATCATTGTCCCCTCGAACTGTAGACGGTTGTGCAGCAAGTATTGTCCTACTAGCGCATACAGTTGCCTAGTCGTTGTCCCCTCGCTTGCAGACGGTTGTGCATTGAGTATTGTCCTATCAGAGCATACAGTTGCCTGATCATTGTCCCCTCGAACTGCAGACGGCTGTGCAGCGAGTATTGTCGAGCCGAGCCCATACAGTTGGTGTCCTCAGACTCATTTACACCCTTTAAAACCATATCCTGGTATCTCCGAGGCCTATCTTTAGGTAGCTCTAAACTATCTGTAGTTCCAAGGACGTCCTAATAAGACTCCCTACGAACGGTTTCTTCAACATTACCTGAGAGGATTCAATCTTAGTCGTATATTTCGGCGTAGACCTGAACTCAAATCATTGGCACTGTGTATTGGTTGTGTGGTGTGTGTGTGTTGGTTGTTTGAGTGGTGTTCATAGCATCCCTCGAGTCAGTCAGTTAGGTCACAGCCGTACGCAGGTGCACCGTTTCACCGCATGCTAAATCTTCTTGACAGCGCCGAAACCTTGCTACTGTCGACAAAGTTCCGGACCAACTAAAGATCGAGGACCAGATTGATCGTCAAAGAAGAGCCAAGAAGGGGTTACAGGTTTCTCAGTCCGGCAACAATTCCTTTACATTCAATGGTGGCAGTCCAATGCCATGGGACCACAGATGCAGATGCCGCCTTGGATGTTTATGCCGCCTTAGATGATGGGTGCCCCGATGAATGCGCCTCCCCTTCCCCCTGCGCCTGCTGCCAAGACGCCAAGCCCTGCATGCAAGCGCAAGTATCCAGGGATCAATGACTGGTTGCTGGAGCTTGATTTGGACAAGGACCGTGGGGAGGATATGGTGAATTATGCGCAGTATACAGATGTTCTCAACAACATAGGGATCATTCGGCTCGATGATCTGCCGACAAGCTTCAGAAACTCATGGGGATGAATTGGGGGACAGCGAAGCGTTTGATGAAGTTTGCGCAGGAGGACAGACAAAAGATCAAAAAGGTGCGCGTTGACTGAATAAATACCTATTCAATATTCCTAACCCATCTAGACCTCTCAAGCTTTGTTCCTTTGGTATATATCTTATTACTTCCTATTACTGCCACATTACATTACATTGACTGACGCCACTAGCTACAATAGTCTTTGGATATATCCACAATGATGAAACCATCCCACCGCGCTTTTGCCCGAGATTGAAAATGATGCCTCAAGCAAGTGTAAGTAGACATATATATTGTCATCCTGGGCCTCCAGATTTGCCCGTCCAATGATCCCCATACGACAAACATATGCCTTGATGGCTGAAAATGCCAACTCGATGGGGTTGAAATCCGGAGAGTAAGCCAGGAGAAACTTGAGATGATATCCCCTAATGCTAGAATTAGCTCCATACACAAGAGAGGGTGCGTAGATGTGTTACCATTCTTCAATAATCCGACAGATGGAGGGATCCTTGTGAATTCAGGCATTGTCCATTACAATCACAGACCCTTAGGGCATTGACTTGTCCATTCTATCCAGAAGGCCGTAGATGAACTCCAGAAAGAGTTCTGCCATGAACGAGCCCTCCACAACCTTTGCGTAGATAACTCCGTCCATTGTCAAGGCCGGCAATAACAAATATCTGTTTTCTCTGTCAAGTATGTATTAGTGCGGTCAAATAATAATGTTCACCTTCTGCCACGCACGAAAAAACATTTCCTTTCTGCTTGTCTGCCTCTCAGAGCCCATCTGCAATTCCGAATTACAGTCTGACGATCAAAGGAACTTTTGTCCACAAATACCGTGGTCTCGGGTTGACAGGTACGGCTGTAACTGAATTTGTAACTCCGTCGATCCCCTCATTACGTTCAATAGCATGGCGTGTAATCTGCGAATCTCAGCACCAAAGACTCCAAATGCATCACACCTTACCTTTTTCATAGTAAAACCAGTGCGTGTAAGAGTTCTCCACACGGTTGAGTCCGAAACCTCCACTCCAACTCGTTCTTCAAGAGCTTCTTTCAATTCTTGCAGATACAGATCGTTGTGGAAGCGGACATAGCCCTGCAAAAACTACCACATACATGTAAGATGATTAGGCCGCAGAAATTTAGTTGTTACCTCGACGTTACGTGTCGACAGCTTTCGCTTTTGCCCTCTCAGGTGTAAGAAAGTCCGAGGTGCGTCCTAGACCACTACACCAAAAGGTAGATAGATAATCAGTTGTACTGATTACCCCGCGCACCTATATAAGGACATTGGAATTGTCGTAAGCTAGCATGCTTACACCCTTCCCCTCTCTGAGAACTTTGCCCCTTTCTGTGGTTAGGGTTTCCCAGTGGTTATCAGGTCTTATAATTCTGCCCCAGGGTTATTATCCCTGCAATTGGCTTCCAAAGTCACATGATTGGTCACCCGCTGTCACAGTAACCTGGTGCACTTTCGGCGATAAAGTGTGGTCACTGGCCGGGTTCGAACTCATGGCCTCTGCCAACCGTAACTGATTATCTAATGTAAGAAAGTCCGAGGTGCGTCCTAGACCACTACACCAAAAGGTAGATAGATAATCAGTTGTACTGATTACCCCGCGCACCTATATAAGGACATTGGAATTGTCGTAAGCTAGCATGCTTACATCAGGCCACGCCCAGTTCTCCATCGGGCTGCTGTGCTATACTTCCGATAATCTGACATGAGACGTTCAATTGTACACTTGACGACACCTGTCAGTTTCGATATGGTGGTAATGTCGTAAGTTCTGGCCATCTTGAGAAGGACCCATCGCAAATCCTCAGTCAGAGGGCGTCCATGAGTCATCCTGCACAGTAGATAGGCAACGGAGTGGAAGGAAGTGGAAAAGAACGCGCTGAAGTCAGCAGAAGTCACCGAAACAAACAAACAGCACGTGGGGGGTGGCTCGCCTCGAGTATTTTTGGCCGGGGGCACCTCCAGACCAATCATACGAGCAGATTTTGTCTTTAGACCTAAGCTCAAAACACCGCCGTTCACGAGAAAAGCTCAGAAAGAGCGGAAACGAGGCCGCCAGATATGACTTCCCAGAAGTTGCTCAAATCACTAAACTAACACCTGGGCCACCTTGCCCTTGAAAAACCGATCAATTTTCTCTATATACATGCATGGTTTGGTGCAGTGGTTGAGGAGATACGAGGCTCGCGAGTTACGACTCGAAAAGCCCAAGTTTGCATGTATTTACCACCACCGCCATCTTTTCTGCAAACGGCAATAACCTCAATCCTCACGTTTGGCAGCCCTCCTTCCGATCTATCGCAAGGAATTGACCAAACCATTCCCAGAGCGTTGCATCCACAGTTACATTGAGACAAAGAAAGGCAAGATAATTATTGTGACATTTGTTCCTTACCTTTTGAAGCTTCTCAACGATTTCAGAGTCACCTCATTCGATAGGGATACCACTTACAAAGGGGTTGAGGGAAAGTTAAATGAATGGGAGCTCACCATATTTGCCAAGGTCGTCCAACATGGTTCGTATGTTCTATTTACAGAGATCTTTAAGTGTGTAACATTTTATAGCTGCATCACTTCTTTGTGCCTATATCAACGGCGCAAGCACAGATTTCTTCAAGCAGCTATTCAACGAACTTCAGCATGTCAAGCTGATGGCCATGGGGAAATTGATACCACTCAAGAGATTCGTTCGAGGCAGTAATCTGCTTGCCACAAATGTGGATATGAATGGTGCACAGGTCCTTGGCTTGTGCTGCTTGGTCATGGAGTACAATGATCCCGAGTACAGCAGCATTCCTAACGATACCCCACCTGAGGAAATCACATCGGAGTTCATCAAACTATGCTGGAGACACGGGAATGAGTAAGTCGTGCTCTCTGGTGTATGCCAAACTAATCCTCTCAAGGCCAATTCATGACTTCAAATCACTCGTATCTCCTGAGCAGCTCGCACGCATCAAAGACATCTTCTACATTGACTCGAAAAAGTTGCTTGTTGAGTTCTCATCATTTGTTTATGGCTTGGGTGTCAAAAAGATTACAGGTGAGTGTTCAGTCCACTCTTAGTCCTCCTTTCACTGATGTTGTTAGAATCTGACTCGGTGTCTTGACCGAGTAGCGTGACCGACTCGGATCGGCTTTCTTTGTTCCATTTATGGTCAATCCTGGACAGTGAGACATCCTGACGTATCTCTCACTGTACCAGGTATGAACTATCTGTACTTATATCCTGTACTCATATCCTGACGTATCTCTCACTGTACCAGCACAATATATTACATTTCTAACAGATGTTGACCCCTTAGATTGGCGGAAACATAAAGAAATGCATGACTGGATTATTCCCTGTCTCGTTAAATCCCAGTCACACATTTCCGCGGACATATGGGACTCGACTCCTTCAAAAACAAACACCAACGAGGTGCAGCACCATTGGATCAATTCTCTGACGGGGATCAAATTAACCCTGGTAGAGGTGCTTGAAAAGTGAGTTGATATTGCCAAAAATTCCTTGTTTATCGCTGACTACTATACAGCCGGCGCAAGGTTGATGAGAACGTTGCGGAGGAGATGGGGCATCCTCTCCAACCCCAACAACGAATTGTCCCATCACATGGTTCACAACAACCAGCGCCAATCTGCTGCCACATGCAGAGCATGCGAGTCGCATGAGAAGGCTGTGAAGGGTCCGTCTGGTAAGCAGGGGAAGTCAAAGGCAAAGGCCGCTGTTCTTTCTGTGAGCTTGAGTGGATGCGTAAGAATGGTGCAGCCACAGACAAGTACTTTTCCTTGATTCGCGCTGAAAATACTGGTTCTAACCAAATTTTAGATGCACCTGTACAACCCGCGCAGTTCAGGTTGGAGAATTCTTTGACCCCTACTGTGCTTACAACCCCCACAACACAATCGGAAGAGCAGCTGATGCCTGCCAATTCAGTTCAACCTCCAGTTGACCCTGCATTCTATTTCGACTTTGACTTTGACTCACTCCTGGCTAGTCTCGAGACCTGCCCTTCATTTTTTGCGCAGGATACTTCGAGCACCCAGCTCTCAACCTATGATCGCACATTTGACCCTGCAGTCTTCAGCTTACCAGGGAGAGACTTTAACGTGCTAATGCCTTCGAATTCTAGTGCGCCTACCACTGATCTGCTGGACAAATTCATGACCATGGATTCTCGGACATGTCATCTGATGCTGCTGTTTCCAATTTTGTTTTGGGTGCACCATCCAACAACGAACTACCCTTATTGCCTCTACCTCCACCCGAGTCACCGGCAGCCCCCTCTCCCGCTGTCGAGCACCCATCAGAATCTGTCCAGAGGTCACGCTGTGTTCGAAAAGAGGTTGATGAAGCAAACACTATCCATTTGATGTGCTCCCAAGCTCCTACTGCACGCAAGTGCTTCACAGACAAAGAAGTGTTGGATCGGCCCCACATGAAAGGGAAGAGCAAGCAAGATATATCTGCTCACTCTATTGTTCTCTTCTCTTCTCTGAATAGATGGATTTCTAGCGACACAAGATTGAAAAAGCGGGGAATGTCTTCATTAGTTTCAATCTCTAATTATATTGTGAAAAATGGTCTATCTTCCCCAAATATTTGTCTTGAGACCCTCTCCATCTCTATATTGCCATACCTTGTAACGGAGAGAAAATTTCAAAGTGAGGGTCTGTTAAATGCATGCAAAATGTGTTTAATCATGTATATATAGTCCAAAGCTTGTAATCAGATTACCCGATTACAAATGGCCTTTTGGCACAGTTGGTTCTGCTGCTAGCTTTGGGCACGGGATTTAACAGGGTCGAGCTCAGCCGGGCCCCAGCAGGCTATACTAGCCGGTACATCACAGCCGCAGGAATGTGCTGTGTTTCCCACCAAGAGCAGCACATGCCTGGCAAATGTGCTAGGCTTGAACAGAATGTACCGTGTCTGCCACGGAATGGACTGGGAGTGAAATGTATGTGATGTAGGAGTTTCGTTAATCCCGCAACCTCGGCTGCGCTTAAATTTGGCAATCTTAGGTGTAAGTCAGGGTGGGAGACCTTTACAAAGCAAGTGATCGTGTTCCGATTATAACACAGACAAAGAAGGACATCAAATCCACCCTCATCTTTGCAGCAGAGATATCTGGCCCGATTAGTGTCATACTCGGGAGAACACTGGAGCTATAGGAATGATGCGGAGTCCGACAGATGGTGGACTCTGGTGGACTCTGGCCCGGGAATCCCGCAGAGGAATCCCTGTGCTCTAATCCCTGCACTTAGCCACCTCCACCCAAATCAATGCACTCAAATCCCTGCAGTGAAATCTGTGCACGGAAAGCTCTGAATGTACAATCCTTGTGGTGAAATCTGTGCACAGAAACCCTGAACGTGCAATCCCTGCCATGTTTTTTTTTTTTTTTTTGGTACACAGAAAGCTCTGGACATGAAACTCTGAACATGCAATCCCTGCAGTGAAATCAGTGCATGGAAAGCCCTGGACATGCAGCTCTTCAGAGGATCACCTGTGCGGGTATGTCTACAGTTGTTCTCCTGTACAGATTACTGCACCCTTTGAACCATGCAATTAGACTGTTTACGGATGTCTGCATCGTTGCAATCTTTCACTGTCTTCATTGTGACACAAACCCTAAAATGATTGCCTCACTGCACCCTTTGCATTCAGTTCTTTGTATTCACTTTTATCACCGCATAATCTATGTTTTCAATCCCTACCTCTGAGCTAAAAACCTCCAGTGAAATGTAGTTGGCACCGCTATTTCCAAACTGTTTTTCTTTGTCTATGCTCTTGTCTTCACCCTCCTGTCTGAAAAGACTCTTTCCGACAATCTTTGTCCCATATGCCAATTGTGTTGCCTGACAAAGCCCAGGAAGTCCACCGGCTTTCGAACACCTGAAAACAAAGGACGGATTTACCAAGCTGTACGCACTGCAATTTGAACATTTTTTTCTTTTGTTTCTCAATACCTATCCAGTATCCCAGGAACAATTTTGATGAGGACGACAACACTAGATGTCTTGGTTTTCAATGGCGAAACGATCTAAGTCTGCCTCCGTGGGGCCCAGTTGCAAATGGGCCAGTTCAGGCTGTCCCCAAGCAGTATGAGAATGAACACTCTGGTCGGAAAAAGAAGAGTGGCGACTCACACAACTCTTCCTTGGTGGCACCCATGCGCCGCCCAGGCCACTCAAAATGTATTCTGCTGTTCTGCAAAGAATGCTGCCAGGAATCAGGGTGTTGTGCCTATTGCAAAGCTCCTCAGCATTTTGAGGGTGCTCTCTCTTTCCCTCCCTTCTTTTCTGACTCTAAATCGCACTCCAACCAAGTGGGATTGGCATATAACAGTGCTGCACCATCTTCATCTTCTTACCCTTCCACTTCTTCGTTGATGGAAAATCCTGGTTCTGAATCTCACCCGTATTCCAACTGACTTGGATCAGGGTATACCAGCTCTTTTTCCCTTCCTCTGTCGCAAGCTGCAGTCTTTCAAGCCTCGGTTGCTGTTCCCTTTGCGACCATGATTTTGCCAACATGTGCTCAAAAAATCGGAGCGGGTGACCACCAGATCAACACCAATGATAGAGCGAAAAAAGACCATTATTGCAAGGAGTTGATGTTCACAATCACTGTTATGTACTGACTTGAGGTGCGTTTATTTTGCTATTCACATTTGCGCTTTTTCATATCTGACATTATTTTAGGACGGTGGCAACCCAGAGTGCTTTGTGGTTACCGTGCCTCACTATCCGTTGTTCCACCCTCAAGACTCCCCAACAATTGTTTTGATTGTTAAATACTGTATTTCCTACAAGATCTTTCTTCAATTGAAGGGCTGGTTTCATACCGAGGTTACGCAGCCAGTTACAGCTAATCATACCTCTGCACCCCACATGTCAAGTCTTGTCCTGGAAGTCCAACCGTCCAAACTGAAAAGCGCCATCACACTTACTCGCAGGATGAGACCCCACCATTGAACCGTCACAAGTCTGCAAGTAGCTCTTCCCCGAATCGGTAGGATTATCCACTTCTATTTGGCTAAATGACCTGCTGATTTGTTGCTTCCAGACCTACACCGCTGGCCGGTTGAGGATGACGGCTCTGATACCTCTATGATAGAACTGGTTGATTCTAGCAAATCACTGTCTGAGCGAAGGTGTGTTCTTCAAGCTGCTATTTTATTGATGTTGGTGACTAACACTTGCCACAGCTTCAGATTCAGTATCCCGAAATTCAAGTTTGTCTTCATTTGACTGAATTTGCTCTCCTCCCTAACCTCACCAATACCCTAGTAAAAACAAGGCAATGATGTCGCCATCGCTATCGCCATCGACGTTGACGTTGACGTTGACGTCACCATTGACGACACCCAGTGTCTCTCCCTGCAAAGGCAAAGGCAAGAAACCGACGTGATTACACAAGTATACTGATAAAATGGTTTTGGCATTGAGCGCTATCAAGACTTCCTCTGAATCTACACATGAAGCCACCTTTCATTCTGTATTCACCTTTCCCGAGGATCAGCTGTGGCCAAAGATGACCTTTTATGAACATTGGCATGTTTGGAATACAGCGCCGCCAGAAGTTATTAATGCTGCACAGTGTGCTGGAAACTTACCCACAGGAGAATGGATGAAGCTGTATAAACTATACAAGAATCGCTGCACTTGAATAATTAGTCTACTATTAATATACATGAAATATGTCTCAAAGCTTAGACCGCTTCTCCCATCTCATCAAATTGATGGTTATTTTCTCATTCTCGCTTTGTTCCTGCCTCCATGTTGGTCGAGAACCCTTCCTCACAGACATGGGCCATGAGCCTCAAGTATATATCAGCATATGGCCAGTTATATATTCATAACCTTGCAGTGGCTTATATTTCACCGTAGCAAACAAAAAAAACTTAACCTGGAAGATATCAAGGTCTGTACACACTGACGTTCTCTGGAACTAGGCTTTAATCTCACCTAGGCAATAATCAAAGCGGGTTTGGGCTTGACTCACTTTGAAGATGAAACAACACCGAAAAACCTTGAAGATGCGCAGAACACACTGGCCGACCACCTTCTTGCTCCAGATTGGATGTCTATCTAAGGGAAGCCTACCAATCGATTGGATATGTTGATTTGAGGATTCATTGACAAGGGAAAGATGGGATATCTGGTAGCGTTGTAATTGCGCTGCTGTAGTCAAGACTAACCGTCATCCAGGATCCCGCTTCAAATCCCCACCTTTCAAATACCGGCAAGCCTCTCAGTGCCCAATCCAGGTCACCTGAACAAGAGCCCCTGCCCAAAAAAACATGCAAGGCTGCGCATATCCTAGAAAACCAAACAAATCTTGTGAACTCTGACAATTCCGAAGAAATTCTGGCATCTATGTGGTTGTTGATGCTGCACTGTGAGTTAGAGTTTCTCGGCTGGTATTCATTGATTGAAAACAACTCAGCTGAAGATGCAGGTGCTAAAGGAGATGTTCGCCTAATTGTAGCAGATTATATGGACGACAAATATGTTGAATACACAAGGTTTGATGGGTTCACCGTATCCTGCATGGAACGATCTGCCAAAGACTTCTGCAATCCTGGCCAGATCCCAGAGCAGCATGGGACAACCCAGTGGTATGTCAATGCCTTTGAGCTCTTCAAAATGCAGGGAAGCAAGTTCCTGCCTGACGGTGCCTAAAACCCAATGATTTTACTGTCCTTCTCATGTCTGTTGCGTATTCCGGCAGAAGAGGATGTTGGCTTCCAGGTCTTCTGGGGTTTTGCCTGGGTATCTTATCCAGGTCAGGCCTATCACAGAGAGAAATGCCAATGGTTCTATACGGCTGTTCGAAGAGAATCAAGACAATCTAAGGATTCCCATCTTTGGTGAACCCAATGCACATTGAATCCTTTTGATTATCAAGCCCACTGTAATTAGGGTGTGACACAGGTGACACCGCAGGTGGATGCCAGTTACACTGTACCCGTGACCTGTCACACCGTGCCTGTGACACCGTGGTTATGTCACATACCGTGGCACACACTAGCTGTAATTGTCACTAAAAAGGTATGCATTTGTGATTCAAGCATATTCTTGTTTCACTGATATTTCCACCGCTAGCCCAAGCTGGGGCCCAACAGAACACCTCTCACTGGAGCTGACCTTTGGTTCTGGGAAGAACTCCAGCTAGATCTGCTTGTTGGTGAAATCTGCACAGACCCCCACTCCCAGTCACCCCCTGGCATTGCAAACACTGTTCTCTGGATTGAAAAGTTGCAGAGATTTGCGAGCTCTACAAGTTTCCTCACAGTGCTGGTACTCAGTTCCTCACGGCACTGGTACTCAGTTATTCAATAAGAAGATCACACAGAAAAACCTGGCCACCTTGTTTTTACGTGGCGCGATGTGGACCAGTCAGGCCCTTCAAAGTGCAGATTATCTTCAGCAGTACGATAGGACAGATGAGTGGATGGAGTTCCTCAACAAACATGATGAGTGTCAAACTGCGGAGTGGAAGAAAAACAAGGGAACTGGCGGTGGTTTCCATGGTGTCGGTTTGTCAACTGTTTTTGATGAGCTGATGCGCATCCACACCACTGAATCCCGTGCTAAGGCGGAGAAAGAGAAGGCACAGAAAGCAAAGGTGGCAGCAGTGGCAGCCAAGGGTAGGTAGACACAACCTCTGTGTAGTGTACAAATGTAATTAATAGCTTTTGAGACTGGTTTCGAAAAACTGCCAAAACAAAAATATGTTGAGATGACAAATCAGTCACAGTTGTGACATCACATCCATGGGCTCGACACGCCCAGTCCACCCGTGTTATCTTGCTCCTCCATGTCAACTGTTCTTACACCGATTCTGCTAGAATCCAACAACACCTTGTGAACTAACCCACCCCTTGGTGGCTTGTTTAACAAACTGCAAACCAATCAACTATTGTGCTCACACCGGGAATTATGGACCACCCGAGTCAAACAACAACTGGTGGACCCCACCCAAGACTGGGTGAGTAGCCATTGTTGTCTGGGCATCCAGATTTATTATTTTTGTTGCCAGAGCCTCAAATTGGCAATCTGGTGCCACGACAGTACAGGGCTAGATGTCACGCTTTGATACCAATCTCCACGTGACAACGCCAAACCTAAGCGCTGAGACATAAACGCCAAAGGACACGTGACACCGGAACGGATCGGAACGGAACAATGATCAGGGATATGTATAGATGAAACGCCCGGGGATAATAGGACATGTTGCTACGGGACGTTCGACAAAAGGTTTTCCTAACGTATGACAGGTGTAGCCCCACACACGACTACGGGCTATTGTACAGTATAAATATATTGTAGTTGACACGGTTCATAGAACAGTATTTAAGCAGTGTAGTTATTGCCTGTATTCTTTAGTCTTTTATTCGATCATCTTTTCGAGACAACCACTCGCACTCCCCAATCCGCTCTCTTGTAGAGTTGGACGCGAAGTCTTGACTGTGACACTAGAGCCAACACAGGTTCCATTTAATGTCTTCGTCGATGCTTTCATCGACGTTCAGCACTTTCTAGTAGCGGAAGTGCCAAATTTGGCCCTAGCAAGACTGGGTGCTCTGCAGGGAGATTCGACCACCACCAGCCTCCCTACTGAGCAGCACAATATAGTTAAAGAGTATAATACAAACAATTGGGAATCAGATACAACATCTGATGAAGAGTCTGATGATGACTCTGCGGATGAATATATTTATCCTCCCAGCGACCAGCCACGTCCTGAGAAACAGAGGCTAGACCCTGATCAACACAAATAGGAGTTCATCACATTTGACCTGCTGCCGATAAGGGGCCGCGATCCTGCAATATGGAACAGCTTGCTTTCGAAGGCACCTGCGGTCTGGCCTGAGAAAGTGGCTTGGTGGGTCGATGTCATGCAAACCACTTTTTTTTTGGGTATGTTGTCGTCTTGATATTGTCTCATCCTCTCTCTGCTGACCAGGCCCAGCCCCTGGAGCTAGATAGCCCCCTATTCCTTGCTCATTCTCAATCCTTGTACCTGTCAATGGTGCGAGTCCTGCGGGAAATCTGGCATATACATTCAGATATATACTCTACGTCTTTGTGGTGAGTAACAATAAAGGTTTGTCTGGTCTAGCCCTGCGATTTCAATAACAATCATCTAATTAACACTTTCCCACTGAACTCCGGTTTTGCGCAATTGACAACACAGATCTGTCGACAGCAAAACATTGTGCTCTGGCAACACCCCCACATCCAGGAATTATTTAGTAAACATCGCATCCAGGACTCCCTAAGAATAATCCTCCAGCACCAGGTCCCTGTTAGTATTGTAGATGTCTGGGTCCGCATTCCTTTACATTTTGAAGGATATGAGGTATGAGGCTTCTATACTAGCCAATTCTCTTGCCTTTCGCTGAACTGAGATTTTATAGAATACTTATCCTCCTATATCAAACAGCAAAGACCTGATTACGGCTCTGCAGAAACATGTGTCCCTGGTCCCGTGGGTTCCATATCCACAAGGCGTGTACTTTGCACTGTCTTTAAACAACTTCACTCGCACTTAGCACTCTTTCATGGGCACAGGTTTGCATGCCCATGGGTACAATGTAGCTATTCTGACACTCTGAGGTCCTAGTGCTGATTGGTGCCACAGGTACTCAACCTTGACTTGAAGAAGTTATATTGCAGTCTGATTCAACAAATCATGAACCGTTGAACGAACAATAACCTCCACCACATCTGAGATGAAGGATTGCACATCATCTTTGGTCAGACCTTGGATTTTAAGGCCTTGAAATTCCAGCTCAAAACCGAAGCATTCAAATATCACTTTGTGAGCAGAGCATCCAGGTTTTTCCCCGTATATACTCAATTTATCCCTAGCGTGGACTGAATAATTATCTTTGCAGCAGCTCCCAAGTGAACACCTGCAGCAGTCAGCCTACGAAACAGGCAACAGTTCAAGGCCCCAACTTTGGATATGCATGCAAGAACTGCCACAGCTTGCCAGAAGAATGCCAATGTGTTCAGTATTTCGAAGTTAGGGAGTGTGTTGTAGATCCTAGGCTAATTGGCTGTGGGTTATCCCTGGCAGATCTGGTGGTCCAGATGAATCCTCTACCTGTCAGTCTGTTTCTCTTACAGTGAGCGCCATATTGATCAGCCTCTGACAGCCCAAAAAACCTAAAAAGCGGTGTGACAGAACTTGTCCTGTCATCGGGCCGACCCCGCCTATCCTCAATGCTCTTGATGCAGATTTGAAGCTCGAATTCCTAGAGGCTGACGAAGATTGCATCAAGGCCTGCGGCCGCCACTTGATCTGGCTGATAGATGCTGATACTAGGGAAAAGATTAGTATGTTTTGTTGTACGCAAAGTTTCTGTGCAACTCATAAAAACTCTCAGGTTGACTTTATCTTGTATCTGCAGAGGAGACCCTCAACAAGATGATCGGCTACCACAAAAGTTTGACAGATGTTCAACCTCTGAGCTGTGGCTCACAATTCAACTACAGTCAAAGCTCTCTTAACCCATACCCCTCAGTGGATACCTCAGGGTATGGGTTATCATAGTGTGTGGGTTGCCAGAGGGGTGGGGGGGGGGGGGGGATTTTTTGAAAAAAAATCTATGGGCTAGGTGAGCTATCTGATGGGTAAACGACGTGCAATTCAAACATTTTGGAGCCTTGTGGTGTAGATGTAGACCCTACTCATTTGTGTACCAAACAATCAGTAACTGACCTGTTAATAAGATGTTTTCATGCTTCCTGATGTTTCACCACCAAAAATGCATACAAAGGTGTTGACCTGGCGCTGTGAGGGCTGAATACGCTCTGTGTATGCCCTCGCGCAGGAGCAACGTTACACTGGCAATTGCCCAATCCGGAACCACTAGGAAACCCGATTCGGCAAAACACCGCAATTCACCAAATGCACCATACCCACTTTGCATACACCATAAACAAGACCTTTCGAGGTCCTGAAACTCCTTCAACGAGGACGCAGACCAACAAGAGGTAACCCTACATCAACACGGCACTCTCACCAAACGACTCCGACCACTGGTTAGAAGGCGATTCCCCGAAGAGAGTGGTCACATCCTCAAAATTCCACAATTGCCATGCACCAGAACACTCGCGAGCATAGGACCGCCAATTGCAGGAGAACTCTGGTCAAACACTGCACCCCCACCACTTTGTACCCCCGAAACAAGGGCACCGATGTATTGCGGGAGCCCACACCCCGTATACGGCTGAACCATGAAACAGGGTGTCCACTCCTTACGGTCTAGACCTTCGCGCTTGACCAAGTGGACCTCCAAATTCAAATTGGCAGCTCGTGTTTGTGCAAATCTTCGGTTTTGCTCTCGTGTTCGCCCAGACGCCAATACTGACCACATGGACGAGCCCACCTCGAGGCAAGTAGCACATGTAGCGGGCACCTTGAGGCTGTGTAGCGAGAAATGGTATAAAAGAGGACACATTTTAGATACAGTAGGCAGTAGACTCCTGTGCAGTGGTTTTCCCCCACTCTTCCCTTCCTGTGTACCTTGCCCACCCAATACAGAGTTTACCCCACCTCAGTTCACGCTTGTCTTCGGACATTCTACCTTCCTCCCCATTGCAGCTCTCCCCCAGAAGCTTGCGCTCACCACCATCGGACATCCTACCCGTGCCACCTTCCTACACAGACACTCCGTCATGCAGTAGTGGGAGCCACGTAAAGACGTCAACTCAGGCAAATCGTCTGCGACCCTAGGACCTACCGAGCGACGCCCCTCGCCGTATTCCAACCCTCGACGATGTTAAAGTCACCTGCAGAGCCCCCATTTGGCGGATTCCTACATCTCAGCTCACGCCTCACGCATTCGGGGAAAAGGTGTTGACCTAGAGAGAAGTAGAAGGCTTTAGGAGTTCAGGAGGCTAAAAGATAGCTAGCCTGACAAGTACATTTCACCTTTGACCCCATTTTGCACTGACCATCTCGCAATTTCCCAAACGCTAACCAACAGGAACCACCAGAGCGTGTATCTGCCACTTCCTCCTACCAGATTTCATCTGTATCACCCCCTAGAGGACGACCGAGCTACCAACTGAATACCATCCCATTCACACCCGTAGCACCAGGGTCCTTATCACAGCGCGCAAAAGGCTCATTCAGGTTGGAGATGAACTTGCACAACGTCACAGAAGCTTGAAGGACAGGCTTGCAGGTGGATTTCGGCCCTCTGTGATGTGTTTGCACACATTTGGCACTGGGAAATGGGCCAAAACACATTAAAATATGGGCTATGTACCACTATATGGATTATGGGGTACTACAGATTTATGGGGTTTAATTGGGAACCAAGTCGGTGGACCACGAAAACCTATGGGATTTAATAGATTATGGGTTACTGGAGTCATGGTTTAGGACAGCTTCAACTGTATTACTCCGACGGCAAGATGTTTCCTTTTGCAACCCATGCCGGTGGTGGTGGTACGCCCAGCTATGCCTTACGGATGTACAAAGGGATTGCTGCAGACACAAAAAACAGCTACACTGCATGTTCAACCATGCAGAGGTATGTCCTCCCCTTTCGTTGCGCCATCTTTAACTGAATTAAACCTCCCAGCTGAGCCTCATCCTCATGGAACATAAACAGATGATTTGGCCGGACTTGGTCCGCGACATGAAGGCAGCAACAGATGTCACAGACCACCTCGGTTTAACAGGGTGTTCACTATTTGCTTGCAACAACTACACAAGCCCCATTCACCGCGACCAAGACAAGACTATCAAAAGCATATGCTCTCAGTTGCTGTTACAAGCTAAATATGGAGAGTATGCTTTCGTCCGCCTGAGATACCGTGTCGTAGTACTGCCTCGAAGTAACACCCTTTGGTCAGCACCTCTTGCTGCCTCATTTATTCAACTCGCTCACTCGTAGCAGGTCCTTTGACGAGGAGAAAGAACATTGCTGTTTCTTGCCATCCACAGAGCCCTTAACCTCTGAGGACCTGCTGCCTGGGCAGCCAGCATATCGACTGCGTGGAGGAGCAGCCCAGCGGGTTTCCATAGGATATCATGAGACCGCTCCCACAACATCCATTGAGGAGGCAGAAAATTACCAAGCTGCTCGTGAAACCTTGCAAGCCCTAGAAGCCTATTGGGAGGGAGATGTAGAATGAGTGTGCACATCTAAATAACATTATCATTGTTGTACTGTGTATCTTACTATCCATTTACCTCATGAATGCAACCTTCGCTCAATGCACCTGAAATCCCAAAATCAACAATGTATCAAGCAACCAGACACCCATGAATACAAAGCCTATTCAATTCTAGATATACTGTGCTAGATATGACATGACGACAAGTCCTCCAGACGTGGCGGACAAAGAGCTTGATGTTGTTGCGCTTCTTCTTAGACTTGAAGAGGTTGAAGGGGGGAGCTGAGGGTGTACATGAGTACCGTGCAACAACAAAGGATGGCCATGAAATTGAGCTAACCCTCGACGGAGAAGTGCTTGACAGCAAGGTGGTCTTCATAGTCGTTGGTCAAGCTCTAGGGGGTCAGGCTGCAGCAAGGTTGTTGGAGTGAGATCCCCACAGCAACACTGTTGCAGGGAGATCGATAGAGGGAGGTCCTTGCAGGGATTGCACTGCAGGGATGAAGGTGCGGTGTCTGTGGCGGAGGGCCATCGGCATGACGCAATTGGCATAGAGACATTGAAGGAGGGAAATCCCTGCAGTGTTTTCACTGCAGGGACAGGATCACGGGGGTCTGGGCTGCAGCGAGGATGCTGGAGGGAGATCTCCACAATAACACTGCTGCAGGGAGATCGCCGGAGGGAGGTCTGATTGCACTGCAGGGACAAATGTGTAGCGCCTGTGGTTGAGAGGTGTTGGTGTAAAGAAATCTGCGTGAGGAGATCGGCGTGGGGTTCTCGCTGCAGGGATTTCCTTGGCAAGAACTCCACGTGGCAGGATCGCTGCATAGATTCTGCCGCAAGAAGTTCCTTGCAGTGAGGGAACAGCAGCAAGGTCGTGGAGGAGGTAGGTGGACAAAGAGTCGCTGAGTAAATTGACGCACAGTTCCAGCACATCAGCGCCCTGCATAAGCACATCTATATGTGGTGCAGCATGGGGGTGACATTAGGGAATGTGAGTGGCGGATGCAGATTGT
Source organism: Mycena vulgaris (assembly GCA_029204335.1). Lineage (NCBI taxonomy): Eukaryota > Fungi > Basidiomycota > Agaricomycetes > Agaricales > Mycenaceae > Mycena > Mycena vulgaris. Next base: position 36,200 of record JARGYA010000038.1, on the reverse strand, counting down.
ACGGTGAAACAATGCTACTCGGGGTGCAGTGGAACGATAACTATGAAGCCGAGATAATGGTCTAAACCAATATAACAACTAAACAATCAATCAAACAACAACTCCTCCTCCTTATGAGTAATGATAATCACAGGTGTTTGGGGGTAAAGACCAAGTATTAGGTCAATAGATCGTTTACTGTTCAGAGAACAGGGGAGTGGGATAGACAAGGGTTGTGAAACCAAAGTTGAGCAATACACACTATGTTTGAGACTTCGTACAAGCGGTGGGTTTGTGGGTTTTTAAGGCAATAACGGCCAGTAGCCGGCAAGTTTATGTCAATTAAGACAGGTTTGTTGGATTTCTCTGGGTTGGGACATGATACACTCCTGCAGGACCGCAGTATATAACAAAACACAGAACACAAGTCATGGAACACAAAACACACACACAACACACACACAATACAACCCGCAGTGCTGGACAGAGTCCACACAATTCACAATTAAGTCACACAGTCAATCACAGATACAATCCAATCCAATCCAATCATTGCCAAAGGTACAGTACTTGGTTCGAGATGAGGTCACTTGGGTCTTAGAGCTAAACAACAACTCCAAACCACACCACCGTTGTGTATGCGAGCAAGGTAAACTGAGTGATGTCACTGCACCGTTGTGCGCGAAACCCCAAGGTAGTCTGCTCTAGAAGAGTCAAAGACTAGTCCTAGCCACAGCACCGATGTGCCAGTGAACAAGGTAAACCAAAAGATGTTGTGCACACGAATTGTGCACAAAACCGTCAGGCAGTCTGCTCCAGAACCTCTCTAAACTACATGCTTTTATACTACTGGGATCTCGACTTTACAACACATCTATTACTACATCTTGGAAAGCTCTCAACCACAGGTGTATTTTCGCATTTCGCGTCTTTATACTTATAAAGCACACTCTCTCTATTCTATAAGAAGCTATTGGGAGCTCCAAACGAGTAGCTTAACAGTCACAGAGCTTAGGTTCTCTATTTGGCATGATCCTATGGTGGTACCTCGACTTGGGGCCAAAGTACAACTTACCGAGAACAGAGCTAACTACATTATATCAGTACCCGTGTGCGTGCGGATGAGCTGAGTGCTAGACTAGTATCGAGGAGATGGGAAGGAATACATGACATTGCATGCAGGCAACTGTGGCCTTCCAAAGCGGCCGACTTTGAGATTGTTTACCATTGTATCTTTTATCGAGAACAGCACAACAAGGCACATGACGGGTCCAGACCCTTGGATGGGGCAAGACTTCTGTAAATAGACATGGCCGAGTGTGCCTACGCATCAGAATAGCTGTGCCAGTTAAACATCAAATCACGATGGCACCGGCACTTACCAAGACAAGTGGAACTTTGGTCTATCACAACAACCAGACTAGCTATGGACACGGGGAAGGTGTCTATGGGTAGCCATATCATAGACAATGAAGACTGATGCTCTGGACAAGCACTAGATGAAGAAGACGCCAGCTTGGAAGCTTCCGTTAGGGCCTGACTTGGATGATCCATGGACGATCCATCATCCATTGATGGCATCCACCCCTATCCATCGGTCCATTGGATGCTGCCAGTGGATGGTTCTTAAATAACGGTGCATTCCATCGATACCGCATAGTTTCTTCGGCCCTCACAGTCTTCACTATATTCATAGCCTACGTTATTGTCGTAAGAAGGGTATATTACCACATATCCGTCGAATAAAAGCGGGAACGGTATCGCAAGTGGGCATAACAGGGAAAGTGTCGCAGAGCATAAAAGAGTGTCGCGTGGAGGTAAAAATTATCGAAGGGAAATTGAAGTAAACGACAGTATAGTTTAGGGATTTGATGAACCACGTAGCGTGCGTGTGAAGTCGTTGATGAATCGTTCGGCAAGATCCAAATCGAAGAAGGGGGCTTTGGACCAGGCGCCGAGGCTCATTTGCTCCCGGAATGTCTGGGAGGACATACTTTGTTGGTTCCACGCGCATTGATTTCGTCCTTCGGAAAATGATCGTTCGCCGTCGACGCTGGTAGCAGGGGTGGAGCAGTAGGTTAGAGCCATCTCGGCGAGGTCAGGCTGCATCACTTTCTCCGCGTTCCAGTACTGCAGGACCGTCTTGCCCTCGAGGGATGGGATTGGCGGCGTGTCGAGATACGACTCGATGTCGTTGGGGATGTGCCTTGGCGCCGTCGGTTCGGGGTCCACCGGCGTTCCAAAGCGCCGCCGAACGCGACCTTGAGCGGGAGCCGGAGGAGCAGCTGGAGCAGTGTGGGTCGGGTGCGCAGCCGATCGAGTCTTGAAAAGTTCGTTGTAACGCGCTACAACCGTTTCCCGAATGCGTGTGATTTGAGTCGGAGATCTGCCGTGATTTTTGAACCAATCAAGCTTCATATTTGGGGAGAGGACTGCGATACTGGTGAGCTCAATCACTGGAGGCGAAACGAAACAAAAGATACCAATGGCAAACTTGTACGCTTTGCACTCAGGAACAAGCCCAAGATACTTATCAAGAACTAAGCTACCAGCATGGGCAGCGACACGGTAGATTTTTGACAGCTCAACCGTGTTCGCCGCTTTGTGAAGGGATTTGCGGAGGTCTTCAAGAGCAGGGATCACTTCTGATATTAGCGGTCGAGCGTTTCCACCCCTGGAAAACAAAAGAGTCGGAGTTTTGATGCACTGGGTCGGTTTAAGTTATCAGAAGATGTAAACGAACGGGAGGGTAAAACATGCCTCGAGAATGTCCAGTAGGTCTGCCGCGAGAGACCACTGTTCGTCACTCAACTTGTACAGCTTTAGATTGAGATCTTTGTTGTTGACGAGTGTTCGCACTGGCTGCTCTAAGATTAGAGCAGTGTCCAAGGAGTCGTACTCGGTATTCCAGCGTGTCGGGCAACGGCAGGCCAATGTTTGGGTCTGGCCGATGATACTCTTGTCCTTCTCGACGATGGTTGCGAAAGCCGAGCCAACCGGACCCGAGTCGTGGATTTTGCGCGCTAACCTGCACACCTAAAGTAGAGACAATGTCAGATGAGTGTTCAGGGCGCGATGGACGTGAACTTGTACCCGCGGGATCAGTTGAAGCCCGTTCTTGGTCTCATTCGCACTGATCACAACACCACGCTCTTGCATCGCCTGGATTGCCGCGACACGAATTTTGCTGACGACTGCAGTGTCGTGTTCGTCGCGTGCTTTACCGTCAGGCAACTGGTTTCGTATCGCCTCGCGCTCCGCGGCGTCCTCATCCAGCAGAAGCTCATCCTCATCGTGATCGGGAGGAACCCCATCGAGCGTCACTTCCTCGACACGGGTGGCGCTGACTGCAACCTTGACTGTTCGCTACTTGCGCGTTGCTTGCTTTGAGAAGAAGGAGAGGACCATCTATCAGGTTCGCGTCAATAAGGAGGGGCAAAAAACAAAACAGAATGGTGCGAACTTTGGCCGATAGCTGAATAATGTGCAAGAAGCAATAGCCGCGCCACGCGGTCCCCTTGAACCGCGGATTCAGCGTGCCGAGGCCAGTAGCGGTTGTGTTGCAGTTCCCCGCGCCATCCATTACAAGCAGATACATCTGACCAAGTGGTGAGCGACGTGGGTAGTTGGGGTTTACTGGCGAGCTTACGTGTTTCTCGAGACCGTACTTTTCGAGACACTCATGTAACTTCTTGGCCAGATATTCCCCGGTGTGTCTGGCATCAAGGCTTTCGATATTTCAGATACATTCAACCGAGAATGATGAATGAAAACATACCGAATGAACTCGAGCGTCATATAAAATATGTCACCGTCTTGCTCCCATTGTAAACCCGAGCCGAGATAGGACGCATCGATTGGAGCGGACCATCCATCGACAATAACGTGGACAGGCCGGTTGCGTTTCTGTTATCATGCGCAAGTGAGTTTTCGGTACGAAGGAAAGAGACTGAAGAAGTACCTCGAAGTACCAGCGTACGACTTTAGCAAACTCCGAGTAAAGAATCCCGAGATCACGCTCGACAGTCTTTGAGGAAGGAGGTATAGTTCCGGGGCGTAGAAGCTCAACCTCCGCGCGGTACCATTTGTCGTCTTGAGAAGCGAATGGGCGCTTATTTGCTGCACACCGAATGGCGCAGATGGCGCGGTGACGAGCCTCATTATATGGACTGCATATGCTCAGGGAATGGGGTGGAAACCGGGACAAGAAGACGACGTACACGGGGACAGCTTCAGCAGTGGTCGTGGAAGGCGCCCTGCCCTGCTCACACTTCTTGGCGGTGTCTCCCAGATTGCTATTCCCATGCTTCATCTTGGATCGATCCCGGGTGCTTTCAGGGTGCTTGGGGCTGCCGTGTTTACATCGAAAGACAAAGGTGATTACACCGGCACGTCGCTTGAGCGTGATGGAATAGTGTTTCCACGTGTCCGAGGTGCGTCGAGCGAACTGTTTCTCTGCGGAATACCATTCATAGATAAATCAGAAGCCGACAGAGAGCGAAAGAAGCGAACGCACCAATGATATCCTCATCTGACAGTCCCCACACCTCTGCATCCGTTTTGTTACCAAACGGTTCGTCGGTAGCCACTTTCCGTCTCTTCTTTGGGGGTTCAACAGTGCCAGGACTCTCCGTCGTGTGCTCGTTACTCGAAAAGAAGTTTGCCGGGGTGAATTGCGAGTCGAAGGTGAAAGCCGGGAGCTCGCGGCTCGAGGAGGGTGGGGTGGGAAGCCCAAAGGCATTTGTCCGGTCGTGAAAGGGTATTTGGGACATTATTGGACAGTATTAAGAGTGGGTATATGTTATAGAGGTATGTACCGCTGTAATGAGGGTGGATTGTTATCTTAACGGGTCACCCGAGTTAAACCAGCCCAAGATCTATTGAATAGAATGGAAGGGTGTAACGGTGGATGGATGTCAGATGAGACCCGTGCCACCGGAAACCCCGCTTATAACTAGTACAAGTGGCACGTGATATAATGATGGTAAGTAAGTAATAGGGGCCGCCCACGCAGTGAGCGGCTCGTGGGTGCTCAACACCTGTCAAAGATGTAACCCTGTTACACCCCTCCCCCCAGGACGAAGCTCCGAGTCCGAATAAAGCTTGCAGTCAATTTCAGCCGGGCGGCGTCTGCGGGGTGAAGTCAAGCCGATCGTCCTTGTCATCCATCTCCTCCTCATTTGACGGTGTAGGCGAAGGTGGAATCGGCATGCCTGCGGGGCGCCGAGGGTGGGACGTCTCCAACCCTGCCCGCAGCAGTGGGTACTCCAAGTCGGCGTATGGGGTAATGGTTGAGGTGTCAAATGATAGGAGGAATGCAGAGCTCGTAGGTATCTCGTCCCACGTGGTGTTCCAGGTAGGTTGATTGATTGCCTGGTTCCGCCACGAGCGCGCAAACGACTCCAGTGCGAGGAAGTCTCCTGACACGAGGTCGAGTCCATGAGCAGCCCACCAACAGGCGACGTGCGACCACGTAATACTACTTGTCATGAAGTTGAAGTGCTCAGGGCCAAGCAACCCGCAGTGGTAGCCGCCGTCTCGCACAATCCGGGCATACAACCCTGGGCACGAGAACAGCATCATTGATGTGTTGTCGAACTGTTCGTAAGCGATTCTCCCCGCGGTGCTGCCGTCGTTCTCGGGGTAGAACAACTGCTTGCTGAGCTTTACCCAAACATCGTTGGCGAGGGGAATCTCGTGCAACGAAGTGGGGTATTCCCCACTCTCGTTACGTAGTCCCCGAACCCAGTGACTTGTCGGGATCTTCGCCCATCGAACTATCGCCGCGGACTCCGACGAGCGGGAATTAATCTCCCTGCTGTCCCTGCCAGGCGGGAACATCCCAAGATAGGAGGGGATGAAAGGCCCCTCCAGCTCCGGTGGGACGGGGAGCATTTCGACGTCAGCAGCAGCGACGGCTGGAATTCCGGCAGCGGTGGGTACGACTGGATGAGTAGGAGCGACGGAGGAGCCCGGACCAGTAGCGGTCGAGGGAGCGGCTGCCGTCACGGTGTTAGCCGTGCGTTGCTGTCGCTGCGACAGCGGCACAGCGCTGGCGGTGGCTAGGAAGTAGCGGGTGCGCGTGTCACCCTGCTTGCTGAGCACTCGGCCCACTCCTTCGTTGCGTTTCAGCATGGGAAGGAGGCCGAAGTGCTGCTGTATATGCAGCACTTTCGCCCACGAGAACGGGCATCCGTTACTCGCCCAGTCCAGCAGATTCTCTGCTTCAGTGGTCATGCAGATCTCCAGCTTGTGCCAGACGCCGAGCGCAGCGGGGTCGCTGAGCGTAGGGCTGCGCGGAGGCTTTCCGCCCACTGCCTTTTTAATGTGTTCTGCGTTGCGGCGCGCCCACGACGTGCGGCGGGACGCCGAGTCGTCCGAGCCAACGTAATCGCTGACGTTGTCTGGCAGTGGGAACATCGGGTGGCCAGCCGCGCTGTGCTCTACCGTGCTGGCGTGGACGTCATGGGGCGGGACGGCAACAAATGGGGCCGAGACCACAGCACCGGCGACTATGGCGATGACGCCGCCCACAGGGTAGTGTATGGGCGGGGGCGCATTGTTGCGGCACGAGTTGTTCGCGCGCCGCGGCGTGTTGTCGTTCGTGCTGTCTCCGCGTGAGCGTGATGACGAGCTGACGGGATCGTACCTCGGGTTGCGCGGGAGCGAATGAGGGCGCCCGCCGCGGTAACTGCCGCGTCCTCGGTGGGGCGGTGGATATGTTTGATAACGCGGTGGAGATTCATCGCGGCGGTAATACCCATTTGGTGGTCTCTGCGCGTACGAAGGTCCTCTGGCGTGCTGGTCGCAAGCGTAGTAGCCGTGGATCTGCGAGTTTTGAGGGTGTGGATGGTGCATGCCAAGCGGCGCGACCGACACGGGCGGCGCGGTCAACATAGGCGGCGCGCCAAACACTAGGTATTCGTTCAACAGGGCGGCGTCGGTAGGAGCCGTCTGTGGGGGAACAAAAATTCCCCCGTCCATTTTGCCGAGTGTCGGGTCGCGGTACAGGTAGCCACCAGGGACGGCGTAGAACAGTCGGGGGTCGGGAGGCCTTTGAGTCGGCTGTGCCATAACTCTGTTCTCTTTTTTTTCGTTTTTGCGATGCGAAGGTATGGGAATCCTCTTGAGGACCGTTGTCGCGGTGCTTCGTCTTTTTAGCGGAACGCATCCGGGGATCCGGAGTTGCAGAAAAGATGAAATTTTCCGAAACGATGCCGCGTAAGCATACGGGAGTCTCCGCGTGGATCAGTGGACCGAACGGTGATCATTATTTTGACAGATCCTGCCATCTGTTCACACCCTGCACTTCGAAGGAGTCGTCGAGCGCTTGGCACTTGTTGAGCGCCTTCGGTCCTTCCCAAGTGAAGTCACCCGCAGTCCATTTGACATGGAACTGCAGTGCCCGACCAGCCCATCGGTGAGTAATTATCTCGTTGATGAACCATTCTTGTTCAGCCGGCTGTCCAAAGTCATAAAACCGCTGAGCCTCGCGACTAGGAAAGATTGTTTCATTGTTCGCTTCGTGGGCGCGGAGCAGGGAGGCGTGAAATGTTGGGTGAATTTTGCGTTGAGCGAGATCCTCGGATAGTTCCAATTTGTACGTGGAAGTCTCCGGGTGTGCGCTAACCACCTTGTAGGGTCCAATAAATTTGGGGGCGAGTTTACGCGCCCTCCCTTTCGGCAAATTGAGGTTCTTGGTCGACAGATAGACGAGATCGTTTATGTCATATGGTATCTCAACAGATCGGCCTTTATTCGATTGGTAGGTTCCTCTGACTCGGGCCTCAATTATTGTGTCGTGTGCGAGGGCGATATTAGCCAACGCTTTATCCACGAACTCGCGAACACCGGGGTATTCCGTAGGCGTGGCAGACACGTCGGCCATCCGAGGAACATTCCCATAATTAAGTTCGAAAGGTGCGAACCCGGTGGAAGCGCTAATGCTGGAATTAATTGCAAACCCCACCATGGGGATCAGGTATACCCAATCCTTCTGGGTGGGGTCTACTACTGTGCGGAGTATCTGACTGATATTCCGAATAGCACGTTCTGATGCCCCGTCGGTCTGGGGATGGAAGGAGGTGGACATATTCAATTTAGATCCGGTGAGTCGATGTAGTTCACGCCAAAACCTCGACGTGAATTTAGAGTCACGATCGGACACGATAGAGCGCGGGATCTCATGTAGGCGAACGACGTCACGTACAAATACCCATGCAACATCGGACGAAGTGTCAGTAACCTTCATGGGGATGAGGGCAACCATGCTGGTCAAGCGGCATATCACTACCAGCATGTAGTTGTATCCCAGGCAACTGGGGAAAGGACCAACGAAGTCCATGCCCACCGAGTCCCAAGGGTGCTCAGGTATGGGCATGGAATGGAGTAGACCAGTGGGTGCCTGGTTGTTGGTTTTCGACATAGCACATGCTCCACAAGTGGAGCAGAACTTTTCGATATCCGTGCCCATTTTGGGCCACCAGTACCAGCGTCGTACATACCCCACTGTCTTCTGCTCGCCCAAATGACCCAGTGTCGTGTGGGCTTCGTCGATCGCAATTTCGGTGAGAGTGCGACGTTCCTTGAGCTTAGCGGTGCGTGGGATGCCAAGGCAGTATTGGCCTTGCACATTGCGGGCATATATTAGACCATTCTCCACTTTGAATTGAGGAAACGCGATGGGAGCGTTCAATACTTTAGAAAATATGGAGTCGAGGGGATACCCCGCTTCTACCGCAGTGATAAATTCGGTGTTCCCCTTGACTCGAGCGCGCAACTCTTCGTGAGACTTCAAGGAAGCTTCTAACGATATAGCGGTGCGGTCGAACCCCTGATCCGCGAGATTTTCACTGTGCTCCTCCAGGAGAACAGATTCCAGTATCCGGTCCTCCAGGGGCTCAGTGACCCGGCGCGCAAGGATTTCTACCTGATCTGGACGCAAAGCACGAATCTCAGCAGCGCGGATGCGGGTCATGTCTTCGTCTTCGAGGTTAGGGTCGAGTCAGAGATCAGCACGTACGTAGTCGTACGGCCCGTAAACATCAGCAGCTGTATCGTTCTCGTAGTACCGGGATAGACAGTCTGCAACTTTGTTCTGGGTGCCCGGGACGTGTCGGATTTCGAAGTCGAATCGGGACAGATATTCGTCCCAACGTATCACACTGCGGGCAAGTGCTATGGCCGCGGCTTCATGGCATTTGATCGGCGTGGGACCGACACTTGCCATGGCGTTTGCCAGGCGTTGCACACTTCCTTTGTTCCATTGTCAGCGTGGGAACATAGCATGCCTTGCGCGGCCTGATATTGGCAATCATCAAGTAATCATTCCGACCTTCTTTGAAGTTCTCATCCTTAGCATTTCTGCTTTTCTCCCACTCACTTTCCTTCAATATATATATATACATTTACAGGAAATTGATTCCAAAAAGGCAGCCCCATGGTCCTTGAATATCGTCGAGACAGGGGACATAAAAATAAATACCGCGCAAACCCCAGGCTCAAGCCGCACGCGAAGCGAATCCACCGCGCTGCAGGGGTTGGAGGCGACAAAGACTATGACACAGAGTTGGATGTGTTTTATTGGGTTCGCTGCGCACTTACCCCAGCGTTGTTCAAAGTCAAGTTACAGCCGCCTAGTGATAGGTAAGAGAGGGTGAGAAATTTTGTTATTGTTAGGCTTCACCTTTGCATACGCTGAGGTTTTCCACGCTGACAATGAAACAAAGGAATTATGCAACGCCTGTGCAACGCCTGGCAAACGCCATGGCAAGTGTCGGTCCCACGCCGATCAAATGCCATGAAGCCGCGGCCATGGCACTTGCCCGCTGTGTCAGCCGGCCATTAACACTGTGGCGAGCCGCAGTTTTCACTGCTTCGAGAGCCTGGTGGTCCGAGACAATTGTAATGCGCCTCCCAAGAAGTTTATCCTCCCATTTTATTAAGGCCTCGATTATAGCGAGAGCTTCCTGTTCGTACGTCTTATATGACCGTTGAGCTGAGGTGAACTTCTTAGACAGGAACCCGGCTGGGCGACAAGTCTGCCACTCGGGTCCTTGTCCATAGAGCGCGCCAACCCCAACGACGGAAGCGTCCGCGATTAACCAGATAGGGTCCAGGTTTTTCGGGTCGATGGGGCGAAGAATAGGGGTCTTGCGCACAATGCCTTTGATGCGGTCAAGGCATAATTGGTGGAAGGATCGCCATATGAACGGCTGTCCGCCTCTACAGATCCCTTCGAGCGGCGAAGTATAGTGCGCCACATCAGGAAGGAATTGCGCTAGGTATTGAATTAGACCCAGTAGTCGCAGGACTTCAGTGTGAGAGCGAGGAGAGCGCCAGTCAAGTACTTTGGTCATTTTGTCCTCATCGGCATGTAGTCCACGATCATCGATCCGGTGGCCTAGACAGTCCATGTCTTTTGAGTAAAGATCACACTTGCGTCGGCTCAAGTAAAGTTGCTGCTCCCGAAGTCGGCTGAATACTAGGTCCAGGTGGACTTCGTGATCCTCAACCGAGCTGGAGAAGATGAAGATGTCATCCAAGTAAACGTGGATGAAGTCACCGATCACATTGCAGAAGATCCAGGTCATGAGACGTTGGAATGTTGCGGGGGCGTTGCAATCACCCTGCTGCATGACATGAGACACCGCGGTTCCAAACGGGGTGGCGAACGCGGTCTTCCAAACGTCGCCGTCAATTATGCGTATTTGCTCATAAGCATCTGACATATCAATCTTGGAGCGATGGGGTGCACGAGCAACGTCCATTCGTATAGAGTCCTGGTCGGGAAATAGCGTAACATCCTTGATGCTATTATCGTTGCGCTGACGAGCGTCCACAACAGTACACAGCCCATCATCCTTTTTAGGGAGACAGAGCAGGGGAGCTGCCTGAGGGACTGGTTTCATCTCCCACCAGCCTGCGGTTACGTAGCGGTTGATTTTCTCGCCAAGCTTTGGTCGCAAGGCCTCGGGGCACCGAGGCATATGATACTTGTAAGTGGCATTCTCGTCGACCAAGTTAATCTCGTGGTTGATTTCGCGCAGAGGGGGTAACCGAGGAGGGATAGGTCCCATGAGGTCTTCACAAGCCGCAAACCACTTTGCCCGGAGAGCGTCTACGCAATCAGGGCGTTCGAGCGTTTCCGTGTCGAATATCTGAGCGCTGCGTATACTGATAATCTCCACCGCGGTATCGAGAGCCTCTTCACATAAGCCGTCCAAGTCGTCTTCACCAGTCCAGTGAATGGGCTGGGTAGAGGAATGCGGGGATATTATTTTGTGGGGAATCAGCCCCGGCAATATTGAAGCAAGTCTGTGCGATCGATCTTCTTGGAACAATCCATTGGTAGAAGACCGAATGCGGAGATGGACAGGCGGAGACCGGTGCTGTCCAGGAGGTACTTCGTAGAGGTTGCCATCAGTCTCCTCGATACTGTAATCAGGTTCGAGGTCGCACAACGGCTCATCGGGGAAGTCATCACTATTCCCCTCGCGCCGATAGTCGGGTTTGAGATCGCAATCTGGATGTGCGTGCTCTGGAAAGGGGAAGGGTTCGTAAGAATGGAAGTCCAGAGAGACATAGTCCGAGTCCAGCTCAAGTGTGATGGGGTAGTCCGAAGGTAACGATGGCAGAGTGAATTCGACTTCCTCTTCATCCACGGTAGTGTCATATTATTTGACGATATCCGCGGAGGAATGGAAGGAGGAGCGGGGACAGAGGACCTGCTGAGGGTAGTAACTACGGCAGGGACGAAGGCCCTGCAGGAGGAAGAAGAGTCAGTAAATGTCATGGGAGAGGTATGTACAGGGACCGCAGATCCAGCGACAGCTCCTAGTCAGGTACTAGTCGCCACGGGATTCCCCTTTGGGCCGGGAGGAGGGCGAGGGTGTCGTTCGAGAAGAATTGACGCCTCCTCGGGCGCGGAGAGTACATGAATTATCTTGCCATTGGGGAATCGAATCTTGTGCTTCCCGAAGTCAAGAATTAGGCCGTGGCGGTTCATGAACGGAGTTCCGATGATGCCGTTGTACCGGTCAAGGTTAACCTGGTCAAGATAGAGGTGACCTTTTATACCTCCGAAGTCTATGGGGGCGCGAGTACCGAAGCTTATCTTTGAGCGACTATCAACGCAGCCCAATTGCAATGTGACCTGCTCCTCGAGTCGTATGCGAGGAGTGCCCGTTGCGTGCACATACTCCGGAGTAATGGAGTCCGTGTTACTACCGGAGTCAAATAGCATGTAGGCCTGAGTGGATCCGACATTAAGCAGCGCCGAGAGACAGGCCATATTGGACTTGACACGGAGGGGCTGATCAAGCAGTCCCACAGTTTTGACGGGTACGGTGCGACGGACATTAGAGAGCCGCTCCACTGCCTTAGGGTTATGTAGGTGTTGGGTGCGCAACTGCATGATGACTTCATTGTGAGTTTCTTCGACACGGGTAGCGCGCAGTGCCAGAGGGGCGTCGGAGTCGGAGTCGCTACTGATCCAGACCACAGGATCCACAGTGTCGCCAGGGAGTACAGGTGCAGAGTTCACTGCAGCTTGGTGGTCCGATACTTGGTCCCATAGCGTTTCGGAGCCAGATGATTCCGGGGTACCGGGATAACTGGGAGGAGGGGTCGACCCGAGAGCTGGAGGAGGAGACAATCTATCAGTGTCGTCCACCACATGGGTGGTTTCGACCTGGGGATTGTCGACGGTAGGTCCGCTCAGCGGGCGATTATCACCCTCAGTCTCCAAACGAAGGCTATGGGCCCGCATTCTCGTACTGGAGGGTGAGTTAGCCGCGCGAGCGGACTCTACTGCGTACGCCTCGCGAGCCAGCATACGCCGAGTTAACTCGGCGTCTATGGCTCGTTGCGAGTTGAGTAGTCGCTCCAGTTGACGCTCCAGGAGGTGGACATGCTGCTCCAGATTATCACAGAGGTGATTGTTCTGGTGTTCAGCTAGTCTGAGTATTCCCGGCACTCGCAACTCGGCAGATGCGGGGAGAGCGAGGAGGCGAGCCAGTTCGTCACGCGCCTCCAGTCGACGGGAGAGCAATGATACAATATCTTGCTGGAACTCCCACGTCTCGGATATCCTTACTGCGAAGGTAGTTGCTTGCTCCTCGACATTGACGGCGGTGGTGCGGAGGAAACTAGGAGTGTACCCGATGATGAGTTGTGGTTCAATCACCATAAGACCCCGCCATACGGCACGGGCGTGCTCTTCCGCGCCTAGTGCATCGATGGCCTCGAGCTCGAAGGATTGCGAGGGCGATAATGAGGAGGTGCCGGAACGAGCCTCGAACTCAGCGAGGAGGGATTCGAAGGTGGGGACGGGGCGTTCAGGGATGGAGGCTGCGGCAAGACTAGCTTGACGAGCCTCTTCGGCGGCGTCCCAGTCGGTATACACTCGAACGTCAGGGGGAAGCTGGATCTGCATCCGTACGGGATCGAGCACAGCCGCTGATGAGGCAGTGCTAGTAGACGCCATAGGCGCTTCCGCGGCGTCTTCCTCATCCGGGATGGGCACGCGCATCGAGAAGTATCTAGCTCTCATGGCGCCCATCCTGGCATCCTCCTCTACTCCCGTGCTGTCTGCCATATCGACCAACTCAGCAAGATCTGGCGACATATTAGGATCCTCGTCCTCTGGGTCGAATTGGAGCCCGCCCCATAGTCCGTCATATTCATCTCCCGCAGGTCCCTCCTCGGTCGCATCTACACCGGCATCATTTGGGGAATGCTCCCCATCAGCGCAGCTCTCAAGCACCCTTTGGGCACCTACACGAGCCGTGGTAGGCTCATTGAAGCGAGGGCACCTCGGGTTACTTCCGATGTGTCCGACACCGCCGCATTTAAAGCAGGTACGAGTGTCCTCTGAATGAGGAATATGTGAGGGGAGGGCCGGTGAGGGCACTGGACGACGTAGCACCGGATTTGGGGCGGCGACGGGCGGTCGTGTATTCACGACTGCCGTAGTGCGAGGAGCGGGCACGGTGCCTCTGGGTAGTGAAGCGCGGGGGGTATCCTCCCCGGCTAGGACCTCCCAGAGCTGGCGGGCGCCGTTCCTCAGCCTCTCGAATGGGGTGTATTCCGCTGACATGTCCCGGTCGACCCTGAGCTTATAGTGAATGGTCGAGGGGAGTCCGGCAAGGAAGCGCTGGTTCACCATGAACTTGTCAGGTACGTGCGCCATTTGATTCGCGCACTTGATGAGTGCCTCGGCGAAGGCCTCTGGCCCAGCCGTGTCGCTATAGCGGACCGCGTCGAACGCCTTCGTGGCGCGCTGGGCGTTAGCGGTGGTGACAAATCGTCGGTGGAGCGCGCAGAGCGCGTCCGTGAACGACATGTGTTCCGAGGGCGCAAAGTGGGCGCTATTTACGGACTGTATGAACCAGTCCAGTGCCCGACCGATCAGGTACAGCTTCAGCATTGTCAATCGAAAGGTGTCGACAACAGGCTTGTATCCGCCGAGGAGCTGCAAACGCAGCCATGTGCAGAGCATCTCCACGAATTTCATGAAGATGTCTACATCATCCGCGCCCGCGTATTTAGTCGGTGCGTCGACTTTTGGAGCCCTAATCTGGGGAGGAAGGGATAAGGACTCACCTACTTCCCTGGCGACAATCTAGCGAATAATGCTTTCTTTATCCTTGTGGAAGCTGTCATGCTGACTGCCTTCCAGCAGGGCGCTTTTGGTGATGGAGAATGTGGACATAGGAGCCACACCCTGGGGCGCCTCGCTGCCGTATCACATGTACGGCCGACGGGGAGCAGTGGAGATGCTCCCCACGTCCTCGAACTGAGTGTTCTTAGTGGCAAACTGCACGGCAGACAAGGTAGGCGCCGTTATCGCGTCAGGACTGAAGGGGTGGGTCGCGAATGTGTTCGCTGTTCGCTCCTTATGCTGTACAGCAGCCAGTGCACGGCGATGGAAGGCGTCTTCAGACTCGAGTAAACCACGCTGAGGCAGCGCACCCTCCAACTCAGGGTGCAGCTCAATCAGTGGGGTAGGGGCTCGCGACGCAGATTGCGAGAGCGGCGCAATGGTGGGCTGCGGGGATCCGCGGACAGTATATTCGGTCATTGACCGAGTCAATTGCTCGAGTTGGGCCTCAGTCGACCCAAATGAACGCAGCGCGCGTAAGTTCACCTCAAGGCATTGCTCACTGTGTTCGTCCTGACTGACTACGCTCTGGTGTAGCTCCTTGAGCCGGGATTCAGTCTCGTCTCTGACCAGCGCAATAGCGCGTACGTTAATGCCAAGCGCTGAGCGCTGCTCAGCGACGAACGCAGTGGTCAAAAGAAGCGACGCGCGTCCGGTGGACAACATTCGACGGATGACCGCGTATCGTGTATTTTGCTCGGGCGTGAGCGTTGCGCCGATGTCAGTCATCAGTGCATCTAATGCCCGTTCTCCAGGAGCAACGGGCGCCGAATTCCCAGAGGTGGACACCGCCATATCCGACGTGGAGGATAACGACGATGATGGGGCACCAGATCTGTTAGGAGCCACTGGTGCCTCGCCTCGAGCTCGAACGTGAGGGGGTTGGTAATGTTCTGATGGAGCGTAGTAGGGGGTCTCGAGTGGAACAGACTCATCGTCTTCCACGTCAAACCGCATGCCCGTCTCGGGATGGATCACATAGTGCCGTCCCAGAGAGTCCATGCAGACTCTGACCCTCATTCCAGAGGGGCTGTCATTTGACGTGGTGTGTTCACCACTCGAGGCTGATTCTGGGTCTCCCGTGGCCAACCCGGCGTCACTCGTTGTTGTTTTTGCGGACAGGAATGCGGATGTACCCCCCATCGTAGTGTCAGGGCCTGTAGGCCCGACAGAGTCGGCTGTTGCGGGAGCGGCGAGCATACTCAAGTGTGGGGGAATATCACGGTGAATTGTCGAAGCATGCGACATCTCAAAGTGGCTTGTAAGAGTTTTTAAAGTAGTTTTCTTGAATGAAATAGAAGTGCTCCGGTGGTGGAGCCAATAGGGTTTAAAAAAGTGTAATGAGGGTGGATTGTTATCTTAACCGGTCACCCGAGTTAAACCAGCCCAAGATCTATTGAATAGAATGGAAGGGTGTAACGGTGGGTGGATGTCAGATGAGACCCGCGCCACCGGAAACCCCGCTTATAACTAGTACAAGTGGCACGTGATATAATGATGGTAAGTAAGTAATAGCCCGACAGAGTCGGCTGTTGCGGGAGCGGCGAGCATACTCAAGTGTGGGGGAATATCACGGTGAATTGTCGAAGCATGCGACATCTCAAAGTGGCTTGTAAGAGTTTTTAAAGTAGTTTTCTTGAATGAAATAGAAGTGCTCCGGTGGTGGAGCCAATAGGGTTTAAAAAAGTGTAATGAGGGTGGATTGTTATCTTAACCGGTCACCCGAGTTAAACCAGCCCAAGATCTATTGAATAGAATGGAAGGGTGTAACGGTGGGTGGATGTCAGATGAGACCCGCGCCACCGGAAACCCCGCTTATAACTAGTACAAGTGGCACGTGATATAATGATGGTAAGTAAGTAATAGGGGCCGCCCACGCAGTGAGCGGCTCGTGGGTGCTCAACACCTGTCAAAGATGTAACCCTGTTACAACCGCGTCGAGGCTGGCCCTCGGCGCGTCGTCGTGGAGGTATGCATGAAGGATCCAATGGATCACATCCATTACCAATCCATCCACGCACGTGACCATCCATCCAGATCCGTCCATGGATGATGCCATCCAAGTCAGGCCCTAGCTTCCGTTCGATTAGCCAATAACTCTCAAACTGATCGTGCACCAAGGAGAGCTCTGACTCATAGAGCCGGCGCGTGGCCAATAGGAGTCAGGGGATTCCCTAAGATTGTCCCGCAGCTCCATGCCAGGACGGAGAGCTTTCCAAGATGTAGTAATAGATGTGTTGTAAAGTCGAGATCCCAGTAGTACAAAAGCACGTAGTTTAGAGAGGTTCTGGACCAGACTACCTTGAGGTTTCACGCACAATGGTGCAGTGACATCACTCGGTTTACCTTGTTCACATACACAATGGCAGTGTGGCTCGGAGTTGTTGTTTAGCTCTAAGACCCAAGTGACCTTATCTCGAACTGAGTACTGTACCTTTGGCAACGATTGGATTGGATTGGATTGTATCTGTGATTGGCTGTGTGACTGAATTGTGAATTGTGTGGGCTCTGTCCAGCATTGTGGGTCGTATTGTGTGTGTGTTGTGTGTGTGTTTTGTGTTCTGTGACTTGTGTTCTGTGTTCTGTTATATACTGTGGTCCTGCAGGAGTGTATCGTGTCCCAACCCAGAGAAATCCAACAAACCCATCTTAATTGACATGAACTCGCCAGCTACTGGCCATTATTGCCTTAAAAACCCACAAACCCACCGCTTGTACAAAGTCTCAAACATAGCATGTATTGCTCAGCTTTGGTTTCACAACCCTTGTCTATCCCACTCCCCTGTTCTCTGAACAGTAAATGATCTATTGACCTAATACTTGGTCTTTACCCCCGAACACCCGTGATTACCATTACTCATAAGGAGGAGGAGTTGTTGTTTGATTGATTGTTTAGTTGTTTATTTTGGTTTAGACCATTATCTCGGCTTCATAGTTATCGTTCCACTGCACCCCGAGTAGCATCGTTTCACCGATTTGGACTCAACAAGAAGCTGCATGCGGATACAGCTGTACCCATGATCTTACCCACACAGGATAGCACCCACTCTGACCATCCTTGACCTCACCACCCATCCTACCCATCATCTGCAGCTTGACAGCACCATGTGTTCACCTACGAACTCGCATCCACAAATGTGCTTGCAATACCCACGGACATCGACCGCAGATAATTGGCATTCCAGCTGGGAACGGGCTCTGGCTGAGCACTGTGGCCATGTACTCACTGTACAGGCCTTGCAAACCTACTTGAGAACAGTCCTGCAACTCATAACCAGCCGGGTACAGCATCGTCTCAGCAGGATACACCCTTCGCTCGGGAGTCTCGGGCTTGTTTGCTCCAATCTGGCATCCATTTTGCACACCATCCAACAGCTCACAGGACAATTCATCCATTTCGGGACGAGACATGAAACAGGGTTGCTCCTTTGCCCCAATCCAGGCTCCAACCCAGAGGGAAACAATGTACCCATGCAAGTTCCCAACGAAACCCTCGAACTGCTCCTCATACTCAGCAGGGACCTCACTGCACAACAGGTAGTGGGAGCATGTGGCTGTGTGAGTATAAAAGCCCTATGAAATATGACCAGTAGTCAGTACATTCTCGGTATTCACATCCCCCAGTACTTTCCCCCCCAGTACTTCCCCCAGTCAATTCTTGGCAATACAAAGTCACACACACACACAGTTCAAAGCTTGTCTTCAGGCATTCTACTCCCCCACTTGCAGCTCGTCACCGAGGCTCGCGCTCTTCATTCTCAAAGCCCCAATGGAGGCTCACATCTGCTCTCATTGTACGCCAACCATCCGCCACAGACATTGAAGCACAAGTATTTCACCGTCTTGGCCACCCTGCACGTTGACCACACAGCACCCAACCAGGTATAAACACATCGGAACCACTCGTGCTTGCCTGAAGTGCCATTGTCTCCACCTAGGACTCCCTCCGATAAAACCCCTAGAGGACGACATGTGCTACACCACGAATCCCATTTCTTTCACATTGTAGCAACACGGTCCTTATCACAGCGCAAATATTGACAGGAAGAGTGTGCACGTGGCAGGAGCGTAGGGGCTCCTCCATTCAAAAGGCAAGGGCTGCGTGCAAGGTGAGTCACGGCCGGAGCGCAGGCAGGGGAGGGAGACACACCTATCGCTGTCAAGGCGCACAATAGCAGCGATGGGTGGGAAGGCCGTGCTGATGGAGGGCAGTGGCAGTGTGTCACAGAGGCTGTGCACGCTGTGGGCAACAGTCAGTCAATGCGCCTCACAACAGTGGGAGCGGGAGACGCACCTGTGGGAGATAGAGGGGATAGCGGTCTTGCCCCCAACACTCCCACTTGTGAGGAGTCTGCGTGAGATAGGAGCAGCAGGCGTGGGGCGCAGGGGATGATGCACGCTGTTGGCAATGCTGGCAATGGCAGAGGTGGCAGCAGCAGCGTTAGATGCAACTGCGCCGCCAATGGAGGAAGCAGCGGCGCCTCTGACGGCGGTGGTGTTACTGTCCATTGCGAGCAGCTGGTATGCGGCGAACGACTTGGGGAAATCCTCTTGAGAACTAGATCGGGGTGGAGGAGTTGTCTCTGGTGAAGCTCCACTCGGGCAACTTGAATGTGTTTGTGGGGACCAACTGAAGCCCGAGTCAATGCCTAAACAAAAGAGAAAATCAGTAAGGTCAAAACAATGGGGAACGCGGGACATACCGAGGGTGGAAGACAAAGGCCACAAGGATTGGTGCGGCAAGCTCGCGGGAGAGGAACGCGCATAGCATGAGCGCCACAGGTGGATCGCTGTGGGGATGTTGCAAAGGAACAATCCCTGCAGCAAAAGTGCTGCAGGATATGGTCGCGGTGTCTTGGTCACAGCGAGGTCGGCGTGAGGCAATCGGTGCAGGGTCATCGTAGGAGAGAAATCCCTGAAGCAAAAAGGCTGCAGGGACAGAGCTGCAAGATCTGGGCTGCAGCAAAAAAGCCGGAGGGAGATCCCCACGGCAAGACTGCTGCGGGGACAAGAGTGCGGCATTGTAGGCGGAGGGACCTAGGCACGGAGTTCTTGTTGCAAGGGTTTCATTGGGAAGGACTCCATGCAGGGAGGAGGGGAATGATGGTCTGTCTATGGCAGGCCATCACTCGTGAGCGAGACCAAGGGCTCGAAGCCCATCCTAAATCCATCGGGAGAAGGGCCAAGGAAATAAATTGAAGGCGACGCACCTTATATAGAGCCATGGAGCCGTGTGAAAGACGCATCCAGACGCATCGACACATTGTTTGGTCAACAGAGCATGCTGGGTACGCAGTGAGAGATGTTTGTTTTAGAAGCTGTGCCAAACACACACATACAACTCTAGACCAACCTTCCCCAACTCTTGTCCTCCCTCTGCCTGTTTTCTTTTCACTATTAGTTCCCCTCCGCTCTTTACCCACGCCCTCCCTCTTACCCTCGAAACACCTCAGAAGAGTATTGCTGTGTTCGTGAAAGGTGTGTTCCCCATCTGAGCCTTTGTCCTTGTTCCTAATCCAGTGTGCAGGAACAGTCGCCGAAGCCTCCCCCATCGTCCCCATATCCGCCCAGCTGAAATACAACATTGACGCCATTGACGAGTACATTGTCAAGCGCATCCCCATCCCCATACGCGACTTCACCTCCAGCCCCCGCATCATCCTCATCCGCTTGTTCGACGTTAACAAGCCCAGTGTGAAGGTCGACAAGCTCAAGGGCGGCGTTGCGAGCGGCTCCATCCTCATGGTTGTCCTGCGCCTCGTGATGGAGGTCGAGATCCGGCCAGGCATCGTGACCAAGGACAACACTGGCCGCAACCAATGCAAGCCCATCTTCAGTTGCATCATGTTGCTTCACGCCGAGAACAACCTCCTTGACTTTGCCGTCCCCAGTGGCCTCATCGGTGTCGGCAATGTGCAGAGCTGGCAGATGCAACGAACCCCTTCGCCTCAGGTGCACGCGCGAACAGCTAGACGCCGCCGCTGAACAAGAGCTGGGCATGGGGCGTCGACCATGTGAATGGTGTTAATCTGGGCAGGTGGTTCGTGTTGGAGCCGTGTGCATGTGCTTTCTATTCACTCTCTCCTCACCACAATTGACACAGTACTAACATGCCGTGGTCATCGCCCCCACACTCTTCCAACCCTACCCCATGGCAACGAACAAGTGGTCCCTCTCTACGCTCATGCACGTGGACGGCACACTCGTGGCGAAGCTTGAGGAGCATTATGATATGTTCATTGTGTGTGCCCTCCCTCCCTCCTCTTTGTTAACCACTCAAATTTAATGCCAACTCCACCTGGACACACAGACCAAACAAGACATTTAGGTGTGTCTCCCTCCCGGCTTCCTTCTTCTTTGGTTGTGTATTCTTTTTCTTCGCGGTGCGGCGTGCACTGCTTTCTTTTTCCTCCCTCCGCTGTGCCGCTGTGTTGTGCCATGCAGTGCTCTTCACGATGTCTTACATCGTGCATCTGCCATGCATTTATAGGCTGGGGGAGCGTGCAGCGGGGTACAGTATTAGAAGTAGACTAATTTCTCATGTTCTGTTGTAGGTGTATTCATGCATTGTATATGTCGGCCAGTTTCTGAGGTCTAATGAAGCAGTTGTATTTCACTACACAAACACCGATAGATATAATCTTAGGCCCCATGTTTAATATACAATTGAATACATAATATCCATGGGTTCAGACAACTGCGAGACTAAATATATTGACCGCGAAGTAATCCCTCGGGCTGCAAGTGTGGCATTTTCCCATCCTTGGTCAATCGGGTGACAGTATGCCTGTTGTGGATAGAAATCATCTCGTCAAGAAAGAGATTATAACTATCCGCAAGTATAAGTGTAAGATATAGGCCGAAAGTATTTCTGCAACTTACCGTAGCACTCCCATCTCCTGGACACATTTCTGAAATTTGCCAAACCATACATTGGCTTGTTCGGCAGCAGAGGAATTAAAAACCCATTCATCGTCCTTACCAATAAGTTCTCAAAAGCGAGCGGGGTTGCAGTGCCATTGGCAGAAAAGATCGGTATCTTTCTCTTTGCAGTTGAAGTGAAATACATCCACCAGAAGCCCAACTCCGGAAAAATATGTATCCCCCGAGCTGAGCAGATGCTTCTGGAGTTGGCAATTGTTGTCGAAAAATATGTATGCCAGCATAGCTCCAGGAAATTCAGGGGGGAAGGTGGCCTTGAGAAAACACTGAAATGATGGTCAAAATCAATATTTATGTCTGCAAGCTGAAATACTACCTTGATGCCAGTGATGCCCTCCGACCCAAAGAATGTTGCTCTCGAGATGATAACTCCACAACAACGCACAAAGAGCTGCTTGTTGTGGGTCCAGTGGCGAGAATCATGGCCTTTGACTGATGTGATGTCTCTGACATCCATCTCCTTCTCCTTGCCAAGAGTCTGTGTAGGTACATGCTGAGATCCCGCCGCAGGAATCTCATAGATCCCTGCCTTTCTGAGGCGCCCGCGCAATTGAAACATGGCATGATGCCGTTCGTCCGCATCGTCTTGAAAGTTGCGGTGACTTTGAATGGTACATGTTCAAAATCCGGGCTCCGACTCTGCATTACAGCCAGTGACACAACAGACTGTGTGAAGACCTTTATTTACTGGGCAAAAGCGATGCTTCTGAGACGCCAATGGATTGGTGCAGTCGTGGACGCAGCAGCAAAGATGGCGGACCATGACACCGTCGTGAACACCAGCAGTCATACGGTCTAGGCAAAATAAGATTGGACAAAAAAGAGAATCAGGTCAGACATACACCAATTGCCATCCTCTCCTTGGTAGATTTTCATACACAGGTTACAAGCATGTGTCCACATTTCTTGGCCGGTGCCAGCCATGCGGTAGTTGCGCTCTGCCAGAGCATCATCCATGCAGTGTTTTTGAACCTTGTGGTGAGGAACAGAGAGTATTTCATGGTGTTGTTGTTTATCCCAAAGAATGGCATGAAGGAGAAAGCACTAAAAAACTACTTCGCCATTGAGCTGGTCACTCAAGCGTGAAGCATTTGGTATGTCCAACACTCCGAGAGCCGCATTGTATATTTGGGTAATGCCCTCCATCATTGCGCTGGAAAATTCCAAGGTTAATAAACCCACGTGTGCAGTCCATCAAGTAACCACTAGCTTACTGGGAAATAACCATTTGCGTCTCAAAAAACTCACACAGCTTTAGTTCAACAAAAGAAGTTTCTGTAACATGCATCTTTGCCGGTATACCGGAGTCATAATATTGACGGCGACTTCTATCATTCTGTGCCTCTTGGACATAATAGTTGCGGTAGTAACGGGTGTTGCAGTCTGAAGTTGTATGTTTTGGTTATTTGAAGGAATATGGCTTACAGCAATTGGCAGTACCGAAGGCGCGGATCGAAAATTCTCTGTTTTGGGATGTTTTCGAAGAATTCCCGATATCTCAACGAGTTCTGCACCGATTCACATGAAACCTAGATAGAAATACTCAACTAATTCATGCTAAATTAGTGATAGAAAGAAAGCCGTAAAAATTATGTATATTCGGTGACATTGGTTTATAAGTCATTTTGTGGATGAATGCAGTTTGCAGGCATCTAGACACATCCAAATAATGCGGATTTTTGTCAGGTGAAACTTTGATACATCCTGAAACTTGTTTTAGACTCGTAATCATCAAAAGTCCAATCTATCATGCTTGTAAACACAGCAGGACAATGAGCAATACACTGCAATCAGGGAATATTGTCAAATTTGAATCCACTGCTGACGTCTTTGCAAATCTGACTCTATGACAACTTGCAGAATGTATCAAATCTTTACCTGACAAAGATCGACATCATTTGGACGTGTCCAGATGGCTGTAAACTACATGCATCCATAAAATGGCCCATTAACACAGGAGGCAAAAGCCGGGGCACTTACTGAGTAAGTGCCGTACGGGCAGTTTGCGGGCACGTACCCAGGCACATACCACCGCATGTTGTCCACGCCCTGCCATTTCCGGACCATTTACCAAGATTTCGGGTGGATAAATATACCAGTGATGCCTCGTGCTCAAATCACGGTCACCTGCTTGCCTCGACAATATGTTTGAGCAAGCCAATATTCCTCTGTGTCTCTTAAACTGGAACAGCCTAACAGTGCATCCAGTTTTATAGCAGGTTTGCAATATACATCCCCCATACTTATCGCAATTTTTATTTTGGGCTTTGAAACATGCCGCGAGGCTATCATGACATTCTGAGATCTGATCTGTCTTCTCAAGTTCAATGGTTAAGCGCGTCTTTGTCTATTTCAGCTTATATTCAGATGCAGAATGACAGTCAATCATATTTACCGTGTCCACCCTCATCATGGCCTCCGAACAACCTTCTGCCGGGCCGTCCAGCGCATCTAACGGCAATCATCAGTCACGTTCCAAATCGGGCTCAAAGAGAAATCGAGAATCCTCGCCCTCTCCTACGTGCTCCTCGAAATGCTCCCGTGGTCCAATGCCCTCATCTGCAGCCAAGAAACGACGAGAACAGCATCATCTGAAACTCACCGATGTCAAAGCTGAGGATGAAAAACTGAAGGCACGTACCTCTCTTACTCTTCTTTGTGTTGTACTTACATCCAGCTCAATTTCAGCTCGCATTCTACACTCATCTACGGATGATGTGGGCCTCATTCCAGACCAATGTGATCCCCGAACTTCCCACTCTCGACATGATCACGGCATTCGAGCGCGGTCGCTACACCTCGCCGGAACAGCTTGACATCCTTATGGCAACGCTTGAGACCGCTTACGCCAGCATTGTTGGGGGAGCTGTCAAAGCCGTCGACCGTATGCGCGAGGTCGCTTCTCGTACCCGAAGCCTCATCGCAAGCAACGTCCTCGCGATGGACCAGCATTTTCTGCGTGTCACATACTCCGCCATCATTTCCTCAGGTCTGGCCAAATGGCGTCCAGATGCCCTCAGGAACTTCGGTTCAATGTATAACCAGGTTCACGAGCTTATCGCCATCAAGACCTTTCAGACCATCACAGTTGTGTTCGCCTACTCTCGGGTCAGTCCGAACCTCACCAACCTCGACAACATGCAGCTATTGCAGCGATTTTATCGTAATTATGTGTTTTGGTATATTGGGAGGCTGGCAAAGAAGGAGATGAAACTGGCTGGGAGCGTCAAGAAGTCTATTGCCGACATGAATACTTATAAGCGTCGCAAAGAGGTGTGTTTCATATATCATGCATCAATATCTCCCTAATGTATTCACGTTCTCAGTTGGCCGTGGAACGAACTGCTTTCCTTCAGCAGGAGGGCTATCGCTCTCGAGTGATTTCCCTCTCCAACGAGCCCGAGTGCCATTCGGATGACGAGCCCGGCTTCGATGCTCTCGGCAAACCTGCTTATCTCATCCATGCCAAACCCGGTCGTAACCCCTAAATCACCGAGCTGTTCCGCGCAGCCGACGGAGCTCGGGCGAGGATCAAAGCGGCTACCAAAAGGCCCGGCCAGCTCATCCACGATTGTCCACGGGTAGTGGTTGATGGCGCTCCTGCATCTGCCATCTCAGAACGCTTTCCCGGGTATGTACCCCTAGATTGGTTTGAGCCCAACTACTTCAACGCCCTCCCTGCCGCACTCCGAGCCACCTACAAGAACACCGAGATTGCCTTACCTCTGCCCGAGGACCTTCACAACGCCGAGGCCAAAACAATGAAGAAGAACGTGTTCATGAAGAAGTACGGCTACAAAGTCAAGGCCCAGTATAATTTGCCGTCGGAGGAGCTGAGACAGATGGAGAACGAGGGTGATTCGTCTTCAGAGGATGACGAGGAGGAGATGGAGGTTTGAGTTTGCCCGTACTTTCATTTAGACGACCGTGTTTGTATGCACAATTTATATAGAGTATACGTCGGGGTAACCCGACCCCTAGGTTACCTCGCCGGTTACCTTCACGTAAGCTAGCCGAGGTAACCAGCCCAAATATAAAATATGGCGGGGTGCCCAGCCGCTTAGATAAGAGCCACCCGAGAAGATCTGAGCGAGGCCCAGGCCAGTCCGCTGATCAATCAGCACCGGACAAGGGGTTCTTTTCCCAAGCCGCCATCTCGACACCCCAAAGGGGCCAGAAGATCTAAATGTGTCGGCTGTCGCATCTGGCTTTCCGGGCCTCTTTGGGTTGCCTGGGGGGGGGGGGGCATTTGTACCTGTTTACTGCCTGATCAGCCTCATGAATCAATCAAAAAACTCTAGATTATAATTTATTATTCCTCCCAATTGATGGGCACCGGTAATGATGCTTGTGCCCATTCCCACGTATTTCACGTATCCCGATTTGTCCATTGCACCCGTCCTCGGCACGCGCTGTCGGCATCCCTTCCCCGGCACCTCCCACTCCTCGATTTGTCCATTGCACCCGTCTTTGGCATGCGCTGTCGGCATCCCTTCCCCGGTACCTGTTATATACTGAGCCGAGAGGGGGAAGAGAAGTCCCGTGGAAGTCCGGAACCGGAAGACGTCCGGAACCCGGAGCAGGACTGGAGGTGAAATAGTCGGCTATTCTCGCAAGCACCACAACTCAGCAGGGTGTGCGACTGTCTGGGTGTCGAGCCGGGACGAAAATCAGGACAAAACGGAAACGCTCCACAACATGGGGTTCTAGCCCGATTGGGACTACTCCGGGAGGCCGGACCGGAAGGCCCGGACCGGAGGTAAACCGGAGTGGCATAGAAGCTGTGGGAACGAGGACGTGGGCCGGAGTGGTGGGGGAACCGGAAAGACCAGAAATGGACCGGAAATAAAGTCGAAGTGCGAAAAGGACATCCAGAGGCTTAAGGGTAGCCTCGGAGTCGAGTTGAAGACAAGGATTGAAAGAATAGACTCAGTCCATGAAGGGAAACATGGAACAACGTTAATTTTCCAGATGAAGTACTGGACGTGGCTAAGACAGATATATACTAAAGTCTGTAATTGTAGTCCTAAATGTGGATAAGTAATGTGACTAGTGCGTAAAACAATAAGCCACTATCCAAATGGGGACAGAGAAGTAAAGCAATGTTAAAGACAATAAAGGAACCTCGGATAAACGGATAAACTGGAGAAACACTTAGTAAAGCGTCGTGACATAAATACCCGAAGTTCTGGAGTGTTCCGGTTGGTCCCGGATCGGTCCGTGGGTCCGGATCCGGAGTGTGACTATAGCGTGACTGGAGTGTGACCGGAGCCGGAGTGCACGGATATAACAGTACCTCCCGCCTCCTCTACCCAATGGATCCCGGCCCCACCTCCCCCCTCTGCAGGCTAAAATTAATAGCCCCGCCACAGATGTCTTCCTATTCTTCTGTCTCCATTCCAATCCTTTCGAGCACCACCAGGCCACCTAAACGCGCCCCAGGACGTGTTATTTACCTTTGTTTAGTCGACAGGCCCTCACCGGCTTCCTCCCAGCACGGTTACCCCACCTACTCCTCCCTCCCCCCAAAATGCACACACATCCCATAGCATCCATTAAACACATGTAAAATAGATGAACACAATTTGTGGAGGGGAAACATCGCAATTCATTGTGCGAGCAGTGCAATCAGACTGGGTAAACACAAACAAGCACTCTTTGCACAGGTTGTCCAGCATCGAGTTCTGAATGCAATGTATCTCAAAAAAATTTAGAGACATCCCATAGCATCCATTAAACACATGTAAAATAGATGGACACAATTTGTGGAGGGGAAACATCGCAATTCATTGTGCGAGCAGTGCAATCAGACTGGGCAAACACGAACAAGTGGTCTTTGCACGGGTTGTCCAGCATCAAGTTCTGAATGTAATGTATCTCAAAAAAAATCAGAGACACCTACTACGCACGCTGTATTCATTTAAATACCCTGATCAAATTCCACGCCCGGAATCGCTCCCTACCACGCGTTATTTACATTGTACTAGCTACGTCGACCACGGTTCAATGAAATACAAATAATCAAGAAGTTGTGTTTGATGTTGTAAGTACCTGCAGGGCGTTTATATACTGTTAGCTGTGTAAGAATATGGCGGGCCTCAATAATGCAGGTCTGCCCAGATGGTGCAGCATCAACTGCGGTGCAACCGAAGCGAGGCATGGAGTGGTACGGTGTCTTCCACTGATCACTCAATGATAGTGGTTTGTGGTGCTCCACAGTAAAAAATGTCTGCATGTGTCCTTCAAGAGGAAGCTGCCAGATCTTTGTGATGAAACCTGTAGTGCGAACCAAATTATTGAAAGGGTTCTTGAACTGGATACCGCTCCCTCCATCATTGGCCTTGTTGGTGCTGTATACTCGTTTGTCGATAGTGTGCTTGGATCTTTCAATAGCCCGAGGTGGTAAAATCAAGGCACCGACTGGGTGAGGCATGTCCTTGTTTGAACGCCACTGCTGTCCAATTAACCCAAGGTACTGCAGAATCATTTCATAGTCAGACTGTGGAAGGTCTTTGCCATTCCCAAGGACAGTAGCCACCTCAGCTGGGGAAAGTGGTGGAGGAAGTAATTTGGAGTCTGAAAGATCCTGAGGCTGAAGGATCTGAGCCAATTGGGATATAGAATCTATTGATTCTCTTTGTAGTTGGCTATCTTTGAAATAGGCTTCTAAGCGCCCTCGGCGGGCCATTTGCCTCAGCATAGTCAAGTCCATGTCATCTGTAATATCACGAAAGGTTAGCACACCGACACTGCATGAAATACCGGGAACATACATATTCGACAATTTGTCTTGATTTTCCCGAATCTGCCATTCATTTGCTCTCCAGGAAATTCACTGAGTGTCGCCATAGGTCCCCAGAACTTCAGAAGATCTCTGTTATGCATTGCAAAGTGATGATTTGGTACACGGTCAAATGCAGGGAAAAGCTCGGTAATTGAATCACGATAAGCAACATAGTGCTTTAAATATTGATCTGCCTCAGCATCGGAGGTTGTGTAAGATGAAATAATGTTTGTGGAGGCAACTAGGTCATAGAAATTATCAAGAAGCTTCTTTCCGGTTGGACCTGTCCGCCACCACAATTCTGGCATAATTAATGGGAATGTTACTGTAAACAGGATGAGAAGCTCTTGGGCTTTCAGCTTTCCATGAGATGCCTCCCCTAGATTTGAGGGTGGTCGGCCAACCCATGAAGGTAGCTCAATATCCCGAATGCAGGCTCGAATCTGTGCCAATTGATGTGGTTCAATAGTGAACACCTCATGACCATCAAAATCCACTGGTTGAAAATCCCCATCATCTTCATCATCACCATCCAACAACATGTCTGCAAAGCTCATTCCGCCAGGGGTTGGTGTGCTGGATCTTTCAGAACCGGATGATTCACTGTCACTCTGATCTTCTTCTTCGTTGTCAACTGGCATGGGCTCTGGCTCCTCCTCACTCAAGTCTTCAGGTAATTCATGAAGCTCATCGGATGCATCTGAAGCTTCTGACTGTGAGAAAGTTTCTGCCTTCTTAAGATCTTCTACATCTTGTTCTTTCTTGGCAGTTCTTCCAATACCCCAGAGCACTCGAAGGTGGTGTTGAAGATTTCCCTCAATGGTGTTGTGCATAAAGCCCAGGATAACATGGCGGACAGGGTCCCACCATTGATGGTCATGCATTGGTGACCATCGGACCCCAGTTTTTCTAGCTGATTCCTCTTTGGCCTTGATAGTTATGGCAGTACGCCAAGTCTGTGCTTGCTCTCGAACAGTTACACTCTCGCGGTATGTCCAAGATTCATAATCTAGGTCATTGATGTCCTCTAAACAAAGCAGACAAAAGCTGCAGAACATGGTAGCATTATGTGCCATATATCCTGCAATTGCTCTGATTGCACCTAGATCGGCAATCACAGGGAAAATCCTGTTTTGAAGTGCACCTGCAACATGCCGAGCAGTGATAAACCTCTTCCCAGGAGGTAGAAACTCATTGAAAGTCCTCACGAGAGATTCCAGAATATGACTGATAGTCCAAACATCTGGCTTGTTTGGGCCAGGTATCATGCTCAGGATGAACACATTTTCAAGGAGGAAGCGCAATTCAACCGGAAGATTCAAACAATATAGAACAATTGCTCCACAGGAAATGACCTTTCCTATATGCAGATGAGATGGGAACCAAAGACATGAATTAAATGAGGCATACCTGCAATCTTGTTTGTAAATGGATTAAACCAGTCGATATAGATCGCCCAGACCAAATTGTAAGGATAGCGGAGATAATTTCCCAGAGTGCGCCAGGCTGGACTCTCGTGGATATCATGCATATCATCTCCAGGAGCACCCTGAAACTGGTGATATTTTTCAGATGTTTTCACCAGATGATCTTCAATATGAGGTCTCGAGAGGAAGAATGCAAGCCATGAATCAAATGACTGAGTGCTGTATAGGGCTACCGGTACACGTTTAACACCATTTGGGGTCTTTCGGTTTGTCCATAGTTCTGTGTTACACTTTCTTGCCCTGGGAGACTTCGACCATTTGCATACTTGTGGGATTGCTCCTGAAGGGTACTGGGTATAGCATGTAGTACAGCAGGCTGTTCGAATGATTTCTGGTTCCAGACCCTGTGAATATATGGTGTGGATATCTCGAGGGATATTTAGGGCTGGTGCCTGCACATTGATACTAACAGATTGCAGGGCACCAAAGATAATTCCCAGTGCTGTAGCCATAATGAATTTCAACGCCTGTAGGAATTTATTTGTGTTGGTTCGACTTGTTCCAGCATGTAAGTTGAGCCAAGCTGCAAGCAAGGAGCATAATTGGACAACTGGTGCAAGTACTGCACACTATTAATATAAGTACCATCCGGATATTAAATCCACGTACCTTTGTCAAAACTTGGGACACGTTGCTGAAGTGGTTGTTCACTGGTTCCAGGTTCTCCAAGTTCATTAGGGTCCGGTACTTCATCATCTTCTTCAGCATGTCTCCGAGCAACATTCCGATGTCTATCACGGCCTGTGTGCTCTAGGCGTGTTGTTTTAGAAACTGGGCACCCAGCCGGGTTCTTCTGCAGACAACTAGTGCAGGTACAGGTCACTTGCATGGGCTGGTGGGAGAGAGGGAAAGGGGAGAGCGAGTCAGTGTCACTATGATAAGCACCTCACCGGTAACTCGTTTGCCGGTTGATGATGAATTTATATTTAGCAACTAGCTCCGGGCCGAACGTACATCAAATATCAAAGATTGATTAATTTATCGCGTCATATATCAAAGATAGAACTCTCTTTGTGTATCGGGTAACCACTCGTGGAGAGTGCCCGGTGAAGTGCCTGGGTAAGTGCCCGTACGGCACTTACAAAGTAAGTGCCGCGGGTTTTGCCCCCTGTGTAAACCAATATCACTGAATATACCTCATTTTTACAACTTTCTTTCTATCACTAATTTGGCATGAATTAGCGGAGTATTTCTATCTAGGCTTCATGTGAATCGGTTCAGAACTCATTGAGATATAGGGAATTCTTCGAAAACATCCCAAAACAGAAAAATTTTGATCCGCGCCTTCGGTACTGCCAATTGCTGTAAGGTGATACTTACTTCGGCAATAAGTAGACTTTGAAAAAACAGGCAGAACCCCGCGGTGAAGAGTATACAATCGCACCTCGACCTCTCTGACTTCTTCCAGCGATGAATTATTGCAGTGTGGGTTCAGACAGACTTGTGTAGGTGGTAAGAGAGGCTCTGCGCCTGACAACAGTGTTAAGATAATGATCACTGTGCATCATTCAAAAAACTTACCAATATAAGATCTGCCTGCATGGATTTGAAAGGTGTCATCTAGAGATGGAGGAGCATTTACTAGGTGTGTTTCTTCAGCCAGATCTGCAAAGGCCACTCAACAAAGCTCAGTTATGTCAGGAGCAAGTTCCAGGACAGAGGACAAGAAGTAAAGGACGGTGGTGGGTAACAATTCTGGGCGATGACTTTCACCAGTGGGAACAATCTCATCCCAGATTTGGCACGTAAATTCGATGAAACACTGAACCTGGTAGAATTGGGGATGGTCTAGCAATCACCGAAGAACATGAACTGCTAAAAGAGGCGCCATGCCAGTGGTACAGTGCAAAAGACTCGGACTCGTAATTGGTGTGCGCTCGGTTTGCATTAGTAGTACTACATGTACATCAGTACAGCAAAGTCCTTGCATAGACAAGCCTGAACGTAGAAGCCTGAACGTAGTAGTTTTAGTAGGTCAGCATGCACACATTTCGATAGATAACCATAGGTGAAAATTCATCTATATAGTGGCCCCACTACAATGGAAAGTGTCCATGGGAACTTGTTCGGGGGATCGTACTGCACATAGACTAGTGCAGGAGAATGTGTGCATAGATGAGCCTTAGCACTGGTCCGTGCATGGTAGTTGTGTCCGACGGTTTCAGTGAGGGGATATTACTTCAAGGAATTTATGGCAGGGTTTTCATTGGCGATGAATCTGTGCAGAGGTTTGCGTGCAGGGATTTGAGTGCAAGGATTCCAGCGCAGGGATTCGAGTGCGGGCGGAGTCCGCCATCAATCCCATAGCTCCGATCTTATGATACTCGGTACACTGTTAGGTTGATTTACTATGCAGTGATGCAGTATGGAAGCATTCCAATTTTTTGAGCTTTGCACGCGGTGATCTGATTCATGCAGCATCGGGAACACAATACAAACCAGCTTGAACGGACCCCAACAATTAATTGGTAGCGGGCAGTGCCGCTTGTCGGCCTTACCATACCACTTTACACCTTTTGATGTCTTGCACTATGAGAAGGCTAGTAGATCTAGACACTGCAAGAATTCTCGCTCATACCTCGCGTGTACACTAAGTGGACAAAAAGAATGCTCGATGGGGTTTGGGCTCATTTCTGGGTCGAATCACTCCAAATAAAATGGTATCATGAACAATCACTGATTTCATGATGATACACACTGTTTTCCCCATACCATCCCTACGTAGTTCTGTCGGAATAAAATATTTGGGTGTTTCCCGAGAAATCGAGTCTGTGGAATCACCATGTACCCAAAATGGTCCATATAGTCTGAAAGTACTCAAAAAATGCACCTTATTCATGCTTTGGGCGATCTCAATTGAAGGTGTTTTGAGCTCACAATGCCTCATGGAAGTTACCCATTTTCGGCATTTTTAGTGTAAAATGGCCCAAAAATGCGAAAAATGGTTGACTTGAATACCCGCTGTGAGCTCAAAAGCCAACGGATACAGGTCAACCAGGATACACCCGAGGTCCATTTTATGAGTACTTTCAGACTATATACACCATTTTTGCATTCACCCTGTTTCCACCAACTCGATTGCTCAGAAAACACCCAAATAATTTATTCCGACCGAAATATGTAGGAATGGTATGGGCGAAGCAAAACTGAATAATGTCCCCGGACTTCCCCTTTTGGTCCCGTGTGATTCCCGATCAGTCCCGCGACTTGTTTGGTGTGCCCCATGTTCATGGTGCTCCTTTCCTGTGGAAGGAATCTCCTAAAGTCTCAAACTGGGACTAGTCCGAGCCATTCTTGATCCAGGAAAATTAGATCCCCCCCTCCACCATAACTCTATCCTCTATATGATGGGTTACATGAGTATTTTGAACGGAATTCACATCATTTACTCCCGCATCTGCGTCTACGAACATAAAACCTGGCGTACCACGAGGGAATGAATGGACCTTGAGCCTCTAGATAAAAGCTCCTCTGAATTTGCCCCTCACGCAGTCAAAACTGTCGAAGCTACTGTTTACGCATAAACCTTACAGCCATCGCCTATTTGTTCGTGTTTCTTTCTCAGAGTGCTCCTGACGCTCACAGCCAGGATGCAGAATCAGGTATATTCTATCTGCTACTCGATAACGAAGCTCTGAATGTTCCCCCCAGATGCTACCTCCATTTGGCACTCCAATATCGCAGCTTGCACCCGAAATCCTGACAGAAATATGGGGGCAAGTCCCCCGTGCTTCGCTTGCTCGAATCCTCCAGGTGTCGAAGACCTGGTACAACACTGCCGTAGACATTACATATCTCTGGGAAGATCTCCATTTCGGCCCTCATTATACTCCCACCGATCTGGTCATTGCGAAGAGATGGATTACTCGCGCAAAGACCCTCGGATTAGGTGTCACCATTACTATGGACGCTTCATGCCCAGAGGAGCATCTAGCTCCAATCTTCCAGACTATCTCTAAAATTTCGGGTCAGCTTCGCCACCTTTCCATCACGGCTCCAGATCGCACTGCTCCCGACATTCTCCACTTCTTCTCGACCCATCCATTTGACAAGCTGGAAACGCTGGCTACCTTGCTGAAACCCGAATGGTGCATCAGCGAATATGGACATCTTCCATTGACCGAGAGTGCTGGGTTTCATTGGTTCTCCTTCCCCAGCCTCTCTAAATTGTGTTACTCCCACACTCCCTTCATCTTTCCGGTATCCTCCTCGAGTCGCCTGACCGAACTTGTCTTGGGTCCATCTGTTTCCGAGGGCATGGTTCCTTGGGGCCACATGATACCTGTTCTCCAGGCTGCACCATTTCTATGCAGGTTGGGATTCCATGGCATCATGCCCAGCCTTCCGCCGCCATCGACATTGCTGGCTCTTCCTCCCATCCATCTTTCAACTCTCACGGCCTTGTCCTTTCGCCGAGTCCATCCGGACTGTGTAGCACGATTTTTGCGCAGCCTCATAGCGCCAGGTCTAACCAGCTTGACACTGGAGATGCGCTCAGAGGATCTTCGCCCGGAGATTTCCCCTGATGAGCTGATTGCTCTCCTCGTCGAGCCGGAATTTGCCCAAAGCCTCAGGACCTTGAGTCTCCTGGCGCTGTGGCCGCTCCCAACCGACGGCACCTTCTTCCGGCATTTTTCCAACCTGGAAACGTTACGCATCAATTTTCGGAATGGCGTTGGTGCGAGATTTTGGGACAACCTTGCAGATCCCGACACAGGCGCCCCGGCCTCGATGCCACGTCTACTCCAACTTTCCTTGGCCGATATGCCCATGGGCCACGTACAAGAGTTGATCTTGCTGCGTCAGCGCGCCATGCAGCTTCCCCTGCATCGTCTCGAGCTGCTCTTTTTCACAGAAGATGCTGTCTCGAGCGCGCGTGCTCCAGCTTGGTCCACCTGGCTGTCTTCCGCCGTCGATCAGCTCGTTATTCCGCCGTATATCGTCAATGCTTCGCAGGCTGCATGCACATTTGGTCTTTATAAAACAGCGAAGTATATTTAGAGTAAATTAGGAGATCTATAAACTACGCGTTTAGGTTCTCGCAACTCCATGTCTGGGATTGATACACCGGGGACCACGATTTGAAGCTCTGGATGGAGATGACCCGTTGCCGGTATCTCGCACGCATCCTGGTAAGCCGACCATATGCGCTCAACGACCATTTGAGGCATTCGAAGATACTCCTCGGAGATTAGCGCATAGACCACGTCGGAAGGTCTTTCAGTCAGAAAAGCCATGGCTAAAACCCACAGCATTGTGCGGCAAATCCGGTGGAGAGAAACTGAGTGATCCGTCCGTTCGTGTATCTCCTGGGCTGAATTGAGTGGTGTGGGGTCCACCGGAGGTCCAACGAGCTGGGATACTCGCAAAGTCCACTCCTGGATAGTTGCCGCATGGGCAGGGGCAGGCCGCCAGATCAGTGTTTTAATATTGTCGGGGAACCCGTGGCTGTTCGTGCGCGCGTCGTTCATGATTGCCATGAGTCCCATGTCGGCGACCGAATTGCCTTGCAGTGCAGACACAAGATCCGGCACACGGGATCGGAGGTGATCGACAAGGGCTTGTGTTGCCTCTGACGCCGCAATGAAGGAGCGAACTTTTCTATGCCAGTGAGCTAGTCCTGCTGGCCATTGTAACGGCACCACCTATTGTAGGTAAACAATATGATTTCACCGCCCGTTGGATTTCACGTACTTGATTTGTGTCCAGCTTTTGCATCGTTGCGATCTGCCATTCCTGCAATGTGCACTTGAACATTCCAGAGGGGACCAGAGCGTCATCTATAAGCAACGGCTCACAGAACCATTCCAGGATCAGCTCCTCTGATCCGATGGAGATGACTCGAGCAGGCAGGAATAAGTTCTTGGCGAGCTCAGGTGGTTGCAACAGAATAAATTCGTTTATCGTTGGCCTGGGGAGAACATCTCAATTGTGAACTGAAGGTGTGGTGAAGGATTCCTTACTCTGTAAGCCTCGGACGCAGCCACGCGTTAGGCGGCTCAATCATGGCCACATCCTCTGGATCTAGGTTCGAACGACTCGGCGGCGAAGGAGCTCCAGAGCCAGATCCATCGTCGATTTCTGCGGCAGGAGTGGAATTGGAATGAACCGGGCGGACAGAGGTACTAGAGAGAGCAGGTGACGTTGGACGAGGTAGATCAGCGGAGACTGGGGCAAAAGCCTTGTCGTTCAAACGGTCGGTTCGGATGGCTGCATTCAGACGGTTGGCAATGTGAATGTGATCATTCTGTGCGTCCTCTGGAGTGTATGAAAAGCGGGAGCATCAGGAATGTGACCCCGAGCGACTACCCGAGCGAATGCTATCATGAAGATAGCACAATCAACG